>JBAMNC010000019.1:262500-1462500 GCA_037902135.1 Cetoscarus ocellatus | reverse complement strand
AAGATGTCACATGATCTGTGCAGCAATCTGCATGGCCTTCTCCATGCCATCCAGTTTCCGCAGACAGAACCTTGATTCATCACTGAACATAACATTGCCCCACATTCTTAGGTTCCACTGTTGGCCGTACCTCGTTGTAAAGGTATCTACTTTGGCTTTCTAACAATTTAAAATACAATACCTACTGGCATGATTAAAGGGGAGAAATTTTAGACTAAAATAATGTTTGCTGACTGTTTTTGAGGAGTTTACAAGCCTAGCCATTCTGAAGTTGAACAGCATTTGTGTGCTTTTTTTTTTTTTGTTGTTCAAGCCGACTGCCACCCTGAAGAGCTCAATATCCTCGGTATTGTTAAGCTTACAAGCAAATGATATTGATGCTTTAAATTTGTTGGAATTTATTCTAGACAGGGATCAGTTCTCCATTTCCCATCCTAAGGAGGACAAAGAGGTAAGTAAAGAAACAGAAGAGGAGAAAGAGAAAAAAATATGGAAGATGAAGAAAACAGATGATCATCAAGACAAGAAGAGAGCAAAGAAGGAGAAAAAGGAGAGCAACAAAGAAGGTGAAGAAGAAGCAAAATACACAAAGACAGAAATGACAAAAAGATGAGATAAAGATAACTAAGAAGGCAAAGTATCGACACTATATTATTGCCAAGTGTTTTCACTCAGTTACTGATTATACCACAAAAGCCAACTTTTGCAAAGCCAAAGAAGACATGAAATATTTCATGTAAGGAACTCAGTGCCAAAGTGGTGATGTGGGACTAGAGTGTGTAAGACAGGACTTCCCTTTTTAATCTATTTTGTTTCATTGTTTAAATAAAACAAAACTACTTTATAAGAGGGAGTCCTAAACTGACACATTTTACAGAGACTTCCCCTGGAAAAAGACTGAATGTTTAGTGTGAAAATAATCTTCAATTTAGGATCCCCTACAGACCCCGATGTGACCTCTGAAAGTTCCTGGAACCCTTTTGAGAGCCACTCTTATAAACCTATATGCTAAGTCAAAGGTTGGCCTTACAATAAATATGAATAGGATTTAAAACCAAAAGGAGAGGCATGATTCACTAAGTTCACCTTCTCTGTGGCTGTTTCTGACTGTCCTTGACAGCTTTAGGAGGATTTTAGTCACAAATATGTGCAGATTTTTCTTGCCAGTCTGGCCCTCTTGTGCATCTCTGTAAAAAGAAGCTGTGTTAGGTCAAGTTCACCTCGGAGGTCTATTGAAAAGCCTTTACAGTATAAAGAGCAGAAAGCCTTGGTTGAGCTTCTGACTAAGGTTTACCCATGACTTCATTGATTTTCACTGAATTTTTGGTGCTGCCAAGTCTGTCTTCTTGTTTAGCTTGTTTATCCACATTTCCATCCATAATTAAGAGCAGCAAAGTAATCAAACTGAACAACATATAATATTGATTCATCAATAGCTGTACATACAAATTTAATGCATACAAAGAGGGCAGTAAATCACATAAAAAGTGTCATTTGATGGCTGGGATCTGTGCATGATAGTTTACTGTCCGTGTAAGGTATCTAACAGGGTTACCTCAATCACAGTTTGCCCTGTGATTGAGGTAACATCAAACTATAGGACATGGGGTATCTGGGACAAATCAATTTAGGTCAACACACAGGACATCAAGCTAATACAGGATGGTTGGTAACTCTACACATAGGCCAAGAATTCACACATGCACACACATGATCCTGTGAACATGCTTCAGTAGAGGGATGCCAAAGGAAAGGGGGGCTGCCCAAGACAGAACGTCTGGGTAGACGGAGGTTTTGCTGAAGGGCACCTAATCAGCAATCAGAGGAAGTGGTGCCTCTCTGACAGCCAGTCTACATTTTTAAACATACTTAGACTTGTACCGGCAACCCTCCAGTTCACAGTCTAACCTTCTTTGGACTGTTTTCACTGATGCTGTTGCAATCAATGCAGTGTGCTCTGGCATTTCATAGCTATCAGCTTCACTGTAGCCTTTTAATTAATAAGAAAGAACAGTACAAAGTCTACTTGTCTAATGTCTTGCTACATTGAAGACCAGTTATTAAAAACAACTGGGGTTGGAAGTTGTCATATGCCACTCTGCCATATGACATTGCACAGAATCAAATGTGAGAAAGGATAAAATTTTCATCACAGGTTTGGCAACAGCCAGAAGCAATAATGTGTCAACAGCATGAGACTGACAACTAACTTCACACAGCACAAGGCAAGTGCAGAAACCAGGAAAAAGGGAGGTGCCTGGTGAGGAGAGGCAATAGAAAATAAGGGGATTTTAAGGGCAGACAGGGTGACTCCTGAAAGTTTCTGCTTCAGCTCTCTGAGTCAGTCAGGGCCTTTATGTGTGGAGTTTGCATGTTCTCCATGTGCATGCATTTATTTTTCCTTAGGTACTCTGGTTTCTCCCACAGACCAGAAAACATGGTTGTGAGGTTAATTTGTAACTCTAAATTTTATAGTCTCATGATAAGATTAGATTACAATTATTAAGATAAAGACTCAATTCTAATCAATATCTTGATGCATCAAAGTGAGTAGTATCCCTGATTTTCCATGTTACTGCACCATGTTACTTTTTAGATTAAAAATACAAGCAGTCAGATAAATAGAAACAAAACTGATACAACAGTCTAGCATCAGCCTCTGCAAGATTAAACTATTATTGACTGTCTCTACTTCAATGTATCTTCATCTTCATCCACATCACGATGCATCAATTAAAAAAAATATTCCTGACATCCCTACTAAATTGCCTTTAGGTGTAAGAGTGTTTGAATGGTTGTCTGTCTACATATGTCAACCCTGTGATCAGCTGACCAGTCCAGGGCGTACCCTTCCCCTCGCCCAGTGTCAGCTGGTACAGGCTCTAGCACCCCTGACCCAAGGGGAAGCAGTATGGACAATGGATGGGCTGATAAAAAAGCTTCACAGCTGCACAGACACTGCATGTAGTGAACAGCTCCCAGGAAGAGTTTTCAACCTCTTTTTCTTCTTTTGGTCTGTGATTTATATCCTGGATTTTATGGTAAATCATGAACAACAGACAGATGAAGAAGGGGCAGCGGGACCTTAAAATTATGTTGCGGCAGTAGAGGGCACCTCCACTGGATTATTGTCGGCTATCAGCACTAGGTGATGAGATCTTTCATCAGTCTGACTATAAAAGTAATGATTATGGGTAGATGAGCAGCTTCTTAACTCAATGTGATCAAAATCCACCACTGCAATTCAGCAGCCAGGGAGTCTGGGCAAATTAATTTCAGAAAATCAATTATTTATGAGAATCGTGATAAGTGACTTAAATGCCCAAAGAGAATACAATATCACAGCCCACTTTCTTGTAATTATTTTCCAGGATGAGCCTCTATCATGTCATTGTCCAAGAGTTCAATACCGGCCTCTATCACCCCAACACCACATCTGTCACTTTCAAATATCAGGCTCTAAATCAAATGAGATTCTTTCTTTCTTGTCAGTCTTGATCCCTCCTTCTTCGCTCAGAGAGATGAACAGTTTCAAGACTTGACAACATCCTACAGCCGATCAATGTCTAGCAGAGGGGATGTCCTTACCCACTAGAGTGCTGTGAAATGTTCAGAAAGAGTATTGGATACATTCTGGGCGTTGTTCTTTTGTCGTATCAACACAACCCTGTTTTCAAGCACTGCTTTGTATCTCCTCTGCAGCTCTGTCACGCAGTTCTCTAATAGTGGATTAGCTCGGGCTTGTAAATGCTGAGAATGAACATCGATCCAGCAGTTTAATGAGAAATAACATGGGACCAAGCCTGAGCACAATCTCCCAAAGCTCCATTTTGCAACCAACCTCTCTTTAACAAACTAAGGCTGGCAACAGGCTAGAGAATTTTCTAATCTAATGTGGAAAAAAAAACAAAACGTAAGACCACATACAGCATAGTTCCAACCAGTATTGAGTATTCAAATTTCCCAAACACTCACACTAGACATATTTTTCCAGGCCCCAAGACCACCACATCTGTCATTTGATAATTTTACAGAGGGGGCTACCCGGAGAGAAGAACTCAAAACCACACCATGAGATATCATACAATGACTTCAGGAGAAAAACAAGTACAGACAATCAAATAATCAGCTGGCTGCCCTGGGATGCAATCTGTTTTCCAACAAAAACATGAAACAACAAGAGAATATGGGTAAAATCTTAGTAAATAACACACTGCTAGAGTTTATGTATATGAGCTGAATAAGTACAAAACATCAGGGTGGTAATGCATCCCTGTCTGCTTGGTCTCATCGGCTTTGGCAGTTTTTTTGCAGTAGAATGACCTGGAATCCTAAATTTTAAATGTTATTGCAATATCTGCTATTACAGTTTGTTCTGAAATAATCTTACTGAGACTACACGTATAAGCATCATTTGTACAAATAATCAGACATGATATGCTTTGAATAATGCCTAAAATCCCCAGTTGTTGAGAGAAGCAACTTTGGCCTAAGGTTGGCTTAAAATCATTTGGTGTGTAGCAAGAGCTGGGCAATAACATGATCTCAAAACAAGTTGCTTTAAATTTTTACATCGATGGCAATGATAAGCTTTGGAAGTATTTATGTGATAAATCACGGCACAAATCATGAGCCAAAGGTGCCAGTCAGTGTGTCTTTCTTAAACACACTGACTGGCACACTCTGCTCCAAGCTCAACTTGGGGGGTGGTACTGCAGCCTAAAGAAAAGAAAAGAAGAAGTCAGAGTTTGCATATTGGCCATGCCCACATATTACAGTCAGAATAGAGCTTGTTTGAGTTGCTGGGGAGAGAAGTAGAAAAGAGGAGGAAAATAAGCGAAGGTGAAGCAGAGGGATGCAAAGCCAAGGACACTGTTGATTAAAAATGTCACAGGACGACAATTGTGTGGCTTTGAGAATGCAAAAAGTGATGCACAGTAGATGAAGTGAAATATCTTTTTGATTCATGCCAACCAGGACAGAAAACACAACAAATCTCTTTCACCACCTGAAAAGTTATCATCCCAGTGACATCACTCAGAATATGAAAATGAGGGATCGAATGCTGCCTCAACTTCAAAACACACCCTGCAATAAAAAAAGAGAAAACTGAGTGCTACCTGGACTCTCTTCATACCTTTAAAATTCCTTTATTTTAACACATGGTCATGTAGACATTAAAAACAAACTTCGACACATTTTGGCATCGAGACTTCATCAGGAATCACGCAAACACACCCTGCAAGATTGGGCCACACTAGTGGCTTGTCTGCAGTTAGTAGCACAAGCTATAGCAGTGCTGTAGAAATGCTACAAAAACAAAAATCAAGTTTGTCATCTTTTGTGGCCAGTAGCCCATATGAAGAAGTCTAAAAAGAAGCACGATGATAAAAGGCATAGTTTTTACTGCTTATTTAAGGATGCCGCTGAGTGCAGTGGACACAGACGGCTTCAAGCAACAGACTGAAGTGCTGGACTTCAGGTATGAACTCCCAAGCAGAAAATATTTCCTAAACTATTTGTTGCATCAAGCAGCTTAACCATACAGTATAAGTGATGATCTTTAGCAGCTACACAGCTAAAGGATGAAGCCCCACTCTAATGCCAGTGACACGGTATCCAATCCTCAACCAGGTTTACTTAATATTAGAGTTACAAAGCTCCCCTGAATGTGGGAAAAGCTATCTTGTCTGTGGAGGTTTGAGTGTGTGCTTAGACATGACTCAAGTGAAATGTGGCTATGGTCTGAGTAAAATATACCTTTGGACCACTTTAGATTGCGTTGTTATGTTTTAGCTTTGAAACAAAAGCAAAAAAAAAAAAGGAAAATCCTCCCATTTTCCATTGTTTTAGGTTTAACAATCATTTGTTTTGTTGACGAAAATGTGGTCTGACATTTAATTTACTCTGGTGCCTTGACTAACAAACTGCCTGCGATCTTGTCCGACAACTGATGTAGCAATTTTGGTTCATCTCTTCTCCTTGTCAGCTCCATAATGGTACATTTAGCAGGACACACTGTTCAAAGACTTGCCATAAATCAACACTGTCCTAACATTGTGCTTTGTGTTTACTGTTGTTACCGTGGCTGTGTTTGTTTTGCCTTCTGGTACAGCCAGCTTTCTTTACGGTTGGATGTTGTCCTGTTTTACATGACAGTCAACAGAGAACATGTTCAGTTGTCCTTGGCGTTATCCCCTCACAGCAGAATTTCTGTTTAGTAAATATTTAACATGTTTAATATTCACTCTTTCAAACTAAAACGGCCAAGGTTGTCTTCAACCTCCTTACCACGCTTTACACTATAAGGAAATCTGGCTAGAAAAGCTTTAGAAAATCAACCTTCAGTCAAAAAATTGTTCTGTATACGAAGACTGGGAGATGTATCGAGCTTTTAAAAAAGATCAGTACGTTTCAACTGATTTATAAGTTCAAACAGTATGGTTTATATTGACATTGTTGTTGATAGGATAAAATGGCATTAAGAAAACCACCATTTCAGGTTATTCTCCTGCCTCTGTGTTTGGCCCTCCCTGCATTGTTTCCTCTCTAAGAAGAAAATTAATTTAAAAAAATCGAGCAGCCCACCCAATACCCTGCTCACTTACAATAACAGTCCTGTCAGCAGTGCAAACATGGAGAGTAAAAAAGACAAAGTATCGCCACTGAAGAGGAGGAGGCTGGATGGTAAAATGAAAAATAGTGCCTTGATGATTCGTCTTCAAGACTTCAGATGAGTAGCAAACAAAGGCTAGACAGATACTAAAAAACTTTAGTCTTGAACAAGGTGGCTCATTTCTGTAAAACTGAAGCCCTTTTCACACATAAAACCCTGATATATTCAGGATAATATCCAGGCAGCCTGCCTGGGTAATTCACTGACAAGGTTATTCACACTTGTTCCTCTCAGCAGGGTGTAGTCAATGCTGGACGGGGGAGAGGTGGTGGAGGGGGGCGAGGGGCTCATCGACAGACAGCTCACAACACCTAATATATGTGGCAGAAGTAAGTGTTCATAATATGATAGTGGACAAACAATTTATTTATAATATATATATACTGGTTGAACCTTTACTAAGGCCCTGTTTACACGGCAACGAAAACGATCCAAACGATCGAAAATGGAGATTTTCATTGCATTTTAGCCTTCCGTTTACACGAGAACGGTGCCTGGAGTGTCTGAATCCGCAAACTTTTGTAACCAGGGCTCAAAGTGACAAGTTTTGAAAATGTTTTTGTATCCGTCTCTGTGTGAACAGGATTCAGCATCTCCAGAGAAAATGCAGACGTGCGGCGCATGCGCAGTACTCTTTCACATGAAGGCTGCACACATCAGAGGAACAACAACAGCTTCGGCTGTTTATGGAGCAACATGTGTGCTGCTTACTGTGCTCGGTTTGTTATCCAGACAAAAATGTCCAGACAGATTTGTTGTCCGGACAAGAAACTCCTGCGTCTTTGTGCGTCCACTCACCATTATGGTCTATGAAAAGTTTGTCTTCACTGGAAAGTGTACGCGTGTTGTAACACCACTGTTTCACTACAAGTTGACATTGCCATCTACTGGTCTGGCACGCACATTACAGCGTTTTCAGTCGTTCTTGCATCTCCATGTGAATGCGGATCACTTTTGAAAACGCAAAGGAAAGACCTTTCGGTTTCGATTGACAACGCTGTCGTGTAAACGGGGCTTTATTTATTGTCTTCAGAGTTTTGAGTGTCTTCACTGGACTGACATAAGGTGGAATTAATAAGCTCATGAGGCTAATGAGCAAAACACAACCCGGATCCACTGTGGGACATGCTTTATCGGGGCTTCGGTGGCGCAGCTGGATAGTGCGCTTGGTCAGTGATCGGGAGGTTGCAGGTTCAAGCCCAGCTTCGGGGCGACACATGGCGATGTGTCCTTGGGCAAGACACTTAACCCCAAGTTGCTCCCACTGCTGTGTCAGTGGCGTGTAAATGGGCCTGAAAGGGCGTGAAAGTGTTAGCTGATACTGATGGATAACTCACATGGAAACTCTAAACCATCAGTTAGTGAATGTGAGAGCGAATGGGTGTGAATGGGTAAGTGTGACCTGCGGTGTAAAGCAGCTTTGAGTAGTCAAAAGACTAGAAAAGCGCTATATAAGCTCAAGTCCATTTACCTTTTTGCATCTGAGCCTGCCCTAAGAGACATCACCCCCCAAAAGAATCTCCTTTAACATTTAAGTAACAGTTGGAAGTGATGTTGTCTAAATTATTTTTAATGAAGCAAAAAGTGCATGTTACATTAAGAGGGGCTCCTTTACTGTCAAGGCATAAAGAGAGGAAAGTCACACAAAGTTAGACACACACACACTGAGGGGCACATCCTGCCCTCTTTCTCCAGACCAGTGCTGGCACTATAGGTCCTCGGGCCTGCCTTGGCGGGTGGTTTGATAAATTGGCCCTTTCATCTCGTCGACGCGCATTGTGTCAGTGAGTTGGTGTGTATTTGAATGTGTGAGTGCATGCTTGTGTGTGTCTGCCGGGGTACATTGTCTGAGCTGTGAAGTGTTTGGCTTCCTCACTGAAGGCTGCTGTCACAGCCTCTGAAAGCGTGTAATGGGTGCCCATTCTGCCGGAATGAATACACATCCATACGCTAGCGAGAAAATGTGGCATTTCAAAAAGAATTGGGATAATCAAACAGAAAAATTATGAAAAAAAAGGGCAGAGCAATGTCATTCTTTTCAGCTAAGCTCTAAATTTGGTGCAGAGGATTGCTTAGGGGAAGTGTTTGCAGTCTGAAGTGAATTAATGCCAATTTTGATGGATCAAGGGTGGTTTTTGTTGGCGGTGCAAGACTTCCTGGCACCATACATTGGGTTTTCTATGAGTTGGAAGATGATTCATACCAGTTTAACGTTGTTTTGGTTTGATAGGGATTCAAAAAGGACTGTATGTTCATTCAAATTCCTTAGAAATACTTCCTGGATTCATTGCAACAGTTTGTGTTTGCAGAGATAATGATTTGTAGAATCCCCCAGTGTAAACATGAGCGTGCTCTGTTTCTCGGGTTTGTAATTAGACCAACATTGATAACACCCAAAATCATCTTCACAATGGGGCTTGTCTGTTAAAAAGTCAGCATGCTGCTCTCCGGTCCGCAGTTTGAGATCACTATGTTAGCAGAAAAGCAAGATAAAATTGATCCATTGGTGAAATTAGCAGCAACTTATTACTCAAACAATAAAGTAGTAGAAAGCAGGGCAGCAATTAGTGATTATTTTTATGCACATGTGCATTGTTACAATTTAATAGATTAGCTTTGAAGTCCTCAAAAGGTTGTAAAGTCCACAGAATAAACGCAACCTGTTAAAACTGCTGTTTTGTTCTGACTTCTGGTCCAAAGGCATCCAATGTGCAGTGACATAAAACGGAGAAACACTACCAATGCCCATGTTTGACAATATAAGACCAGCTAACGCATGACATTTCTGCACGAGAGAGGACGTAAATGTTTAATCAATTGTAAGAGGGGTTTACAAATTCTTGGCCTGATTTTTAGCACTTTAGTCAACAGCAAAAGCAAGAAAAGAACACTTTTCTACTTAAGTGATGAAGCAGAGAACAATTTGCAGCTCAGTCACACGCCATTCAATGCCTTAACCACAACAGCCCTGACAGGATTAAATATTAATTGAACTGTTGATCCCAATGTAAAAACAAGGAGTAATTATCAAACTACATCCTAAAAGGTTAATCTCTGTTTGTACCCTTCTGTTGAACGTTATCAAAATATATTTAACTTGTATTAACATATCCACAAGAAGCATACTAATAAACTGCACAGAAGAACTGGACATAACCACCATGACAGTTTGTGGAGCCCCCTCGGAAAGTCTTGATTTTTCTATTTGGGTTATATGTATCTTGTTTTTCCAGACCTCACGGTGTCTCTAATATTGACTGGTATGACAAGGGTTTCATGTGTTGAGGCTTCAGTTATTGTACTGGTTGCAGGTGCAACCCCATGTCATCACCTACTGTCTCTACCCTCATGTCCTGTCTCTTAATATGCATGGTCAATCAAAGGCCTTGAGTAAAAAGAGGAATGAAAAGAAGTGACTGTATCATGTTGACATTGTGTATCTATCTTGATATCAGATAATCCTGTTTAAGTTTCAGTGGTAGCAATGTGTCAATCACAAGAAACCATTTCTTCAATGAAAGAACGCTTTTCTATGTTTATGTATCTATAAATTCTTTAAAAAAATCAATATTACACTATAAGACATACATAAAGTATCACACAGGAGGAACGGGACATATATTCGTGTGTTGATATTTTCTTAAATCCTAATGGAAATGAGTAAACACTTCATTTTTACATTTCACTTTTATGCTGCCCTTTCTACATTTTAAGGCAGAACTTAATGCTCTTATCACTCCTTACTGTCATGTCATGCAGCCAGGATATATAAACAGTTCCCTATTAGAATTTTTTCAGTCCAACATAAGAGAATTAGCTGATTTGACTGACAGACAGAGCAGATCTAGTAGCAGTTCTGCAAAGTGGTGGACCAAGAGTTAGGAGCTGGAAGAGGCTAAAGGCCCGTCTTCACTCCATCTCCTCTGGCTGCTTGTGGACTGACTAAAAGTGAATCATCATTGATAGTAGGGCTGAACTATTTGGAAAAAAATATTGAATTGTAATTATTTGGATTTATATTGTGATTTCAATATTTGTAGTAACAACTGAAATTACCATTTTAGCTCATTATCCTCTTTTAATTAAAAAATGGTTATTGAAAGAAAACTACAATGATTTATGAGTCTGATTAATTTTGTAATATCTATGCCAAACTAGCATAATTCAGAACAGAACACAATCCAGAACAGCTATGTTGGTAAAATTAAATAAATAAATATGGCATTTTGATACATACATTATAAACATTACAGTTTTGCTTCAACGATCAGCTTAAAGTTAGGATTTACAACATACTGACTTTAATCATGTCTTAATTTCTCATCTGTTACTGAAGGGTGATGTTACTGAGATCATGTCCATGTTCCATATAGTTCATATTTCCAACCTATATTCAGCTCGTTAACACGAAATACTTGACCACCCTGAGAGCAGGTTGTATTACAGTCTGCATAGGCTGAAAGAAATATGGCCAAACACTGGGATCATCTTCACGCTCTGGTTAAATCTGTGTCCATCCAATTTCAATAAAGTCCAACTTCACAAACATTACAGTCTGTCTTTCCACATAAATCAGTCCTCATTCCAGCTTTTATGTCCGATTTGACCCCACGGTGTAGCAAACAGCAGAAGAATGTATCAGTGTGTGGAGGACAAAATTAAACTTTTAAAATGATTCAGATGTAATTCCAAATGAGAAAATGTTTGAAACAATGTTTATATTAATATGATTCATTTTGCACATTAAACAACATTTCCTCAGACTTCATCTGGCCATTAGTGAGTGCAATGATGAATGAAATCATCTGATTGGAAAAATGATTCGTGCTCTGGTAAAAGATTGTTTACAGGACGAACCACAAACAATGATAGAACAACTGTCAGCAGAATAAACTACTGTTTAGGCTAAATAGTGAAGTAGCATTCATTTATTTAGTTTTACATAACTGTTTTTATTTTTGGTAAAAATAAAAGGAAAGATAGTTGCACGATAAAATATCAACAGAAACAGAAGTCCAAGAAAGGTAATACTGTAGAATTCATTGCTTTTAATAAAACAGAAATATGGAAACCCAAGAACAAAACATTTGGAAAGTGTATAGCTCTTGGCAAGTTCTGTTAATGAACTTTGAATTTTTTTAAACAAGTTTAACTTATATAATAATGTTACGGCACAATTTAAACAGTGTGTCATACTTTGAGAAGTCCCTACTTTTGAAAATGTTAACATTGTCTTTGTGAAATTTAGCTACTAAGGAGAAGTTAGTCTGAACTTCATTGACATTTCAAGATGATGAGCTCCATAGAAAATAAAATAGAAATATAAATAATAAAATAAAGTGTATTGATAAGCAGGTATGCACAAAAGTTTTAAGCAGCCCTGAAATCAACCACAGATCTTGTACGTATGTAAGCTGGCTCAAATCCTTTTGTCTCTTCATGTACTTCCAGACACACTTAGAAATGTTGAGATCAGGGCTCTGTGAGAGCTCTAGCATGACTTGTAGGACTTCTATCTCTTCCAAAAGCTGGAGACAGATCTTAATTACACTGGCTGTAACATTTGTGTCCTGCAGCAGAAAATATTTGAGAAAAACAGACCCTGGCCCCAAACTTGCAACGAACTTTCACCATGCTTAAATGTTGCCTGCAGACACTCATTAATGTGCTGCTCTCTAACCCATTTACAACACAAACGGCCTTCTGCTACAGCCAAATATTTCACATTTAAAGTCATTAGAGCTCCTTTTTCTGCAGTTCCTGTGCTCTCATAGTCAGAGGTATTGCTTTTTAGCAGTCGTTCTTTTCTGAGGACTTGAGCCTATAAAGTGCTTTACTTGTCTTTCTGATAATAAAAAGAGCCCATTCAAGACAGGTCACATCCACACATTCACTCACTGATGGCTCAGGGTTTCTATTTGTTGTCCTTCTCTCCTCTGTGAGTCTGCATTGTTTGGGTTTCTAGTGATGCTGATGTGCTCTTATTTGTCTATTTCCAACACTGTATCAGTGTTGACATCGTATTTTCTTGTCTAATGTCTGTGATTCCTGCCACACCCCAATTTCCCTGAACAAACTAACTACAACTACAAACTACATCAGTATATGCTAACACATTCTTGCCTTTTCATACCCATTTACATGCAGCAGTGGGAGCAACTTGGTGTTAAGTGCCTTGCTCAAGGACACATCAACTAGCTGGCAGCCAGACTTGGGCTCAAACCCACAACCGCCTGACTACTGATAGAGAATACTACTAGATTGAGCCACCAATGCCCTCCTTTAAGCTGATGACAACACTGGGTGTCTTTCAGTTTTGAAGGTAAGTAAGCCTGATGGGTCTTCCATCAGCTGCCGACAACTGAGTCTACAGTCCTCACCTTCACCCGTTTCTTTGTGCTTCTGTAAAAAGCACTTGAACAGCCCCAGTCTGCTTTGTAATGTCTCCCTGGGAGAGACCTTCTTGATGTAGTACAACCCCCTTGTTTCTTGTTGCTGGGCTCAGTCTTTGTTTTGCTGTTCCTCAACACGGTTTGAGCTTCTATGCAGCTGTTTCTGTTCCAAGTAATGGCTGTGTGTTAATACAAACAAACAAACAAAAAAAACAAGCCAAAGTCATATAAGGGGCTACTACATTATAAACTTCTGGTGTGACGTCTCCAGGATGGCCTGGCAGGTGAAATGATTCAAGTCCACAAATTTTCAAGCAGTCGTACTCAAATGGGTTTAATTACGAAACATACATTTTAATTAAACATACACTTTAATAAATCTTACTTGAATGTAACAAAAAAGCTGAATGTAAAGCCATGCTAAATGGTCCTAAAACTGTTCGCTTACTGCAGTACTCAGCTCACCTGCTGACTGAGTAACTCTTCTTCTAAATGTAACTTCCCATACCTTTCACACTAGCGCCACCTACTGTGCAAACAGGAAACTACAGCACAGAAACTGCAAACATACAGGGCATAAATACACAAATAGCTCGAACACTGTGTTTCAATCAAAGTATGAGAATGGTGCTCACCAGCACCTGCTTTGTAATTACACCTGACTATAATTCTAAAAAATCTCTGGCGTTGTAAATGTGTACCTGCATGAACTGATGCTAGTTTGAAGGCAAATGGCTGAAACACTGAATACTAATTTGATTTAGATTTCTTCAGTTTTTCAATGATAAAACAAAAAATATTAAAATGTGTACTTTTGAATGCAGTCTTACTTTTCAGCAATTTTTACAACTGGATTTTCCAAATTCCATGTACGTCATCAGGCAGATCCATCTTGCAAAATTTCAGACCGAAATGAAAACCTTGGGTCAGAAAACAACCAGGCTTTTCAGCACCCTTTTAAGCACAAAGAGGGTGTATTTTCAAGTGCAGGTCCAAGGCAAAAAGTAACCGCAAGCCCCTGCACTGAATGTGACAGACAAAACTTTTCTTGAAATGCTCTGCCCATCCCAACCACTTTCTGTGTGGTATTGACAGGTAGACTTGAAATATATTTTGCAGTGATATATCTGGTATGTCAGGTTATTTTTCCATCTCTGCCTAAAATTACCTTGTTGCATTACAGAAAAAAAATGGAATGACTTTTTAATCAACATTGCCCAGCCCTATCATCACTCATTAGGGAGAACATTTAAAGTCCCTGACTTGGTCAGGTTGACATTTGCCCTCCTGGGCAGCTTCGACACTTAATGAAGCTGCTGTAACTGCTCTGGAAACACAACATCAACATTAAGAATAATTTCATGCAGGGGCACTGGCGCGCGCTCTGTCTCTGTTCATTTTTATGTAAGACGATATTCATGTGGGTGCTCCGCGCAGAAACCTACTCACTCGACCAGAGCACCCACTCACTCCCTCTCTCTCCCTCTCCCTCTCTCTCTCTTTCTCTCGGCAGACCTCTCGCTCACTGTTCACTATCACACACACACGTTGGTGAGCCGAGAGCGCTTTCTGCCCTTCATTCATCCCGGTGAAGGCTCGCTGGCACTTTCTTCTTCTCCTTCATCTCCCTCCCTCCTCCCCGCCTCTCCCTCCCTGTTACTGGGATAGCTCACTTTGTTTTGGTTTCTCCTCCGCGGTGCCTTCTTCTTGGTTTGGAGTAGTAGTGGATGTTATCAACAGAGGAGCGTCTCTTCTTCTTCTTTTTTTTCTTCTTCAACGGGGCTATAGAGGAGTCGGTAGAGGACACGCGCATCACGACAGAAGCAGCGCGAGGGAGTTCTGTTTTTATTCATGATTTCTTTCTTTCTTTTGAAGGGCTTCGGCGTGATTTTTTATTAGCGAGAGACACGAAATCTCTTTATTTACCAGGAGCGTTGTCCCTGGAAGCGCCACCTGCCAGGACTGCTGCTTCATTTGAGGATTTTTCAGAGGACCAGAGAGGATCACAGGCAGTTGGCGGATGGTTGACGGTCTCGTGAGGAGGAGTCGCTGCCTCTGCGCAAGGTGAGTGATGGGCTGGGGGAGCACCGACCGGACGGTCTGATCAACAGATGAATGATCGACCAGTTCTGACCTCGTTAGAGTCATTGACGCTCTGATTAGTCCATTTACAGCACAATACAGAAAGTTCTGGCACCTCAGATCACTCAACATGACGGAGAAACTCCAGCTGGGATAGTGAGAGTCCGAGTTTGCAGCAACACCTTCAAACTTTGAAGCGATTTTGGACATTTGGACCAAAACTCGAGGCATGCTGCTGCTTTATATTTCAATCCTTTAGCTGCTGCATGACATTATAGTTTCTAGATTATGTTGTCCTTTAATGACAGCATAAGGACCACAGGCTGTGTTGGATAGGGCACCCTTGAACTTCATCTTAGCCCCCCTAAAATAATAAAAACAACAGTAAAGCACTAAATTCTGAATAACAACTTTATGTCAGGATCCAGAAAAAAGCAAAAGATAAAGTTTTGTAGTAGGAAAATGTATAACTTAATTATAACTAATTATTAATTAACTGAAATATGTCCTTGTTCATGAAATGGTTGGTTTGAGAGAACTGAACACTTGTGAGGAAGTTAGTTTTCATGTTATGATTTCTGTGAGAGCTGAGCCCTCTTAAAGCCTGATCCCAAAGTCACCCCTGATGAGGACACTGTCTTTACACAGCACGACCTGCATAGTCAAGTTAACACTACCAGAGTTAATGTTAAGACGCCTTACGTGACTGCATGTGTGGACCCAAAGTGGAGCTCAAATTTAACCCTTAACAGAAGGGATGTCCCAATATTGAATTGGTATATGTGAAAGTACTAGATCAGGGCCGATGTGAGTATTTTTAACTGATTAGGGATCAGGATTAGTGCTGATTATCCCATCCCGATTATTTATGTCAGTTCCTGTAGGTTGAACAAACAGGCCATAAATGAGAGAGTGATGTACTGTAGCTGCAGCAGCCCTGTGGCTAACATATCATCTGTATGAAAATACTTCATTTTACACAGCGATAAGGGTCAAACTGCCACTCTGAGAAAATGTATCCAGGTCTAAATACATTTACCATTCTGAGTTATATTTTTTTAATTTTTATGAGTTTTACAAAAATTCTAGCTGAACTTAGTTAAAGGGAAGTAAATAAGGGCATCCTGTTACTTTGTCTAATTAATTTGGTTAACAAACAAACACAAAAACGACGGAGTGTTAGGAATGCACTCTCCCAGAGTATGTTTTTAACTACTTCAGTGTTAACTCTATATTACGACGGCAAAGTGTAAACATTTCTGTACTTATTTACTACAAATTCATGGAGAAACTTACCTGACATAAAGATAAAATGTTTGGTTAGAGCACATGAATCAAACATTGCACTGCAATTTTAGAATGATGTGGGCTTGAGGCATCTGTTGGAACTGTCCAATAATAAGAGACAGACGGGATTTGACTCTACAAGTGTCACTTACAGGTTCAGAATTAAAGATCATGCAGTGACCCACAGATTTGATTTACTAAAACATCTTTTTGACACCAACTCCTTTTTAACACAGAGCAAATTTTCAGGGATTTTACCCGATCCAGAATAATATATTTAATAACACCAAGATTTAAACTCTTCTCAATTAGCTGTGGTGGCATATAGGATCATACAAACACAAATTTAAAGAGAATACACAAAGAAAGATGCTTCTGAACTAAAATAAGATACAAAAAGTACAGTCAATGAATGAGTCAAGACTCCGTACAGGAATAGTTGAGACATTCTGTGCAGTAAATGCCAAGTCAGAGTGAATTTGAGGAAAATGTGACATGGTATGATTGATAGCAGCTAGTTATGTAAACCAGGTATTCACAAATTTTGCCATAAGAATCCTAAATTGCATGAGCCTTTGACAAGGACACTCCTCTTGCAAAACTGCTTCAGTTTTCATGCATCGCTGTTGTGATCTCACAAACGTAGCCTACAGCATTTCCCTCCTTTTGATATCGAAGAATGATCTCGATATTCATTCAAAGTATTTTAGATAAAACAAACACAAAAAAGACTTAGTTACAATCAAAAGTTACTGTGGTACTTAACATCTTTTAGGGAATTTCCCTCCCTTGTTTTGTTCATTACTGTTTAAGTTATTTTCAGTCATTAATAGTCTTGGTGATTCCTTCTCGACAATATTTAACATATATTTAATTCAACACAGCAATAAAGGTAAAAGAAAACAGATAAAGTATTAAGATTTCAGATCCATGATTTCTCAGATTTCCTCTGCTCCACTTCAAGTCTCCTCTTCTCCACTAGGAGCCCCTGGTGAACCCCTTAAGTGTCAGGACAACAGCTTTGAGACACACTTGTGTGAACTGCAGGGTAACATCTGACAGCAGCATGGAGTGATACAGTGCCATATGCAGTATGATATAAAGCACAATGAATGCTGACATCATATAAAACTGATAACCTGCTGGTCTGACAGCAGAGCAGTCTGGTGTAACTGAGATGTACTGTAAATATGCAAATATCCATATAAAAGCTTTAATAATGCTCTAACTTCCTTTATCATTTCTTGAGGTCCGTTTCTAATAAACAGAGACTTTCTTCACTTTAAGGTCACTGGCTGTAATTGTGTACCCTCTCAGAATGGTGACCATAAGGTTTTCTCCTAATGCAGCGCTGCTTCTAATAGGTGTTTTCATGGGCAATTAATCCAAATTGTTTTCTCAATTTATCTTTTAATTGCTTAGTCTTTAAAAAGTGAGGAGAAATGTTGAATTGTCAGTTTAGTAGAGCCAGAGCAGCAAATACTGCAAATGTGCTCACAGTGATGCTGTTATTGCAAGGTCTTTACAGTGTGACAAAAAGAAACTGTCCTGCACACCAGAGTCAGCAATGAGGTCTTATAATGCTCTTATCATCCCTTCAACTATTGCTGCTGCTGTCCTAAAGATCTAGTCAAGTAAGAAATATATATGAGAATATCCAGAACCAGATTTAAAGTTAGGTCAGTTCTTGTCTTGTTTTCCCTTTAAATTCAGCAATCGCTTCCCATTCTATCAAGTAATTGAGAGGTTAAAAAAAAATGAAAAAAATGAAAATAAATCGAGTCAAACATAAATGCAATTATGTCTTCTCCCCACAGACATTGCATTAAAAGTGAGAATCAAGTTTGCTGGGGTGACAGTTAAGATCTTTTTTTATCTATTTTTTTTTCCTTTAAGTCCTGAATCCCTTCACAGTTATTTTTTAATTTCAAGGTTTTTCAAAAAGTTAGAAAGACGTGCAAATATTCAGTTGAACACAGTCAAAGCTGAGGTCCAATAATGTCGCTTCTTTCTCTCAAATGCCACAGCTGTTTTCTAAAAGCTTGAGTTATCTCAAGGTCTTGAATGTTGGAAAAATGTTGTCATCAATCAAACCAGAGCAAAAGCTTAAATCCAAAAGTGTCTTTTTTTCTCTTGATGTTGTGCAAACTTCAAAATAATTCACTTTACTGTCACGCAACTATTGTTAGAGAGGCCCATTTTTAGATTGACCCCACGGGATGGAAATTGTTTGATTCACAAAAATGATTACTCAATTATTAAAACAGCTGCAGATTATCTTTCTGACAAAAAACAATTATGATAATGAACTCATCACTTCAGCTGTAGTGCACTTTGACTGAATACAGAAAGACCTGTCAGCCAGCTGGAGTTAGAATTAGACGCAGGGATTTTCCCCGTGATTTAGAAACTTTTTCACAGCATAGCGGACCCTGAGCTCCATGCCTCCTTCCATAATGACTCCCTGTGAAATGTGAAAATGAGACACATGTCAGATATATTATGGATTAGCACCGATACTTGCTGCATCCAGTTTCGCTGGCTCCAATCCATCTCATTGAGAGCTCTCTCAATGCAACTATTTGTCACTGTGAGATGAATGTCCAGTCAGCCTCATACTGGGCGTCTGAGGGGGGATGATACCAGCTTATGGCCTTTATGCAGCACCCGCCTGCCTGTCACCAGGGCTGAGAGACTCGTATACAGTACAGGCTATCCCCAAATATCACGTATCACTCACTCAGACACATTGTAATGAGGTGCCATATAGTGAAACTATTCACAGTTTCTTACATGATCACATGCAGCCGCCATTCGTCTTGTGAAAAAGAACATTCTACCCAGAATGGCTCTCTCTGAGGTTCACACTCTGCCTTTTTTATTTCCACTGACTCGCTCTGGGTCTATTTTCTAACTTCCAGCCACCAACCTGAGCCGAGCGGAGGCTTCATGCTCTGTTTACATGCAGGTATCGATCAGCCTGCTGTGACTTTTGCTGTACTTTAGGTCACTGCAGCAGGCAGAAAGACACAGTGACACAGAGCTAGAATGAATAAGACTGAACAAGAAGTACGAAATATCAGAGCCACAGCATATGCATTATTTGTATCATGGTCCTATGTGTACCAAATAATTACTGATCAATCCACAAAATAGCAAAAAAAAAACAGGGAAAAGTCTTCTCTGAAAGATCACAAAGAGTGGGTGACTTCTTTAAAAGGCTTTTGCTAAAACACAGTCAAGTCAAGATGCTGATCAATTAAATAACTATTCATTGGTTGAAAAAACTGTGAAATTACTACAAACTGTACAGATTTACAATTTTCTCTTGGTTTCGTATTTCTAAACTGAATCACTGAAGAGACTGTAAGTGGTTGTAACAGACAATTTGGAGATCATGTTTCTGCATCACATAACCACAAAAATGTCCCATCAACCCCTCCATCCCCGACCGTTTCTTCCCCTCATCAGGGAAGAAATATAATGTTTTCATATCAATTATCTCAATTAATAATCTACCCCAACACTGAGTAAGACAGCCCTGTTCTGTACTACAATGTTTGATTTAGTATTCACACATCTTATGAAAGCTGGAGATCATAACTGGAGAGCTGAAATCTGCACACTCGGCAAATAACCCCCAACAAACAACTGACCAACGGAGCTTGGACCTGAAAACATTTTCTGAAGCTCAGCTGATATCTCTTAGTCTTACTCATTTTTCTCTGTAGCACAGTAACGAAATGATGATATATCTAATGAAGACATTTTATCCTCTCTCAATATATCACAACTAGAGATGGGAATTGATCAAATTTTACCAATACAATACCACTAAGGATTCTGCTTATTGATCAAATTCTTTGTAAATATCTCAATCTGTGTTGATTTTTGGTGTAGAATAAAGTCGACCCACGCAGGTTTTCTGTGTCAGCAAAGTCAAACATGCCGCATTTATATTTAATGTTGTGTACAGTCGCAGACATGGCATGCTGCACTGTCAGCATCATTTAGCCTTCAAGACTGTTTTCATTTGAACAGACTAAATTTAATTACATTACTGTTTTGAAAGACAAACAGAACTAGAGACAGAAGTCGACAACCAACTACAGTTGAGAAAGGATAACAACTAGCTTAAGGAATCAAAATTCAAACTTCTTAAGCTCAACACATCCCTCATCAGTGCCTTCAAATTTGTTTTAACAGAAACACAACAAAGACTCCAAAGATGTGATCATGCAGACAGGAGACATGAGTGGTCTGAACTGTGGTTCAGATTTGCACAATATGACTCTGGCTGTACAACGTCCAGTGCCTGTGTCTGTATCTTTTCAAGCAAAGGTGGAAACATCAGCAACTTGCATTTGTTCATGCATCGCAGCATTAAATATCAGGAGTGCTCAGAGTCTGACATAGCTGCCTTTGAAAACTGGTGTGGGACAACTTTTTTTCATAAAGAAACTACACAGGAATTCATCAGGGGATCAATGAAGAATGGAATCAACAGGCAGAGCTGATAACAGAAATGATATCACTTCATTTGTATCAATTCCCATCCCTATGCAGAACTAAACTAAAGCCATAAGAGCAACGTTACGCAATGCAGGAATTGATTCTGATGTCTGAAAGCAGTTGGAACAGACTCTGAACTAGAAAGGGTTTTTGCATCATAACCCCCAATAGGAGTTTTAATGTTTGCAAAACCACCTGAAAGCAGAAAACAGGAAAGACAACAGTGAAGCATCACACAGTCAGAACATAGCCAGTCCAAAACATACTTTTAATGTTAAAAGACAGAAACTTATATCACTGGTCCAACTACTTTACTGTAAAATACAACTCCAATCAAACCTGATAATCACCATTTGTAACAAAAAGAGCAGAATTAAATGGACACAGTCAAAGAAGATTGACCTCCGTACAGTTTATCATTTTTCAAATTATTTTGCTTTAATATAATATTGAAAACCCATTTCTGCAATTCAGTCTGGTGCTCTCTCTCTTTTGGTTGAACATTCTAGACTGGGGTAGCCAACAGGGTGTCCCCGAGCCCCTCTGAGGTGCCCACAGGGACATCCTAAACAGAGCACAAGTTCACACCACGCATCCTTTAATTTCTATTACGTTTTGCAAAGAAAGTCATACCTACATCAATACAAAAAACAACTAATTTAACATGTTATATTTCATAATCACATTTTTCTTTTAAAATTTGGCAAAGTTTACTTTGATGCACTGATTCCACACTTTAATCACCACTGCTGCTAACTAGAGCCCTGTCAGTGTTAATTGTCCAAAAACAAATCACAAAAGTGCTTTACATAAGTTACGTTTTACACAAGTTAAAGATATATATAATATTCTTGTATTATTCTTAATCATGAGTAATACTTGTTGTCATTTACAGTAAAATGTAATCATTCAGTGTCATATGCAGCCTCGTAAATGCACAATATGAATTATTTTGAGGTAATCTATGCAAATTTACATCAGTCAGAAACATCAAATCAAACAGGTAGCCCTCTGTAATTCTTCTCATCTTTGAGTAGCTCTCCCTGTTCTGGACTGTTTCCTACATTGATTTAGGTAGGTCTGCAACATTTGGAGTAGCTTGCCCTTATCAGATCCACCCTCTTTTTAAAATGATGTCCTAATTATATACCAAATTACACTGGACCTCCTCTGTCTCCTGTCTGGCGGCATGATGACTTCCTCTCCTTCTTAGTTGTTGTTTCATCATTGTGTTTCATGGCAAGCAGAACTAAGTAGAAGGCACTGATAAGGGAATTGTTAAACAGGAAAACTGTACTGATAGCTCAAACTGGTTGGAACCAGTCCTTGATTCCCATCCCTACATGCAGTATAACCTCTGATAACTCTGCAAGAATGAAAAGAAACCCAACAATTTACTTTTATGCCCATGTACCACTTTATATATCTAAATGTCACTCTAGGTGAAGAGACTGAGAAGCAAAAAATGTAAAATAAAAAAAATAAATTAGGCAAGTTAATTAGTATGTTCATAATGTGGAACATATGCATTGAGGCTGTGAGCCATTTAGACGTACAGGCTGCAGCTTCATACGGCTGCTCTGTCTGTAAGTCTCTCATGAGGTGCTGAGCTGCATCAGGGGGAGAATCTGATTAACCGACTGGCATAATTTACACGGTCCTGGAGGAATAAACAGAGGAGATGTAGTTCTTGAAAAGTGCCCGCATTCCCTCCATACATACAAATAAAGCATATGCACGCTTGCACATAAACACAGATACACACACGCACAAATGCAGTCCGAGGGCAATAATTGAGGCAGCGCTGCTCTTTAAAGCGGCCGCAGCTTCCGCTCTTTTTTAATAGGACAAAGATTGATTGAGGGAGTGCGAGCGACTGTGTGCGTGTGCATGTTAGCGGTCACAGGCTTTCTTTAAGATTGATAGAGCAGCATGTGTAGGTTTGTGTCTTGTTTTGTACACGTGTTTGTGTACATTATCCTCCAGGAGAGCTCCTTAGCAACAGGCAGCAGATCCTCTTCGAATATCCTTTTTCTCACACAACGTATGCTGTGACCTTTTCTGCTGACTGTGTGCATGCCAGTTTTTTGCACGAGTGCATCATGTGTGTTGGTGTGTGTGTGTGCGGTGTGTTCATGTGAATCAGTGTGCAGGCCGTTTGACCTTTTGTGGTGTACACTCATTAATGGCTGCACAATAACTATTATAACCGCCCGCCGTGCAGATTTTCATGATAAGGAAATTGAATCTGTCTGTGGCTGAGTGCTGTTTGTCTTATCCCCAACAAACAAAGCAGATCTCATCGCTATTGTGACACACTGATAATGATTTTGCATGCTTTGAACTAACAGCATTACCATTTTTACAGTATTTCATGTTTCTCTTTAGAGCTAACAAAAAAGACATCTCTAATATATATCTTGACATGGTTGTCTTGTTATGTTAATATCAGTGTTAGACTAATAACTGGTTGCACATTTCATATCCGGGAATAGCAGACAGAGCTCTTTAGAAATCAATTTTCTTTTGCTCCATCACCACGTTCGGAAACTGGCCCACTGCCAGATAGGGAGGCACCGATGGAAGGGAAAAGAGAGAGAGGGGGGCATGCGGAAAGAAAAATATGCTTATCAGATGCTGAACTTATTCTGTTCCGGCTTGGATTTTGTCTAAATAAGTTATACGCTTTCCCAAAACTTCACAAGCACGCTCATGCTGAGGCATAGAGGCAAATAGGAGAAGCATAAGTCCTCCGTCACAGCTCATAGCCTCCTATTTATACAGGTGCTGCAAGGTCATGCCCTACTTAGTCCATGCCAGAGCATATATGAGACGTGATGCACCATCTCAGCATGCAGCCGTACATATCAATGGCCTATTCCTTTGTGTGCATGTATGTTTGGGCGAGATTTACACAGCGCAGCATGAGGCTCATATGCTTGCATGCTATCTCTGTAGATGGGGGTAGTGTTTGCATGTGGAGGCTCAGTAATAAATTACTTACAGCTCCATAGTAAAGTCCATGCTCTATGTATGAAGGCTGCTTTTCTCTCTCGCTCGCTTTCCTTTGACACATTTCTGGAGGAGAGAGTAAACAAAGGCAGCCTTCTCATTTTCAATTCTCTCATCAAACTCAAACCCATATTTAGAAAAGGCATTATACTCCATGACTCAGAAGGCACAGAAGGCAGAGTTCATGTGAGTTAAACAGGTGGTAATTTGTAGTGCGATGTGTGGATAAATACTATCATTTGCAACTGACTCCTCTTTGATTCGGAGGTTTTAGCCGCCAGACATTTCTTTTTTCCCCCTCTTTTGATCTAGCTAGATTTACCTCACGCTCAATCTAAAATAGTTCAAAGGCTTCTCTTTTTGGATTATTTTCAACTTGGACTTTATTTGTCTTTGCTTGATCATTCGGCTGTTGATAGCTGTGATCAATGGCATTGATCGCTGTCTCTGTTCTTGTAGCCCGAGCCTGCCGGAAGCGCTGTTCTCGAACACACACTTAAGGGCAGAACAAGCTGTAATAGCTGTACCCCGAAAGTGACAATCAATGTGATCAATGGAAAAACACTTAGAGAACAGAAACTGTAACAAACTCAGAAAAAAAAACAGATTTGCAGTGTGAATGTTAAGCACAAAATCACACAAAGTTTCACTCTCCAACACTGAAGATGCATCCTTACACCCTGACCTGGATGCCTGCAGTCACTCCAGCACAGTAGGGCTGAGCAGAAGATGAAGATTTGAAAATATATCAGCGTATTCTTAAACAAGATAATAGGTAGGGAAAGGTTGTGTTCGTTTATTTTTTCAGTAAATAACGTTATATGGGGCCCCAATAGCCTTAAGGTTGTGTTCTTGTACAGAGACCGTTGTCCTAATGCAGGTTACTTGGGTTCAAATCTGACCAATGGCCTCTTGTTACCCATTTTGTCTTTATTTCTAAATATTTTCACTTGTCTTTCCATCTAAAAAAGGCATGAAAAGCCTCAAAACATACAGTATATTAATAATATTGACATTGTCATATGTGGCATTGCTGAGAACAGTGACGAATAAATTGGTCAGTGTTAAAGTAGCTGCAAAGCCTGATGGTCGGTCAAAAGATTGTTTGCAACACAACCACAAATGTAGATACTTCTGTACCATAAGATCATTTAAATGAAATGTTTAGTTTGGGTTGGAAACTTTATTTGTATAAATTAGAAACATTTCTCTTATTAGTAAAGCTAAAACCAAATTAATACCTGTTTGATACCAATACAACACAATCCTTAAAAATGAAAGCGAAACTCCTGCACACGCAAAATTATACAAATACATTGGCATTTTTTCAGTTCCACTCCCTTTCTCAAACGCTGCAAAAGAATTTATGCATTTTTGGTTCTATGAGTACTTCTTTTGTCAGTGTGAACAACTTTAAAAAAAAAAAGTAAGAACATTTTAAAACACAGTTCAAAGAAATGTTGCAGATTTGATACTACTAAGTAAGTAGATGGGAATAGGGTTGGGTATCATAACTTCTGTCGAGGAGGCTATGCTTTTATGTTTTTTATGCCAGCGTTTATCCATTCGTTTGTCTGTGAGCAAGATAACTCAGAAACTTACTGAAGAAATGTTGATGACATTTTCAGGAAATGCTGGTCATGGCACAAGAAGGAGGAAGATGGATTTGGTGTTGATCTGAATACAAATACAGATCCAGGGACTTTTTAAAGGATTTGTAAACATTTACCAATGCTTTTTGTTTTTGTGTTGTTGTTTTTTACATTGATGTCGGTGCCTGAAGACATCCTAAACCAATACTCATGATATAAAAACAGCATTAAAATTGTTAACTCATGTTACAGCCCATGTGAGAATTCTTCTGCTGCCTATGATGTCAATTTCTATATTAAGTGCATTAATGGACACCCCAGTGAGTATAGAAGGCAAAGAAGGCTCAGCATTTTGGGCTCTGACATTTAAAAAAATGTCACAAAATGAAGCTCAAAAAAATATGTTGCAATTTGAGTTGATAGGTATCCAATGTGCAAGTAATGGTGCCTGATTTTCATACCCAGTTCAATTTATGACACATTATGCCTAGATCTATTTTTGCTTCTAAGCAGGTATCAATATTGCTTAATTTTTACAAGTATATTTAAGTTTTGAATTCTGATTTTGTGATAACTAAAGATGCCTCATTTTATTGAAAGCCAAGCATTATTGGCTGTTTTTATCATAAATGCAAGATCTGCTGATCAAAATCAATGACTGAAGTCACAAATACAATCACCTGGGGTTGAACTTGATGCTCACCTTTAGGATGCTGGAAATGATATCAGCCGATCTCCCTAAGACGTGGTTGTGATATATTATTTTGCTAATCAGCAAAAAAATATGGTTTTGATCCATATTGTGGGCTGCTTGATGGTACAGCAGGTTGTTTTGCTGGTAAAAAGGATGATGATTAGAATCAGTCAGGACTTTCTTCGAAGGGTTTCATACTCTCTCTGGGAAGTTCCTGTGTCCTCCCACAGGCTGAAAGCTTGGTAGGTTAACAGGTGACTCTGGATTGTACTTAGGTGTAAGAGTGTGTGTTCTTTGTTTCAGTGTGTGAGTCCTGTGAACTCTTGCTCAATGACAGCTGGGATAGACTCCAGCCCCCCGAGACCCAGAAAGAGATAAGCGGGGGTAGACAATAAATGGATGGTCCATATTTCCCAGCCCTAAAGCAACAATCAATATTATCAATGTTATAACACTCAGAAAACAGAGAGTGTGACCAGCTGAATCAAACAGAAACACCATAGTATGAATGTTGAGCACAAGAGTCCCAGAATTCTTCTTCCTGCTCTAATGCAGATGCATCTTGTTACCCTGACCTTGATGTTTGTAATTACTCCAGCACATTAACACAGCAGGATATGTAGCTGACCATGCATGGAGCAGAAATCAAGGTTGTGATATTTAAGCTTTCATAGAAACATGGTTAAAGGAAATAAGGGATCCTACACCTGCAGAGACACACACTGCACAAACAGTGAGCATTAATAAGCTGTGATTTCCACCTCTGGCTTATTGTGAGGATCCCTGCAGGCGTGACAACCTTCATTTACTCGAGCAAACATACACACGCACTGACAGAGAGCTAAACACAGGCACACATATAAAGTAGGAACCCGTTTGACTGACAGTTGATCCTACAAGGGTATTTGTGTTCATGTCCCCTCAGGAGCAAAACACATCATCAAGTCTCAGCTGAATTGTTCTGAAACTATAAATACACCTGCTTTATAGTCGAACAACAGACTTGTCATGACAATTAAAGCAGTTGAGTCTTTTGCGCTACAAAACAAGAAGTTTATTCAACTAACTATGTAGAGAAAAGGTGTCATGAAACTGGTTAGCTGTTTGCAGATATTGACTTGGTGATGGATTGAGAGATGCGGCGATAG
Source organism: Cetoscarus ocellatus (assembly GCA_037902135.1). Taxonomy (NCBI): domain Eukaryota; kingdom Metazoa; phylum Chordata; class Actinopteri; order Labriformes; family Labridae; genus Cetoscarus; species Cetoscarus ocellatus. The sequence goes on along the minus strand of JBAMNC010000019.1, from coordinate 1,435,105 downwards.
GGAAAGTCATTACAGAGCATTATTCGGCTTGGGTCGCTACCGCTGTTTTCCTTATTGCAATTTTATGCCTGATTTCTTCTACAGTATGTTGTTTTTCTCACAATATCTTCAAATGCATTAGTTTTATGCCTCACCCCGGCTCAGTCTCTAAAGTAATGTATGTCTTTTGTGTTTTGGTGCATGTTGCCTCATGGGAAATTTGTCTGCTTCCCTCTCAGTGTCTCTCTAATCTGCATAACACTGCCATAATGTTCTTTGAAATTTAATATTATATTGTTAATGTGCAGATTTTGTTTGGGTTTAGGAAATTGCACTGATGAAAATACTGAATTATTATAATACTCTTAGGTCCTCTGATCCTCATTTCACTCGCCGACTATCAAAGAGAGTGCATGTGTGTAGCTGTGTGTATTACACTGAGACGACATTACGGTCCCAAAAACCAAAATCTTTGAAGCTTTTGCTTCTTCACTACCCGTTTCAAGAGATTATTTTCATTAATCACTCCATTTTCTTGCATTAGTTTGATTCTGAGACATGCTTTCACATCACTGCAGTCAAGGCTCCAGTACAAGAGGAAAATGTCCTCAGAAATGATTGTAGGTGGTAAAAAAGATCAACTCACCAAATATTACAATTTTTTATATGCTGATTCTAAGTATCAATAATGTTTGTGTTTGTGATTGATCATCTTGACATTATACTGGCTTGCAGAAGACAGAGTTAGATCAGCCATTTTGATGCTGGAACAGGTTTTTGAAGCCAATGCCCTGCAGCTGCCAGGTTGAAAATACTGTCTTAATCTAACCCACAGTCAACCTAATGACTGAGACAGAGCTGGGGCAGGTTTTTAAACTCCTGACAAAAGCTACAACATGATAGCTTACATTCATATGCCTTTGCAGAACTTGAATACCTAATACAATCAAAATGAGTTAGTTTATAAAGTTACACAAGAAAATGAACTTTTGGGGAGCAGATCTTTGATGTTGTAGCTGAGTGTTTGATAGATAATTAGAAAAAAGTAATAAATAAAAGAAAAGTATGCATTTCAATACTAGAGAGTCCCAGCACTTCAAAATACCATTTTAGATTAAACTGGCGGTCCATACTTGTGATAAAATTGTACAGTGACAAAGGCATAACATCCCAGCCCTAGAAGTGATGGTGGTTGGAACTGTGTCCAAATGTTCTTGTCCTGTTTAGTGAAGTTTTGTCAAACTTTCTTGGCTCAATGTGCCATAGTGTAAAAACAGAGCAATTAGTTGCTAATGGAAGAGATAGACCCCAACAGCTTTGTTGCCATCCAGCCTGGCATCCCCCATATGTTACAGTAATATAACAACCGCTCAAACTTCAGGCAGCCTTTTGTCTCCCCCCATTAACTCAGTTTGCCTAAGAGTCTTGCTGAACACACTCCCACACACACACTGATACACACGCTGATAGACACATGGAGGCGGAGATGTGCTCAGTTAAACTGGGAAAACCTAACTTGGCCCGGGATAATAGTCTTCATTCACCCTCCAATGAATCCATATTGTGACCTAAAGCAGTAGCTCGGCTATTAACACCATTAACGAGTAATGGTCCAGGAAGAGAGATTTCAGAGATAAAAGTGCTGAAGTACCCTCATGAATGAAAAGGTCTGAGGAGGAGAACGTGTAAAATCTACAAGGAGAAGCGTGGGGGATGGCCTTTCAGTCTCATTTTTAGCTCCATAAAAGAAAAGAAAGAAGCAAGAGGGGATGAAATTTGTGTCTGCTTGATCTTAGTTCATTTCAACACTGTTCAACAAAAGTTTTACTATTTCTTTCTGAAAAAAATCATTTTACTGTGGTATTCTCTTTGAATATAAATAGCAGGAAACAAGACCTATGGCATAAGGGGTAACCCTCTAAAAAGTTGTGTTGCTGAGGTTGTAAGCTCTTCAGATACCGATGTTCTCCTGTCGATCAATAAAACACTCATTTTATTCATCCCTGAGGCCATTTGGTTGAAGAAGGCTACAGCTGCCCATAAAGGCTGCTTTAAATTGATGCTTTGAAGTAATCGCTGACATGTGCAACATAACAGTCAAACAATAATTGGCAGTCATTGTTATTTTGGAAAGTTAATACGCTAACTGGTGCTGACTATCATGCAGCACATGATCCAGTGAAGGTAGGGGTGGGTGATATGGGACAAAATGTACTATTCGTTGTTCTCATAGTTATCCCTTATTTACAATTTACCAACCTGAACAAAACCTACTTCCATAAATATTCTATTGAAATGCACAAATACTGAGCTGCAAATGCAAATCAAGCACTTTTTGCTTACCATTTTACCACTTCAGCAGTAACACGTTGTTCACTGCAATGAAGTGTTTAAATATCTAAACTATCATTTTCCTCATGAAACTTTTTACTGAACAAATTTGTATATTTTTTTCACTATATAAGGATTATGATAAGTGTTTTCTCTTAGATAGATTTAAACCTATTTCAGTGATTATCTTGCATTTTTAATTCAGTGTTCATACTCGCTGGACCCAAGTAAAGGCATCAGGAGGGAAACATATTGGTGTGTAACAGGATAACCAACAATCATACAGATGTCTGTGTAGATTCTCAATCATCCAGGTCATGGTTATCCAATTCTTTGTTAGAAGAACTTGCTAGAGGTTCTTGAAGATGTTTCACCTTTCTTCTAAAAGGCTTCTTCAGTTCTAATGTGACTGGGGCCAAAGTTGGAAATTTCTAGCCCTTGTTGGTCATCCAGCTGTGAAATGGGCAGGTGGTCCCCTGAGAGTTGTTAGCAGGGTTGCTGACTTGGTTCCAGGGGCCTCCTGGGTTTCCTCAGGTTTGCCATGCTTGCATGAGGTTGGTGCCTGTGATCCAGCACGAAAGCATTGAAGTGAAGAAGGTGTCAAGGATGTTATCTTTGTTAAACTGAAGAAACAGTCCTTGAATAGAGGCGGCAGTCTAAGGCACTTCTTATCCCTCACCTACAATTCAACTTTGGATTCTTTTCAACAACAATCGAAACAACGCTTTAGTGCTGGAGCACAGGCACCAGCAACGTGCAAGCATGGTGAACCTGAAGAAACCTAGGAGGCCACCCCCCCAGGGGAATCTCAGTCAACCCCAGGTGGAACCAGGTCAACGGCCCTACTAACAACTCTCAGGTGACCCAGCTGTGAACGACTCTCAAGTGACCACCCGTCCCTTTCACAGCTGGATGACCAACAAGGGCTATAAAATTCCAACTTTGGCCCCAGTCACATTAGAACTGAAAAAGTCTTTAGAAGAGGCGAAACATCTAAAAAAAACTCTGGCAAGTCCAGTTGCCCTTTTAAACGAAGAACCGGACAACAATCATAAAGAAGCAGTTTTGACTGGAGATGTTTAAAGTGACATATTCTATGTGATATAATGCCGATTTAAATTCAGAACAGCTGGTTTGTTCAAGGATGAAAAACACCTGCAAAATAAAAAAGTGCAATTCATTTAACAAAGGGTCTTTAGGTCAACAATCTCAGACTGGTTTGCTAAGTGTCTAACATCAACAGTGCTGGGGATAACAGTATAACAGTGGATGGGGATTAAAACATGTTTAATCAAAACCAGTGCCACTATCAGTTCCATAAAGAATTGGATTTAGAGGAGATTCTTGTGAATTTTCTCTGCTGCAAAACTGTAGGTCGACACAGGTTTTCTGTTTCAGCAGTGCCAAACTCATGGTACTCCTGATTTGAATGCCAGCTGTGTTGACGTGACCTTGTGAAGCAGCAGGATCTGCCTGATTCTATGTCCATCATCAGGTTAATCCATCTTGCAAAGCTGAAACTATTGTTCCTGGTCAGAATACGATCAGGCTTTTTGTTGTACTTTTAAGGACTAAGATGCTGTAGCTGCAAGTGTAGATAAGTTGTGCTGAAAGCCAGAAGTGTTAACAAGCCTCTAGCTGACCCTTAATGAATGTAAGAGAGAAAAATAAGTTATGTCACCTCTTAGCTTTTTAAAGGCTTTGCCCTTCCCAGTCACTCACTACGGGATGTTGCCCAGATGGACTTGACAGATACAGCATCCCATGGATATGTGAAGCCCATCTGGTGAGTAAGGTTAGTGTTGAAAAATGGTTCAGTGTAATTGCTTGTGTTTCCAGCCTTGTTTCATATCACAGGTCAGAGATTTCTGTCCTCTACTTCTACCATTTTTATTGCCTTTTCTATTGCTTATTGTTTTTATGTTTCTCTTTTTTCTCTTGTCCTCATGGTCTCAGTTTATGTTGCAGGGTGCTTGAACAGCCTGGGCTCTTATGCCATATGAACAGGTTCTTACTGCGTTTGCGTTTGTTATGCTGTTTGGGGATGTTTGTAAGGAATTTTGCTTTAAATTGTGCCTTTTGATGTTGGTGAGTTCCTTATGTGTTTAGGTGATTGCACTTTGTTTCTGTATGTTTCTGTTTTTCAAAACACTTTGAAAACCTGTTTTTTAAAGCTCTGTTCACATAAAATCATTATTACTCAATCATTATCAGCAAGCTCTAATTATTTTTATTATTATTATTATTACTGGACCACAGACATTGCACATAGCCCTATTGGAGTCATGTAAAATGAGGCTGTGCTTTAGACCGCTTTGTTTTGCTGTCTTCCATGATGACTTCCTTGGCTCCCTCCATTGTCATTTATGCTGACTGCCTCTAATTAAATCCTTATATTATCTTTTTTCAAGGAATAAATACCTAAGATAAAAAAAATAATAATACCTGAAGCATGAAAGTAAAATAAATATCACTTCTTCAAACTAGTAGGAGTTGATATTTAACTGGAACTGGTTCTGGATTCACTTCCATCTTCTTCCATGGAATTTAATGCCCCTTCGCTGTGCTGGTTAGACTTTGCTCAGGTTGACTGGTTATATGCCACTTGAAGTTGAAATAACGCATGCGCAATGTTATCTCCTTCACTTTTCAGATCACAATACTGCCAGAGCTCTCTGTCCATTGTGCTGCTTTACATGCGAGCAGTAGAGCGCTACAGCAGTAGTCATTAACCCCAGCTACAACCCCGGCTAGTGGTGGGTTTACACAACATTTGACTGACACATTACCATTTGCAACTGACTCCTTTTTTGATTTGGAGGTTTTAGCTGCAAGGCATTTTTCCCCTCTTTTGATCTTGCTAGATTCACCTCGCACTTCATCTAAAATAGTTCAGAGACTTTTCTTTTTGGATAACTTTCAACTTGGACTAGTTTACATTGATCAACTGCATCGATCACTTGTCTGCTCTCAGAGTTCAAGCCAGTCAGAAGTGTCGTTCTCTTAAAGAAGCAGCAGCACTTGGTTTGATAATGTAGTAACTCATGTGCAGACAAGCAAGGTTGACAACATCTTATTATTAGTTTTCTTTATTCTTTAAAAATGCTTGAAAAAATACAAGATATAATCTTTGTTTTATAAAGTTACAATATCTGTGAACCACAGCATGGCACAGCAGATGTACTGTTTCACACATCCATGAGATATATTTCACATTCGTCTGAGAAACATCCCAAAGGTGGTGTCGTTGAAGGGGGGAACATTTTTCAAAATATTTGAAGGTGATTGCAAATATGTTCTGTCACACTCATTACTGTCTGAGAGCTTAAAGGCCAGAGGCGTGCAGTCACCTCTCACTTTCTTCAAAACTGAATCACACATGTAGTTACTGCCTTTCTCTTAAATGATGTAGATTTGTCTGTTCATTCACTGACTGGGAATGAACTTATCAGCTTCAAGCTTTGCTGGATGGGTGTGCCTGATGTTAGACTTGAAATCTGTTGAATCTATGAGCTTTGCAAGGCAATAGGATGTCTGGAAATCTATTTTGCAAACAAATACTTGGGAATTTTTTCCAGATACATGAAAATTTTGGATGTTCTGGATGACCAGATTTATTAAGATTCACAGCATGATGTAACACATTCACCCCCAGCCGCCTTCACTGTTTACAGTTGTTTAAATGAAGGACACCATTCAGTACAAATGCCACTCTATGAGATATGCATACTAAACAGAGAAAACTGCGTTTCAATTTCATGGAAAAAAGGCATATTGAGAGAGAAAAGTGTTTCAAAAAGGACTTCATGGTTTGCACTCATATTTCATGCTCTGAACATGCACAGCAGTCTGGGGCGCTTAGCAGAAATCAGGAAGTTCACTTTCAGAGACACTTTTTCCCTCATGATGAGAAATTCATCAGTGAAACAGAAACAATGGTTTTCTGTGTAGTGAATACACCTCATGGAGTGACGTTTTTGTTTTCAATTCTAAGAGAGAACTAACTATGAAGGGGGGCAAAGGAGACAGTGGATATCAAATGAGCTTGAGGACATATACTTAGAGGAGTTGGGGGATGGAGTTACAGGTGACAGCAGGCAGAGATTAAAGGTGGTCCATCACATGTACGCAGTGCAAAATATGAGTAAGATACAGAGACAGACCTTCAGCAGTAGCAGGTTCTGCTTACATGATAAGAAGCCTTTCACACGTTACTATTTAAATGGCATATTTAACAAATGATCGCCATTATCAGACCCACGTCATCTATAAAACTAAGAATTTCTGTCTTTGAAAACGTAAGGAAATATGTGAGGAGATGTCAGCTTTCTACAAAAAATATAGAACATAGAATCAGTTAAGGAAAAAATATAAAAAAACAAAATTCTATATCAACCTTTAGATACCAGACGTTTAACGTATAACCTCCAAAATCTAGTTAGTTTATATTTAAGTCAATCAATCAATCAATCTTTATTTGTATAGCACTTACTTAACAAGTGTAATCTCAAGACACTTTACAATAGAGCAGGCTGAAGACAAACTCTTCAATTTATGGATACACGTATATGTATAGATACATATATACATATATGAAGTACACATATACATGTGTATACAAATACATACATCCAAAACCCAACATGAATCCATATAGCCAATCATGAATCCCTTCATCATGGCGGCAAGAAAAAACCTCTGTAAAGCAGCAGGAAATCTTGAATGTGGATTCTAGTCTCATGATGAACAACCATCCACACTATGCTGTGTTGGGTGTGTAGGCAAGGGAAGGGAGGTGGGCGGAGACTAAAGTAAGAACTAAAGCTAGTAACAGATCCATGGGCCAATCATAGACCTGTCTTCATCATATTTATCAATCAATAATAATCATGAAAAGAGGAATAATCTAATACTAACATTAACATCTATAACGATTGAGAGTCAGAGTGGACTATTTTGCTAAGTTTAAAGAAAATTCCTTGAAGCGTTCTTAAGAAATCACATTCACAGCGATGGCCCAGATAAATAGATGCACAATTTCCATACATAATTCCTCCAGCTTTAACAGTTACCGGCAAAGAGGCATATAAAGGTGGCAAAACAGGGTTGCAGCTCGTGTACACAAGGACTGATAAACAAGTTCTGATGTTCACTGCACAACTAGTCTGTTAATATTAGCATAAAAAAGTCTACAAGGCCTAGTTCTTTTTGTTGTTAAGTCTTATTTATTCAGCAAGTTTCATTAAGATCTGGATCTCCTTTGAAAGGCAAAGCCAAGAATGAACACACACACCTATCTCAAATATTAGATAAAGAGAACCTGCAAGCATTCCCAAGAGGAATGAGTGTCTCCAACTTCAAGTTGCATTGCGATTTATCCCAGAAGTGAGGTGAATAATACAGTAGCTTATCTGCTCTTCTTTTGCAAGAGTAGATAAGTCTAGCCTACACCATCTCTCATGAGTAATCCCTGCCCTCGAGGCTGCATTTTCACCACTTGGGACAGAAAACGAGGGAGCAGAGAAAAAGAGGACAAGAAGGCAAAGGGAAAGTAAAGCATGGAGAGAAAATGCGGCACTTTTTCTGACTGTCAATATCAGGAGGACAAGCACATAACTCAGGGAGGTGAGGTATGTCCAAAATAGGATCTGGGACAGAACAAACAGCCAGTTTGGGGGAGATAAAGTCATAAAAACAAAGTCACAAGCTGTAACTCAAAGGGTGAAATACATGTACTGACCTTGGCATGTTATTTTCTGTAGTTACAGTGTGCACTATTAGTCTTCCTCCTGGAGAGTTTAACCTGCAATGATAAACAGGAAAACAAACAAGAGCTCTAATTACATATTTGCATTACACATTTATGATCTTTAGCTCTGTTTTTTTTTCAGTGAGACTTCTGTGTCTGTAGCCTGGCTGTGTTTGGGAGTGTGTATGTTTTGCAGTTTGCAGCATTGAGCCTGAGTAAGTACAAAGAAAGCCCCTGCAGTGAAAACAGTATGAATGTGAATTTGGATTCAGACTGGGGCTCAGGCTGCTTTAAAGGCTCTGCTCCCTCAGTCTTGTACCTTTGATTGCTAATGTACAAAGGGCTGTTAATCTAGGAGAAAGAGGGGGAATGCAAAAGGAAGACGGCGTTCGGAAAGATAACATTACCAAGAGAGGAGACGAAAAAACAGTAATGTGGAACATCAAAGTAACACGGGTGAGTGCCTCTGCGATATAGGGTTCCATATTATTACCCCCGCAACCTTTTCTCTTGTTATTCCCACTCGGGACTCATTAGGCAGGTCATTGGCTCACAGGCCGATGTCAATATTTCATCGTCTGAATGCATAATATGACAGCTAAATCAGAGCAGCTATTTATTCCAAATGAGAAAGGAAGTATAGAATATGTGAGTGCAGATGGAGGAAGACAGGAGCAGAAAGTCAGGCTCACAGCAGTGACTCTACTGATGAAGGAGAGGCTGGGACATATAGAGCCAAATTATGCAACAATTTTTTAAAGCTAAATTGAGGAGAGATATCCCCTCAACTTTCAGCTAAAAAATAAGAAATGGTTACTGCACCAGAATTATAAACTTTGTTGGAGTTGTACTGAAAATTTGCCAATACTGATGTTTGACTCCAATGCAACAGAAATTGAAGTCCCAGACACTGTGTGTGTGCACAGCTAGGCATCATGGCATGCTATGTAGCATGACATTTTATGATGTTGATGGAAACCGAAACAGTCAATCTTTCTCATTTCCCTTGACTTTCTGCAACAAAAGTAATTCTGGTACCAACATTAATAGTCTAACTTAGTGACAAGACTATGGTGTATGTAAAGTTTGAGGCTTGCATTTGAAATGCGGAAGCTACACATTCCTGATATATTGTTGTTACAATTCATAGAGTTATCATTTATAATTGAGGTTTTAAGTTGTTTTCTTTCCTTGTTTGGCTTTTTTTTAACCATTTTTAGAAAAAATACTTGTATTTACTTTTAACAGAGACCTCCATTATTAGGACTATTTCCATTTTTTAAAAACAGTCCAAACTGAACAAGCCATGGATGATCTGCAATGCAACAGGCTGAGCTTTTAGAAATTGTCGACACAGGGCAGCTCATAGATAGCCTAATTTGTCACACATGAAAAGACAGCATTCATCTGGTAAATCTGAAAAATCCCAATACATGTCACAGAAGGAAAAAATATAGCAATATCATTTTTCCCCACTACTGTTCAGCCCTGACCGAACTTCCTGCCCCTTGTAACCACTATGGCTCTATCTTATGATGACTGCCTGCTGCCAAAATGCTCTTCAACCCAGATTTATAAGCTTTGTTGAATGTATGCCACGTAACTAAAAGAAATCATTGTACTGTCTTGTGAGAACCTGGCTGGTAGTTTTGGTACAGAGCAAGAATATGAATTTGTATGTAGGTTTTTTCAGGATATACTCATTTGACTGAAGCAGCCTGTAATCACATTCTGCACAGAAACATTGAGATAAAACAGGAAGAGCTGAAGGCTTGTAGAGCTAGCGCTGCTAACATTAGTTGTAGTGGTTATTTGTCATTAAAAAAGGGCTTTCTAAAAAATGTAACCAACTTTGACAAACAGCCACGATGCACCATTCCGGTTGGGTCGTACGCAGGCAATAAGAAAATTCAATGTCCACTCAAGATATAGCTTTTTTGTCATTTACTCAGATCATAAGGATTAACAAACATTTTAACCACGTCTCATCGACCTGGTAAAAAACCTGTATCCCCTTCCTGGTGCATGAACCCCAATGACCCACCCCCTACCTATGTGGGAATCCTGACAAATCACCACCCGGCACTGTGCCTATTGCCCCCTGGTGTTTACAAAACAAAACAAACACAAAATACTTTAAATTTTAACAATAACAGGGAAAAATAGCTCCGACATTAGTATTAGCCACACTCCACTGAGTAAACCAAAGTCAAATCAGTACCTGCTGATGCAGTGATCTGATAAAGTCTGATTAAGTCAACCTTAGATGAATTGGTTGGATAATTTTATTTAGCATTTAGCCAGATTTGAAATGATCTGCTGGGAAACATCTCCAGACACCCAATTAAGACAGATTTCTAGTGTTTTATTGTAAAATGCCAGAACAACTCCCACAGACTGTGTAATGCAGAAATCAGACTACATGCTGTGAGCAAGATTGTAGTTCAGTCTGTCATTTGCAGGGTTTTGGGACCAGTCCACCTCCTAGATTGAGTGTTTTAACCCTTGTTGTGTGTCAAAGTGAGTGAAAGTCAAGGCCACATACAGGATGTCTCAAGAACTCCCATCAGAAAACCTAGCACATTTAATTTTCTGTCAGCCATCATAGTTTGTTTTGTCACCTAAGTGATGTTGACCACTGGGAGCACAGAGCACTCTGCCCAAGCAATGTCACAAGAGGAAACAAAATGGCAAAACGCTGAAACAGGAACGATGAAGTCAGTGCTCCAAGATAGAAATGTGAGACTGTAGAAAAGTTTGTTAGGCGCTGAAATCATCTCTGCCTTTCTGATGTGTCGTAGAGGGACTACCATAACAGAATAAAGAAATGAATGTTGGCAAGGAATGGCCCCCTAATGAATAGCTGCTGTGAGCATTAGCATCAAGTGGGCGTATCATTCACCATAACATTAGGATAAATAAAATCTGGACAAATATACAGTGTAGAGCAGTAACTTTAGAGGAAGTTTACATTTTTTTTACTTCAGGGGATATCCCTTTGCATATGGAAATGTTTTCAACCCTCCCAAACCCCTCACAATACACTTCAACACATACTGCATACTGATGAACAATGAAACTGTCAGTCACATTCATTAATAACAAATTTCAACATTTTAGAATTTTTCTCAAGCATCTTCACCAAAGAAAATAGAAGTTATGCTGCAGCTACAAAAAGTTAGTTTTTGGAATAAAAGAAGCCAAGGTTGAGATATTTCAAGGTCGAGATATGGCTCCTTATATTTTTATTTATTTTTTTCTTTTAGTTTTTTTTTTCACTTCACTGTCTGGTATAGCAAAACATCAGCCTCAGGGTAAACTGGAGATCCTCAGACAAAATTTACAAATGCCTTGTTAGCAGTGTACAACAGTGTGCCTTATTTTGATTGACTCTTGCTGTGCCCCCAGTCATCGCTGCCGGCCTCACTCTAAAATGATTTTGAATTATAGTATAATTATTAACAGTCTAAGTTTAGGTGTCAACTTGCCCTGTTTCATTTCCTTTCAGCGTCATCACCTTGGTATGGTCATCAAGTAATCACCATGAAGTCGGACATGTCTGTTGGTCAAGTCATGGCACAAGTTCACTGATCACCCTCTCCAACACAGTGATCATTATTATAGGAAAAAAATACAGTCTGACATAGACCTCAATAGAATAAAACTACTGGGAAAATTTCTGTACACTGAAGATGTTAAAATTTTCTGCACTCCTGAATATGTGCTTCTCAGCGCTAGCTTAGCCTTCTAACTTCACACTCATACACAATTTATAGTCATTGCAATGTTGGCTTTGACGCAATAATGTGTGGCAAGCTCTGCCTCATTGTGATCTGGTCCAATTCAAAAAACTGCTTTGTGGACTTAACACACTCCAAGGGAAATATACAAATTTATAGCTTTTTAAAGCTCAATCGGAACAAAATAACCAAGCTGTAGGTGTGAAAAACACCTTCATAAACTCCAGAACATTTTTTTAACTAAAAGAAAAAGAGAGGGAGAACTGTCTGAATGGCACAAAAAGGTTGGCAAAGTACTGAAAAGTGAGTGGAACTCTTTCTTATATACATCCAGGGCTGTGTGCAGGAGCAGTTTCTGATCACTAAAAAATAATGATTTACCCCACTGGGTGTTTGGATGTTTGTTGCCATGGTATAAACCAGTATCAAAATTCTTTGTTTCTACTTCTACTGAAATAAACAATATATTACTCTTCCACTCATCTCAAAACATTTTATCTATATTTCTTAAATATTCAGTTTATTGCCCAGCCGCATGAAGGAGAAACTGAAGGATTGAGGATGGAGCAAACTCAAAAGATCTTCTCCCTCTAACCACCCGCTGTTCTGTCTCTTGCCAACTCTCAATCTCTCATACCCTTTTTAAAATGTAACACAGTCTTCCTCTAGTTCATCTTGAGTACATGTTTTATCCATTTAGGTGTGTTTGCAGGTCACAAGAGGTCTGAGAATGTACCTTTAATAGGAGAAGTGTCTCTTAAGCTCCCCATTAGGCTGAACATTACACTGTATCTCTGTCAGTACAACAGGGCTCTCACTTAGCACAGCGCTATTTAGTTGCGAGTAATATTACAAACTAATTAATGTTCTAAGCCCTGGCGACAGGAAACGGCCTATAAGTGGTTGCACTTATATTATAAAAGAACAAAAAGCCACGTCCAATTCGGCGCCGGCTGTGAAATGAACGGTGGGCCAGATGCTGAGATTTGAGGGAGAGCTCAGAGTTCACATCCGTGCTAAAAACTTGATGTGGTCTCAAAAGGAAAACCCCTGAAGGTTCATTCTGTCTTCAAATGCCTCAGGCTTTCATGCTCCCGCTAAGACTCATCAAGCTTTAGCGATTCTGTTTCTAATTGAGGTTGGAGACTCCTCATACTCATGATTATTTAGTACTCCTGTTTGCGATACTCATTTATGACCTCGCTTCAACTTAGAAAACTTTTTAGAGATATATTTCCACCTTTCTATTGCTCTTCATCGATGCAGCTCTACTTAACCTTCTGGAAATTTCATCTAGAATATTAAACATAAAACATAACAAACATCACTCCAATTATCTGAATCAGTGACAAGTAAAACATCTTTATCTCCTGCTTGGTGAGCTTCAAACTAATCTGCATCAGTGGGTCTGTGTGGGTGAGGTTTAAATTGATTGACAGCTTGGCCGAATAAGCAAACAACCCACCAACTGTCATCAGATTATGAGTCAATTATTGCAAAATCCTTAACGATGCATACAGGGATGTAAAATAAGGATTTCTATCTGAGCCTACATTCACATAGGAGCTGTGAGAAGAGCACAGATGTAACAGTATAATGTAATGCCATTAGTTCATAAACAGCTGAATTCATATTTGTCGTGTTACTTGTTTTGCTAACTCACAGCTGTGCAGCATGTAACATCCAATCATATTCATTAAGGTGGACATTAAAGGAATTATCACCTGGCCCACGACACAGCTGTCTCCCTCAGCTCCTATCTGCGAGCCGAAGCACGGTCTTCATGTGCTGTATTCCAGATATTATGGACTTCTAATATTGTATAAACATGCAGATATGTTTCACAGATGAACTCCTGCAGACTCCTTGTTGTTTCTCTTTGATACTTGAATACTGGCTGCACATAATGCTTTGCTTTTCTGGCACTTCATTTCTTCATTCAGATGCAATCATCAACCTTCACACAACTCTTTGTTTTCTTTTTTAAACTTAATTTAATTTGAAGGGCAGACAGTTACTGTGACTGGAATACAAAGCATGGCTTGGAAAGCTTGCCATTCATAATAAGTGGTCTTGCAGATGCAACTATTTTAATTAATTTTGCAGGTGATGTCTTGAAGCGTTTTGCTGCATCATAACTATCACATGAAGACACAAACATTATAATATTAATAATAATAATAATATAACCTGAGGCATATAGCACTTTTAAAAACAGATGTTTACAAGTGGTTTAATTAATAGACAGGAACATACAGAAGAAAAAAGCACAAGAGCTTAACTCAAAGGAAATAACAAACAAAAAGCACAATTAAAATCAAAGAACCTTCACAGACAAACACAACAGGCATAATAGATCCAAGCATGATGAGGACCTAAGAGGAGAGCATCAGCACTTCTGGTGTCCCTCAGATCAACAGTGCTCATACGCAGAATGGGGTAAATTTCATAAGACTTCAGGAAAACCTAAAACCCAAAAAGTGGGCACAGCAATCCAGGCCCAGTCAGCCAACATGAAACACACAGGAGGCCCCCAACCCATGGGGCCAGAAACACCAAAGACCACACCTACACACATCGACTCGTGTTCCCCAGGACACAAACAGCAACACACAAGGGGCAGTAATGAGTCAATGTGTGACTACACTCCAAAGAGGCCGCAAACCGACATGCACCGGCGCTATCTCCAGAGACTCCAGGCCAATTAATCAAAGGCCCTGCTCGTGTCAGAAGAACCCAGACGAGACCCAGACAATACAAGAACCCGGCTACATAAAATGAGACCACGAGGACCAGTATAAAAGAAAAAAACATAAAATCAGTAAGAAAAAGGAAAGGCAATGAAAGCTGAAAGAAGCAGAAAACAGGAGAAAAAGAAGAGAATTAAGGTTATCTATAAAGAGATTAAAAATACATCAGATAAACAGATGAATCGATGGCCAGTGAGAAAAACAAAGGAGCATAAATTGAATAAAATGGGAATTAAAAGTAAAGGCATTAATATATAAAAATGATATAAAACAGAGGAACAGAGGAAGGACCTAAAAGTAGTAGGAGCTAAATAGATATAGTAATAAAGACATATAAAAGGGTGAAGAGACTGCAAAACAGAAATAAGAGAAATATATATATATAAAAAAAAAAAAAAAAACATCACATAAAAGAAAGTCTGTATAAATGCGTTTTTAAAAAGTGACTTTAAAGAAGTGACTGATTCAGACTCACCTCCTCTGGCAGGTCGTTCCATAGTCGAGGAGCTCTGATGGAGAAAGCTTGATCACCTCTGGTTTTTAGCCTTGACCTTGGAACGACCAGGAGGCCTTTGCCTGAGGATCTGAGGCTGCGAGCTGGCTCATATGGGATCAGTAGCCCTGAATTATGTCTAGAATTATATCTAGAAGCCAGGACCATGAGTGGCTTAAAAGTGATGAGTAAAATCTTAAAATTGATTCCAAAACTGACGGGAAGCCAGAGAAGGGAAACTCAACTTAAGGTGCTGTGATGTCATCTACAAAAACCACTTAAAGCCTAGCAGCTGCGTTCTGAACTAGTTAGAGGCAAGAAAGAGATTTTTTAATTAAAAAGGGGAGGAGACAGCTATGATGGTCTATTTGTGTATTTATGTACAGCACTTTGTTTCAGCTGTGGTTGTTTTTAAAGTGCTTTATAAATAAAGATGAGTTGAGTTGAGTCCAGTCTTGAATAAATTAAGGCGTTGATTATTTTTTCAAGGTCTGGTGGGTTGAGTATGTTTTGAGTATGCTCATATTGTAAATTTTTGATAATGTTAATAGTGTAAATTCCTTGGCCTTGTTTATAATCTCACTTCTGTTTAAGTCACTTATTTTTCCTTCATAAGGAAGTTGATATTGCTTGTAGACTCTCATGTTCGCAACCCGCCTACATAATTTTTCTTTTCAATTTTCTTTCATTCATTTATTTTTATTTATCTTTTTATTTTTTTAATTTATGCTTTTATCTATTTTAATGTCTATATTTGATATTTCCTACTGCTATTCTTCTATACGAGCAACTGAAAAAAAAAAAAAATTCCCCTTGGGGATTAACGAAGTATTTCTGATTCTGATTCTGATTATTTCTTAAATGGAAAGAAACATGATAGGATGACTTTATTGATATGGGTGCAGAAAGTGAGGTCAGAACCACAAACTACAAATAAATTTCTGGCTGAGGGATGACTTCAGATTTCAAGTTGCTGAATTGTTAAGTTTTCTGCCATCCAACAGTTGATGTCACAAAGACAATCCATGACAACAGCTATGTCTCCAGGGTCCTCAGGTCTCAGAGGAGATATATCTGTGTGTCGTCTGTGTAGTAGTGAAAGGAGACTTGGTGGTGTTAAATTATTCGTCCAAGAGGCAGCATATAAATAGAAAATAAAATAGGACCTAAAACTAAACCTTGCAGTACAACACAGGCAATGGCAGAAGTAGAGGAGCTGTGATTACCTTTGGTGACCACAAAGGTCTGCTCTGAAAGACAAAAACCAGCTAAGTGCAGTGTTCCCGATACCCACCCAGTTTTTAAGACGTTTAGTTAAAATTGCACGATCAACTGTATCAAGAGCTGCACTAAGATCTTAGAGGATTAAAACTGAGCCCTCCCCTCTATCTGCTGCTACAAAAGGTCACCTTGGGTAGGGCCGTCTTAGTGCTGTGACCTGCTGTTAAACCAGACTGAAATTTCTCTGAGGTTGTTTCCAGACATTAAAGATGAAAGCAGTGCAGAAATCACCCTCTCTAAAATTTTGGATAAAAATTGAAGTTTTGAAATCTGTCTAAAAATGTTCATATCATAGGGGTCAAGGTTTGGTGTCTTTAAAGAGTTTGGACCACAGCGTGTTTGATAGCTGAGGGAAATACTCCATCTGCAGGGGAACTGTTATAATGGATAAATGCTGGATCCAATTGTGTTAAAAGCCTCTTTGAGAAGTCTGGTGGGAATCAAATCAAGACTGCACATAGCTGGTTTCATGTGGGATAAAATACCAGATAAAAGGGGTAAGGACGCCGGCTCAAAACTGCTAAAATAATAGTGAATTTTCCTACTTGTGTGTACAAGGTGATCTGGAGAGGGGATTTGCTGCGTGATGTCCTTAACCTTGTTGATAAAATGAATTAAAAACTTCTCACATGAATCTTGAGAAGCATCTGTAACATTAGGGGTGTTGAGGGGCTCTTGAAGCCTCAATAAAACTCAGGGGTTTGAATCATTGAATGAAAATTTGATTAGAATAAAATGCTGCCCTTGCATCTTTAACTCCCTTCTGGTAGGTTTTCATAGAAACTCTCCAGATGTCATAGAAAACCACCAAACCAGTTTTCTTCCATTTTCATTCAATTCTTCTACATAATTTCCTTAATTCATGTGTGGACTCTGTAAGCCAGGGCTGGGGTTCTTTATTCAACCTTTTTATCAAAGGAGCAACAGAGTCCAGGATGATTCTACAAGTATATGATTAAACAGAGAGAAGAGCTTTTCAGTGTTAAAACCTGGATTAAACTGAAGGCAGTCAAAGATGCAGACAAAAAAAGCTCAGAAAACTTGCCAGCAGACGTTGAATAAAAAACCCTTTGATAAACAGGAGTATTATTAGTAAAAGAACCTGGAATAAAACCACAGAAAATAAAACTAGATCTGAAACACAGATATCCTTGATTAAAAACCCATCAGGGCCAAGGCCAGTAAAGAAAACCAAATGCAGACAGTGTCCCTTTGAGTAGGTGGGGTCCTGAATTGAGTGGGTTAGATTAAAAGAGTCTAGAGCTTCAATAAAATCCACAGATGGGACAGAAATCTATATTAAAATCACCTAAAATAATAAAAACATTTTTGTGTTTGGGGGTCAACCAGGGTTTTCCACAGGCATATCGAGTAGTCTCCTTCTACAGGTATCACAGGCTCCCAGAGCCAGTGGGAAAGAGTAGCCAGTCAGGGGGTCCAGTAGTATCCCCAAAAAATGCTTGTTGTTACTTTATGTACAGACCACAAATGACAGAAGCCAATGAATTATTCATAAAATGATTTCAAAGTTGGTACATGATTCTTAAAGGATGGATGGAAGTACAAGAATGTATACTGCAGACCAAGAACCTATCATGCTTTGAAAGACTAATCATTACATTGTGCTTTATTTGCACTGATGCATTAAAATTTACAATAAGTTAATTTTAAGGAATACCTACACAGGTATGCTCATTTTAATTTGTTTGGCTGGTATTGGTGATTGAGGAAAGCCCTGCCTCACGCAAAAGATCTGACTTCTTAGCCAAATGTAGCTTTAACCTAAAATAAAGACAGAACTTAGGTCTACCTTCTTTGAATATCTAAAATACCTTTATGTACATGGCCATGGTTGTGTGGGCCTTAAATACACACTCATGCATCAAGTCTTCATCGAGGCAGTCAAACAAAGACTTTTAATATTGATAAAGGTATTTTGATTGTATAAGAAAGTGCCTTGGATCTTTCGTCTTGTCTCAATTAATCGGCATCTGTATCATGTAGGCCTCAATAATTTATCATTTTTCCACCTTAATTAAAATGTGCCCCCTTGAAATACAGCCAAAATATACAATGTCTCAACCTGAAGTCTGCCTTATCAACTATTCGGTGCTGTTTTTTTTGTTTGTTTTTAGCCTCAGAGTGCAGGTCGAATATGTGTGTCTGCTGTGCACTTTCAGACCACAGACACTTCTCCAGTCACAGACACACAGACATGAAGAGCAAGGCAGACGTTTAGTAACCAGAGAAGGATCCTCTCTGAGTGTTTACCCACATTAGCAGTAACATGTCCTGCTGCATGTCAACTCTGACTGAATAAACGCTCTGTTAATAGAACAGATGTGATGCAGCAGGTACATGCTGGTGTGTGTGAAAGTAGCGATACATGGTTAGCTGTCAAAATAACTGAAGATACTGTCATGCTGACTAAATGTACCCTTTAACATTGTTAGGAATGGTTAATTGCATTATAATTCACAATTTATATTGTAAAATTACAAGAAGAAAAACATCACCTTTCCATTCTATCCATTTTTCTTACCCCGTGTGTGAGTTAGAGTAGGGTGGGGATTTAGGTGATTTTCAGCTTTGTTTTGATTCAGTGAAACAACAATAACAAAAAACACACGACAGATCTGCACAATTCCCTTGGGTTATTTCAAGTTCACACGGCAGTATGTAGAATTTGCCAGGCTGAGTCGCACAAAATGCCAGAGCTGGCCTTCTGTCACATCCAGTGTTGCTGTGCTTGGTCATGAGTCGCTCAGTGCATTATGGGAAGAAAGCCAGCAGAAAACTACCACAAAACAATAACTTAAAGAGTCACAGAGTGTGCAACACACCTTGCAATTTAAGTGTAAATGAACTGTGTGCATGAGGAAGAGGGGAATTTGACTTTTGCCAGTGTCCACAGCTAACCATAGAGGACACCAGATAGTATGGGCACTCATTACACTGCAACACCAGTAGTGGTGTCTGCAGAGAAACTGTCAGTGATGCAAAGAAGTAGAGAGTAGCTTTAAAGGGAATAAATTCTCCCGCTTGATCAAGCTGGACTAATTTCTGGGAACTTAAGAAGATTTTGAATCTGCTGTTGTTGAATCCTTTGATGATCTGCTGCAGAAACGGTGATGAATGTTAACCTGTTGCTAACATGTTCATAGCCTGTTGTGCTTGTGCACAGAAAGTCACTGTGACTCTGCAGGATCAAAAACATTAATATTAGCAATTTATCATCACTCTTGTTGCCACAATGTAATTATTATTACTTCTGCTGCCTTTACTACAACAGCAGTGTGTGATAATTTATCCCATCTCCCTGATTGTGTCAGTTGCTGGGTTGATTGTGTCCTCACTGCAAATGAACCACTCCAGGGGTCGATAAGTAGCAAGCCGAGACCACCTTTTCCAGGCAAGCTTGGCGTGGTTGTTTGTGCAGAAAACAGGGATCTATTGCTGTCCTAATGTATATTAACATGAACCATGCCAAGCACAAAATGTCCACTTGTATCAATAAAACTCTCCCGAACGATCTAGGTGGTTTGAAACCAAGGTAACTTAAGAGCAAAACAGAGGCAAACCAAATAAGAAAAAAAGTGTTTAATTACCTATTATTAATGAAAATGGCATTTGGCTCATGTAGTCTCTTTTTTTAACATAAAAAAATTGTCAACTTGTATCAAAAAAGGAAATCTGTATCTCAATATTAGTTTTTCCCCCAGTGTCACGTCAGTTTACCATTTATGGACATAGTTAACTGGTGCAGTTTTCTCTGGCTTAACTTTTCCAAACATTTTGAAAACATGACTCATTACTCAAAGGGATGAGGTGACTGAGGAAAAAAAGGTTTGCTGCTTCTTTAATTTTCTTTACTGCTGACTTGCAATCAACACCCACGCACAGGAATCATCTATATCTATAAACTCTTGTTGCTTGTAATACACCTCGATCATCAAAGATTACAGTTTCACACAGTGACCTATGTGTGCATCCCAGTGAAAATAAGATGCAAATTATACTGTAACTCTAGAGAGCTTTACGGGAATGAAGCAATGGAAAGACGTCTGCTGGTACTAAATATAACACAGGCCTGTCTGTGGTTCATGCTGGTTTGTAAAATGATGCGATAGTTGGCATTAATTTGATTCACTGAAAACGTGTTTAAGTCAAAGAACCTACTGCATACAATGGGAGTGAGACCACTCCTCATATCAAGACCTGTGATGTGAAGATATATCTCGTTCAATACTCCAATTACATCCTCCCTTCCCCAACCTCTTTATTTCTCCCCTCTTTCCCTTTTTTCATTATTTCCCCCCACTATCAGTCTATCCATCTTTTCGCTACGTTGAATCTGCCATTCCATTTATCTCGCCAACAGATTGCTTCTATTAATTAGTCCTCTTCTCCCATCTTGCATGTAATAATCAGAGGTAATGGAGATATTAGGACGATAAGGATATTTCATGCAGTCACATTCACTTTTAATTAGGCAAAAGATTAAAAAATAGACCTTCTTCTGCCTGAATGACGTTTAAAAAGACTGCAATGAATGTTAAGCCTCCCTGCCAGAGATGCCAGAGGTATTATTTTCAGGGTTGTTTGTCTGTCTAGGCCAGGGGTGTCCAAAAAGGCAAGGATAACAGGCCAAGGGGGCTTAGGGTTGGGTGAGCTGCCCACTTTCCATGCCTGGAGGCTCTTGCCTTTTGCAGACGGCCTGGGTTAAGATATCCTTGTTTATCTAAATTCTTAAGGGATTTTTTTATACTTTGTACAAGCATTCACTCTGACACAAGAATGAACAGAGTAGATTTTGAAGGTCATAGGTCAGAGGTACAAGGTTATCAGGTCTTATGTTAATGCCTTGCTACAGGATTTCAAGGGTCAAGTTTACTGAATCTCAAAATAGTTATTTGCTTGATAATCTAATACTTTACGAATGATTTCAGGGATTTTCTTCTAACTTTGTACTATTGTTCACTCTGACTCAGTGATGAACTCATCAAATTTTGGAGGTCAAAGGTTGGCCAGGTGCAGCTGTGTTACACTTCCTATTATGCCCATTTTTCTTTCTTCAGTCTTTTTTAACTAAAATTTAAAACATACTGTAAAGCTGGGCCTTTAGAGAATATTGCAACATAATTTTTTACCCAATATGGTTTAACCCTCATCTTAAGTGTCCCTAAGAGTCACGTACCACCCTCTCTCCCTTTCTCTGTTAAATCAAGGGCCCATGCAGACGTTGTTGAGCACAATTATGCTCTGAAAAAGAAGGGAGTAGGATTCTATTGATTTTACTCTGCCGATCCACAGACGTATATACACATATAATAATGGGCTTGTGAACCACTTGAGGTAAAGAACCAAAGTTTCAAACAGTCTGGTCTGGACTTGGGATGCACAGTGTTGGATTTTTGCCAATATCTGGTATGCAGATTTTTCTGAACTCATTATCGCAGATTTGTAGTCTTTACTTTATGAAAATTTACTTGATGCTTCATGAGTGAAATGTGTTTGCACAAATTAGCGGATGTAAAACAAGGAGGACAACAGTTAATTGCTGAAAAAATTAAACTCTTGATTTTTTTGGAGCCATGCAGAGATGATTAGGTGGAGCAGTATTTTACATTTTGTACTTTGTCAATATTACAGCTGATATACAGGATATATAAGACCAATATGCATGAATGATTGATCACTGTAAATATCAAACATTCCAATATCAGCTGAAACTGATATTGTCAGTGTCACTTGTGACAGACAATAATGTTTTCTATCTATCTATGGATAACATTATAAATCCCTAGTCTGAACTAAAACAATCACAAGTGGATATACAGCTGTATTTAAACAATGGTTTGAGAGATAACGTTAAATTTGTTACATGTGTCAATCTGTCCCCCTGCAAAAAAAAAAAAAGTTATACAATAGAAATTAATCAGAAAACATGCAGCAACATTATTGAAGAAACAAGATGGTCCAGAAGATGAAATGTGTCAGTTTCCAGGAAATATCTGCTCCATGACGTCTCTAAAGACACTTCAGAGACTGGAGGCAATACTGCAATCTTGTCTGCAGGCAAAACATGTTCCTTGCTTGTCATCTGTGACATTTTTGAGATAATGCTGCACCTCAGAGACCTGTATAACATGTAAGGTTATGCATTTATAAATGGAAGTGTATCCAAAATGTCATTTGGTCTTAATTGAGGGTCTCATTTTGCAAATTGAATTAGATAATGGAAGAAGTGTCGCGGCAGCATGTCTGTGGTTAATTGGAAGGTCCAGGGTGGACTAAACAGACAAGGAAAACAGACAGGGGTAATTACCATCCGCGTGTGCACACCCCCATGTGTGTTTGAGCCTGTTGTGCAAACGCATCGGCGGAAAGGTAATTACACTCCACCAGACTTGAAATACGGACCATCAATTCTTGTCACTTCCTCTCCCTGCTGACACATGCAGAACATTATGTCTGATCTCATCACTTATGTTGCAATTTCCAAAATGCTCACACAGGGTGAAAGGTCAAAGCGTTTCAGAATTACCAACGCTGACCTCCACAGCATCTATGGATTCAACACTGTGAAGGACTTTGGCCCTTCAAGCACTCTGTACCGTCGCTTCCTTGGGGAGAGAAGCTCATCCAGTTTAATGGTTGATGTTCCTGGACCGCTCCCCACAGACCCGTTACTCACCCTAGCCCTGTCAGAGCGGCGCCTACAGCATGCTCATAATGAAGAGGATGGAAAATTGAACACAAGACCACAGGGCTCATCATTAAACCATTTTCTATTATCAGTGCAAGGGAGAGAGAAAACACCACTGCCTGGTTGGTAAGAAGCCACAGCCGCAGCTCTCAGTGGGACGCTCAGGTCTCTATGGTTTTACTGGTTAGACAATCGCAGCAAAGACAAGGTTTAAAGACAGTTTCTCACCGGGGAATAATGCTGAAGACCTTTTAAAAGATTATCTTTATGACTTTAATCCGCAGAAAGTTTCTCTTGGCTCAACTGTTCACTTAATGGCTTTACCATTTTCTGCCAGTCCCCAGAAAGTTTCAGTGAAGTCTCAGCGGGAAAGTATTTCTGAAAAACTGAAAGTGAAAGCATGTTTGTGATTTTAACTCAGTGTGCACAAAAACTGCTGATAAGTGATAAGTGGAGCACAAGATGTGAGTTTCGCTGAAGACTGAATACACCATGGAGCTAAAGGAATGAAAATTACAGACGGATCATTTGTGTGCTTTAAATCCAGCTCCAAAAGCTCTGTTTTAAATTGTAAGAAAGCAAATAATGGCCACTTAATTAGGTACACCATTGGTACCAGGTTGGATCCCCTTTTGTCTCCAGAAGTCCCTCAAGTCTTTGTGGTAAAGGTTCAACAAGGTGCTGGAAATAATCTCAAAGATTTTGATCCATACTGATTAGGGTCTGACCGATATATCGGCCGGCCGATTTGATCAACGGATTATAGCCCTTCTCAAAATATTCAACATCAGCTGGAGTTTTGCCGATATAAAACACTGATATATTCTTACTTTCTCATAAAACAGTAAATGCTGACCATTGTCCCAGTTGCACAGAATAACGTCGCTGCAGTGTTAGCCCAATAAATAGAGCTCTGACTCCATTTGATCCTCAGTCCTCTCCCCACCGCTGTCTAATCAGTCACTCAGCCAGGCAACAATACAAGAGTGGGCTGAACAGACAGGTATGTTTGTAACGACATTGTGAAATTAACAGTGACTCAAAATGTCTCCCATTTCAATTTAACTCTCTTTGCCATGTGTCATAACAAGTGACGTGTGCTCTGTTGCGTCGGTCATGCTTTTCAGTTACATTGGTAAAGTAAACCTAGCTTAAGTTACTCCCTGTCTGTTTATGTTAACAGTGACATCACTGTTGTTATGCCAACCAAGCAAAGCATTAGCTAACAGCTAAAAAGCCAGCCAGTACCCACAGAAATAACGTAATTGCACAAATATTTGAGAGTGCAGAGAACGACCGTTCATCACTCCATCAGCTGCGTGTTAAAGTGCATTTAAAGAAAAAAAGTGGTTCTACCCGCACTGAAACTTACTTCTTATTGCATTAATGAGGACTCTGGGACTGAAAGGCAGATGTGACAAGATAGAGTTCATAATTCATATACCGTTATTTTTCATATATAACATGCATTTTTTTGCTCTTAAATAAGGTCTATTTTTCAGGTGTGTATTGTACACGAGCACAAGCAAAACATGTAAAATATTTTGTCTCATCAACATTGCGGTTACAACACATCTGATACAAAAAGCTGAAATATTCTCTTTCTCTGTGAAACATTACTGCCCAACTTTTGTAATTCATAAAACTGACTGCTAAACTGTTCTAATCCAATATTTTGGGTCTTAATTAGTTTATCTTTGTGTAATGATCGTGTAATTCTCCGTGTTACGGTACCGCTCATGCATAAACACACTGGGCGCTGCCATCTTGTGAGCGAGGGGACCAAAATAGCTGCTCTCTGATTGGTCGGCACACTACGACTGAGCATGCTAGGATTTGTGAAATATGACACGACGTGAAGTGATTGCTTCAAGTACTGTAAGATCGTCAGCAGGTGTCGTATGGGAGAGAATAATTGTACAACAGTGGGTGACTGAAGTGGCTGAGGCAGTGGGCAACAGAGAAGCTGGTGGGAAATTTGGCGTGAGTGAAGTTAACATTCGTGGTTGGAGGAAAAAGAAAGCAGAGATAATGAAGGACCGACCAACATCAAAAGCTTTTGGGTGTTTGAGAGATTAAGGTTTGGGCAAAATTTGAGTGTGTGTTATATTTGAGCACAGCGTTTTTCCTGGAAAAAAGCATGAAAAAATAGGGTTTGTGTTATAATTGAGTGCATATTTTATTTGAGAAATTATGGTATATATTTGCGTATTAAATAAGGTTATTTATTTTATTTTGCAAGAATTTACAACAGTTTTGCAAACTATTTTATTTTGTACTTGGAAGTTCTTTGTTCTTGAAAGTTGCAGAGTTGAAAAATAAAAGAGGCTTGTGAAAAGAATGTTACCTTAGTGTTTTTGTTGTTCACAACTTTTTTAAAGTTGTTCTAACTGAACTATAACCTAGCTCTCATTCATTAACAAGAAGTACAAGACAAGCTGTATTCATAACTCAGTTATAGACTGACTCTTTTTTAAGGTTATATAATTAATTTCCCAGATGTTTAAAGCTTTTCTGGATGTTTTTGTACTTGAAAATTCCTCTCTGGTGTAAAGTTAAACAAATACTGAAGGATAAAGTATTGTAAAATGGTAAAATGTTCTGCATGTAATTCATATATTCATCGTTGTTAGTGTTAAGGGACCTAATTATTATATTTTCATTAATTTTATATTTTTTAAATTAATTGGTCAGTTACTCTGTAATCTGTATTTTTTTCTGCCAAATACTGGCATCGGCATCAGCCTAAAAAAATCGGCCGGGCCATCTGCAGCAGTCGCTGCAGATGTGCTGTCTGCACATCCATGATACAAATCTGCTGTTTCACTTAATCCCAGAAGGTGCTCTGTTGGATTGAGATCTGATGTCTGTAGAGGCCATTAGAGTACAGTGAAGTCATTGTCATGTTCAAGAGACCAATTTGAGAAGATTTGAGCTTTGTTACATGTCACGTTATCCTGCTTCTGGTAATAATCAGAGGATGTGTACACTGTGGTCATACTCAGGTGGCTGTGGCATTTATAGGATGCTGAAAGTGTGCCAAGAAAATATCCCCCACACCATTTCACTGTCACAAACATCCTTATTTATTCCTAATAAATACGGATTAATTTATTGACTGTTATCATGATAATTTCAGTCTGGATTTCAACATTGGATCAAAACATTTCATCAATGAGACTTTTGACAAAGTTTGGAGACACTTTTCATGCTAAACTTGAGCAAATGTTGAGAATGACTGTCCTTCAGAAGCCAGTGTGATGTGTGTCCCTGCTACCTGAGGGAACAACAGAGTAATCAGTGTCTTTTTTGTCAAATTTGTTTCATTTCTCAGCTCGTTTTCCAAGCCATCAGTTGACAGGCATGGTATTTTATTCTGAGCAAACTTTACTCGTAATTTGCAGTATTGAGAAGCTCAAACTTAATTGACTTGACTTTTTAAATGGGGAACCATTTCAATCTCCATCCTCTATCATAATGTGACCGTACACATTACTTTAAGGACCAAATGAGTCTGCATAGTGGGTGTAATCACGCAGAGATGAAGAGGGTCCTTCAACTTCAACTACTTGACATTTCCATCTGAAAGAGAAGGCATCTCTGACAAAGATGTCCAACAGTCAGTATCTGATCTGTCTGATCCAAAGGCTCTGGAGAACTGCTCAGGAAAAATGAGGGTCTCTTTTTTACACTGTCCTACGCTGAAGTTTTGCTTTTTGTTTGATAATGATCATTGAACATAATGTTGTAACTTCCTCCCACATTTTTCTCTGCCTGTGGTTGATTTAAAGTGGAAAACTTAGTTCTCAATGAAAAACACAGCTTGCTATAGAATGGTTGTAAATTAAAAAAAAATACTCCAACAACAAGTTTATACAGTGCATTTTTGGATGACAATCCCTGTAATGCATAAAGATTAGTATTACTCAGTGACATAACTATTTATCAGGGATGTCTGACAGAGAGTTCTACAGTAAACATTGGCTGTGCTGAACTTGTAAGGAGAGGGAACTTCATTCAGCAAAGAAAAAAAAAAAATTGACTCAAAATGCCAACATTTAAATTAGAAAATTGATCAAAAAATGATTATATTTCTCTTACTTAAAAGACATGATGTTTGGAGTGTCATAGCAACAGTATCTCTGCATTTTACTTCAAGAAGGTCAACTTCAAATGTCCTCAGATTTGCCAAAGTACAAGTTAAAGGCTATGTGTCTGTATTGGCTTTAAGTCTTGTTAGAATTTGAATTTTTCTTATTTTTGCCACCATTTTGTTTCTATCAACTTCACTGGTCTCTTCTAATTGTCTTTTTTAAATAATCATAAACATGACAGGACATGGTCCTCTCAATCTATTCATTGACATATTTGTAGCAAAGTCCCATTTTGACATAGTGGGCTGTGGCAAAACATCAGCTAGTGTCAAGTTTTCAGCAAATCAATGTAATAGCTGTCTCTGTGAAATGTTAAAATTTCACTGGCACATGATCTTGTCTAAAGGAAAGTACATATGATGGAGTTCTGGTTTTAACCTCAGTCTTGGTTTTCGCTACCAGTGACCAGTGTGGGGCCATAAATAGTTAATTGTAACATAATGCAGAAATAATTGTACTCCATGTACTTTTCTTTTACTCTGGTACGGGAAGGGTTTGCATCTTTTAAATGTAAATATATTAAAGATACCGGTAGCAGTGAAAGTCATTCTTAGTTGCTCAGTAAATATTTGTCCTTGAGAGGCTGCTATCACATTAACATATGCACATTGTGTAGTTCATAAATTCAACCTAGGGTGGAGAAGGAGAGAGAACGAATGAGAGGTGCTCTCAATAACTCAACTCAACACCACCTAGTTTAAAATGTATCTGTGCTAACATTGTGCTGCAGCTGGACCTGCCTGATTTGATGTCTGTAATCAGACAGATCCATTTTGCCAAGCTCCAATATACAACCACTGTGAGAGGCCCAAAGTGGCACGGCCCAATCAGAGTCCTTTGGAGCAGGAAGAGGTGGAAGCTGTGAGCGAGACGACAGCAGGAAGTGACTGCTTGTGCAGAGATTAGCATAGACGCAAACAGCTTTAGAAGCAGTTTTATCAGATCTGGACCACATTGCTTTATAAACTGAAAATACTACAATACTACAAACGTCTCTGCAGAAAATACGTTTTTGCTCCACTTCTGACATGTTTTACTGAGAGTTTGTCTTACGAATTGGTTCATGTTCTGTAGTGCAGTAGCACTCACCTACGACATTATTCTAATAATTTAATGAAAAATAATTTTCCAATTCCAATAATCAACTTAATAAGCCATTATCTACAGATTCTGATATTGTTACGATAATATTGTGCATCCCTTGTTGATTTAAATCAAAACATCAGTGAATCACTTTTTTCTATCATCAAGCAGCACGATGTATGCAACAGCCTTCGGTACACCATGAAAACAGACCTGTTTTTAGAGTAGTGATCTGGGGCCTCATTTATAAAACATTGCGTAGGGTCCACACTTAAAGTGAACGTGCGCCCGAAAGCTGAAAATGGCCTGTGCCAAAAAAAATTCTGATTTATAAAACAGTGCGTGCGCACACTTGCAAGCACTTTTCCCTTTATAAATCACAGTCCACTTGGAAAGTTGCACAGGTGGATTTACCTCACATCCCGCCCTCTACACACCCACATGTTACCATGAATGGTCAATGCAAAGTACCTCATGAATGTTTTTGCATCGCCAGCCTGCAGTCTTTTCCCGACACAGCTGTGCGTCAGAGGGGGCAGCGATACGCCTTGGATGTGTATAGTCTGCCGAAAGCGAAGAAGAAGAAGAAGCTTTGCGTCAGGATGAATTTGTCTAAACCACTAAATTTGTCAAAACCATGTTTGAGGAACAAATATTTTCTACACTGATTGTAGGCACATTTTTTCATTTTCACTCGGAGCTCTTATTGCAACGTGAGTGCGGACTGTCATTTGCGCACATTACATTTGGGAAATCGGACATTGTCGCAAATTGCCCTTTAATATACCTGTTCACCCACAGTGTAAGGGACCCTGATGTATCGTCTGGTCATGTTTATAATGCCATCCAAAACGGCTGGCAGTATTGTGCTGAGGGATGGCTGCCATATCCCAGACCTAAGAACAGAGTTTAACTGTATTATGTCATACCCAAAAGGGGCTTTAGACAGAAAGTGTAACATTATTGTTAATCATATCAAACACATACCTGTTGGCCTATTCCCGCTGGAAGGAGCCGGTTGCCAGAAACCCCAGAGTTTGTCTGCACCTATACACACAGGGATGGCGCGGTTCCGGCGGGTGCTTTCGTTTAACATGGCCAGGAAATCTTTGTGGTCCCTAAAAACTCTCTCCATCCTGATCCACAGTCTGTGTGATCTTCCAGCAGTGCCAGAGCATCCACTGTGCAGCATTACGCACGAGTGTCACTGCACTATTTATATCCTTACTCAGCAATTACACTGTTTGTTACGCACCTTGTCACAGCTAATACTAACCAATCAGTGCTATCCACCGCTCTATATCATGTGAAGATGAATTATAATATATTAACATTGCATACAGTAGTAAGTGAACACGTCTATATCACTGCAGACTCAGGTGTTTATGATGACGCGGGTCTATAATCTGATATGTGATGACATTACATGTATGAGATGAATCTGGCTTCACTTCACCCCCTCACCATCCATGCTGCCAGTTTCCCACATCGCCAAAATGTTCGTGCGCCAGCATCAAAGTTGACGCACATTCTCCCGCCAAGTTTATTTTAATAAATCACAACCTTTGCGTGGGAAGTGACTTACGCCACTTTCAAGCCTCGTTTTGAGCGTAAGCAAGCTTGATAAATGAGGCCCCTGTTGATAATGAATGCTTCTTTGAAAAAGAGGGAGTTTTAGTTTTTGCCTTGTAACAATTAGGTTTACCCTGGTCACAACAGTATGAATAAAACTATTTCAAATGGGGTTTTTTTGTTGTTTTTTCCTACATCTGCATTTACTTGGTTGTGGAGGGTTTCAGAAGGAAAAAATACATTAATTTAACAATTCACTACAAAGTTATATGCAGAAACTGGAGCCAGAGCCTGGGGTCATGTTTCCAAGACTGAAGCCAAAATTATCCATGAGAGAATGTTCTGACAGAGAGGATCAACATATTTTGGGCTGAACTGTCATTGTGAATCCGTCATTCTTAAAGATAGTATTTCTAAAATGAGCTCAGATCTATGCATGTCTGTGCACCTCTAACACAAACGGTCCACTGACATTTAAGTACATCCTGGATTTTAATCATTTCACATTTGTGTGTTTGTGTGTAGTCTCAGATGAAGATGAAGTCTGCGGGCGTCGTGGATGGAGGCTTATTCACTGAGAGCTATTGTAACATCTGCAATGCCCAGCTCATCTCCGAGTCCCAGCGCACCGCTCACTACGAGGTGAGTCCATCTCCTCTCACACGGAAAAAAAAAAGAACACAGACACAAAAATATAGCGATACTGCAGCCACAGCTCGAACAAGCAGCGTGCACTTTGCATCAGCCTTATTTGTACCAATTTGTGCCTGTGCCGTTCAAAACAGCACTCATCCATTATACATGGACTTAATGCAGTATGGTAATGTTTTTCTCACACAAACAAACACGCACTCACTTTATTTTAATGTTGTCTACCTCTCAGCAGACTCACTAGGAGTAATTTAATGAATAGCCATTAAATAATCAGCTCTGTTCGTTATTTAACAAGAATCTATCTGAGTGTGTGTCTGTGTGAGCGACACATCTGCATGCCCGCCTGTGTGCGTGCGTGCGTAGCATTGAGGTCGTCCTTGATTACGCGACACATTTGGGATTAACAAGCACGCTAATGAGGACAAGGTTCTTATCTGGGGAGAATTAACTCAGAAACACAACTCTGTGTGTGTGTGTTTGTGCGTGTGCTCATGTGTGTACAAACCACATTCATGATCAAAGTTATCTGTTTGAGTTCCTTAAACCAACACCGACAAAAACTCAGCCTTTAGTTGTGAAGTGAAATGGTTGAGCTGAGTCGCTGTCTTTGTGTCACACTTTACAAATGATCTGTGTAGAGGTCAGAAGATCAAGGAGACAAGACAACAGAGCGCTTTAACACAGGGCACTTATGTGGGAGATTCAGTCAGAGAGGAGGGAATGATTGCCTAAGATTAAGGACTCTGTAAAGCAGTTGTTAATGTTACAGATGTTAGCTTAAAGACAACTGCCAAAACATCGGGACAATTAGATGTAATGATACATAACATGAGAGCCTTTAATTGTTTTATTTAACCTTTATTTTATCAGGAATGTTCCCAATGAGAAACAAAGACCTCTTCTGCAAGGGAGTCCTAGTCAAGACTAACCTTGCGGTGCAGATGGACCTGCCTGATTCTTTGTCTAAAATCACGCAGATCCATCATGCCAAGCTCCAATGACTGTATTCTCAGTCTGTCTGAATAACTCTGTCAGAGTTCTTGCTTCTTTAAGGGCCGTTTCACACAGGATGCGTTTCACTTGCCTGATGGCAGCAGTGTGAATGTGTTTTCATTTTGGAAAGCATGTCATCAAGTAAAGGCTTTAAGTCCAGCAGTGCATCTTCCCCGATGAAAATATCAACATTACTAGAGGCTCACCTATTTTTCTGCAAGCAGGCCGTCTCGATATACAGAAATGTTGCAGATGTTTTGGTACAAATCAGACAGTGAGAAGCATGTCTGCAATTTTAGGTAACACCTATTATTCTTACTAGAACCAGTCAAAGTTCATAGTTCAGGTATTGTGTACACCATTAATCAGTTCTTCACAAAAAAACAAAGAGCCATTTATCATTTATTTTTATTTAACCAGAAAAATATTAAGATAAGAATTTTGGTCTATATTGCCCAGCCGTACTAACCTGGATCCACCTGATTCAATGTCTGTAGTCAGGAATATCCGTCCTGCCAAGCTCCAATCCACGATCGTGAACAGGTCAAAGTGGCACGGTCCAATCAGAAACCTCTGGAGCAGGAAGAGATGGGAGCTAAGAGCAAGACGACAGCAGGAAGTGACTAGTCATACAGAGATAATCATACATGCTAACAGCTTTAGTAGCTGTTTTATCAAATCTCGACCACATTTCTTTACCAAATGAAAGACAAATACCAACACTGCAAACGTCTCCCTTCCCTCCATCACACTACAACAGCTGCATAAATCTTAGTTATGGCTCAGTTTCTTTTCAGTCTCATCTGATGTTGGCTGGCATGTCGTCAGTAGGGGCTTTCAGTTAGTTAGCTGGTGCAGTTGGAGTTGTGGTGGTGGTGATGGTGGTGGGGGGGTTATAGTTGAATTTCTAAGTGTAAACACAAACAAGCGACCGAGCTGGATGCATGGATGACTGGGATGACTGGAAAGACTGCTGGAGGGGTTGTCTGAGGATGATAAAGGCTAATTAATTTGTATCAGATCATGGTTCATATGTACTTTGAATCATGGGGAGCCGTCCATACAGGCTGCTGATTGACTATGTGGTGCAATAGTAGTGAAATATGGGGAGAGTGAGGAATGTATATAAAAAAAATCAAATGTTAGAAGCTAAAGAAAAGTGTATTAACTTAGCTGATACATTTCTGAAAGCAGATTAAGTAAGAGCCCTCACTTCTCTCAAGGTTTATCCCCAATGTTGGAAGTTTTGCACACTTTTTGTTTGACCATATACAGTAATAGAAGGCCGATATCACCCCTTTGTCATGTGTTTTTGTTGCTTACACAACACAATTCAGACACCAAATGTGTTATTGACATTTGGAATAGTTTTGGCACTGAAAGAGGACAATCAATGATTCAAACTTTCATTTTGTACATGCACATTGTTGTGTCGTGACAATTTTCCACCAAACACAAAACAGTATTTAATATGTTTTTCCAGTCCAGAATAGCACCCATGACCTGAGATTACTGCTGAGCCGCTGCCTGCAATCAGAGTTTGAGTAGTGTGGGGACATTTCTCTGTGTTTCTTCTTTAGGCTTTTAGGTGATAAATGAAGTAGATATGAACCATCGGTCTGTTGTGTGCCCAACAGATATTTCATGTGCACATAACAATAGAGTCGACCCTGGAATAACATTTGATTATTATTTTCTAGATGTAAGAATAGCTTTGTCTAAGTAATGAGGCTGTTAATTACAGCTTGTTATAGGCATTATTGTGCACTTGACACTGCAATATGAGCTGTTCCTATTATTATCACTGCACTGCGTTCTGATAACAAGTTTCCAATTTATTTTTCCACAACTGTGGATGTCTTATCTGTAGCTTTGGGTTATATTAGATTCTGCTGCCTTTTCAAATGTCACTTGAACTGCATTTGTTCTCCCACACAGGATATGTTTATTTATACAAACCCCCCATGCAACATTGAATTTATAAAGTATGGAAGCATTAACACCATTCACTGTACAGATTTATACTAGGGCTGACCAATATTGGTTAACAACAACACTGCAAATATGTTTTTCCCCTGTGTTTTCAATTTGGACTTTCGCTTAAAGGAAATTACAGATAAATGCAGCATTTTATGTTCATCAGACAAGTCCTACCCTGCTTCCAGTTACCTTTGGAGTCAGATGTTGTGGCTTAGAATGATTTTAAACTCAAGTTGACCATTATATATTTATGAGTTTGTAACTCAGGATTACGCAAGTACTTGTGAGTTTGCACATCTAATTTCCAATTTCAGGGGCTGTTCTGTATTATCCATCTACTTGGTATTGTGGTTCTTGTGACCTTCTGTGAATAAATGGAGTTTACAACAATCCTCCTGACACTTTAATGACACATTCTAGCCCTCTTAACAGCGACACACACAGGCATAGAGACGGCATCAGCAACAGCGATATGAGCAAAATCTTTTTTTCATGATCACTGCATATAAACATGTTATTTTTGTAATTAATATTTCACAATAATGTTTAAAGTTAAATTTAATCTGCATGTCCAGAGCTGTGATTTTGACTTATGATTCAACAAAAGCCTTTATGGTGGCTGATATTATGGTGCAAAGGGTCTGCCGCAAATGTCACGCAGGTTTTACACTTTAAAATGTGACCTTATAAACTGTCAACAATCACCATCTGTGGTTGTCACATTTGAGAAAGGAAAGAGTCTTAAAGAATTTCTTTTTGCATAGATTTTCCTTAAAGATGCAACATATAGGTATTTTTGAGTTTAAAATGTGACACTGAAAAGAAGAAATTGCCTGAAAGGGCCCAAATTGTGTGCCACAAAGTCAACATCAGTGTTTACCCATAACACTTGTTAATCTATAAGAAGGCTCAAACAATGAAAACAACATGAAACACAAAAGCACAGGCATCCTAATTAGAAACTACTGTTGCCTGCAACAGTTGATAAAAGTGTTGTGCAGGGTCTGTTTCATATTGTTCAGCGTGGTTATCACAGTGAAAATGAAGAGTTTTTCGTGCAGATGTTTTTGTGGCCATTGGGACTGAAGTGTGTCTGCCTGATGAACAGAGTGATGGAGGAGATCAGAGATTAGCATGCTGAGGACTAGGAATTCAGTTTGAAGTCCTGAACTGAGGTGATACCCATCCTATACTAATGAATCAAATCCCAGCATAAATCCTGGTGTCTTATATCACCACCATTCAATTAATAAGCCTGAGATGTTGAACTCTCTCTGATTTAAATGAGCAATGGACTTCACAGGTAGCAGCAGCTTTACCAATGACCTGCAACAAGGGAAAGCATTATGAGTGCTTCTTCTGTTAAAAGCATCAGTTCAGGAACCATTTAGGCACCAAAAGCATTTTTAAAGTTCTGAGTTTGCATTTGTTTTGGAAGGAGCCAAACAATTATGGGCTGGGTACATCCTGAACAGATCACGAGTAAATCACAGGGCTGACATTTACAAATGAATACCTCTCTCATCTTCACAACTAAGGACAATTTAGAGACACCAGTTTATGAAGCATGTTTTTGCTCTGCGACCAATACGCACATTCCACACAAGAAAGTCCTGAAAGGATTTCAACCTTATTGCTCTGAGACAACAGCACTGACCCCTGTATCGCCGTGCAGCCCAACCGATAAATTAAAATGTCGGCTCTATTTGAGATGATTTTAAGCTCAAACCCTTATTGGTCTCTGCTGGGCAGATTCTAGAGTTTGAGTTTGAGTTTGACTTTCCTGCAGTCCAGAAGGTAGCAGTAATGCACCTGCTGCCTTTGGGCATTTCTCAATCTGTCCATAACATAGCATAAGCTAACGCAGACCTAGAGATGACTCACATAAATGAAATACAAGCGGGACAGAAAGATTCTGAGTCCACAGAGACCATTCAGCTGCACTGATTAAGTACTGATCAAACTGTTCAGGGGTCTGTTAAATGCCACAACATTCCACTTTTACTGAATCTCCACAGAGAGTCTGGTGCACATGTTTCTTGCACACCACTGTCTCATTTGACACTCAGACAGAAGAGACCGAGACATGCAAAGTCCATTAGAGAGGGGTGAGCCCTAAGGGTCAGCCAAAGGTAACCATGGTGACACCAGGCCCCACTTCTAGACCATATCCCTGAGCCATGACCTGTATAGGCATTTATACACCTATAAACACAGACACACAAACACATGCACTGACAAAAAGCATTAAAGTAGCCGACAAGTGAGGAGACATGTGAGGTGGGGTTGGGTGGGGGCGTGAGGGAGGCTTGTCCCGGAGGGCAGAGGATCCAATCTAAGCACTGGAGCATCAAGTATAGCCCCTGTCAGGGTCTTCCTTTCAGTGCTGCTCAGTGCAGCCCAGTTTATAGACTTTCACTTACAGGTACTGTACATTTCTATCTACACAACATGGATCTATAAATCATTTAGGTTAGCTGTAAAGTAATTCAAATAAGATGAAAAGCTGAATCTCAGTC
This sequence comes from Cetoscarus ocellatus, assembly GCA_037902135.1. Taxonomy (NCBI): domain Eukaryota; kingdom Metazoa; phylum Chordata; class Actinopteri; order Labriformes; family Labridae; genus Cetoscarus; species Cetoscarus ocellatus. The sequence goes on along the minus strand of JBAMNC010000019.1, from coordinate 1,399,118 downwards.
TAATTCTTTCAAGTACACAAAGTGAAAGGATGTTATTTCAGTAATCTGATTAAGAGCTACAATATTCACACAGCAGACTCGGATACAGCTGCAGACAGCAAGACAACAGGGCTGAGATCACACATTATTTTCACTTTACAGCAGTCTGCAAATGTACACTTTTCAAATGAAAAAGTCCATTTAGGAGTCACTAAACACCAAAATCATTTGAAAAATAAAAATGGATGTAAATAGAAATAAACAAGGTTTCCTTTATTAGTTGTGTTCTGACTCTTGACTTTTCAATCCCAAAGCAATAAAGAGCTTGTTGAGTGTTAAATGAGAGAGTTTGACGTGACTCTTTTGCGTGATAGAGTACTTGTATGGACAAGACAAAAAGTCTGCAGCACCTGGACCTCTTCCTCTTCCCCCGTTTACAGCACCAGTAGCTGCCTGAAATGGCTCGTTCTCCCGGCCCCTCTGAACAGACCTACAAGTGTGACATCCTACTAGTGTTTCATCAGCTGTTTGAGCCCACTGCCACGGGGTGGCAAGCCCAGTGCAAAGAATTGACCACAGACAGAATGCAGAGCCACTAAAGACACAGTGAAAACATGTTGCTGAGCAGTGCTGACCAATCACGACTCACACTGCAGTGTCATTCGGGGATTATGGGTAGTTTAGATTGTAATAAATCCTGTATTTCTCAAAAGGGTGTTGACAGCATTTGAAATTGTGTCTTTTTCAGTGGCATGTACCATTGATTTTTACTCAGCCTGCTCGTTCTAAGTCTAACCTAACCTTCAGTTTTATGGCATGATGGTTATTAATCAAACACACAGAGGTAGTATGGACTAGGGCTGAACGATATGGACAAAATTTCATATCTCGATATTCATGCCAGATATCTCGATATCGATACAATACGATATGACTACGGGTTCAGTGAAAACCAAGCATTATTCAGAAAAATAAAAACATCATAACACAAAAGAATGTGGAAAGTGCAGTTTTAGCGCGGGGAAAATCCATATCGTTTATATTGTTGCTTTTCGATATTAATATCTTGAAAGTTCATATCTCGATATCGATACGATAACGATATATTCTTCAGCCCTAGTATGGACTGTAAAAAGCTGTGGCATGACATGAAGGGGAGTAGAGGACATAAAGGAGGGACTGGGCCAGTCTTCTTCCTGCCAACCCTGTCTGTGACATTTCATGCCGAGGTCAGGCTACACCATGTTTTTTTTTTTTTTTTTGTCAGTTATCAGTCACATAACAACTAACATGATGACACTGGAAGAAGGGCTGACACTGAAGACAGCTGCTTGTCTTTCCAAATTTGATGATGCATGAGATGTTAGCTTGATGAAAAATATAAGCAGTAACTAATAAAGTTACAAAGGTGCCTCTGTTGTTCCTCTCCAACACTTTTCTTTCAACAATCTGGTGACAGCTCCCCTACAACATAATTTATAGGCAGGGTTGTTTTCATCAGGACTTGACAAACCATTTCTTTGTCTCATAGTTAACTCTTAGGCAACAACTTTGGTCTGTTCACATCCTTGATTGTCGCACATGCAGAGCTCCCAGTGCTCTTATCAGTCAATATCGATCGGACGTGAAGTAACAAATAGTAGGAGTTTGGACAAACATCAAACATGCTACAAATCCTGTCACGGAGTCCTGAGGTGTCCCAGACCAGACAGATTTGTTTTCAGTCACTAAGACACACTACAAGTTTAAACAACTTGATTTTAGGACTGAACACTTGAGTTGTGCCACAATTATGCAAGAACTGTATTGTCTGACCTCAGCGTTAAGACATTTTTGAAAATTCAGGAGGGATACACCTCAGATGAAACTCTGTGGTTTTGTCACTCTGCCAGCAGAGGTTTCTAAAAAGATACAAAAAAGGAAATCAGGGTTTAGTACTCTTATAAATGATGTTAAAAGGTCTCAAACACTTGCACAATAATTCACTAGACTGCAGGAAATGGATTGTCTGATGCTTAAGATATTCTGGGGGTGGACTCCCAGACTCCAGCTTAATATGTTCCCCGTGTTAGCAGTAATGCATCCCACCTGATGGTGCCAATGATTTATTGCTATTTTCCAACAGGTTATTGCATTAGATAAAGACATAGCTCACATAGTTTACTTGTGGGCCAAACTTTTTGCTCACTGCTGGGGTTTGGGGAATAAAATTTCCTTACTCTGTTATTAATAAAGAAATAGATATTAACTTATTTTTACCATATATAATCACAGCCTTTAGTCCCTGCAGTCTGACACACAGCACAATATGACTGCACACATGGCAGGAAAGATACAGATCCTGGACTGACATCTGCTTCTTGGAGATTGCACTAGCAGTGGCATTTCTACATAATAACAGAGGGTGTATCATAGAAAGTAGTGAAGGTCAGAGCACGCCAATAAAACACTATGTATATGGAGCAAGATAGCTGTGTCAACAAACACACACAGCAGCCTTAACACACACTCATGCTCTAATCTTCACCCTCCAGTATGCCCAGTGATTTTCATTGTTCTGCATTAAAGTGACAGTTAGCAGCTTAAGAAGGACAACTCAATGTCCTTTTCATATAAACACTTGTGGTTTTATCAAAGCTTATAGTCTTTATTGTGTAAAGTCCTGTGACATAGGCAGATTACAATGTGGTCAGAAGCACAGAGAGCCAAAGCCATTACCACAACGGTCATGTATTGAACCATTTTCAACCAAAAGCTTTTAATGTGAGGCAAACTACTTTAGATCCATTAGCTCAGTTTTGGTGCTGCTTATATTATGCAAAAACTATTGACAGTTTCATAGATTTACCTTTAAATCCCAAAATGCTCTTGCTGATTTGTTTTTGTGAACAGTGTACCTTCATTTTAATGCTTGTAAATCCACATTTAATCCTTGGGATGCTGATTAATGCTTTTAAACCCTGATTGGCCCTTTACACCCTGAATTAATCCCAAATGCCTGGATTTAATCCAGACCCCTTTGTGGACCAATGAAACTCCAATTTAAGCACTTAAAAGTGCAGTGTGTAGAATTTGGCATTTGAGCGATATCTATCGTTCAGATTCTAGAATGAGCCCAACCGTAACCAAAACGTCACATCGCTGAGCAACGGAAGACTGTGAAGACCAAAAGGGATCGTGAACACGGCATCATTTACTAAAGCAACAAGGTTTGTAACCAATTTAAATCCCTAGTGCAGAGTAACAACTGTCTCTACATCCACCACTGTCCTCTCTCCTCTTCTTTGCCTGCATTCCAGGTAGATTTCAGAACCGGCAGACAGATTCGTGTTTCGTTCTTTTTGTTCCTAAAATCCACCCGTAGACAACATGGCGGATCGTAATGTCCATTTACATGAACGCGACCCGCGGCAATGTAAATTTTTGAAGCTTTTTCTAACTAAATAAAAATAAAACAAACGTTTTATGGGGATGATTGTACTCCTATTTTGACGGACTTTGCATACAAATAGAAACATTATATCCTATATTCACCGTTTCTGTTTGGCAAAATGCTGCCAAATTCTACACACCGCACCTTTAATTAATGACACTTGATTTACAAAAGTGGACATTCAGTGATAATGAGGCAAACCATTTTGGTACATTTGAACACTATACCATATTACAGATGATTAACCAGATAATAATGGCCAATTTATACCAGCAAAATATCAGCTGTGAATATTGGCAAATATTTTCATAACTGCTGATACCATGAAGCAATTTTTTAGGTAACTGTCTACCAATACAGATATTGCTCTGATAATGTTGTGCATCCCTTATTAAAACTGTTAAGACCCCAATTCAACCCTTTGAATGCAGAGTTTAAGCATTTTTATGTGGTTACACTCAAATTTGTAGGGTCAAATGGGTTAAAGGGTGTTCATTTTGAGTTGAAAAGGTTTGGAGCAATTGAATCGGAGAAGAAGATAAAGGTTTTAATTGAATTTTAAAGACCTGAATCAAGGAAATACTGTAGAATTAATGATAAAGGCTAAATAGCAAAAATGTTCAAGTTTATTCAGTGCTTAAAGGATTAAATGGATTCAATAACAGTACAAAGGGTTCAGAGGTTTAATGATGGTGCACTGGGTTCACTGGGTTTAACAGAATGCAAAAGGTTCAAAGCGAGTAATCGGGATTCAAAGAGTTTGATTGGGGTCTAAAGATTTTAAAGGGTTCATTGAGGGTGTGAAGGTTTAAACACCAGGGTATGAATTGGGGCTTTAGGGTAAACCCCTTTACCCTGATTTAACCTTTTACCCATATTCAGGTCTTGATATTCAGAGTTAAATCTTGGAATAAAGGGTTGAATAAGACTTTAAAGGGTTTTTAAATTGGATGTGATTTGAGCCTTTAAAATATTTAATTCACTTTGACTGTGACAGAGCTCAGTTGAAGTAAAGATCCTTTATCCCTGCATGACCTCCCAAACCACGTTACCCTGGGCTATTGGAAAGCTCAGACAGGCCCAGGCCATTAGTCACTCAGCCGGGGGCAAAATGTCTGCTAGCATCATTGGCTGAAACCAGGATAAAAGCCGAGAGCGAAGTCCTGAGGTGACAGGTGACAATCTTGGTGTTCTTGGTATGCATGATAAAATGAAACCCAATTCAGTGGCTGACATTCTCTGTCTGTGTCTCTCTCTCTACTTTTTAGAGTAAGAAGCATGCCAACAAGGTACGCCTGTTCTACATGCTTCACCCTGAAGATGGAGGACCTCCTTCCAAGAGACTGAGGCCAGATAATCCAGTATGCTCTTTCACTGTGTGCTTTCATGTCTATGTTACAAAAGAATTACACACGCTTGACTGACCTTGAAGGACTCAATGCTAAAATCCAAAGCTATTAAGACAAATTATGCACCAAACAGCCCAAAGATTCACCTGTTTTGCAGTTCAATCTCAAGCTGCAGGAGCTGTTGGGAATGTTTATGGGAGGACATTTACTTGCATGCTAAAATGTGCAAATCTGCAGCATGCTGTTGTGCATATAGAAAACAAAAAATGTCCTCAGTCTAATCCTATACAAGGCTGGTCTGCTCTCAGGATTGGCCGCTGCAGCCAGGTGCTCATGGGAATATTTGTTTGATGTGTTGTCTTCAGTTGTTGCGCTATAATTCTCCCTGGAGAGGTCATGCCTTTGCTTGTGGTGCTACTGGTGAGATTTAGAGCAGGCAGAAGCCAAGCAGCTCTGTATCTGTCTATTGCAGGACGCAGCAAGGGAGGTCAGTGCTTTATGGATGTTTGTGTGTCTGAAAGGGTGTGTGTGCTAAAGGTGGGCTATTGTGTCTGTGGATTTCTAGGACCCGGTTCTGCAATTTTAGCGAATGCTGAAGCTGCATTTGCATTCAGGGGGAATTGTTGGGCATCAAATATGGAGCACCACTGCAGTTTTGCATGTGATTAATTCTGACTTGGTGTTTGTTTGTCTTGTGTTTGTTTGCACGTGTGTGTTGTGTGTGTATGAATATGTGTGCCAGTGAAAATGAATGTGAATGTAATAGACTATTGTGAAGAGAGAGCTTTATCATTGAACACCGTTTGCTCCATTTCTCTGGCAAGCCTGTAAATCCCACATGGAATAATTCAAACAGACACACAAAATACATATAGGGCACAGTGTGTGGGAAAGAAAGTTTTACAAACATACCAACAAATCCATCTGTACAAAAGACAGTAATAGAGAAAGAGAGAGAGAGAGCAGCAGAGAAAGAGGAGTGAAAAGAGATAAAGAAAGATGGAGGGCAGGAGATGTATTGTTTCCAAAAATGGTGCACTGCCAAAACCCAGGGCTGTATAGAGCAGGGGCCAATCGGCTTGATCCAGCACTGACCCTCTGTCCTACACTAACAAGAAATTTGGAATAATTACAGCTAAGCAGCTGTAATGTTTGCAAAAATCCCCAGTGTCAGAAAATTCACGTTGTTCTTCTCAAATAAGTGACGCAGAGTTCAACACCCTGTCAGATACTGTTTGTCTGCTGGCAAACATCTTCAAAGAAAACAGATTAAAGTTATTTCAGCTTCAATCAAAAACAAAAATCCAGCGGGGCTAAAGCCTAAAGGCAGAGCTGGATTAAAGGTTCAATTTTAAGGACAACCATGAGAGGAGGAAGTTGTTCTCATTTGGTCACATATTTACAGACCAAGAACAAACACGCAGCAGAGCTGCCTCGCCACTGCACATGATGAAAGATTGATGTTCTTTGTTGGTTTGTGATACCTGCCGTCTGTTTTTATGTTTTATGAAGCAGAAAGTCTTGGAGTCTGCTGATGTGTTCGTCCCCTCACAGCTCACAGTCACATAGTGTGTGCCTCAAGGCTCTGTCCTCACAACATTTCTTTTTCCCAAGTATATCCAAAGTCTCTCTGCATGATTATTTAATGGGCTAAAACTTTGAAAACCATTCCAGGAGATCACGTCAGCCCCCATTTTTATCTACTGTAGAAAAGCTAGACAGCATGAGTCAGGTTGGAAAACAACTAGTTATACAGGCAAGTGTGAGAGCCAGAATGACATGCTACTGTCATTGAAATGTAGGATGAAGACGTAAATATGCTGCCACAGTCCTACTGATGCTGTCCAGGACAACTGCTCAGTGAGGAGGATTAACAGTTTACTGAAGCTCCTGTGAAGACATTTGACACATGTTGACTTTGGCATGCCTGTGGAAAAGGCACTTGGGTGTTATATTTCTGTAGATCTTATACTGCAGAGAATATGTAATGTTTTCTGTTGAAAATCTCCAGAGTCAAATATGAGATTCCTCTTGAAAGTTCAATGCAGACAAATGACTTCATTTTAGTGTTTATTGTCTTTTCTGACACTTACCCTTTAGTAAAATGGTTACATTTTATAAATATAAGACTGTGCAGTCTCACAACTATTATACATCATTAACAGGGATGAGAATTAATATGATTTTAATGATACCAATGCCATTATTAATGCTTATTACTGATACAATTCTTTATCACTTCATTTATTGATTAGTGTTTTTGGTAGGAACGCACAGTATTGGATTTTTGCTGATATGTCGATATTTTTTAATTCATTATCGCTGATTCTGATACCCATATTTCTGGTCGAGAGCACAAGCTCTGTACTTAACAAAAATGGACTTGTTTCTTTCAGTGTTACAGTATATTTTTGTGAGGAATAGATGTAAAACAAGAAAAACATTTAACTCTTGCAAAAATGAAACCCTTGATTTTTGAATTTACCCATGCAGTGATGAAAATGTGCAGCACTATTGTACATCTGAGTAATTTGCAGATATTCCAGCCAATATATGGCCGATAGGTGTGGCCAATGTATCGGCTGTAAATATCTGCAAAAATTTCAATATCAGCCGATTCTTAACTTTTTAGGCTTATATCGGCCGACACTGATATCACACCTATAATATTGCGCATCCCTAGTTTTTGGTTTAGGAAAGGGGGTCTCTGTGTCAGCAACACCAGACACATGGCATCCTTCACATTTAGTGCCAACCTGCATCAACAAATGTTGCTGCTTTTTCATCATTTTATGAGATCACACAGACACAGGGGTTGAACAAGGCGATGGTGGGTAATGTTTTGTAAAATTTAGTCATACCTGCGTCTGTTTTCTGTCTCCTCTTTACACTGGTTACTTCTTTGACACCTTCATTATTAGTGCTGACTGCCTCTCATGAAAGCTTGACATCAAAGTTTGCAAAGCAAGGCCATGTTGCAGGAATGGTAAGGAAAATGTAAGGCATAAAATCATCCTTAAACTGGTTGAAGCTTTCAAATTAAGGGACATACCCCTTCAGCATATCCGTCCCTTCTTTAAATTGTAATCAAGCAACCTCTGGTGTTAAAAAAACTAAGACATACTATGAGTACATAAAAAACTGTGTTGGTGGCTTATTCTGGTAGTTTGCTCTACCAACAATCGGAAGGTTGTGCATTTGAGCCCAGTCCTGGCTCTCATATGCTGGTGTGTCCTTGGGCAAGGCCCTTAACCCCAAGTTGCTCCCACTGCTGGCTGAAGAAAATACCAGCAGTGACATACACACCACCACTGTAAAAATAAACATGCTCACAACCTAAAGCAAAAAAAAAAACTGATATTGGTTGGAGTTGTTCATGTCCTCTGTCCTTACTTCTCTGTTTTGGTATCTAGACAGTAAAGAGCTTAGCATGATTCAGGGCATGTCTAACATGACTATAAGCCTGAGTGTTTTTAACTGTTTGTCAGGGGGGCTACGGCCCAGCTCACCCCATCTTGATTTAATTTATCCCATTTAGACCCGATGCAACAACTGTGCGCTTAAGACCTGATGCAATGTCAGTGCTGCAGGAGTAATCTCACTACCTTTTTAGACACATAACACTCAAACTCTAACATGTTTTTATAAAACACACAGAGGGAAGGCCAACTGAGGGAACAGAATATTTTGTTTAAGCCACTTATGCCTTCATGCAGAAATGATGACTGTTTTTAAAACTGAGTAATGGCGAGGACAAGGGCAGACAACTTGAATAAGAGCAGCAACACAAAGGGACAACAACAGTTAATCAATGACCCCGGATTATGTGAATGAAGACCAGCAAACAACAGCATTAATGGATGAAGTTCCTTTGAAGAGGTGGTGGATGTTTCTGGAAAGTGTTTCTGTAGGAGGTCTGAAGTCTAAATGGATAAGAAAAGGGATGGGAATTTAGAGCCAGTTCCACTTGAGAACCTAGTCTGACTAATATAACGAACCAATATAATTTGTCTTCTGTTTACCAGTTACCTAATCTATTCCTTCACATAGCTCTACATTCCTCACAGAACAATGCTGTCAAGCTCTGACTAGAGGCAGACAGTGCAAATGACAAGAGGGAGTTGAGAATTTCATCACAGCCAGCACAAGCAGGTACAATTGTGTCTGTTTTTACACAGCATGTTACCAACAGTGCAACATGAAATGTTTTTGGCAGTGTAATTTCAAGCATGGGTGGAAACATCAACATGCTGATAATACTTGTTGATGCAGCACAGCATTAAATTCAAATATCAGGAGTGTGATGTGTTCGGTGTCAATGACAGACAACCTGTGTACTTATGCTGAGAAATACTGTTTTTTTAAGGCAGCTGCAACGTGTGCAGGTGCAGCAGTTACTTTGCAGGATGAGTATTATCAGTCAGATGACTCTAAACACAACATACTTCCATGTTTGTGTTTGACGGAAACCAAAACAGACATTTTTCTCAGTTCCTTGACTGTCTACTATGAAAGTCTATCTGGTATCACAATTAGTAGGATTATTTAAAATGGACCTCAGTGCATGCAGAGTTTGTGTGTTTCCTGTATGAAAAATGTACAAGCTATAGGTGACTCCCTTTAGATCTGAGCAACTAATCTCATTTTAATCAAGACTACAATTACCGTCTTTCACAATTATAAAAATTGAATAAATTAGATTGAAAGATTACTGTGCCACATCATATAGTGATTTTTTTTCTTTTTCCATTATTATTATTATTATTATTATGAGCATTATTTTGAGGTATTTTTATTTTTACATGTACATTTTTATGTATTCAATGTAAAAATTATGATGTCAAAAGCGCACATGTTCAATGAAAGTATTTGGTGAGTAATCACGTTTCATAATCTAGCAGCCCTACACCATTTGCAGACACAGTTGTGTTAGTTTAAAGAGAGATCATGTAAACTGAGACTTTTAGCTGACTTCTTTTGTTTGGCCCTCTGTTTATCATAGAAATATTCACTTGATATGTCTTTAGAGAAATCTAAACCAGGGGTTCCCTAACTTTATACCTCCTAAATCCCAAGTTAACAGTGCAGGCTGGGGACCCAAGTTTTGATCAGCTTATGGTTTCCCTGTGTATTAACAAGTGAGGTGAGCCGTATTTCTGAAGCATTTTATTCTCATGTGTCATGTCTTACAAACTCTGTGTGTCAGACCCATCTCTTAGGCCCCTTTCTAAGTCCAGAATAAGTCCACACAACAGATTTAAATGCAGGAAGTGGATTAGTTTTGTCTCTCTCCTGTGCTGCCATGTTTGCTTACTCACTCTCTTCTGCAAAATTAATGTCTCCTCTGCTGACCTCACCTGCTCTGGCTCAACAGCAGCATTGTGCAGACTTAAAAAGTAATTGATTTTATTTCTAAAGAACCAAAAGTTTTTTAAATGTGGGGAATTAATACATAAAGAATATCAATACTTGGTGGCCTTGAATCAATACACCATCACCATCTTTATCTTGATACAATGGAGTATACATTTTTCCCCCCACCCCTAGTGACTGGTGTGGTCTGGCAAACCCCTTATAAACCAAAAGGCTGAAAACACTCATGACAATGCTTTATCCAGTATTTGGCTTCACTTCACCAACCTCCAGTTTTGTTGGAGCACAGCAGTTCTTTTCCAACATAACAGAGTTCATGTTGTACCTCAGAGTCAGACTGATCCAAAAAAACCTGTGACCTCTATCAAATTACAGTTATAGCTTAACAGCAGCAGGGTGCAATTATTTTCATCCATAAAACTGCTTGGTTCTTGATCAATAAAACCGCTTGGTTCTTGTTAAAAGCTGTACAATAAGTGATAAAAAGGTGATATACAAACTCCCCCCTGTGAATAAATACTGTGGGCATTTTAAGAGCATGTGGGTTTACTGACACACTCACACATATTGTAGAAAAATACACACCTGCGTCTCCATCTGTCTCCCTAAGTGAATAAGACATGAGTCAGCCCCTCCTGGCTCTCACCTCATATGGGATGCTGAATACTCACAAAAGACCATGTGCTCAGACACATACTGTACCGTACTGTGAGCACCCCAGCCAACACTTTGTTCATAACCTTTCGCACAGAGATGTGACATTGATTATCTGACAATGCTGCAGGAACTGATGGAAGCTGAAGCGCTCTCCAAAAGATGAAATTCTTGACATTCAATTTCAGATAAACTTTTATTCTTTCATATCTTTCATCAGTTTTCTCTTTTAGTTTCTCGCTCGGGAGACGTTTTGCGCATTTTTATCTGAACTTCATCTCAGTGTTTTTTCCCCTCTGTTCCTGCTCTGATTGACATGGTGCAGTCCAATGGGAGAGGCAGGAAGGAATTGCAATGTGTCTTTGTGGGTTTTTAGTGTGGAAGTGTTTGTTACAGAGCAAACACAGGAGAAAGTAGGTCGTAAAGGTGCTCCCAGATGAAAGGGGAGGGGACTTCATCCGTTTTTCTCCCCTATTCTCTCCACCGACATTCCTCTCCCTCTCTTTCGTCTGAGCCGTTCTCCACTTGTGAAAAGGGCAAGAGATAACAAAGAGCCATTTCCCTTCGTCTTTTATTCTCCTTTTAATGCTATATTTGCACCCAGGCTCCTTTCAATTTACACTTTCAGTGCTTCTTCAAACTCTAAATGAGATCGTCTGTTTCCCTTGTGCTATTCCATGTGTATATTTAGAAATGTTTCCCACAGCGCCTCGACACCGAGCAGGAGGCAGAAGAAAGGAGGAGCGAGGAGAAAGCAAAACAGAAGGAGAGGAAGATTAACACGGCTAATTAGGAGTCTATTGTTAGGTGCACGAGCAGGATGATGCCACCCAAACACGAAAATATTGTGCGATACAGACGTCACTGTCAGCCGACGGATAAACAGACCAACACACAAACAGGAACATTCTCCGCAATTAGGTCGCATGCAAATCACTCTCAACAGATGCGTGAGGTGCGACAGGTAGAGACAAAACACAGAGAATATTGAAAGGAGACGCGTTAGAAGTCTGGGAAATCAAAAATGAAGAAACAGAAAGGTTGATGACTTTCAGTGGAGATAGACGGCGGGGGGAAACAGTGAGTCAGAGACGCTGTTTATTGTTTAAAGTGGTTCAGCAGAGTGGCAGCTGTAATGAACAGACAATTATTCATGTGTCAGTCACCCACACACACTTGTGATTGTTTAAAACTTTCCCCTTGCTGTCACTGAATCCCTGGTGTAACATCAGATGCTGAGCGACAGGATATGCAATGATTCGTCTTTGCGTTTCAGTCCCTTCTTTGTTGACGGACTCTTTTGCCTCTCTTGTGTTTTGACAGGTGAGGCCAAAAAAAAAAATCTGCTGTCTTTTTGTCCTTACACTAAAGCACACACTTGAGGGACATCAGCTCACTGTGGTTGATATTCTTCATCCTGGTCAAACAGGTTTTGGGAGATGTTAGCAGAGCTGGCAACGGGAGGGAAGAGGACGGGGGAAGTGAGGGGAAAAGAACAATTAGATTAATAGTCACATAAAGGGGAAGAAGAACAGAAAGTACAAAGAAGAGAGAGGTAGGAACAGAGCAGGGAGGGATGGTAATAAGGCAGCAGAAGAAATAGAAGGTAAGGTAAGAGGAAATGAGACCAGCCCTCACACACTGTATCAGGCATTATGCAGTCATCAATCAGAAACATATGAAAGAAGATGCTACAGCTAACAACATAATAACCCTTCAATATTTGCATCCTCTTCTGGTGAAATGAAAAACTGATGTTGTCAGACAAAAACCAGTACATGAAACCAACCAAATACAGCCTAACGTGGGTATCAGCAGTAGACTGTATCAAGAAAGAACAGTGCAATATTTAGGTCAAAAAAACCTTTTTCTCAGATCTGGTTTTGTTGCTATTTTCATGCTGATTCCTGTATTAATCATTTATGTTCTGTATTGACGTTGGTACTAAAATTCATTTTTCTAATATCAAAAACCCACAATATTGTATGCATAAAAATACAGTTTCCAATCAGTTGTTTTATAAAGCATTGTCCTTCCACAATGGAAAAACCTTGTTGAGAGTAAATTTAAGAGGTAAAAAGGCAAATGGCTGAATGCCTACCATCAACTAGCTGTCAGAGACTGCACTAAAAACACAAAATAAATGTCCCAAAATTCTATAAATTACAAAAAAATGAAATGTCACAATATTGCATTTTAATGTAGATACAGTATTGTGCTGCCAAATATCACAACGTATTGGTGTACTGATATTGCCTAAGCCCCTTAGTTCTGAGATGTGTTTTTGAATTATACTCAATATGAAGAACTTTTTGGAAATATATTGATCATCAATTAGTTAATTTATCTTCTGTTGAGCTACAGTCAGTGTTTTCTTTTGACAATGCTGTTGAGTGTAACAGTTTTTACAGCTGCTCCCCTGACCCAGAGGCACAGCATAGCCCTCTTCTTTCAGTCATCTTTGTGTTTAGACAAGCGAGACATACGTATAAACACACCTGCAGAAAGTAGACCTGATGTGATGGATATGCAAATGCATACTGCTGAGGTGAAGAAGTGCAGACACTACAAAATAATCAGCCCAACCTTTAGCCCTGACCCTCCCTTCTGCACAAAGCCAGTCAAGGTTTGATTTTCTGCTTGTCCAATAAATTATCTGACCTGATCATCCTGTGGTGTGATATGTGTAAAGAGTGATTTTATTCTCCCTGATCCTCTCAGGAGAGGATGGGGCTGCCCTGATTTGAAATCATAAATATTAAACATATTCAATTTTTACAGATATCCTGATGTGTATGGAGAGCACCAAGGACAGCAAAGCAGTTATCTGTGTTATGTCACATGGAACAGGGAAATAGCCAATCATGGAGCATGCTGGCTAAAGCAGGAAGCACATGAATGCAGCCACGGAGACTATAGTACACGTAAACCGTAATTTGCCATCATACTCTAATCAAGCTGGCATAGGGAGACGTTCAACTGAAACTGCTACTAGAACAGATGTCTTATGAAGCTAACAGCTAACAGCATTTAGCATTTAATCCTCCTTCTCTATGTCCCTCATTTTGTTTACGCTGTAGTCACCATTCAAAAATATGTGCTTGAAGAGTATAGACGAGTGCTGGGTGATTAATTGACTTTTAATTACAATTTCCTTTAAAGCATCCCAGGATCATAAAAACAGGAAAATCAGCATGAGATGATCACAGTGCCGCATGCTATGTTGTCTCTGCTGTTTCATATGTGGTCAATGAAAAACTCTGGAAGCAGTGTACAATGCAGCGGTGAGCCGGCACATGCTGAGTAAACATGCTTAAATTTTTGTTGAATGGTGAATTACATGGTTCAATATTTAACTCATAAACAAAAACGTGAGGTTGTTCTATCTGGAGACAAAAACATGTTCGTGCTTTGAAAGATTCAAAGAGTACGTAGCCATGTATGCTGAGGGAGCTTCACTGGAGCCGGCTTTGTCTGTAAATACTTCATGGGCCTGAACATAAGACATTTTATAAATGAAAGATAGCAATTCAGAGTAAAAGGCTGTTCTGTTTTATTTATTGGTGAGACAAATGTTGTTTCCACAAAATGTTTTCATTCTGAATATGTTTGTGATTTAGTTACTGATGTGACTTAAAAAGTTCTTCAGCACTTTCCCTTCGTTTCCCCCAACCTTTCTTAAAAAAAACAACAAAAAAACTCATGTTTTAAGTCACACAGGCATTTTTTCAGGCTGTTGTTGGAAAAAAAATATTTAATGGAAGATGCTTATTAATTTCAGACCTTCTCTGCCTTTCTTTATAGTTTTTTCTTGTCTGCTTGTCAGTTAGACTCACCTTTATAATGTAAATAAGACTGTTTTGTAAAAGACAGAGAACCTGAAAATCCTCATGAAGAGGTATGGAAAAACAGCCTGTATGAAATGAATGATGATTAGACTAGTATTTTTATGATAATTATTCTGTTCAGCATGCAGCTCTTTAATGCTCTTGAGTAAAATGTCCAATTATATTCATAATTTTATATATTGCAAATGTTTGTCAATGCACAGTTCACAATAATTAGCAGAATTTGTTACCCAACTCTGGACATCTCTCAATGAAGTATAACTTATTTAACCATCTAAAAATGTGCACTCAAATTGTTTTAGAATCAACAAGAAATTGTGCACAATAAATCTGATCTAAAGATGAATCAAAATAGCCAGGATTTTAATCATGTCCGTAATCCAGCAGCCCTTGTAGAGACTCTGGTTGTTGGTGAGTGAGTCTGTTGTTGTGTGGTGTCCATCATCTCACTGCCCACCACACATTAAAAGAACGAAACTCTTGAATTTGTCATCAGTTTTTCTCATGTGCTGGATCTCTCATAGTTTCAAAAACAGTTCTGATTTTCAAAGTCTGTATGAGTGCACATCAGGCTCAGCACTGATCTAAGCCAGTCGAGTGCATAGCCTGTTATTGTTCACACTTGCAGAGGAGGCAGATTCTTTGATCACAGCTGACTGCCTACCTATGTGTCTGACAAGACCCAGTGCAAGATTTGGATTCAATTTACATTTTTTCTCAGTCACATATCAGCGTTTCACTACTTATATTTGCCCCCCACTGTGCCCAGGCTGGAAAAACTCACTCAAAACCAACACTGAAGAAAAACACCAGCATTTTCTGGTCAGTGGATGCAAATTTCCAACCCTGATACATGGTCTATGATATCAGCAAGTACACACCCTGTGCTGAGTCCAAACCCCTCATTTATAAGCCCCAAAGAAAATAAGCTTTCGCACCCAAATAGAATTTCCATTGCTCCAAAACAGTGGCCCACACAGTAAGCTGCATTACACTGCCACCTTAATGTATTATGGCTCTCACTGAAAACTACTTTAGATTTGATGTATAAAGTCCACTTCTGAGACCTATTTTTTTCATATTTTAAGTCAACTGTGTCCAGTATACTGGTTCAACAAATACACTTGTACAAGACGCTGAGGGACAGGCAGATGACATGAACACATGAACATCAAGTCCATGGCATCTGCCATCATTCCCCCTTCATGGTACTTGATGTGGTTGAAAATGTATCCCCATTCATTGAATGCAGAAAGTAGAAGCTTCATTGCTTTGAAAATGAAGGGGAAAATAACTATGTGGACTGAGCTGGCTGCACTTCTCTCCCCTTCATGAGAGTCATAATCCTGCATTTGTGGAAAATGGTGAAGCACTGTTTGGTAAATAAGTCTTGTGAATCCAACCAGGGCTCTTTTGGGTTAAAGACAACAAGTGACCAGCGGAGGAGGGGAGCCCACATACTGAGGGTCTGTCCTTCCCAACTACTCCTGTAGGCTGACAGCTAGATTACTGTTTCAATAGCTGGTACAAAAACAAATTCATATAGCAAAAATATGTTATTGAGACCTTAACTCTTCAAAATCATTTAAGGTTCAAGTTACAAATAGCAAAAAGTAGCCAGCTTTAATAGAGAGAGTTATCAGCTTTTTGGCAGCTGTCAGATGGTACTTGTGAAAAGCCTGGTTGTTCACTATCAGCTGTCACTTTTATTCTCAGTTTTGGGGCAGTATTTTCATTAAAGACAGTGATACTCTGATACACTTCAGATCTGGACCAAAAAATCCAGCCTAACTGCACCAGAGCCCACAGATTTTTTCTCAGAGCCCTGCCCTAAACTATATCTATGGGCCGAGCCAGTTTCAACCACACATTCAACGTTCTGGTTTCAATAAGAAATACATAAATAAATAAACAAAAACAGTATGTTATAGGCTATAACCAAATAAGTTGAAGACACTCCATAACTCTTACTTTCATCTTCACTGGGACAGCATTAATTCTTCAGTTATTATTTTTCTTTTTACATCCTCGAGCCCTGTTTTCTTGGTAATCTGTGGACTGTGCAATGAAATGCCGTACAGGTGATGCATGAAGCTGAGAGGAGTCAAAGGAAGATAACGGCCTGTCTGCACACAGTAAATAATTTGTTGATGTCTTAAAATGTGTACTGTATACTGTATATTTTAGTTTAACAAAGTTACTTACTAAATACATGTTATTCACGATTATCACCATAACTTAGTCCCTCCCAGTGAAAGAAAGCCCTCCTTTTTTGTAAATATTGCTATTATTTGATATTTTTTAAGGAGGATTTGGTCACTTTTTTATGTAGACAAATCATTTTCATATATTAAATTGACTGCTAGGGCGCATTTAGGGATTCATAGGACAGCATGTGGCCACCATGAGCTGCAAGTTGCCCACCCCTGCTTTAGAGGACACTGCACATTTTTATCACATTACATGTAGCCACTCCACTTGTTTTAAAGTTTCTTCCTCCTGTGGGTTGATAACAGTGACTAAATGATTTAGAGAGGTTTGACCAGCTTATGAATTACTAAAATCTTGGAAGAAAATACTTTTAAAAAGTGGCATGGCATTCAAAATCAGTGTCTCCAATACTCCTAAATAGACCCACGTGAGAGAGATGTGTCAAAGATTTCTCCCTCTGATGGAAATATTTTTTATTCCTTTGAATCATTTATTTAAGTTCTTGACTGTCAAAGCGCCAAACGCACAAAAGTTCTCTCTCATGCATTTTGGGGGCCGGAAATGTCAGAAGTAAGAGCAATCACGGCACACCCATACAGAGATGGATGCTGTCAGATATAAATTACGCCCCTTTGCAAATTCAGATATAGGAATGGGCATGAAAAAATGAAAAAACAGCATCAGAACATCTCCGGAGAAATACTGTGTGCCATTCCGAGGCTAAGAAAAATGATTTCACAGCAGCTGAAAGGAGAAGGAAACCGAGTTACTGGTGGAGATAGAGGGGGGACTGTGGGACAGTTCAGAGAAAGCCTTTAACATGATCACAGCGGGGACGGACACATGGGAAGAGAGGAGGCGAGGCGGCAAGGGAGGGAGGAGGTGAGGGGGTGGTGAGGGCCTGCCAATACAGATAAATATTTCATCCCACTACATACAGAGTCACTGAGACCCATGCCCAGAGGGGGAGAGAGGAGGCAAGGAGAGAGAAAAAGGGGATGAGAGTGAAAAGCTAAAAGACAAAAAAGGACAAGAAATGGAGAGAGTGAGAAAGAAAAGGAGAGGAGAAGAGGACAGAAAGAGAGAGTGAAGGCAGCTGAGAGACAAAGCCAAGCCTGGAAGGTAAAGGTGTCCTTAACTCTCACATCCACTGTCCGTGATGCTAACCGGGGCTGACACGAGACACACACATTTACTCACAAACACTCACAGATGTGCACAACACACTCAGATATGGTGTCGCAGACGTTTTCCTATTACTGTCCAGCATCTGGTCCAGACTGAGGTTTTGCTACTTCAACATAACTTGGCACCTTGAATAGAGAGACCGATGGTTTGAAAGGGGGACAAAATACAGGAAGGAAAGCAAAAGTAGACAAGAAGAGAAACAAACAAAAACAGAATTTACCAGCAGAACATTTGGATGAACAGGTGGAGGCTCAATATGAGCAGCAAGAGGAAAATATTTATTAAGGAAATAGCAGGTGAAGTGTAAAATTCACACAGTTGCTGAGAAAGTGTGAAATATTGCTACTCTTTAAAAACACCGCTGTTTTTTATTTTAATCCTTCTCAGTTTTGATGCATACAGATTGGTATATGCCCAGTAAGACCGGGTGGAGTCTATTTTTCACTCTGTCTGAAACTATCTGAAATAAATCTATCCATACAACCATGTTTGTATACCGCTTGTCCCTTTTGGGGCTGCAGGTTGCTGGAGCCTATCACAGCCGACTTTGGGCAGGAGACAGGGTGCACCCAAAACCAGTCACCAGCCAACCACAGGGCTGACAAGAGACAGACAACCATTCACACTAGGGCTGGGCAAAATAGGTGATATAATCCATGTGCAGTTGTTTTGGGGTTTTGTATGCAGTAATTCTCTTTCGCATTTGTTTTGTCAGTTTGTATGGTTTTGCTTCTGTAGCGTTTCTGTGATTGCATCATTTTTATTTTGTGCAGGGTTTCTCTGTTGCATTTGTTTCATGTGTTTGTATGTTTTGCATCATTCCTGTGCTTGCAGCGTTTGGCCCTTGGCGGTGCATTTGTTCATTTGTGGCACGTATGCCCTTGTCGGCCACCGTAGGAAGTGAAGTCGAGCGAAAGTGGTGCCGAGAACAAAGGTAAACTCGACCAAGCCGAGCACAGCGTTGATAAAAACAGGTAGACGATGTCGTTCATGTTGAAATTGTTCACATTTTACAAAAGCGATGTAGATCAGATGAGGCCATCTGCAAAATATGACCGTGGTTGGTGCCAACTAGGATCCCTTTCACCATCTGAAAAGTATCACCCCAGTGACAACACCGAGAGTAATTCATACACACACCCTGCGAGTTTGGGCAAAAGAGTAGTTAAAGA
Source organism: Cetoscarus ocellatus (assembly GCA_037902135.1). Classification (NCBI taxonomy): domain Eukaryota; kingdom Metazoa; phylum Chordata; class Actinopteri; order Labriformes; family Labridae; genus Cetoscarus; species Cetoscarus ocellatus. The sequence continues at coordinate 1,379,911 of JBAMNC010000019.1, read as the reverse complement.
CATCTCTCTGTGTTAGCAGCCTATATTACTTCATTTTGGAATAGCCACTTTGTTTTGATTACTGTATATACTCAACATTGGAACTTCTTTACTTGACTTGTGGAGGCAATTTAATGTAAATGAGTAACAAAAACATTAATGCTCTATATTGTGAATGCATTTCTTAATTTATAAACATCATTATAACATTTTAACCTATTAAACCTCTTTTTTTTAAGTCTCCAGTCCAGATATTCTTGCACCTAAAGACAATTTAGAGTCACCAATTAACCCAACAAGCATTTTTTTGGTCCTTTGGAGGAAACAGAAGTACCCAGAGAAAACCCAAGAAAACATTGGGTGAACATGCAAACTGGAAAAACAACAGTATTTTAAAAATATTTCTGAAACTGTAGCTTAGCCTGCATGTAAATATACACAGTAATTGTGTTAGTGTCTGCATCTCTGCCCTATAATAACCTGCTGTGTAAAACTACACATGGTTTCTCTAAGATTGTTACTCAATTTTTTCAGTATTTTACATTTTGTGCTTGCTCGGGGCAAGGTTAGATAGAAAATGCAACATCTGAACCAATCATTATGGGTAATTTTATATCATTTATAGTAGTTATCATGTATAGTACACCACTTGTAGTTTACCTTTTCTGTGCCAAAAACTTTGCATAATTGAGTGATGAAAAAAATATTGCATAAATTTTGTGGTGGAGTTCGCTATATCCTGTATTTGCATCTGTGAGCGTGTGTGTATTTGTATATTTGTGTCCATCAGGCGGTTGGTTGACTGTGTTTGTGTTCCCTCTCCAGCCCTCATCATTAGTAATGAACCAGCAGCGGTGAAAGGGCCAAGCCACAGCCTCAGCCCAGAGAGACAGATGAATATTTGATCAGGCCTCTCTTTGCCTTTGTGTGTGACTGTGTGCGTGCACCGAGTGTGTGAGGGAGTCAGAGACAAAGCTCAGGGGTCAGTGCAAAGTGTACATCTTTCTATTTTTCATCTAACTCTCTCTTTTCACTCCTTTTCTCACCTTTGCTTCTTCCTGTCTCTCTTTTCACACTGTTCCATCTTCACCTCCACTAATCTGTCTTCTGCTCTCACCTTCCTCACCCTCTCTCCCACTGTGATCCATTTTTCTCCCATAATACCTCTCATCTCTCTATCCTCCTCTCTCTTTTTAACCATATCTCTCTCTCTCATTACTCTCTTCCTGCAGGACTGTGCAGAGACAGAGGTGGACAGGAACAAGTGCTGTACCTTGTGTAACATGTTCTTCACCTCAGCCATTGTGGCCCAGTCGCACTACCAGGGTAAAACGCACGCCAAGAGAGTCCGGCTGGTGCTCGGGGAGCCGCCCAACCTGCCTGCAGCCATGACCAGTCCTCCAAACTCAGGTACAGATCACGGCATCTACCCTTGCAATCATTTGCTACAACATCTAACACACATCAAATAAATACTGCAGAAGCCAAACCTTCACACAGTCACGCAGGACCCAACATGAGCTGTGGGGCCTGAAAGGGGAAAGGACCAAATCACAGCGGCAAATTGGGGTTTTCAGCCAACTAACTGTGAAATTCTGCTGACATTGTACTCCATTAGCTTAACCTAAAGCACTGCCACAGAAAGTACTCGTCCTTCAAACATTTCTTTGCTTTTCCTCTGTGCTTTCACCTTTTTTGGGAAGGAAACAAGCAGAGTGTAAACTTAATGAAACTCTTTTCTTGGGAATGATAAAAGAGTCATTGGAAAAAAAAGGTTCTTGTATCAAACAAGGCCATGTAATCCTGGATCAGTTTTAAGTAAGCAGCTGAAATGTAAAGATACATTTTTACTGCTCGAGGCCAGATGTATGCGTACTTGTTCAAACCACACAATCGATTATAGGGCTTACTTGAAATAAATAGATGATAAATTCATACTCTAAAACTTATCTTATCCCAAGGTTCTTAACAATGCAAAGCTCTACCAGATCTACCAGTGTGTGTTTAACAATAAGCCCACAGTGATAACAGTAGGTATAGCAGAGCCGCAGACATCAAGGGAGCATCAGTTGGACTTTTGAAACAAAGAGAATAGAGTATTAAACAGATTAGCTGAGAGAGTTGGTCTTTGTCTGTCTGCCTGCCCCTGGGCCCGTCTGAAAAGTTAAAAGTTGATGCACCCAATCCGTCTTTGTTTCTGATAATAAACTGGTACTTTGCCGGTCGACTCCTCAGCACTGTCTGATCAATACTGCTATTGGATACCAATCTAGATGTTTGCACACACAGCCTGTGCTCCATGATGAATGAGGTAATCGACATGGGGGTTATATCGGCTCCCACCTCTGCCAACATACATCCCAGTAATCCAGACATCCACATTTGGCGACATGTATCTGTACCGAGAATATTTTTAGTTCAAAGCACAAATTCTATCTGGAGTGGATTTGGAAAGCTTTAGTCATGCTTCAGTCAAAATGTCTAGTCTGAATATCTGAGGGGAAAAAGCGTCTGGAAAAGCTAACATGCCAGAGGCTAGAAGAGGGATACTTTGAAGGTGAAGCTTTAATTTATGAAGGTCTTTGATTAATAATTTTTGCTTAACAAATCAAGACATCCGCAAAAAGATTTCACTTTATTCTTATGATTGTTTAAGATGATTTTTTTTTCTGTCAGTACTGGTGAGTCGTCCTCAAGGGGGGCTTTACATAATGTGATTCAAATTGGATTCAAAGAGCTATAAACACGCGATTGCAAAAAAAAATGTCAGTGTTATAATCAAGCCCTTAAGTGACTTTTGCGAAACTTTGGCCTACTTTCTTCAAGAAAGTGCCACTTCTGAACAGCAGTTGCTGTGTAGTTTGGGCTTTTTTTGACAGTGGGACCTGGAGGAAAAAGAAACAAGAGGATGAGAGCAGGATGAGAGAGGAAGAATGACCTGGGAGAGAAGAAAAAGATTTCAGGAGCGATTAAAGTCAAAAGTAGCCTTCACAATCACTCGGAGATGAGAGCTCCATGGAAGACGCACAGCAAATCTGACAGGCTTGTGTGCACATGGGCACAGAAACACACCAAAGCAGGATGACTGATGCCTGCACATTTGCACTCTCGCATCTGAGGACACATGGGCGCGAGCACAGACACGAACACGCACGCATTACACAAAAGTGAGGAGACAGAAAGCAAAGGCCATATATGTTTTGAGAAAGCCCCCTGAGAGGCTGAGGGCAAAGATTGTACCTGGGTTTCTTCCTCCTCCCGCGCACACCCACACACACACTCACAGAGACGTGCATGCTAGCTGTGCCCCGCTCCGTGAAAAACGCTTACTTCTGCTCCAGTGTGCAGAGATCACAGTCAAGGGAACAGAAAGGGTGGGAAAACAAGGAGTGGAGGAGGAAGAATACATTGGAGGTTCTCTCCCTGTTGCTGGCCGGCACGTGGTGCTCCACAGAGCTGCCAGAGTGCGCAAGCTTCACTCATGCAAGGACATACACTTGAATGCAACACCAGAGATTTTAGCACGGCCTTGTCTCTGAGATTAAAAGCTGAAAGCTGAAATGACATTAGGAGAGTTACAGGGCTGTGTGTGTTTTTTGTAAGTGAGATGATAGTGTGGCAGAGACAAACACCACTAAAGGGAAATGTGAGTGGGTGCGGCTGGCGAGCGGAGCTGAGACACAGCCATAGATACAGTAACTATGAGAACAGAACCAAAGACACATCAAGGTAGGAGCGACCAATCAGAACACAGGACGAGGAGCCAACATGGGCCAACAAAATAACACTATAAATTAACACACTTCACACTCGTGATCACTGGTCAAGAGTGCATACATGCTCTTCATGCGTTAGAAGCCAGCAGATGGTTGTTGTGACTCATACCAGCTGAAAAGTGTACGAGTGGGTTTTTACTGATGGTATGAAATGTTTAAATGTGGGGGGATGTGGATGGTAAAGTCGGAGTAGGGCTGGGCTATAGATCATGAATTATGATGAAAATCACACATTTCCTGAGGGTTTTCTTCCCTCCTCTTGTTGGGCAGGGGTGAGTGTTAGCCTCAGGTCACTTTCGCACCTTGAGTTTGGTAACCTGACACACCAGACAGGCTGTTCTGTATATTTCACTAATCCATGTGAGAAACGGACCAAAGAAAGTCTTTGGGAAGGGGCAGAACCTTTCAAAAGCATATCCAGCAGGGAATTACACTTGAACATTCACAATATACAGTCTTTTGGTGCAATATTTTGAAGCCTGTGCAATATTCTGGTGTGCTATTTATATTTACAGTACAGCAGCAAAATAACAGTCATGTTTTTTTATTTATCTTTAATTTATCTCTTCTCTTTTAAAGTTCATTTTATAATGATTATTTTTGTTTTTATGTTGTATTGTGATTTTAGTGCATTTTTCTTGTTCTGTAAAGCACTTTGAATTACCTTGTGTACGAATTGTGCTCTACAAATAAACTTGCCTTGCCTTTTATAGTTATAGTTGTCGTTTTTATTGCCTTTTTTTTTTACTTGTACTTTCTATACTTGAATCCGTGAGAGTTGCTACTTCAATTCCGTTGCACTGGTGCAATGACAATAAAGAGATTCTGATTCTGATTCTCATCTGATTGGGTGATCAATCCATCAATGACATTCTTTACAGCCAATCAGATATTGTAGTAGGTGGGTGCTACTGCTGGGGGTAAAATACAGGACATAAGCCTTTTTGTAGTACAAACTCTCAACAAAACATGTCAGAGGTGGAGCAAAAACATCCTTTCTATTGAGAAGGGTTTTCTGTGTTTTGTTTTATCTTCGATTTAAAAGAGAAATGCAGTCCAGATCAGCCAAAACTGCCACTGAAGCTGTTAGCATCGATGCTAATATCTGTTGTCTCACTCGTAGCTCACACTTCTCTCTGCTCCAAAGGATGCTGATTGGGCCATGCCACTTTGGGCTGCTCACAACTGTTGTAGATTGGAGCGTGGCAATTCAGGGCAAGACAAGATGGATCTGTTTGAATACAAACATTAAATCAGGTAGATCCTGCTGCTGCGCAAGGTTCAAATTTTGGCAGGCTTGGTTTGATTTGAGAGCGAGGTTGCAGCACTGTGTCATTTTTCACTTGGTTTAATTTTCTTCCAAACTGCACTTAGTCAGACAAACCGGAGTCAAATGATGCATAATATAGCCACCTGCCACTAGCTGGGGCTGCAGCCATGGTCTTTGTCCCTGCCATCCATGCTATTGTTGCACTGCTGCACCAGGAAATATCCAACCAACTTTGTGTAGTACCATTGTTTAGCTCAAAGCAAATTGGCAGTATTTTGAGTGATAACAGAAATAAAGTTGTATTTAGGCTGCTCAGATAAAACTGGCATACCTACCAGAAGAATCTGAACAGACTTGTAGATGTGAACCTGTAAAGAGAACCAGAGGCTGGGATGCTTGTTATGCTAACAATAGCTGCTCTCTGCTTGATTTTGTCGGCAAATGCTACGTCAGCTTTCCTACTGTCGTGATATTCTGCCAAATCCAAACTACAATTCACTACTTTTTGGGATGAATATTGACCATAGATTGTAAATGGTAACACCACCTATGTCTATACTGTATATGTATATATTTTGTATTGTTTCTATTAATAATAAAAGCTGGATAAAGAAATAGAATTTGTTTCAGAATTGTGATCTGATTTGTAATGAAGGGGCAGGACTGGATAAGCTTTCTGCTTCATTCTGACCCTCTTTAAACTGGGTTGTTGTGTTGGCATACATGTGTATTTCCTTATATGTGTTCAGTTTATTGATTAACATGTCCTGTTGTTTGGTGTACATATGCGTTCTTTAGTTTTGACTTTGTTTTTTTTATTTGTGATGACAGAAAGAAAAGAAAAGCAGGGCATCTCACCCAGGCTCTGCTTCCCCTGTCCTTTCTTTCTAGATTTTCCTCTATCTTTCTGTTAGCTCCATTGTTGTCTTTGCAGTTCCACAAATGTTTAATGTTTCAACTACTAACAGTTATGTAGTATGTGGTGGCTATAGGTGGTTATGGATAAGGGTGGAGTATCAGTACTGTCACCTGGAGCTTGCATGTATGCAGACTGGGTCTTTAGGTGGCACAACAGTTTGGGCTGTGTTTGCCACGTAGTAGAAAAGGTCAAATAAAAAATGAATGGTTAGGTGGGCTGTGAAGGTTACTGTGTTGAATTGAGTCTCTAAGGCACCAGATCTTACCGTCCAGCCTGCTGTGCAGGTTTAAGGAATCAACTGGACAAAACACTGGAGACAAACGTTCCCACTTAAAAAATCCACTGGTGTCCAGGCTTTTGCCACCAATTAGTCTTCATGTTTGGGTTGGGTATACCATAAAACGTCACGTTCCCAGAGGCTTTAAAATATAACAAAGTTTACAATGATGGCAATGTTTGCAGGAAAAAAATTAAAAATATAGAAATGCAAATCAGCAAAAAATTCAGCAAAAAATATTAAGATTTGATGTAGGATACATACTGCCCAGTCCTACTCTACAGTCTTTGACACATGTAGACAGAGAACTGGCACATTTGGACATGCCATCTGGCGTTAGAAACCTTCTCACACAGTTTGGCTGTGGACCTAACATGCCCTCCCTGAGTTCAAATACACAGTAAGAACAGAAATGACTTCCTCAGTACACATAATGTACCTTAAACACAAACTCATATAGAAGCAGCCTTTTCTTGAGCTTCATTCATGCACACACACACGTAAGCCTTCACACATTTTCTCAAGCGTGGATTATGGCTTCATCCGCCACCCAAACACACACAAGACACACGTGCAGACACACATACACACGCAGACTTCCCTGCGTGTCCTGTGGACATGTCAGGGCCTGTTGGCTATAAATGGGCAATCACCATGGTAACCCATGTCATGTCACGAATAGCAGGTCACCTGGAAGTCTGCCATCTCTCTTTTTTTGAATGCCCTTGGAGAGAAGCGAGGAAAAGGGAGAGGAAAGGATGAAAAGGATCAGGGTGAAAGGAAAGGAAAGGAAAGGAAAGAAAGGCGGGGAGAGGGAAGAAGAGGAAAGAAAAGGAGATGTTAGGAACAAAAGGTGAGGACAGGGAGGGGAAGGAAAAGAAAGAAAATTAAAGAAAAGTAAGGAAAATAATGGAGAGGAGGGGTGAGAAGAGGAAAAAGCAAAAAGGAAAGGAAGGAAAAAGGAGAACAGCAGAGGAAAGGAAAGGATGGCAATTGAAGAGAAGGAAGAAAAGGAAAGCAGAGAAGAGGGGAGAAGTGGAAAGAACAAAATGAAATGGAAACGAACAGAATGATAGAGCAGGGAAAAGAAGAAAAAGAAGGAAATTGAAGAAAATGAATTGAATGAGAGAAAAGGAAAGGAAAACTAATGGAATTAAAGGAAAGGTAATTAAAAAAAGGAGGGAGGGGAAAATGGGAAAGGAAGGAAAAGAAAGGAAATTAAGGGAAAGGAAGGGAAAGAACAGAAGAGGAGAGGCGAAAGGAGAAAAGGAATGTAAAGGAAAGAGAATGGAAAAAAATAGACAAAAGGGAAGGAAAGGCGAAGAAATAAAATAAACGAAATGAAGGGGGAGAGAAGAGCAGGGAAAAGGAGAGAACAACAAACAGAAAGGAAAGGAAAGGAAAAGAAAGGAAAGGAAAGGAAAGGAAAGGAAAGGAAAAGAAAAGAAAAAAAAGGAGACAACAGGGATGGAAAGGACAAGAAAAGAAACTGAAGGAAAGGAAGGGGGAAAGGAAAGAAGAGGGAAGAGGAGTGAAGGATAAAAAGGAAAGAAGAAGAACAAAAGGAGTGAAAAGGAAAGGAGAGAAGAAGAAAGGACAGAAAGGTGAGCAAAGTTAACAAAAGGAAAGACAGTTAAGGATAGAAGAGAAAAGGAAGAATGAACTAGGAGGGGTCTGACTGCTCTCATCTAGCTGTCAAAGCAATCATAACCTGAAGCTTTTCAATCTCTCATCTGTCTGTGTGTGTGTGTGAGTGTGTGTGTATTTTGGATTTCATGTGTGTCTGTGAGACAAAATGTAAGTGAGCATCTGAATATGAATGATGATATTTTAATGTTAATGCAATTTCATAAAAATATTTTGATTTCATTTAATTTCTTGCCTTTAAACTCTATTTGCATTTGAACCAACGTTAAAGCTCGCCCTCCATTCCTCAATCCTCTCACTACGATCCCTCACTCTCTGCTTCTTGTCTCTTCCCCTCTCTGCTCAGATTCCTCTCCTTCCACCCCGGTGCCCACAGACCCCGCTGCATGCCCTCCTCCTCCCTCCACCCTACCCTGGCCCATGGGGGTAGTCGGTGGAAACGGTGGGAGAGAGGCGGGGAAGTACTGCTGCCTGTGCGGAGCCTGGTTCAACAACCCGCTGATGGCCCAGCAGCACTACGAGGGGAAGAAGCACCGGAGGAACGCGGCCAGAGCACGTCTCCTGGAGCAGCTAGCGGGCAGTCTGGATGCCACGGAGAGCACAGGTCAGACTCTTGGCCGCAAACCTGACACAAGTGATGTGACAAGTGAAGGGCAAGGGGTTGGAGTGTTAGGACTTTGTACAAGGAAAAATGATAAGGGGGAGATCATGTTCAAGATCAGTGCCTGGGGGTGATATCTGGAATGCTTGTCTCCGCCTTTTAGAGTGTAGTACATTTCAAAGATGGTACACTGATGTAAACCACACTGTACAGATATAATTAGCCCAATAGTTTACTTCATGTGTGATAGGCTTAAAATACATGAGGATAAAAAAGGGCTTTAAATCCTAATGAATCTTTACAGTTCCCCTTAAACATGTGTCTTTTCTATAAATCAGCCCAGAGCTCCCACTTAGATCAACCCTCTCTATCGTCCCACTGTTCACACTGTGAAATATTAATGCCCCACAGATGGTTGGAATACCTCCTTATGATTAAATCAAAAAGCAGAATTATAAAGTTTTATAGTTGGAGGGCTTTCATTATATATAGCCCTCTTGAATGAGAGAGGTACTCAAACACTTCCATCAGTCAAAATCAGTCTGTGAGGTCATTACACCAATGAATTAACCAGACATTTGGGCCTGGAGCCAGCAGGTTTTACCCACAGGCTGTGTCAAACATGAATCTAGTTTCTATTACACTGTTTTTTAAAGAGGTGCAAAGATGGGATCTTACACTGGAGATGCTGACTCTAACTTTTAAGTCAATCTAGACACAGGCAAAGAGTTAAAAGCAGGTCAGATCAGAGATATACTCCACACAACAAGACAGTTTTAGAAGGCTGCAACCGAAAGATGCATCCACGTGAAACTCCGAGCAGTCCAGATGACAGTGCTGCCTGAGATTCAGTTTGTCAAACTGCCAACATCTGGTTTTAGAACGCAACACATCATGTGTTTCAGCAACCAATCAGCACCTTGTACAGAGGCCACAGTATATGTTTATCAATGGTAATGACTCAACTGTTGCCAGGAAGTGTAAAGTTATCACAAGCCATTCCCTCTTTGAAATACAATCTGGGAAGTAAGTGTCCTCTCAGATTGTCAAAGGTGACACACGTCACTGTTCTGGGAATAACTCAGAGAGACAAGAGAGAAAGATGGGATATCTCTGGCTCAAACTCATGGTAGATGTTGGTGTAGGCCCACTGGGTGCTCTATAGCGGCACAAATGGATTACTTCATAGTCTGGATCCATTTTTTCTGAAAATTTATTTTGTTTTGATTGTTTTTTTGAGCAACTATTCACACTAGGGATGTAACAATACATTGAGCAGTATTTGATATATCAATTGGCTAAACAATTACCTAATCAGGTCACATGACAGTCAAAACACTGATCTCAACTGTAATCTATAAAGTATTTTGAAATAGCCACTGCACGCCTGTGTGACAGTTTCTGCTCAGCCAAGTGTCCTCTGATGGCTGTGCAGTGCATGGAAGTAGGGCCAAAACAAAGAGGCGTGATAGCAGAGAAGTAAATTATTGTAAATGTTCTAAATTTTGCTGATTCAGTGGCACTATCTGCAGCAATGTAAAGCCCTTGCTTTCGTGCTGACTTTTTCTGTACAGATGCAGAGCTGATCTCTGCCTCTGTTGTTTATGTTGCAGCTAATGTCAGTTCATAAATTCTGTAGCTATCCCTTAAACTTTAGCCTTGAAGCACTCTCTGATGTAAAAACTGATCAAACCACTTCACTTCTTATCACTTAATGTTTTGTGTTCTACATTTAGGTACACGCTAATTAAAGGTCCGTTTTGGAAAACATAATTGTAGATAGCACTGATAATGGTGATAACATCGGGTCACTGGTATATCGGTCAGTCTCCAATCTTGGCTTCTGCAGTCTGTCACCTTAATGCATCAGTGATGCTCCAGAGTACTTTTTCAGAAGTGTTTACAGGCTGAGTGATCTTAATGATTGCAATACAACCCGAGGAAATTAAGGCCTCGGCTTATCCGTCATCAAAAATACATTTTACGATTATCTCTGTATCTAACACGCAAGTTAAATTTAGACACAGCTTTTTCATCCTCTGCCTGTGACAGTCTAACCTTTTCAGGCAGTTGTTTGAGGTCACAGGCCCCTCATGTTACAGCACAGTTTCATGCTTGTTAGTGAGCACTGCAATGTGTAGAGCTGTGGAAAAAGAAAAAAGCAATGCCACCAGCAGATTATAGGATACTGACAGTGTTTCAAACATGAATCCCACGCAGAGTAACACTTAGGAAGTCAATAAGGTGTTAAAGTAAACAATTAATCTGATAGTATTTCCTGCTTTGGCAAATTAATCTGTTAGACTGAGATTGAATTTCAGTTTCCATATTAAGTCCTCGGTTTTAATTACTATTTCCATGTCTCTCTCTCCTCCTTTATACCTCCCCTCTCCCACACACACACACACATTGATACACAAATTTAGCTGTGAGAGGAAGCACATCTCTGCCAGAAGGGTATTCTAATGAAATTATTTATAGAGTTTGGATCAGATATTGTCTTTCCTAGTCTGGTTCTTACGAGTGATATCGTCCAGCATCATCCCACAGCAACACGCAGATCAACACGTACAAACCAAGTGTCATATGACACCTCTGCAGCACAAAAGTTTGACGCATACGCCGCGCAGACAGGGCCGCGCACATGCAAATCCTTTGTGAGCCAACGCCAGGCTGCTCGCTTTGTGCTCCAGGTGCCATGACACAAACCATCATCTCAAGGAGCCAATCATATTAAAAGCATGAGTCATGTTGCCGCCTACACTGGCTGAGAGGCTTTAAGAGGTGTCATGTTGGATATTGTCCTCCATGCATACACGGTGACCCAGATCCCACAACCTCAGCTGTTTTTGGGGGGATTGACTCTAAATCTCAGCATTTAACCACTAACATGTTTTTATTTTTAACATAAACACAGACATAACAACTTTCCTACTGCTGAGTCCCCATGTTCTTTTCAGGGGTAACACACTGGTCTAAGGTTTCAAAGTGTGCCCGCAGCTGACATGATCTATTATATGTGCCATCAATCATGTGTTTGCTCCCCTGTCTTAAGCGTGAAGTGCATTTCCATTGTCAGTGCTTGCTTGTTCTCCATTTAGACACTTTTTCTGTCAGTGCAAGAGTCTCACTTCTGATTGGCTTTTATCACCACTTCAGGTGTGAAGTCACAGGTGTGCTGGGTGTAATCTCAGAGGGGGGTCTGGGGCAGGGCTGCAGCTGAGCTTGCCAAGGGAGGGCGGAGGTTGAATGATGAATTTGGTGTGAGCCTCGTCCAATTTTTGTCCTCTGCTCCTTCTGTGTTTTCGCTGTGTGTTCTCTATCTTCTTCACCACGTTCCTCCTGCTATACTCCATCTCGTATCCTTGTTTGTTGTTGCCATGGTTGTATTGTGTGGAAATGTGTGTGTGTGCACCTCTAGGGGCTCCGGTCTCTCGTCATGTCTCATCTGTCATCCTCATTAGCCCCCCTAAGAGGCACAGGTGAATTATTTACACACCAATATTCCCTGCATCCCTGAGCTGAGGCTCCACCGTTGGCCCTGCTGTATTGTCTGCTAGTGTCCCATTGATGATACTGACCTTTAGTTGCACTTTCATATTCTGTCTCCCACATATCTCCCGCCCCTACACTCGCACACTCACGGCCAAAACATAACACAAAATCCCCATGACATTTATATCGACACCATTTCTTCCCCTCTGATTTTCCTGGTATAATTGTGCAGACGGGGTACGGGGAAATGACGTTATTTTAAGCAGTAAGGTGGCAGACAAAATCCTGGGAGATGGATTACGGAGGTGGGAGACTGAATTCTAGTGGGGGTGGTTACTAAGGAGAGATGGAGCCCGCCTGACTCAGCTGTGTCTTTACATAAATCACGACAGGGGTAGAAACCCCTCAAGACAGAGCCGGTGCGCTGTCTCTTCCCTCCGGAGACTCAGCAGAGAATTAGAGGCAGTGAGATAAGTGTCTAGGACTGAAGGGTGTGTGCATCTGTGTGTGTCTGTGTCTGTGCATGTGTGTGTGTGTGTGTGTGTGTGAAGATCCATGAGGGTGAAGTACCAAAGCAGAGAAAATTGTGTGTAATTGATGACTGTGCCTGAGTTTGGAGACAGTGCTGACCTCTCCTCCCATGAGACAGCACGCACTGTGACACAATCACACAAGAGGCTTACATACATGCACACATAAACAAGATTTACTGCAGGCATTGTACATTCACACCAGTACCTGCACATAAACTAGGTCAGGCTTTTAAGCTTAATGCTGGTTTTGACCAAGACATGTCTGTGGTTATAAAAAAAAGTTATACACTAAAAAAAAAAAATTGGATTCAGTTTTTATGATTACTTTTTTTTTTTTTTTTTTACAAATCTAAGTCTAAGATTTAATTGTGTATGAACAATCAACTTACATAAACACATTTTGTCTCTGCCTCCATCTATCATGCATACGTAAAGCAAAACTATCATTTTGGGTGCTGACATATTGTCCTGGTGACATCAATGGAGTCAGAGTCAGCAACAAGAATTGACAGTTGGAGCAGAGGTATTAAAGTCCTGGCCCTTCCTATGATAGACTGAGGGCTAGGGCTGGGGATCTGCCAGTGTCTGGTCCCGATCAAAACATACTTGGAAGTTCGTTTGAAAGCTGAGGAGATGCAAACTGACTTCCTTTGGGCACTCCTGTCGGCTAGGCAGGCAAGGGGTTGATGTCCCCTTGCCCCCAGACACTTATGATGTGGGGTTTGCCTCTTGCGCGCCTGAACTTCATCGCACACAACAACCTGCAAATGAAGTAGGGTCAACGTCTCTGTTGGTGCAGTTGGGTCATCAGGCACGGGCTTCTGAAACCTGACCAGACCTTCCTATGAGCAAAGCACACACTGGCACACAAGGCAAAGTTTAGGTTATCACAGTCCACACTAGGGAAGGGTATTCCCAGTAACATCCCAGTAAGATACAAAAAAAAGTAAGGCAGTATTTGCAAACTGAGCCCTCAGTTATGCTGCTATAATGAGCTGCTTAAATAAGTAAATCTGTGTGATAAGAGCTTCATATTTGTTGAGCTATGATGCTGCCTATCTTTATATACAGTTTATCAACACACATGACTTTTTAAAGGCGGAGTTATACTAAATTGTGGAATATAATCTCACCAGCCACTTTATTAGGTACACTCATTCAACTGCTTATTTACGCAAATAGCTAATCTGAAAATAACATAGCAGTAACTCATTGTATTTTAGCATGTTGACACTGCTGACCTGCTGAAGTTGAAACGGAGCATTAGAGAGGGGAAGAGGGTGACTCAAGAAACTTTGAAATTGGCATGGTTGTTGCACTAGGCAGGCTGGTCTAAGTTTCAGAAACTGTTAATCTACTGTGATTTTCATGCACATCCATCTCTCGGTTTTACACAGAATAGCCTGAAAAATAGAAAACATTCAACAGTTTTCTGGGAAAAAAAGGGCCTCATTGATGCCAGAGGTGAGGGGAGAACTGCCTTAGTGGTTATACAAAATAGAAAAGAAAGAGTAATACAAATAACCACGTTACAACAATAATATGCAGAAGACCAATTTTGAATACACAACACATCAGATGTTGAAGCAGATGAGCCACAGCAGCAACGTCCGGTGCACCCCTGTCAGAAACTAACAGGAAACTGATGCTACAATTTGCATGGGCTCACCAAAATTGGAAAATAGAAGATTAGAAAAATGCTGCCGGGACTGATGATTTCTGCTGACATTCAGATAGTAGGGTGAGAATTTACATGAACAACATAAAAGCACAGATCCATCCTGCCTTGTACCAATGGTTTGGGCAGGTGTTGGTGGTGTAATGGCATGGGAGATACTATCCTGGCACCCCTTGGATCATTTACTATGTATTGGTCATTGTTTGAACACCACAGCCTACCTGAGTATTACTGAAAACCATATAGGTGCGACCACAGAGCACCCATCTTCTGATGGCTATTTCCAGCAGGATCACTCACCATGTCACAAAGCTCAAATCAAATCAAACTGGTTTCTTGAACATGACAATGAGTTTGCAGTACTCCAGTGGCCTCCACAGTAACCAGATCTCAGCACCTTACGTGGAATGGGAGATTTACATCAAGAAGATTCAGCCAACAAATCTGTTGCAACTGCATGACACTATCATGTCGATAAGGACCAAAATCTCTGAGGAATGTTTCATGTAACTTGTTTAGTAGTTAGGTGGTCCCATGATAATGGCACAGTGTGTTTAACAGGCAGTCTGTTGCTAGGGTCTCCTTCTGAGGGGCTCTATAAACAGTCTTTCTATAAACAGAGTTCCAATGCATTCAGAAAAGTCCAGACCAGTTTTTGTTCACCTGTGTTGCCCTTCAAGTTTAATCAGTTCTTACCATGAAGAGTTTACTGACCCGTTATCCACAGGTACAGTGGTTGACCTTTTAGCCTACAGTGATAGTATCATGAAGTACAGAGTTACCCACCTCCACTGGCCATTTACTGTTCTTTCTAAGCAATCTAGTGTCCTAATGGACTGTTAAACTGAAGAATGTACTACAGTTTTCTATGACTGAATGTGGAAAAAGAGATGTTAAAGAGGTCATATCAGGCCCCTCAGTGTATTTAACATGTCTCCTTTGTATGATAGAGTACCTCCCTGCCTCTCATTATACAAGTCCATTATATACAGTACATTTTGAAGTTCTCTCTTTTAATTGATAACAGGTGCTCTTATAACAGTAAAATGTGGAAAAAGCAACTTCAAATTAACATACACCTCTATAACGTCTTATTAGCATTTTTAGCTCCCTATTTTGGTGTACTGACTCTTAGCTGAAGTGTTGTAGTCTAACAGCCATAATTAATGTAGTCCCTTGTAACAGGGGGCAGCGATTAGACATGAAAAGTGCACTGCTAAATTCTGCACAAGCTGACACAAAGTGACACAAAGTAAAAGTCATTTCTTTCAGGAATTTTAGAGATTGAGGAAATCCAAAAAGAGTATTATTGTTCACTTTTAAAACATATTTTACAAATGCTTACGCTGCACTGCCACGTGTGTAGGGGAGCAGTTGTTCGCTTACATGTTGAAGATATTGACATCTCAACTAAACTTTTCATACTAGGTTAAAAAAGGATCAAATCACATTTATATAGAATCCAAACTAAGGCAGATGAAATATCCTTTGAGAGGTTTCTATTCTCAGCCTAAATTGGTCTGAATCAAAACGAGTGAAAACACAAATACTGAGCTGCAAAGTCATTGACAAGAAAAGAGCAAAGAGAATCTCTTCATTATTTCCTGAGCTCTGGCTCAGGAGGCTCTTTCATTTCCTCCTCAATTGTCTGTATATATCTTAAAGTCTAAACAGATGGGGCAGACTTTATTTGTGTCATAATTGCTGCAAAACTAATTAGTCTCCCTATAAGTATTTTTACTAAGTAATATTCCACAAGGATTCATCTTTCTCTCACCCAGAGCTCAGCCCCTCTCTCTTATAATATTTGTGATTTATTCCTGGGAGACGTACTGTCAGGACTTTGCTGCAGACTGTTGGTTTTGATTGCATCTCAATGGGCTTCTTTTTGGAGCCTGTTCCCTTTTAATATTGCAGAGCACATGGTAAACCTACATTATACCACAGAACAAAGGCTCTGGGGTGGTAAGAGGTCTGTTATCTGTTATGCTTCCTCCACAGTGAATAAAATTACCATGGAATACCTAACAGTGAGGAGGAATGATGTGATCCCATAGAAGACAGAGATGCATTCTTCTGTATGTATGTTAATATCATGTTTAGTGCTGGATGTACGAATGGTGGTATGTAAAGTAGTATCAATACTGTGGTTGGTTTTCTGCCATCAAAAGGATTTTGCCAATGCTGTCATTACCAGATTTAACGGATGCTCGTAACTTTGCAGCCACTCATCATTTGAAATGGATTCCATCAATAGCTCAAGCCCTCAGTCATAAAGACGGGCCACGCAAAACTAAGTGTCAGCTGGGCAATGCTGATGTTCATGGAGATGGTTTCCCAAGTTCCAACACACTTGTAATTGTCAGAAAGAGTTACATTTGTAGGGCGCTATAGCATCTGTTATTTTTTTCCCAAATTCCGTTTTAGTTTTTCTCATATTCTATTTTTTTTCCCATTTTAATTTTTTGAGAATTCGGTTTTTAGTGTTTCACGCAAAATTAACCCTGAGACACAGTGTAAAGTAATGAAATATCATCACTCATTCTTCAGGTGGTCCTCACACATATTTTTTACAGGTCCAGTTAACTGTATGTTGACAAAATCTGCAGAACGTTTGATCTCCTGACGCATGATAATCGTTGGGAAACTGCTCTGCCCTGTACTTTGGAGTTAGGCGGGAGTTTCGTAGCCTCTCTGCCAATTTAGCCAGTGTCTCAGGCGGCCGCTCCAACATGTTGACATCGTTAATGAGGGGAAGAGGAGGGGGAGAGGAAGTGAAGCATGTATTGTCCCCATTATTAGTGACTCCCTCGGAGCATTTTCCTGAGAGATACATTCCATTTTAGTCAGAAAAAAAGCTTTTGCGTAAAATGTCAGCCATTTTTGTGATATTCCGTGCTTTTATTCAATTCTGCATTTAATGCTCAATTCCGTGATTCCGTCCTCGATTCCATGATTGCAGATTTTATAGGGCCCTACATTTGCTGCCCTGTTGGGGACAGCCGCCTCTCACAGGGCTCGACAGTGCGAGGAGGTACTCGCATTTGCTACTAAAAATATTACAGTGCGAGTTGTGATTTGCATTTGGTAGCACCCGTGCAACTACGAAAAATTACCATTCAAAACATGTTTTATGTTGTGTTGTGTTGCATACGTTGGAAGTTGTGGACGGTCATGTTCTTGAACGCAGCCTCAGCTGAAAACATGTTCAGCTTTGAAACGTTTGTGTTATTGACCTAACTGCGCCACTAGCTAGCCTTCGGTACACCCGACATGCCTGCACCGCCCCACACGCGGTACAGACAAACACAAGCAGGCGCAGGAGTTGGATCGAATTCCTCGACTGAAGACCCCTCCAAGCATCAAGTCTTCGGTTGTTGAGACTGCAAGGCTGCTTCTTGTGGAATTCTTGATCCGGTTTTGGGCTGAAAAACCTCTCTCACACTGGGCAGCCGAGATCGGCAGCACAAGCATTGTTACAATCCTTAGCATGTTGACATAATTAATGTTGGCTACGTGTAGATGCCCAAAAGTGCAGTCTGAATAACTCCGAAATGCACCTATAGTCTATAACAAAAAAATCCACTATAAACTAATGTATATCAAACCATTTATCAATATATTTACTATTTATTTACTACTCATCTTCTTTAAGTGATATATTATGCCACAGTGCAATGAAATGCCCATTTTTAAATTGCATTTCATTGCACAGTAAAAACAGAGCTTTCAATATTACAAAATCACAATTTAAGCATGTACAGTTGCGTATTTGTTTTGATAAATTCAAGGTGAGTTGAAAATGATTTAAAATACGTTATCTTCTCCCTTAGAACATACTGCAGTGGACTGCTGGCTGAGTCTGACCTCTAAGCAGGCCAGACGACCAGATTATAAAAGCTGCTGAGGTGATATCCTTTGTGTCTAAAGAGACTGAGCAGACTTTGATTTTGCATTTACAGCGAGTTGGGTTGTAACTAATTGGTTCATTTCATTTGAAATTAAAGGACATTGACCCGGCCCCTCCCCTCAAAATTCAAGCACCTTCTGTAAAAACTACCTGAATGTTGTATATTATAACACAGTTGAAATAAGCTTAAGTCTGTTGGAGAAAAGTATTGGGTTAGGATTACTGGTTAATAACAGACAATTGTTACAGTATTATTCTCTCTGCACTCTTTGTCTTTGGACAATTTTACTTGCTGTTTTGATAATACTTAGTTGCACTGTGCACATGGATTCGCTTTAAAAGCTAGTGTACAAGTGTATGTTTTTTATTCAAATAAATTGAATAATTCTGCTTACAAATGCCTCCTCATTGACTGCATATCACTGTATTAAAGAAAAACACACTATTTGGTAACTTTTCATCGTGCTACTAAAATATTTGTGTGCTACTAGATTTTTCAACTTGGTAGCACCCGTGCTACTTGGGAAAATGCTAAGTGTCAAGCCCTGGCCTCTCATCCTCTAGACATGGTTTGGGAGGCTGAAACCATCTGCAGCTGCACATGGTGAACTTGCATACAAGCCCACTTTATTGGGCATTCATTGACTGACGTATCAATATGTTTGTACAATGTAATAAAAGAATTTTAAAAAAAAAAGGAACTGCAGGACGGCAATCAGATAACTTAACAAGCCAGTTTGTAAACAAATCCTTAAAAAAGTCCTGGTTACATATCCAGATTTGGATCAACATCAGATTCTAATCACTTTGTCTTTGTGCGATGACCAACAATCCCTGAAAATTCCATTAAAATCTGTTGAGACTTTTTTGAATTAACTTGCCTACAGAAAGACAAACAGAAAGACAAACAGACAAAACACCAGCAAAAATACAACCTCCAGAATTAACAATGGGGAGAACATGTATCCTCTTCAGTCAAAATTCATAACCTGGCATGCACCTAAGATTAATCAATAGGATAAGCCATATGTCAATCAGTATGGTTGTGTCAAAGATGAAAACTCACAGCATTGTTCAAGACAGTAAAACAGTGAAGACACTCTTGTACTGTTAATCTCAAACGAGTGGGCCACCACTCCAGAAGAATGGAAGCAGAAAACAGCCATGATCTTATGCCATCACAATAAAGGGTAAAACATATGATGCCATTTAAAATCATATAGTCCATCTCTGTTGTACAGAGAGCTTTAGCATCTTTTTATCCCAACCTCGTCAAACCATCCAACCATTTATCCAACTATGTCTATTAGCACTGAATTTGGCTCTCTTTGGCTCAGACCACCACCTGAAAACCCTCAGGAGGGGCACAAATAAAAGGCGCTGCAGTTAGAGCCTGGCAGGCCGTCTTTATGGAGCGAGCTGTGAGCATCATGCTCCAAATGGGTCATAAATGTTTTTGGAGCGCAGGCTAAGCTAAAATACATCATGTTGAATTTCTGCACAACAAGGCTCTTAAAAGGAAGACGCACAGAATGCAGCTCATTACTTTTTTGACAAGCATTTAGTAGACTCCTCTAGGGGGGCCAGAAATGCCAAAAAGACTCTTAAAGGACAGCCTCAAACAGCTCCACACCCACTGCCTCGGCTCATCTCACCCCCTCTTTTCTCTCTCCCTGGCATATCTCAGTGTGTAATTAACAAGGCTTAGAACACCCTCACAAATACACGCTGCATGCTGTCACTCGCATAGCACACACACTTCCCCTGCATGTAATTACCATGGATTAGGGCACAATGGTGTCGTATGCCAGGACTGCTTCCCTAACCAAAAAACTGTGTCAGTGCATGTTAGCATGTGTGTATGTTGAATCTTTCAGAGGAGCAAACACGACTGCTGAGAAACAAATCAATACATTTCACATTTTCGCAGCAACATATGTGTCAACCACATGACATTCACTATAGATGTTTCGTTCTGATGGACATTCACTGTTTAATTTGTTTACAGGATGCCCTGATCAGGTTTCTAGCAGCATGTGTGGACCACTAATCCCTTTTGAGAGAAACTGGCAGATACAATCACATACATGGAAAAGCAGTGCCTAAATCTGCATGGCACTCAATGTTTGGGACATACATTTTGCTATTTTGAAAATGTGGCATCTCGACTTTTCTTTTACTCCTCCCAACCTTTATGCTGACAGCAGCTACTGAAAATGTCTCATTCCCCAGCCCTCTGGACAGACCTACCTGTGTGAAATCCTACCATTGTTTCAAGGCCAATTTAAACCCATCGGTTCGCAGTTACAAGCACACTGCAGAGTGAAGACATTAAAATGAATGTACAGTCGTTGACAATATGATGCAGAGCAGCACTGAATATACCAGTTACCGCAGAGATTACCTGCCAATCAATCAACCAATGGGACCACGTGGGAATGGGAGCCATAAAGGGGCAGGAACTTTCACAGAGCATCACAGACAGAGAGAGTGCAGCACTATCAGGTAGGGCTGACAGATTTATCGTTTTCGGATTGAAAACGCAATTTCAGACAATGCAATCATGTGATCGCAAAAGCTGCAGTTTTTTGCAGAGCTCCTGACTGACCCAGGATCTGTTGTGTCAATTATTTTACACATACTATTTTATAAATTTGCAGGCAATTTGCATTGAAGAATGGCTGGCAAATGAATGGCTTACTCACAAACGCAAAGCGGCTCTCATTGTTCACATCTCCACTGCGAAAGTGCCAGTAAGCAGGTCAACAATACAAAGCCTCTGTTCAGGAGTAGAAGATGGAGTATTCCCTTATATAATGAAAACAGATTATTTATCATCAATATTAGATTATGAATAATGTTTTATGTGCTTTTGATCATTGATTCCCTTACTGTTGCCTCTACTGTAAACATAGTGAATACTGCACTGAAGCTTGATTTGAAGAAAATCGTGAATCGAATTGAAATCGCAATATCTGCCAGAAAAATCGCAATTAGATCTTTTCCTAAAATTGTTCACCCCTACTCTCAGGCGTACTCAGCATATGAAAACTATAAAGTTTTTAAACATGCTTTGAATGATGATTTGCTGCTCTGTGATTCTGAATTGATCGGTTGTCATGTATGTATCCGTGTTTGTTATTGTGTCTTGTACGTAACTTTGTAAATGTGCTGTATGTCTTGGCCTGAACACTCTTGTTTATGAGATTTTAAATCTCAATGAAGTTTTACTGGTTAACTAATTTTAAATAATAATAACACCAGTGATTGCGAAAATGCCCTAGCAGTCCACAAAAATGAATATATTAACCTGCTTAAGCCAATTATGCCCTCTTTAAAGCAGGGCACACTGGATGCCTGTGCTTTTGAAATTTATGTGTCGGATTTTATTGTTTGATCTGCAGTTCATCAGGATCATTTTAATGCCTCTCAAGCTATTGTGCCACTATCACACACAATACACAACATACTGTGTGAAACATGTCGACGCTTAGATTTCAGTTACATTACATCAAAATGATAGTTGGGTTTTTTGATCTGGGGTTGTGTGAGGTTCATGGCATGAGCCTGAACATGTGCCAGTGTCACAGCTCAATTCTCTCTCTGCTCAGAAATCTTGTGACAGATGCTAACGCTGTACACTGCTGTACATGGTGTCAGATACTCAACATAGTTAGAAGAACTGTGTGTTTACATCTGCTAAATGTCCCACTACCAAGCTACTTTGATTTGACACTGTTCTGGGACAAGACACAACCTATCTGTCCTTCCACCACCTTCCGTACACGTTCAGGCTAATGCCACGAACCTCGAACCTCACACAACCCCAATTCAAAATATCCCTTTAAAGCAGTCTCATCACAACAAGAGATGATCAAAAAGAGGGGCTGGACACAACCAATGAGGGTTGAATTGAAATCTCAATAATTATTCAAACTTCAGATAAAACGACAGACATCAGTAAAACACAGTATAGATGTGGCTCAGCACTGCATTAGAATCTTTGATTGTGTGTGGGTTTCTTCTTGTTTCTGGGTGTAATATGTAATATGCCTGTTGGGGAGTAGAACACAGGAGTCTCAGCTCTGTACCCCTTTACAAACTTAAAACTGAATGCATCAACAGATGCTCAGACATAAAAACTGTGGAGTGAGTGTGCTGTTTTAGGACAAGCTTCATGAAGGGTGTTTTGATCTTGAAAATGTCTGCCCGTCTCTCTAATGCCAACTCAAAATAACAGTATCTCTTTGCACCAAAGACTAGACCAAGTTTTTAGTGGGAACACACCAGTTGTGCACCTGACCACTCCTCATTTTAACAAAACATACCCCGGGTGCAAATGGGCGCCATAAAGAGCAAAAAACAACTGACAACTCATCAGATAGAAAATATGATAGACACCTGCGCTGCAAGCCAAAGGTGTTTGGGCTGGGCGTACAATAGGGCTCTTAGTGTTTCTCTTCAGCTATAGTCTTTTACCAACTGAACCATAAATGTCAAGTTGATGTCTTGCCAATGGATTCACAAATGCACTGCAGAACAGGCATTTTGAAAACAGGACAGCTAATGCACCAATAAATAGTCATTTTACTAATGGGACTATCACTGCATCACAGGATAGTAAAATAAGAATAGCCAAATTTTGATTAAGTGGGACTAAAATGTTTTTGTTGCTGTAGTTTCAGAGGGGTATCAGGACTGTTAAAATAAATTCATATAAAAGTCAGTTATTTGGGTATTGTGATAATCATCAATTTTTCACAGGGAAAACAGAAAAAATCATCATATAAATTGGCCAAACACATTCAGAATAACCTAGAAGTCCCTTTTTATCTTAAACTCTTCTAATATATATCTGTATTTGTCCTATCACCATTTTTTTTTCTTTTAAATATGTCTGTGCTTTAATGAATGAACTACAACACTATATTGGTGTATTATTAACGTTCATCAAGAGATATTACTGTTTAGGGCTTTGTATTTAGTGAAGTGCAGTTGTTCTCTTATGGACAATGTCAACACAAAAGATAACTGTATGCACTGTTCATTTGATAGACGCCAATGATGTCGATTGGATCTAAGGATGGCAGGGTTTCCATTTTACTTTTTCTTTTAATTGTATTTTATTTGTATTAATTCATTTTTAATATTCATACAATTTTTTGGCGTCCTTCGCCTTTGTTTCCACATACTGATGGCAAATTGTGTAGTTTGTTAATGTTGTAAATGTTCAATAAAATGTCTTGGAAAAAAAAAAAAAAAGAAAAATACATCATGATTTGCCATTCAGATAAAAAAATATTGAGCTATGATATTTGGTCTACATCCTCCTGCCTTAGTGTATGTGAGCATGTGTGTGAGTGCATACGCACATTCTCTGGCACATCCACAAACTGCAGCATATTGTGCGTCAGTTCTTCTCGTCCGGGCGGCGGGGAGGTGGCATCAATCAGGCTAAAAGCAGGGACACTGCCTGTGTGTGCGCTCAGACACACATGCACATAAAAGCACTCTTAATCGTGTATACAAGAAAAGACCTCTTTGTGTAATGCCTCGCAGCAGTATAGAATTACGGAGGAATGAGAATGAGAGACTTATCATTCCTTTCTTTTCCAAATTATCTCTTCTTCAATTAATGGCCTTTTCATTAAGACAGGACAGAATTAATGACATTTTGCTAGTCTGAATGTATTATCTCCCTCTGTCCCCTCCACACTCTGAACCTAATAGATGCAAATATCAACAGTTACGTCCAAACAGTGCTTACTCCCGGCAACTAATTCAGTCGTGGCTTTTTTTTTTAGAAAATGACTGCTCGTCCTTAATCACCCCTGAAAGCGGCACAGACAACAGGGAGTCGATCTGCCACATTATGCAGCTCCAGTCTGGTATAAACGGCCTCCCACCACTCCCTCTAACTGTATTACAACTTCATCTCCCAACACACTTCTCCAATTACCGCCATGGAAGGTCAAAAGGTGGCTTGGAGACAGAAGCGGCTCATAAATCTCAAGGACAGTAATGACAGGAGGAAAAGGGCACCTACATACACACCTCAGACCAGGTACCACACCCAGAATCCATCATAGAAAATTGAATTATAAAAAACAGGCAAAGGGAGGCAGCATGGACAGACTTCAGGTATGACATGGCTTCAAGCAATTATTTTTCCCCGTCTTGTCATACATCCCTGAAGCGTCAAGGTTGTTCATCCCTGATCTGAGGGAAGTTCTGCAGAGACGGCGCTGCAGTGTGCAAAATGGAAGACAACAAAAATAGCATCTCTGACAGAGAATACACAGCCAATCATGTCATGCTGCTGATTGCCCCATCCTCATTGGCACAGAGAAGTGTTTCCTCCGTTTCCTCTGCTCTTGTCAAAGAGAGATGATTTTAAAATCAGTGCTGCTGTTACGGTGTGGTAGTTTACGCACGCATTAGATGTTTTTCCAAAAGATGCCCACTTCATGTTTTCTGCTGTGGTCATTAAACACCAGCATGCATTTTACATCACTTCTCCAGCGTGAAATCTCATTATCCTTCCCAATGTCTTTATCTTCACTCCCTCATCTTTTCGTTCACATCTTGTTTTTCTCCGGAAATTTGCTCGTTTCCCTCTCTCCACCTCTATCAGTGTATCTCCATCCTCATCCATCTATTTTTGGGCGTTCAACCCGACCACCTGCAAACCCTCTAATTAGTTCACATCTGTGTCTAAGGCATGCTATTTCAGGCACACATTCACCAATACAATATAAATGTGCATGCACCTTGTTCTTCTCTCCCCCTGTACTTCCCCACTTCTTCCCACCACGCTGATGTTTCTAAAGAAAGGAACGAAGGAGAAGGCAGTGATCTAAGGATCTAAAAATGCACCGGCTTTCTGCTAATGATCGGTTTAATCAAATCCTTTCTTCCAGATGCACTCTAATTAGGGAAATTACCCAGCACTGCAGAGCGTAAAAATAAGACAGTTATTTGGTGTCAGCTCACAGTTTTATTGTTGCTCACATTGGCCTCGATGCTGCTGCTGCAAGTTGATTCAAGCCAGCGCGATGATTTAGGAGTTAACAGATATTTACAAGCTTTATTCACTGAGTTTGTCTTTGCAGTAACCCCTGTACCTGTGGGTTTGTGTCTCTGCAGGTTTGCGCAGTAGTTACTCCTGCAGTGTCTGCAGTGTGGTCCTCAACTCCATCGAGCAGTACCATGCACATCTCCAGGGCTCCAAGCACCAGAACAAGTGAGTACAAAAGTTTTTATTTGTTTAAGTGTAACTCTACCAAAGTCACACAATAACATAAACAGATATCCCACAAAAACACAAACTTCGAAAGATGTGTGGGGGGGTGGGAGCAGGGTTTTATGGATCCTTTTTTGCAGTTTCTCCAAATTTGTAAATGTCTCAATAGTTTAATACAATTAAAGATGCAAAGGTGAATTATTACATAACACACACAGAATAGAGAAGACTCTCTGAAATAAACAGCGCAGGATTATCATATAATAATATACATCTTATTACATCGTGATGTTAACTGATACTGATATACAGTAATTTAAAGAGCAACACTGCCATGTTCACCTCTTCATGTGTATCCTGACAATGACTGACAACATGTGCAGCAACTTCAGCTTTACTGCAGGTTTTTTTGGCTACTTAATGCTCTTTTTCACTCTTGACCTTTGTTAAGTTTCCCCATTTGAGCTGAATAAAGGTTAATTATCATATCGTATCTCATTTGGCCTCATCTTATCTTAATCAACAGCACAGCCCTACAGCTGAACTTCATATTTTATCCCAGATTTGTCAACAAGATAATCTGGGTAGATCCTAATGTTAGCTACTGTGTCTCTGCAAAAGCTAGCAAGATCTGGAACAGTCTCCCACTGTCCATAAGGGAGTGCCCCACATTACAAACTTTCCAAACGCACGTCAAGCAGTGGCTGAAAGCAAACCAGTCCTGTAACCACTGACTTTTAGGGTTCTAGAAATGTACTGTCTCATGATGTGCTCTTATTGTGATCTATTGTCCTGTTCCATATTTTGCATTCGTGTGTGTGGTGTCTTTGGCATCATGTCTTCGTGTTACCTGACTAGGGACTGTGAATGTAAATTAGCATTGATGCTATAATCCGGCATATTTACATCTATTGTTTTCTGAATAGATGTTCATTAATGTGCACTGTCCCTATTAAATAAATAAATAAATAAATAGCAGTCTAATCTAAATCAGCAAGTAAAGCTGTGCAACAAAATGACCTGGGAACGGGATTGTAATAAAACTTACACGGATGACGATGATCAGCTTTGGGTGAATTTACTTGAAGAAGCACAGCGGACATCAGCTGCCACTCAGTTTGTTTTTCTAAAGGAGTAGTTACCCTGCTCCACAACTCCAACTTGGGTGGCAGTAATGCAGTCTTAATGCTGGCTGGCTGTCACCAAAATAAAAGGAGAAAAAGGCAGCATCTGCATGCTGATTACTAGTTTGAGTTTGTTTGGGTTGATAGGGGAGAGAAGTGAAGTTAGAAAATAAGCGAAAGTGGAGCTGAGGGAACTGAAGATGATGGCTGACGTCTACTCAAACGTGCCAAAACTGAGGACACTTGTCAAAAAATGTACAGTACATTAGATGGTACAAAAAAGCAACTCAGAGCAGACAACACAAAATATGTTGACAGCTGGTGCCAACAAATCTCTTTCACCACCTGAAAAGCTACCATCCCAGTGACTCCATCGAGAGTTTGAGGGTCACGATGCTGCTTCCACTTCAAACACCAGCAAGTTTTGGTCAAAGTAGTAGCTCGTCTGCATAAGCAGCAAATAGCAACAGACAATCATGCTTCTTCTAAGTCAGAAATCCATATGAAAAAAAAATCAAGAAGCACAAGGACCATAATGAGTGCTATTTTGATTTCATAGTTAAAAACATTCTGCCTCTGAGCACAGTGGAGAAGGACAGCTTCAAGTGACTGATTAAGAGCTGGACTTCAGGTACGAGCTCCAGCAGAAAATTATCTCTCCTAACTATTTATATTTATGGCACTGTTTTCAAAAGGTTTCTGGTTGTTATCAGTTTTCTTTCGTTTTTAATCTTTTATTTTAAAGAATTATTAGATCGTTAATGGTTTGGGTGAACAAAGTAAATATAAAGATATCTTTAAAAGTTACCTAAGTAGACTACTTAGCTTGAACTAGTTTATTTTGATGACTTTTTTAAAAGAAAGGGGCAGATCTTTCACTGTCTTTGCCTGTAAATCACTACTGTTGTCTTTAACATGTGGAGTTCATTTAATGTAAATGAGTAGCAAAAATATTTATTGCTGAATATTGTGAAAGCATTATATTTGACAGGATGAAGATTATGAAATTTAACTAATGTAAGACAGACTTTAAACTGACATCAACAGTGAGGAAAAATATTGTGATACATTTTGTGACAGCGATCAATATCAGAAAATATATTGTGATCACATTTTTTGCCACATCACCTATTCCTATCAACAAGGTTTTAATGTCCCCCCCTTGTATGAACTTTGAAGACATTATATGTAAAGAATTAATAAACTGTTCATTTAGCAAATGTCTGTACCACTGCACTACCTGCTCCTGTGGAGTGTTCTCACTCAGATGAATCAGCAAAGGTGGCATGTGCAGTTAAATTCATCATTAGTTTTTGGACAAAACAACGCCTGCACCCTCTAATTTAAGTCACCAGCAGATACCTGCCTGATGAAAACAGACGAGGCGAGATAACACCGGGAAAACTGAGGCACAGTTTGGATCAAAGGGACTCCACACCTTATATGTGATATCAAGATTTAACTTGTTTCTGCTTAAATCAAATTTATTTGAAAGAATGAATTAATTTCACAGTGGATTGATCTGTACGTCACATAGAGCTGACTGGAACCAATCACCTGTAGTCAGCTTTAATGAAAAGTGTTGGGTGCCAAGGAGCTCTAAATTCAAAATATTCAATAACAGAAATGCTGCAGCTTACTTTAAATGGAAATAAATTCCTTTCTATTGCACATGTAAGCCACATCCTGTAAACAGAGGAGTGGAGGCTCCATTTGAGAGCCTAAGGAAAGACTGAGATTAAGTAATGAGAAATGGCAATCTGTAAATGAAGTGGTCATTTCCAGGACTCATTCTTTAAAATGTAGCTTCGGTCAGTGTAAATGAAATCATGTCCACCAGCAGAGAGAGAGCATGCTATGGACCAGTTACATTTCATGTATTTAACATGAGACAGCCTCCAGCATGGCCATGGGCTATGTTTAGTGCATGTGTGCATGTATAAGTCTCTTTCTGTTTGAAGCAGTGTGCTGAAAATTACATGTGTTATAAAATGGAGCACTTTTCAGATTAAAGGTTACTTTAGGATAATAATTTGTTTTCCTGATATTTTTTTCTTTCTCTTTGAATTCCAGTTCAAGACTTTCTTGAGCTGAAATGTCAGCATTTATTCACCCAGGGGCAGAACCTGTCTGGACTCCACACATGAAACTTTACAACTAGAACAGTAAACTCTTGGACTTGGAAAGTTGTAGGAGTCGTGAGAAAAAAAGAGTAACAAGGCAGAGAGGGTGGAAGACAGAAAATACATATATTATGAAATATGAAAGGAAAGACTTTCTTTCAGTCAAGTGCAGTGCAGAAAGTCCACATCCACTGGTCACTATGGAGACAAGATTTATGATATTAGATATATGATTTATGATATATGCTTAAGTAATAACTGAGCACTAATCAAAACCAGTCTTCTTGTCATGTCTCTCTTCTAAGGTTGTTGAACTTCTTGATATTTTGATGCTGCAAAACTAAGGTTTAAAACAATGCAATCTCTGTTATGTAACTGACTTATAGAATCAGAAAGTATAGGGGTGCATGATATTGGATTTCAGCCAATATCCAATGTGCTGATATTTCCAAAATCACTTACGGCAATACCAAAATCAACAGGACAAACCCTCTACTGAACTAAAATTGACCTGTTCCTTTCATGGTTACAGGACATTTGTGTTAAAGAAAAGATGTGAAACAAGGAAAACAAAATTCAATTCTTAGACAAACGAAACTGTTGATTTATAACATTCAGTGATAATAAGGTGAACCATTATGGTACATTGTGTTTTTTTGGCTAACATTACAGCCAATGTATGGGCTACACATGGCCAGTTTCTATGGTCAAAATGTTAGCGGTAATTAACGGCAAACTACTCATATCTGCCAATACTGATAATCAAATTTTTAGGCAATTATCTGCTGATACCGATAATGGCCTGATAACATTGTGCATTCCTAAAAAAAATGCCTTAAAAATCAAAATAGGAGATCTTCATCCATATTTTAATCAAAAGCTGCTGCAAGAGAAACTCAAAGCAATGTCTGAATGTGTCGGCAATGATTTATAAATGGTATGCAGGAATGTACTCAACAGTTTTGGTTATTAAAAGCAAAGAATGAATCATTCATGGGTACACAGAACATGGGCCCACAAACTTCATAAGCGCAAGACAGCTTGTAATAAAAGCTGAAATCCTGACATAATTAGCTGACAAATTATCATTTATCTACTTGAGCTTTTTTTAAATATCAGGATCAACATTCTGAAATTAGATGGAGTATTTTAAAAATACAAGGGCATGAAAAATACTTGTTCAACGTTAACTTGTTTCAAAAATTTTTTGTGGGATTTGTTTTTTTCACAAAGCTTCAGTTTAATTGAGTGGTGTGGAAATGAGTCCAAAAAGTAAACGTGAGTTAGCATGTAGCACCTACAGCTCCTGTGGCTGAAAGTGTATGTTTTAGAATAGCATACTGGATAAATCCCTGAAATAACTATGGTGAACACATGCATTTAAGATTTTAATGTTTCATTCTGCAGAATAAAATGCATTATAAACACAACTTTTAGATTTGTTCTCATTATACATTCAGTATATGTCATGCCCCTCATAAAATATGAGATGTGATAGAAAAATGAACCCCTGATTTCCAAATTTAAGGATTAATTACAATTGAAGGGATGTGTAGGTTTTATGGACAGATATAGCATTATTAATCTGTTTTTATTTTTTCATTTTTAAGTCATTGGGAGGCCAGGACCCTCACCATTTAGGAGGTCATGCCATGCTTTTTTAAAATGTTTTATAAGCCCTTAACTGTGTTCAACATGTCTCCTCCACGTGAGAGAGCACTTCTATGAACAAAACAACACGTCCCCCTCTCCTCCTCTTTGTGGTGGCAGCAGCCAAAACGTCCTGAATAGACCTACCAGTACCAGGTCCAACCACTGTTTGTCAGTTTAAGCCCACTGGCTCACTGTAGCAAGTCACTATAGAGAGTAAACATTAGAATGAGTGCAGAATTGTTGACAACAAGGCAAAGAGCAGCACTGATCACACCAATTCTCGCTATCAGGAGTACTGTGTATGTGAAAACTATACAGTATTTTGAACATTAGCAATTGTGAACATACCCTTACGCTCCTCAAAAATGAAAATATGATCCTGAAGTAAGAGAAAATGTGGGCTCTTTAGTTTATCTATAGTGAAGTTAATATCTGAACATCATCAGCTTGACTTTGCAACAAGGTTTGGGAGTGACCATACGAGGCTGCATCAGTAGAATTATAAAAACATGTTTCTGAGCAGTACGAAAACAGGTTTTACAGCCCTTTATTGTGATGCTAAAGATCTGCTTCTTGACCTAAAGGTAGATGTCTGCAGAAGACAGCGTTCATCACTTACTCCTCATGGCTAAGCTAGATACTGAATGCTTAATACGCTAAGTCTGCCAGGCTGAAGGCGTCAGCTAAACTCCAAAGAAGTGCGACTGTATAGATGTATATCTGTGCACGCAGGCTTTAAATTGTTGGGCAAATGGAGGCTCATAACTCTAGTTTTGTCAGTTTTACTGTCGTAAAGCAGAAAAGAGGGCAGACACACTGAAAGAGTCATGTTTATGAGAGAGAGAAAAGGAGAGTAAGCAAGACTGATAGACACAGGAGAGACAGTTATGCAGCACAAACAGAGAGACAGATGGTGAGAGAGATGCAGAAAGACAAGAAGAGGCATCCTGTTTGAGGCAGAGGCAAAAGAAATAAAAAGGGCAAAGGGACGGCAACATAATGGGACAAAATTGATAAGAAACAGATGATGATAGGGAGAAGCATTACAATAAACAGAACATAATTGTGAAGAAGACAGTGAAGGAGAAGGAGAAACTAAAATCTCCTTCAGTTGAAGTGAAAGGTAGATTCAGAGAGATACGAAGGCAATATGTTGGCAGCTGCGGGGCATTACTACTTTCTAGATGGAGACGATGGATTGACAGGACACCGACAGAGAGAGGGCAGTGAGACAAAGGCAAGAGACAGCAGGGAGATTTACATGAGATGTACTGATCGCTGCATGCAGGAAAGTATCTCATTCACCTTATCAGACAGGATTACAGGACGACGGGTAATGAGAAGGCTTCAGCCTTATTTCAGAGCTGACTCAGAATACCACATGCTCCAGTCAATATCATCTAAGTTCATCTTGAATTTGATAGAAAAAGGAGGGAATTAAAGCCTTATCTCTGCAAAAAAAAAAAGGATCTACTATCAGATTTTCATCCTAAGTCTGCCGCAGGAAAAAGAGAGAGAATGCAGCAGTGGTTGAGTGACCAAGAGAGAAAGTAAACAGACTGAACATTATTGCAAACAATGAGGTGAATCCAAGAATTTAAGATTATTTTCTGATTGTTTCACGGGGATTAAAGTCTTAAAAGCAAAAAGCTACACACACCTCCGCATAACCCCACAGGAAGGTGCTGGACTTTGTTTGCAAGCAACCAAAAGCTTTTTATTTGTCCCTTTGCCCTGCACGCCATCATATCTGCAGCTCTTAAAGGCAAAACAAAGCAGGCAGTCTGACTCCAAGGTGAACCAATAAAGACATTTTGGTGATTCATTTCAGTTTATAGACACTTTTTAGTAACTGCTTAAGATACACAAAGAGGAGAGAGAGCAATATCAGCTTTTTGCTCACTTTTCAATTAAGTCCTAATATTTTGGTAGCTTGTTGCAATTCCTTGGGGTTACTTTTATGGGCAACTAAGCTCTGGCCAACATGCAAATTGTAATCGCCTATAGTGAACTTGTCTGAAGTTAGAAAAACCCTGAGGAAACTGTCACAAATGAGCACCATTTTTTACCAAAAATATGTAAAAATATACACACAAGGGCAAAATCTATCAGGAAATCATTTAACAAAGCAATGTTTCCCGTAGAAAATGGTATTAATGGGCTGTAATTGTTTCTGTTAAACTTCCATGTGCGTTACAAAATCTATGTAATGAAGATAATATACCGAAATAACTGGTAACAACTCTGTATCTAGCGCTCAAAGAGTAGATAAAACAGGCCTGAATTTTGTTAGGCTCATTAAATTAAGTATTACTCTTTTTTATATGAATCAAAATATATAAATCTTGATGTAATTTCTCCTTTTTAGTTCCTCTTGTTGAAGTATAAGTAACTATGTTTATTAAGGGAGCATCCAACAGTAGTTACGATGTGGCCCTATAGTTACAAGGACAGAACTACTGTGGCCCTCATAGTAACTAAAGTTGCCATTCACTGGCCTAGAGCATCGGGTCCCAACCTTTTATTTGTCATTTAATGATTAGTACAAATACATAATGTGCACAACAAATATAAAGCAATTCACAATCACTAATCACCACTAATTCAGTTTCAGTCTCTATCACTGACTGCAGGTGACTTTCAGCTGAATTTCAATGGCTGCTGTTACAATGACTACGCTGGCTGAAAGTCACTAATTAACACAGTAACTAATTCAACTGACACACTGGGATGTCATATCCAAGCGCAGATGAAAATGTTATAAGACAAGCAGTAACAATCCAGTGCTGACACTGTGTGTTCTGTTCATCTTTCATCTGACATAATGACTGATTATTGACAGGTATTATATTGGGTTTGGTGTCTGAATTGTCTTCCTGTACATCAGGTAGTTGTATACAGCCTGAGCGCCCCGTGTGCCTCTGTATCCCCCATTAACACATGTTGCACAAAGTAAATATTTACAACAACATCCAGGACACAGCTGGGCAAGTGAGAGTGCAAAAAGTTAAATACCGAGTTTATTTCAGCTCTTACTTTGTCAGTCACAGCTGTGAGAATTGAGTTGACAGTCCTGATTCACACACTGGAGAATTCAGTTATTCTTTTGAAAATGCAACAGCCTGTAGAATCTTTTAATTAAAACAGGAAATAAAGTTGTTTTGAGACATTTCCATAAAGATGAGGCACCATAGGCTTTTTGTCTTGTATATAGTAGTTTTCTATCATGCAAAGAAGACAATTTTAAGCATACTTGAGGGAAAATAAAACTCTAAAAGCATAATATGGGCTCTTGTATGTGGCCCAAAACCAAATGATCCACAGCCTGATAATGGCCTGCAGCCTGGTGGTTGAAATCTCTGGCCCAGAGGTTAGGAAGTAGTGCACCATGTACAGGGTTAAAGTCCTCTAGTCTGGAAGAGCAGGTTGATTTCTGACCTGCAGCTATACTTTCCCACATGTCATTCCTCACTCGCTTTTCCCCATAATTACAACCCTCTGTCCTGTTCTCAAATAAAAGCAAAAAAAAAAGTCATGAAGTGCAAAAAGATGATGAATTTCCTAATTCCCCGTATGAAGAAAAATAATTACCCTATGACACAATATAAGAAATCGCAAAATATGTTTCTTTTACAAACATGTTTGGGACTTGTTACATAGGACAATTTCCACAATGTTTTGTGTGAAGTGTTTGTAATATCACAGAAGCAGATGTGTTGATCAAAGTAAAGCTGGACATTTTTCCCTCTTTTAAGTGCTTGAGTACTATGGATTGTGTAAAATTCCCTCCAGCAGTATTCTCTGGAATGCAAGCAGTGTGCATAAAGTGTGAAAAAGTCCATGAGAGAGCCCTCAAAGCACGAGCGATTTTACAGTGCGACAGCCCTGAGCCCTCACAGACTTACTGCAGGCACGCACGCTGAATTCTGTTAAGTCCGTTAGAGTGAGCACTGGTACTGGAAAATGAGTCTGCCAGCTCTGTTGCACTGCTGCACAGCTATATCGATCCTCCGGGAAACGTAGAACATGGCTGAAGGTTCCACCTCATCGACCTCACTTCCTCTGCTTTCACCCAGTCACTCAGGTGAAACCCAATACAGTACAGGACTGTGCGTTAGAGACCGCTTACAGCAAAGTCTGCATTACACTCAAACACACACCCAAACCATTCCTGCAGCTATGTGCACTTTATTTTAGCCTTTAATTCTGAGTGGTACAGGGGCATGACAGGACAGAAAGTAATGTTGCCGTCTACTTCATTCAGCCAAGTGTGGAAAATGTTCCTTTCTGCTGACACAAAGCTGTGAAAAGTACTGTGTTGTAAAACATAGATACATTTTCTTTCAGTGAGACACAGGGTTGGGTGCTGGTATGACAGAGTGGATTGCAACCGTGCACTTCACATGTTTTGAGGCTTTCGTTTCATGCGGTAAGTCCAGGCTCAACTCCAGCTTGGCCCATTTGCTGCATGTCTTCCTTTACTCTTTATTCCCTAAGTCTATCTACTGGCTCTGAACCATTAATAAAACCCAAAAAAGCAAAAAAGAAATGTTAAAAAATGAGATACAGGGTAAAAAATATCAAAGCTGTAGATATAGATTTTGTTAATGAGGAAAATTAGATAGCTGGTTTAATAATCCGTAGATTGGTTGCAAAAATAATTACAAACATGAATACATTTATTAACTACAGGATAACCTAAACTTAAGATGTGGTCTAAATTGGAAACTACAGCTTTATTTATTGATTTTATTAATACAGGACTTATAATTTCAGTAAAAATCAAACAGTCTTGATACCTAGTTGATAAATAGAAGTTAAAAACCTATAAATGGCAAAAGTGTTCTTTAATGTACAAAAAACTTAGGGAAAAAAACTCCTGCACACTGTAGAAATTGCAAAATTGAGGAGGGTGGGTGAAACTAGTGGGGAGCAAGTTTCACCCACTCACTCACTCAGCATTAGTTCCAACCACTTTTCCAAATGTTGATGATATATGCAACTAATAACTCACCTCAACTGATCGGCAACAACTGAAACCATTAGTTCAGAGGTCCCCAACTGATGGTACATGGACCAGTTTCGGGCAATAAGGAAACAGAAATATTTGTTATATTTCATTTCTATCAGTTAAAACACATATTTAGGATGAGGGGAAATTTAGACTACCTATGAATATATTAAAATGCTCCTTTCATTTTGTACAATTTACACAGGAGGAGGAAGTTAGTCTGCATATTTTCCTATCCAAAAACAAAAAATCCTCAAAATTGAATGTCAAGGAACTCCTTTTATGTTGCTACTGTAACAACAGGTATTATCACTGATTGATTTTTCATAGTCATAGTAAAGTTTGTAACTCAGATTTTGACAACCATTTCTTATTTTTAATTGTAAAATATAAATATTTGGCAGTGGTTGTCTGTCTCTCTATATGGCCCTGGGATTGACTGGCGACCGGTTCAGGGTGTACCCTGCCTCTCGCCCAATGACAGCTGGGATAGGCTTCAGCCCCCCCATGACCCTGAAAGGAATAAGCGGTATGGAAAATGAAATGAAATGAAATATTAGGCCTGTTAACATTACCACGTTAACACTCATGATTAATCTGGAAAGTTTCATACGTTAAAAAGATAATAACGTAATTTAATCATATGACTAAGTTTGACCACAACTTCCTCCCGTGGTCCCCCTGTGCGGATGTTTTCGTTCCTGGGGTGAAGGGTGAAAGGTGAAAGGCGGGGCAAATGCTGCCAGCAATGATGAGTGAGGAGAAAGACCCAGGTCTGCTTCAGAGCAAATTTTGATCTAAAAAGCTGCCTAATGGAAGTCTGGATAAAACCAAAGTTGTGTACACATATTGTGCTGAAAGTACCACCTTCGGGCAAAGCATATCTTTGCTAACATTAGCAAAGACACTAACGACAACGTGGGATCATAAAGCCGTGATTCTATCTATCAGACAGACAGACAGACAGATAGATAGACATGTGATTAACTCGATTAAATGTTTTAATCAGTTGACAGCACTAATAAATATCCATCCCATCCGTGCATTATCATTACCACTTGTCCCTTTCAGGGTCTTGGTGGGCTGGAACCTATCGTGGCTGACATGAGAAAAGAGAGGGGGTACACTCTGAACCAGTTGCCAACCAATCACAGGCCCACATAAAGAGACAGAGTATCATTCACACTCACATGTACACCTCATTTAGAGCCACCAATTAACCTAACAAGCGTTTGGTCTGTTGGAGGAAACCAGAGTGCTCGGAAAAACCCACGCAGACAAGGAGAACCTGCAAGCTCCATACAGAAAGGCCCTGGGAGTCAAACCAGCAACCGGCTTGCTTTGATGCGCATGCACTAACCTGCTGTGCCATCATGCGGCCAAATATGAATATATAAAGCAAAAAAATAAACCCAGATATGGTTTCTGGTCCATATACTGGAGCTCTAAGACACAAACACATACACTAAAGCTTCAGTAAGTATTAGCCTCGACAGCCTTTACGTTTAGAAATAAGAGGACATAAGGGCCCATGAAGGAGGGCTTAATGTGTATGAGTGTGCATCCATCAGTCCTGGTTTATTTCTACAGCACATGGCATAAGTACTGACATTTTCTTAAGTCTACTCCATTCAAGAACAAGCTGTTTGATTATGAAGTGTTCTGCTGCACAGATGTTTTTCTACATTGGTGTGTAACTGTGTGAGAAAAAGTGCATGAGTGCTTATAGAAACAGGCCACTGAGATTGTCCCGTGCATATCTTTGGGGTGCTTACAGGGTGGACAAGTCTTTGCTAATTTGACGAGAGATCTTCAACCCTAACTTTAGGAAGCCTGTGTGTCTATTTGTGTGTATGTATCTCTGAGGGTTGCGTGTGTTCTTTCACACTCAGAATGAGCTCTGGCTTGTGTAAGGAGCTTTTTGGAGGATACGAAAGCATGGCTGACAGCGGCAGGGGATTAGCTCTCACCGCAAGAACATCCATGAAAAGCATGTATGTGTATCAGCACCTATTTGTGTGCATTTTGTTATGTTTGGCATTAGGAATGTATCATGGGGGAAAAAATGAGACAACAGATTTCTCCATTCTCTAAACAGTTGGATGAACAGTACCTCAGTGCCAGCTCTCCTTATCTGCGGCATGCATCTGCTCCATGCACGGTCAGCTGCGGGTCATTTGAAACGCTGCAGACTCCACACAGTCGCTCCAATCTGGCTGCTGTAATTGGACCTGTACAGGAAGATAACAGCAGAGATATGACTGTAAAATCCCGGCAGAACATTTTTAGTTTACAATATGTTGTGTCTAAGCCAACACAGCAGACAGCCATGTGAGTGGGCAGCAGGAACAAAAATGATCCAGAGAAACTTGAAATCCCTGTACTGTTTTCTGACTTAAATAATTTTAACAATAATGGCTGATTTGAAAGACAGTGGAAATTAGAAATGAACATAAGGCTGTCATCAGAGATGAATTGGTTGTTCAATCCCTACAGCTGTAAAATCTGGCAGGCGTTCTGATGAAGGCAGGCTGTTCCCATCAGTGACCGTCCGCCTGCCTTCCTACAGTAATTTTCAATCAATTTGTAGACTCAGATATGTACTCAGGGTAAACTTAAAAGGCCATAGATATGTGATTGTCAAGAATCTGGAAATGTAAGACTTAATCCTCTCCTTAGGGGAGTTAAATCCACCAGTTGAGGCAGCAGCATTTCATTAAAAGGTTGTTTTTTTACCCTGAGATATATCTGTAATTTTCTGGGCACTGTCTTATGGCTTTGTTTCCATGGAAGCAAGCAGAAGTAAAATACAGTATACCAGTAGTTTGATACGAGGTGTCATGACAGAGCTGAA
Organism: Cetoscarus ocellatus; assembly: GCA_037902135.1. Taxonomy (NCBI): domain Eukaryota; kingdom Metazoa; phylum Chordata; class Actinopteri; order Labriformes; family Labridae; genus Cetoscarus; species Cetoscarus ocellatus. The sequence continues at coordinate 1,341,818 of JBAMNC010000019.1, read as the reverse complement.
GAATAGGTCAAACTGATTGGGACCTAGAAAAAAAATCCCAGCAGTCTAACATTTGTCTTTAGAGGGAAAAGATCTATATCTAAATATTGTTTTTTTTTTAAATATTCACTAAAATGCATGTAGATGTAGAGTTTTAAAGTAAACAGTGACATAAAAAAGTTTTTTTTTTCCCTGAGGATCAATGATAAAAGATACAATAGTGCAAGGATCAGCTTGTTACTGCTTTAGCTTTATAGTTTTGTTATTGGGCGCTCCTCATTACATAACTTTGTCCATCCTCACTTCCTCTCTCCTGGACCAACCTGAATGTTGCCTGCCTCCACCACAACAAAGAATCTTCCAGTTTCTTAAATGCACTTGAAGGAGGTGAGGATGGAGGAGAGAGGAGGCTTCTGGTGGAGCTCAGAGCGAGGAAGCACCAGTGAATTGGAAGTCTTTAACCTAAGGTGCACCATGACCAATCTTAACATTACATTTTTATGTCGGTTGTTCTGACAGTGTTGATCTAATACAGTTAAAACTTCATACAGGGTTTCTGAACAAAATGCTGCTTTGTGGGATAATTTTTGTTCTTTTTTATTTTTAAATCAGTGAAAAAATATATCAATAAATCTTTGAAACTATCACAAGAATATAATAACATTCAAAATCAGCTTTGTTGAATTTTTGTGGAAATAAAAAGTATTTTGTTTAATTTAACATGCCGGGTGATTCAAAATAATCCAAAGACTTTAAAAACATTTCAAGCTGAGAGTGTTTGTGTTGTGGGGCTGAGCAGCTCATCTTCAGCACCTGACACTGCTTAGACTCATGAAGGGGGGGATTTGAGTATTTTGTGCCTCTTCTGTCCTCGTGTCTCTTCCTCACTTCTCTCTCAAGTTCTCACTGGGAGGATGCAAGGTGCAAGGGAACAGCGCGAGTAAAGGAAGTAGGAAGGACAAAAAAACTAAACAAATGAGAAACACCCGTTGAGTATGTTGATCAGAGGAAGGTCAAATGGAAACCAGTACTTTTATGTCAGCTAATGACTCGCCCTAACAGGTTTTGAAGGTGCTTTCCTACTCAAAAAAAGGCTACAGAGTTCTTTGTTGGAATTAACAAGATGAACATTTGCAATGTGACAGAATGGGAAACTGTTGTCTTATTTTCAAAACTGCATTATGAGCTTTTGCTATAAGCACATTAAAAAGCTCTATTTATCTGACAATAAAAAAGTAAGGGCCACCTGGCACTGCTTTTTCCACACAGGATGTACACACTACACACACTCCCACACCATTTTCATGTAGTCAGATTAAACTTAGGAGGGTTTTTTATTGTACAACCAGATATCATTCATTGTTGCCCTTTTCTCTCTATGTTTGCACTGCTGTGTTTGAGTCTGTGAGTCAGTGCACAGGGCTGAGGAAACTGCTGTACTGAGTACCAATGTGCTTAAGTTTGGCCAAGATATCATACTACTGCTTTAAGGAAAGAGGCTGAGATATGTGGGTAATTTGTGGTGGGAGTAGGGATGAAGATAGTTCAGCATTTGCAAAAACCTGAAAATCAAGAGTTCAAGCTCATCCTCATGGCCATCATATGGCTATAATAGACTCTGAGCAGATCAACAATGTGCATCTGATATAGAGCACTAAACGTCATACCTGTCGAGTTTGTTTTGCCCTCTAGAACAGCTTCATCTCATAGTTGCTTCTATAGTTGGCCGTGAAAAACACAGCCAATTTTCATGAAAGTTCTGTTGATTTAATTTGTAATCAATTTTTGAATCCCTGAGCGAGAAGGTAATAAGGAGAAGGTAATGGTTTCTTCATGATGCGTTCAATGACAGCTCAGAAATATTTAAATTACACGTAGTAAACATGAATGATGTGCTCAAATACAATATGAATAATTACAACTGTTTGGAAGTAAATTTGTTCATTTTCCAGCTTTACAAAATAGATATAGTATCTGTTAGCTAAGAATAAAAAGAACATGAAATTGTTGCTTTATTAATGTGTTTATTTTTCTGTTTTATATTATAAACTCTATCAAGAATGTTGAAGACAAGTTTTTTGTTTTTTTAAACTTAAAACTTGAGTAAAAAATTGTTTAGGTTTTAAAAAGTAGCTTTTTCTTCGCAATACTTTCTTTCTGTTCTGGTAAAAATTTCCCTAAAACACCTCAGAATGAAACAGAGAAAAGCATTTTTATGGTCAAGCTGCTAAAACCGAACCAAACTGAAAACTGTAACAAAAAAAAAAAAGTGCGTACCAAACTGTGGGCTAAGGGTATTGCTATATCCAGAGTTTTGGCTATGTGACTTGAACTTCAAAAAATTAGAAATTCACCATATCATTAGAGCAATATTGGTATATCAGTTTTGACAGATATGAATATTTACGGCTGATATTTTGAAGGAACAATTTTGCCATAAGTATCTCACACTGGCCGCAATATTGGCGGAAAATACAAATGTAACATCATGGCTTACCTCATCATCACAAAAATGTCCAAGATGACAAACCAAATATCTTCGGTTATTTGCGTGCATGTTCAAAAATTGTTCGAGTTTGATTTTGAGGAATACTGACAGCCTTACTAGTACATCATCTGTTGTTGGGGCTTCTCTCTCCCTTTATAAAGATGTAAACAAATGTTCAGTGTTCTTGCTCACAGCATTGTTTGTTGGGGTTTTTTTGTTGATGTTTGTCCACAGCTGTATGATCAGTAACCCTGTTTTGTTTTGTATGTTCAAAACAACAATTTAATTGCTAAATGGCTGTGATAGGATGGGATGGGAGTTTAATTCAACAGTAGCCACAACTTTTGAGTAAAATGAGCCTCACTGGGCTTTTGAAACATTAATAATCTGCACTTTCTTTTAGTAAATTTGCCAGCATTAATGCCAATAATAGGAACTTAACAGCGGGCTGATTTATCAGTCAGGCTCTATTATGTAGATCCTTCTCTTTCTGGTTAAACAACGTCCCTGTTAGAAACACCCAGCAGTCTGAACCATTAAAAAGTGCCTTTATAAAACTCACAGTCACATTAGATGATGTCCTCCAGGCTCTGGTGGCTTTTACACAGCCTGGAAAGTTTTTTTTTTCTCTTTTCTAAGTATACATGCATTAGAATAAAACAGAGAATAAAACAGAGGCACTAATTAGCCCCTCAGAGTCCACGAGAAAGAAAACAAAGCAACCAGTAAAGCACAGTTTTGTTGATGAGAACTGTCAGCAGGGTTGTAATGCGAACCAATGGAGCTGCATTGCTGTAACTACCCGTATAATATCATCATGTTCACATCGCTCACTACATTTGTGCGGTCTCTGCTGCCTGGACGCTTTTTTAAGTTACACAATGCTGACCTCTGGCCTGCTTCTGTGTGCAGCGAGTGTGCGTGAGTGTGTGTGATGTTGATGCTGATTTTTACGCTAGCCCCAAGGGTATAGTGGCGAGGTCGGGGACAATCCATTTAGCCTACTCACCCTGGTAATTATTCAGCATCAGTATCACGGAGGACACACACACACACAAAGTGCAGAGCAAACTAATGCACAGTTAAGAGGCAGAGGCACGGCGAGCGAGCAAGCAAACAAGAGAGCGAGGACGGCAACCAGTGTGAGACATTACAGTGCTTAGTGTAAAGTAACTCTAAATGCAAATGGTGGAGCTATCGACCGGCCAATAGTGTAGGCTTGCTGCATGTATATGTATGTGTGGGTCATGCTCTGAGTATGTGTGTGTCGCCTTCCTGCTCGAGGTAAGGTGAAGGGTTAATTCAGGACTGTCGTCGCTGAGCTCTTGTCACACACACATGCAAACTCAGACCTTAGGCTCTCCTCACCTGTCATCGCAGGCACACATCCTCGTCTCACCTCGCACCTTTCGCCTAAATATCACACAAATATGTTTTCACATACACACACACACCTCACCCAAAGCGTCACTGTCTGCGTTGTTAATAAGGTCAGGGCAGTTTTAGGGGGAGGGGGGGTCATGCCTGAATCATGACTCACAGCTCCCTTGGCAACCATCACAGACCGCGTTTACCTGGCACACACACCTACACTCTTCCGCAGGGTGCCAAGGTGACCTTTGCATCCTCCCAAACAGAATCCTCAGACAGTGAGGCAAATGAAATCGCTAAATCTTTGCTCACACACGTCGGTGGCATCCCTCATGTGTGACCCTGGATAGGATTATTGGATTACTCCATTAACAAGCCCCTTCACCCACACACCATGACCTGTCTCTATAGCCCACACGCTGCCTCACCTTGAGCTTTAGAGCACTTCTTGCCTCTCATACCTGCTTCCTCTTCTTCTTAAATAGTATACTATTAAATAGTCAAACTAATAATGTTCACAGAGACGTTAATCTTGGACTTGTGTGTGTGCATAGTGTCAGTAAACCAATGTGCAATGTTAAAAAAAATACACATATATACTGAGGCATCAAGAATCCTACTTATAAAACCAACTTCATTGTGTCCAACAAAGTCCATAAAATGCACTGACAGTTTCCTTAGTACCATGTGGAGTTTGTTCTTCTTTAAAGTTGTTGTACTACAGTTGAAGTCTCAGCCTTAAGTATTAAATGACCTATTGCTAACGCTGCACTAAATAACAATGGCAGCTGTCAACGCCCAAGATGTATCAAAGGGTGCTATACAGGATTTTTGGGGACAGAATGGCCTAATTTCACACAGAAGTTATCTAAAAAGTCTTCACTATGCTGAAGCAGGATTTATTCAGAATTTGAAGGCAGAAATGAAAGATAACAAGACCCAGTTGGAGGAAAGAGTTTACAGATCTTGGTGCAAGAGGGAGGAATCTCACTTTGTTGTCATCACCTTCTCAGGCAACAATTTCAAAGATCAGCTTTGTTCACGTACAGCAGGGTGTTTCTTTTCTTTAATGTACTTTTCCAAATTACTTTAGCCCCAGTTCTTGTAGAGGGGGTGGGGGGACTTTGAAAATGGAAAACCAGATGTTACTTTTGTGTCAGCACAAAATAACACATTTTTGAGCTCTAAAAGGGATATTGGCTTTGAATAAACAGTGTTGTTAAAGTGTTAGCATTATCCAGATTTACCCGTCTTCATAACATATACAACATATACATCACTGATATTCGGTCAGATTCTCTCGTTAACCCTTATGTCAGGTTACCAAATACTAGTTTCAATTAAATGAATGAAAATAAATGATGATCCAATATAACCAGGTTGAAACTGACCGTAACATGAGCAGCGATAAGCCCACTGAAGGTAAAGTTACCAAGTACAGTTTTCTTGATGCTGATGTTTATTCACCAGGTTAAACAAAATACTCAATATTGTATATTATGTAATTTTACAGCTGACTTTACTGATGCTATTTTGCCTTGGAGCAGATGTGTACAATGGGTACAAAAGCCACACGAACCAAACAAGGACTTGACAAGGCAAGCAACCCAAAAGGCAGTGAGCTGTCGCTTGAATGGGCAAATATCACAACAGTAGGAAAGATAATATTACATCACTGACAATATCGAGCAGAGTGTATTTAGCATTGCTAATACCATCAGCCTCAGGTCCTCTTTCTAGAATAATGTCCACAAATGAGCGTGAAATACAGTTATTTATCACTCTAGTCAATAGGCATGTGGCACCTGACAGTCTACATGCAGATAGGACAATTTGGTGTCGATGGCCAAAACAGGAAATCCAATGATGCACGAGCATGCTATAAGAGGTTTGAGGAGTTAGAAGATTTCAGATCCATCTCATATGTTTATTCAGGCACTGTTCTGTACTTCTCTTGTCTCTCATTCTGAATAAACTCACCAGACTTCAATTGCTAAAGGCTCTGCGTTGTTTTGTTCCTCGTCTTCATGTTGCTTTTTCTAAACTTTTGATCGGGGCAATTCTTCAACACTTCAACTTTATTTTATAGCTTGAAATATTTCCAAGCTGCTTTGAGGTAAAATAGGTTATTACTTGGAGCTGGTTGTGTATTTCTGGGTCGTAGTGCAACAGTGGGCCGGACGGCAGTAACAAAGACTGCAGCTACAGCCCTGGTGGCTATAATATGCTAAAGAAAACCAAACCAAGTGAAAATTGAAATAATGCTGCAACTCTCCCAGACTTCAGGTGTAAAAGTGACCTCAACCTGTTTTTTCAAGGCACATGAGAACGTGCTGCATCTGCACTATGATACTGTTTTCACCCATTACATTTTATTTATTTAGGAGAACAAATGATTTGGATTTGGTTGCTGGACAGACTTCTTTCTGGCTGCTTTTTCAACTCTTGCCCTTTCTCTCTGTGACCCTCCTTTCTACCCCAATCTGTTTACACTCAGCCCCTCTCCTGTTTTTGCCCCTCCCTCCCTTTTCACTGCTACCTGTCCCCTCCAAGAGAAGACCACAGGCAACCAGAGCCTTGTCCTTCCTTTCCTCAGAGAGTCCAAAGTGCCTGATGAGTCCTGACAGAGCAGACAGGGTGTAGAGGCCACTGCTTTAACAGCCATTACCGGGATAGGTGCTGACAGCTATGGTGCCTGTGCCGCCCTCTCTCCCTCTCTCTCCCTTTACGGCTCAGTGTGTATGATAGGCAATGCTCCTATTAGGGAACTCTGGAGGAGCTTTTTAAACCTCGACTGAGATGAAAATGGTTGAATTTGTTGTGCTGTTTTGGGGACGACTTTTTGTTTCAGGCTCTTACCGTTGGCCCAAAATAGAGACAAACAATTTATTCTCTCTTCACGTGTGTCTGATTTTGTTTGTCTCGCCAAACAAAAAGTAAAAAGCAGAGAAGATAGGGTCACGGCGAGGCAAAGTAAAAAAGGTTTTCAAGCTGTATCACGAAACAAAATTAATCCGACAGGAAGAAGAATTACACAAAAAGCTGGAAAAGATGAAAGACATATTGAATTACTTGTGTATTATTGTTTGGATTTGTGTTGTGACACTCAACCAATTGAATTACAGAGACTAACTCTGAATGCTAATGTGGGATTGTTCTTTCACTCATTCATTGCAGAAGATCAGAGGCAGTATCATTCAACACTGTCCTGCCTTTAAATCCCAAATATATTGGGTGGGTGTTGCTTTGCGCGAGCTTCAACACAACTTATCTCCTTTGTTTTAATTAAATGTGGCACTTTTTTGCCTCTGGAGTTGCTTTGTTTGGCGGTGATAAAGCCGCAGAATGCAGCCGCAGCGCCTGTCATCTTGAAAAACAATCAGCCGCTCCAGATAAAGACCAAATCCACAGTAATTATTGCACCTTAAACATGAGGGTGTATGCTCCTATTTTTCTCCTTTGTTTTAATTTGGGGAACGGCCAGATAGCGGGCGTAATAGACGACTGTAATTATGAGGAGATGGTGGAACGGGATTATTGCTTAATGCTTCATGTACAGTGGAGCTGTCATTCCCAGTAAAAGGAAATTCTTTCTAATGCAGTGAAGGCATGAAAGCATCACAGGGTTACTGTGTTACATCTCTGCACATTTGTCTTGATGCATTACCAATGAGGGCTTTGTTTATTTGCCAACAACGTCGTATTAAGATTGGCATGCGACATGGAGTAACAGGTAAATGAGATTACCTCCCAGGGACAGAGAATGGCAGAAACAGAATATCTTTCCCCCCGCGGGCTCTTCGTTCCCTGTGGTTAAAGAGCGCTGTCTTGTCGGATCTGTCTGTGTCAGAGAGAAAAAAAAAAAAAAAAACACGACTAACAAATTCTTTCCTGTGTTTTGTTTTCAGCCTGAAGCAACACCAGCAGTAAGCCGCGGAGACGGGCCGCAGTGGAGACGAAGAGGAGAAGACACAGATTATTGGAATAAACAACTTCACATAAAAAAGAGGACTCGTGTCACAGATTGTGAGAAAGTAGTGCAAAGAAACTTCAACGTGTGCGTGTCGAAGTGTGTGTTTGTGCGTGCTCGGATGTCATCAGCATCTGTGCACACATTTGCAGTATGCATGTGTGGGTCATATTGAGTGTGTTTACTTCTATCTTTGATCTAAATATATATATCTGAGATTTATTCAGCACTTAAGTGTTTGATATAAGTTCTCGACACTGACAGTTGCAGAAGACTTGCGGCTGCATTTTGCCATAATACTCCTGTGTGAACCACAATCCTAAAATCGAACTGATGTCAGTGCGTTGCCCAGAGTGGTAATAACCATAATAATGATAGTCATAGAAGCAGTAGTAATAACTCTGTAACAAGTCGTCCTCTAAGTGCTCTGACAGTGATCCAAGCCTGAGCACAGTCTTCTGTTAACATGCACTACACACATACTCGGTGTGTTTACATGGACTGAGTGTTCGGGTTATCCTGATTTGGTCATATTTGGGATGCAGTGTTTACATGCACACAGAGAAACCTGGTTCATATCCCTTTATAAAATGATGACTCCAAGTATCTCAGATTTAAATTACTGTGTCTTATATGTGCATGTGCCTGTGATGTTTACTTTTACCAACATTAAACACGTTTTGATTGATGACAACATGAAACCGAGGATGATCAGTAACTTGGGCTGTCCAGGCATATTTACAGCCACACAAGCTTTTTTCTGTCCATTTTTTCTATTATCAAATCCAAATACAACCATATTAAATCATCTTCACCAAATCTGACAGAGACGTCCACTGCCCACGACCACTGCTGATGTTATCCTGCACTCTTAATCCATGTTTACAGAGCATTTCCACAGTGACGAATCTCAGCCGTCAGTACACCTTTATTTTTCTTACATATTTATAGTCATTGTTTTCTCCAGCACTTTATAGTAACTGCATGGCAACATGCACTATCCACCTGAACAACCACTCAAGAAAAGAAATCCAAAACAAAACATTGATTGGACAAAATCCACTTTTATCACAATAGTAGATTAAGTAGGGGCATGGATATGTCATAGTGTGGTCAACAACAAAAAGATACTTTGTACTTTATCAATACCATATTTAAAGAAAAAATACGATGCCATATTTTTTTACAGTTGACAAACCAGATCTAGAATCAGATCTTTTAACCAAGGTCTTCAAAGATTTCATTCACAACAGACAATATTTATATAAACTGGCAAAGTCATGTTTTATGATTTAAATCTTAGTTCATCAACACTTTCTTATAATTTTGATACTTTATTTGAAAAAAGAAACACATAAGTGTTAATGACAATAATGTTCAGTGTACAAAACAAGAAAACCTCGAAGAAGTTATTACAAAATGTGTTGTCACAGGTTCAGTTACTTTTCCTGCTCCTGATTTTTTTGCATTGCAGGCTGTCAATGAAAAGAAAGAAAATCTTTTTTCAGGGACCATTTATTATTACTATTATTATTAATTCTTGCCCTGGAATTAAAACAGGTATTGAGTGTTGTTTTTTTTACTGGTATTGTATTGAACTTCACAATTCTGGTATTGTGACAACCTTAGGCACTACAACCCCTTTAAGCATTAAAACCTTCTTCCTGTTGACAATGCTAACAAGAAAGCAAGCAGCAGATCCGTCTCATGTCAGATATTAAAAGTATGGACAACTTCAAACATGCTGTCTGTTTTATGCATACTCTAACCTCTGGCACATTAACTCTGTTAAGGCCTTGACACACCAAGTACGGTGCAAATAAACAGCACACATTTGTGAATATTTTGGAGGCATTTCAGACATCTCTATTCACAGTCATAGTCACATGTATTTGTGCACATTGTGTACATTCTAAAAATAATTGGGACTCGGAAATCAAAACAAACCTGATTGAGTGGCTATAAGCCGGGGCCCATTTTAATTTAACAGAATTTAAAAGGGTACATTTGATTCTGTAATGGAGAGAAGCACTTTGTGAGTTTCACAGTTTATTTTCGGAGCAGAAACTGACACTGTAACACGGCAGCTTCAGGGACCAACTGTTCACAACAGTAAAAGCTTGAGTATACACACACCATAGTCATACTGCAGCTCCAAAACTATCTTCACTCATACATTATTTTAATTGATTATCCTTGTCTCTTTTAAGACTGTTGACAAATAAAGCTGCTGTGACATGAACACACCATTAAGTGGATTTCCATGTTGAATGTTTTGACTGGATGTCACTTATTTGCCAACAATGAGTGCTTTCATTGGTCAGGTGTGGGCTTATGGGATGCAAAAATTTGGAAAAATTGAAAGCGGTTTGAAAAAAGTGGCTATTTTTCCGGGCTACAGTATGGTGTATAAGCTTACACTGACTGGCTATAGGTTTGAAAAAAATAATTACTTGCAAACTATTGGCATGAAAAAAAAAATCACATTTAGTGTGCAAAGGCCTTTACAGTTAGCGCTGATGTTGCTTTATAACATGATCAAGTCAGTGCAGACACTATGGGGCATGTGAAGAACACAACAAGGCAGCCATTGCCTAACTGGGGAATTTCCTATTGCAAGCATTGGTGTTAATTTGCAACCAGAAATACGAATATCACTTGTTACTGCCATGTCCTATAGTATGTTCACCATGGACTTGAATTCATATTGATGCTTGTTCCCCTCCTTACTTCCTATTATTTTACTTTGATAACTCGAGGAAAAATCTCCATTTCTCTGTCACTCCAGAATTCAGACCCTCTTGCTACCACTGCCATGTTTGTTTGCTGATACATCAACAAGCTGAGGCTGCCTCTTGGTGATATTAGCAATGGTCTATTAATGGAGTAAGGCATTTACAAGCTACAGTGTGCTGCTTTAGGTTAGAGTTCTCCAGGTGGTTAATTAGGTTTCTCAACACCAGTTTAAGGGCTTATCCCAGTTTCTGAAATCAGGATATAATGTTTACAAATATAAAACAAGATACATAAAAAATGTGTTGATAATTAAAAAATACACGCACTAACACCGGAATACTTCAGTCCATGTAAGCACGCTCATTGAGGCAGACAGTGGCTCAGGTATGGCTCACTTTCAGATCACTTGGGACCTACTCAGGCCCAGATCTTCACATTCAAGGAAAAGGAAAATCCCAACAACCTCAGCCATTACAGATTGCATGAATTTCCATAACTTTAAAAAATATATTTTCGGATTTAAATCTTGTGTTGTCTATAAATGTAGTGGATTGGTGACACTTTTGTTCAAATGGCGTCATTTTGAGGCCCATCTTTTCATAAAATGTCACACTATCAGAATGTTAGTGTCATTGAAGAAAAGCAGCACAAATACTTCCTGTATTGTATTAAGGGTTTGTGCAACTTTGTGAATCATCTGTTTAAAACATTCCCATAGCACTGAATACTGATGTCAGATGCAGTCCAGAGGTGACAAAAATTCTCCCCTTTTTGTGGAGATGGGCGACTTGTAGATAATAGTCTTTTTTATTTTCTGTTGCTATGGCCAGAGAAAAAACACTTCCTAAACCATGTAGCAGCCGATGTACAAAACAACTGGGATGTAATCTGATGCATGAAAAGATGTAAGACGTTGCATTCACTTGCCTTTTTGAAATCTATTGCTTGCGCGTTATGGCAATAGCGCTGCTTTCTAGTGATAGCTTCGTAATGCAGTACTGCACATGCCTGCCAAGAGGTCACCTTTTAGTACTAAACTGGCTTGTCCTCATTTATTGTTTGAGTCAGAACAGTCACACCTAGGGCTGGGCAATATTAACTAAAAAAAATAGTCTATACATATTGTAGCTAAAATGCCATAACTTTAAGTTTATTTTGGTGAGAAATTACAAAACGGTACTATTTTATAGGAATAGTGATGTAAGAAATGGTATTTTTGCAAATATCAGATATGACAACATCTATAAACCAGTATTAGCTAGGGATGCACAATATTGGATTTTTGCCAATATCCGACATGCCAGTAATTTTTAATTCATTGTCGCTGATACTGATATTTCTGGTCAAGAGCACAAAGTCTGTACTTAACAAAAATGGACTGTTTCTTTCACTGTTACAGTATATTTTTGCAAGCAACAGATGTAAAACAAGAAAAACAGCATTTAACTCTTGCAAAAATGAAACCCTTGATTTTTAAATGTACCGATGCAGTGATGAGAAGGTGCATCAATATTGTACATTTGTGTAATTTGCCGACGATATATGGCCAACACGTGTGGCTGATATATCAGCTGTAAATATCTGCAAAAACTTCCACATTGGCCAATACCGATACTTAACTTTGTAGGCTGATATCGGCTGATACTGATATCAAACTGATAATATCGTGCATCCCTAGTATTAGCCCATGCTGATAGCCCATTGCGACAGTCTATCTTACAGATACAGTTGTGCTATGTTACCTTTAAAATTACACAGTTAAGCCTTTCTTTGCACCTTCCAATACTGTTGTATTAGAATAACCTATCTATGTTGTTATGTACTGCAGTGGTCTTCAAACTGTTTTAGCCCAAGGCATGCCGTCAAACAAGCCAAAATCTCAAGGCACCTTGTACACATACCCCTGAAAAACAACAATGTTAACACATCTTCTTGGTCTGTGCCACATATTTAGTTTGATCTATGATAAAATGTGGCAAATAAAAAAGGCCAAGATGATATTTTACTGACCAAAATATTGAGTGTCATCATGTTACATACTTACACTGATCAGGCATAACATTATGAGCACCTGCCACCCTGACTGATCTGCAGCTATTCAGCCCAAACACAACAATCTGAGATTCTCCGTGTGTTCTGACACCTTCTATCAGAATCAGTACTGACGTCTTCAGCAATCTGAACAGTAGCTCGCCAGTCTTTGTTCCCCAAATGCATCAGTAAGCCTTTGCCGCCCATGACTTGCCTGTAGCCTGTCCTCCACTGATCCTTCATGGACCAGTTTTGTTAGATACTGACCTCTGCAGACCTGGATCACCCCACAAGAGCTGCAGTTTTGGAGATGCTCTGATCCAGTCATCAAGCCATCACACTTTGCACCTTGTCAATCTCACTCAAATCCTTACGCTTGCCCATTTTTCCTGCTTCTAACGTCAACTTTGAGAACAAAATGTTCACTTTCTGCCTGATATATCCCACCCAATAACAGGTGCCACGATGAGGAGATGATCAGTGTTTTTCACTTCACCTGTCAGGGCTCAGAATGTTCTGCCTGATCGTCCACAGACTGGATCATTTGACAGATTAAGAATAATTAAGTGGAATAAAATGTATTTGCTCTGCATTATAATTATGAAATACTGCTTAGATGCAAACATTTGCATACTGTCAATTGGGTATCAGTTTTATTTAACTTTACTGTGTAGAAAAATCCTCTTGAATTAAAAATAAAACAATTAACCATTAAAGTTAAACATTTTCAAACAGATTATCTTATAATCAATAACCCTATATCTTTCAGTGCTTTTATAACTTTAACCTTCAATTTTATAATATGCCTGGCATCTTTTTTTCAGTTTTATCAACATAAACTAAATGTTTAAAGATGGTATTGTGTTATCCTTTGGCTTGGTTCAAAACATGAATATTTTAAAACCTTGATATATTGCCCAGCCCTAATCACAGCCATAAGAAGCTCCTGGTTTTGTCCTCAGATTGTCTGTAAAGTGAGATTCATCATAAAAGGTTTGTAGCATCATAACACGAGCAAAAAGAAGACACGCTCCACTCTCAGTGGTACTGAGCAGAATTTGTCTCAAAGGACAGGACTAAAAACAGCACTTAAAAGTTTAGCTTTCCTGTTTGTTCTTTCTTTCAAACTTTTCTGTTTTTATTTTGTTTTCTGGAAAGAGAGTGAACTATAAATGACCTGCTTACATCTATGTTTCATCTACAGACATATGGATGAGTTAGAATTTATGCAATCACACTGTAATATTTACAACCATTCATTGTGGGTTTGAAGTGTAATAGATTTATGAAGCAAAAAAAAGGTGTTTTATGTGTAAATACGCGGTAGCTGAAGGTGATATTTGTGTTTCAAAAGTACAAGAGTTTTGTATTCATAGTGTTTATCTGCACTGAACTACAGGGTGATAAGGGAAATGTGTTTCTTATTAATATAATATTTAAAGATATTGATACAGTATGCTGACATTGAAGTTAAATGTCTATTGGTAGGTTCTGTTTTTTGTACGGATAACCAACAGTGAAAATTTACTCAAAGGCAGAGAGGATGGACCAACGTTTGATGAATGGAGAAACAATCGGACTTGGAAAGCAGGATTTTGATAACTTTCACAGGGATTAAAATGATCTCCACAAAGACTTTCCCTACAAAGAAGCACTGGACATGTAGCTGGATTGTTCCTGGATTTATGAAACAGCAAAAAGGACAAAGCAGGACAACAAACTGCTGGATTACCACGCGTCATCTGAAACGACCAACCCTCTCTGTTGTAAGACAAACACAAAAAGTCGTTTTGCTGTGCATCAAGACTGTGTGGATGACTATTTACACTCTCTCCAGCACTGGTGTATTCACAATAGGAGCGGTGTCTGTGTGTGCCGATATCTCACAGTCCTGTGCAGAGGATGACTGTGCCGTGAGTCACATATTTTAGCAGATGTTACATAATATATGACAGAGACGTTATCTATGGGCAGGAAATCGTGTGATATGATGCTTGCGGGTGGGTGTCTGTTTATGTGAAGCTGTCAGCTGCTGGCAGTGGGAGACTCGCTGTGAGCTGTGTACTGTGAGCACATTTGTAAACACACCTGATGAAGAATACAAGGAACAAGACAACTATATCTATTTTCTCTTGCAAAACCCAGACCCGTGTTGTTCTTTCTCTGCTTGTTTACACCACCTTGAAGTTGCTGTGTAAGAAATTTGCTCACATTGGCAGTCATAATCTGTCACCCACACGCACACACTAAACCTGGAGTTTTAGTACCACCCACACAGCGAGGCTTCAGTAATTAGGCTTGTTTATTCCTCTCTATTTACTGTTGATCTCTCCTTCATATTCTCTTTTTATTAACTGTCCCAAATCCTCTCACACTTATGTGTGGTTTCTTGCAATAATTATCAAAGCATCCAAGCCGAGGGGATGTTTTTTTTTTTAATATAGTAAAGACACAATATACAAGGGATGGGAATCAAAAACCAAAGCCATTTGAGAATTGATATCAACTCTCCAAAGTAATCGATATCATCCATCTTTTTGCTTATCAATTCCCTTATCAATTTCTTCCACTTTGCTCTGCATGTTTTGTAAAATTCAACACAGTCAGGGGGAAAACAGTGTGGCAAAATTTTGGACAAAAAAAAGCTTACAAGACAACTTTAAGTAAATGGAAACACCAGCAACTTGACATTACTGCCGTTGAAAACCTAGGAATGTTTTCTTTTCTGCACAGAAAATCAGCAGGAATCGATAACGAACCGGATCAGTAAGCAGAATCATTACTGCATCAGTATTAGTAAAATCTTGACAATTTCCATACCTACAAGATAGACATGTAGGGTTTCTATCTGAATGTACTGCAAACTTAACAGTTTGTTTTAATCCATCAGACCAAATCTACATTTCTGCATGGGTCTTTGGACAAACCTGATGTCGCAATTTTTGTCAATGCAGTTGTGCAACAATACTGGTGGGAAGACAGCGTTAAAAAATGGCGAAAAGTACATACATGCAGTGGCAAGTCTTGTAACAATAAACAGTTTAAAGAGCCAAACTCTTGAAAAATATTACAAAAAATAGACAGGCCTAAAAATGTGTGTAACAGATTTTTACTTAAGTCTTCTTCACTCACAGACACACAAGCTCTTTAAAATTATACTGATGCAATTCTGATCATAAATGAAGGCTTAATAACTGAGGGACACACGTCATTCAAAGTGTGTAGGAGTTTAATCACAAACCCTGACATCACTTGTACCAATAAAAAGCAAGAGATAAAATATAATAGGCTTTTTGTTTTATAATTAATATGGTGAAGCTTTAGCTTTACATGTAAGTGAGATTTTGATGACATGCTGATTTTAGTGACTGTCTGATTGGTCGGACTGTCCTCAACTTGTTCAAGCCTTTCGCACACAAACAGAGGGCTGCAGGGCCAGCCTCTGCAGCACACAGCACTCCGATTTTTCTTTTCTGCTTGAATTTTGAGAGACATTTCAGAACCAAAACCTTGTTTCTGTTAAAATTCAAGCCCCGAAAAGCATCAGTTATACATATTCAGTGGATTTAACGTCTGTATTGCATGAAGCTTTGGCCCGTTATTGATAATTGGTTTACATATTTCAGTTACTCATTGACTGTTTGTTAAGCATGTGGGGATGGCTTGTCATCTGTGGCTTTTAATCACTGATGATGACGCACGAGTACACTCACACACATATCATCTTGAGTCTAAAACAAAGATCACTCGATCCTCTCTCATACATTCTGCTCAAGTTTTAGTGGACATTTAGACTTTAAGTGGCTTTAATACTGAGGAACTAAAACAACTGTGTGCATACTGCTTAAGTTTTAATCCTGTCGTGTCTCTGTTTTAATGATGGAAGATCTATTTTTAGCTTGCAGATGTCTCATCTCTGCCACAGTAAAACAGCCGGTGATCTCCCCATATTTTGGTAATCATTATAATGAATAGATGCACTGCTCCCATCTTGTAAAGGATAATAGTTAAGATTCATGTGGCCCTAACCAAAACTTGAGCTGAGTGACTCCTGCTCCTGTGAGTTGTTATGGTCACTTTTAAATTGTTGCAATAAGCAGTTTGTCTCTCCTTAAAACACTAAAATATCTGATTTATCTCAGTAATGTCCAGGGCATGACTACAGAGCACATAATAGTATGCTTTAATCAGTTTGTGTACCGTGGGTTTTTTCTTAAGAAGCTATAGATAATGGTTTCTTCACTAGAGAGGCATAGATGCGGGTCCTCTGCAACTTTGCTAAGGGTTAGCTTGTTACTGTAAGACTACTTGTCCTCTGCTGAAAAATAATTCAAATAATTGGAGAGAGGGCAGACAGTACAGAGCTCTGATGTAAACTGACTCAGAGCTAACTTTCTGCTACTGGTCAGACTCTATAAAACATCATCAAGACAACAGTCTATACCTTCCTATTATAGATGTTTTAGGAGTCAACAGGTAGGGCTGTTAGTGGCCGTAATCATGAAACACAAGAAAAAAAAAAAAGAGAAACAATCAGGATTATCAGTTTGCACGTAGAAAATCTTGTGTGAATATAAGTTGAAAGGATTTGCTAATCATTGAATTCGGTTTTATTCATGTTTTACACAATGTCTCAACTTCATTGGAATATGGGTTTGAAGACTACAAAGAGGTAAGAATAATAACGTTAACAACCTCAAGCAGACAGACCTCTTCTGTTTATGATATTTTCTGTAAACTTTTGAACAGTCAGTAAAATTTAGTGTCTTAAAAAATTAAGAACTGTGACTTCTAATAATGTTGTATTTTCCTGGAGCATATAAAGCAGAGGAGCACCTAGAAAACTAAGTGTATAGAGCATCACCAACTGCTCTTATTAAGAGAGGAGACCGTCACTGATCCTAAATTTATGTTTAGACAGGCTTCATCAGTGTGAGGCGGCTCAGCAGCTCACAATGACTGATTGTCATACTAAACATTTACTCCATAGTAATATATCAGAGAAAATGACAAGAAAATGACAACTATGGAAAAATATTCACCTACAATTCTATAGAGCCGAGAAGAAAAGCAAAATCCAATCAAGGAAGACAAAAAATATTTTCAAGCGCTATCAAGAAGGTTCATTTTTTCTCTTTTTAGACGGTAATAACTGCTGCATTCTGATGATGATTGTGAAAAATCAATCACCGAATACATCTCTGTACTTGAAAGACAACTTTTGAGTTTCTCAACAACGAGGCTATTTGAACTAATGTCTTGATGCAGGATTCAAATGAATGCACAGAAATATACTCAATGATCTCAACGTTTGGATTTATAATCAAATTACCTCTGCTCTGCTAAAGCAGCACACATTTATTTTCATGTGTCCGTGCACATATGAAAGAAAAGAAAGCATGTATGTTAGATAGAGGGAGAGGCAAAGTGCAGCGGTGTCAGAGACAACGCCCATATGAAGGGTGAATACGTCAGTAAATGTTGAGTATTGCCCACAGTGAAACAGGTGACTGTGTGGCCACGGTGTGTATTGGCTGGTCACGGGTCAGGTCATATGGGTCATATAGACGAGCGTGGGCGGATGCAGATTTGACATCAGGATATTTGTGGGTTGTGGGTCGGGTTGAGGTTGTAAGACATGAGGGTACAGGCTGATAAGGGTTGGAAATATTGGACCCAAGTAGGACTTGACTCTACTCTGATCCTACCTGTCATGCACTGAGATAATTCTGGACAACATGCACAACCGACAAGCAGAATAGATGCAGGGGATGCGTGATGGTCATCGTGCATCATTGAGTTAACAGAATGGGCTCTAATTTCCTGGCGCAACTCAGGGTGGTGCAGAGTGGCGCGCTCGGCTGTGTTAAACTCACTCACGCCTCCTCTCCTCCCTCTCTGCTACTTGCGCCGGTAGGAGGGACGGAGGCGTGGGTGTGCCAGACTGCGCCATGCACGAAACTTGCAAAATGCCCTGGACACACCCCCTTGGCACAGCGCAGGTGCGGCGCAGGGCAGGTGCACCCCGCCTGCGCCTGGTTGACGAAATTAGAGCCCTATGTATAAATGCTGAAGGCCTGCTAGAGAAACTATGTAACAATACATCTAAAACTACAAAATAGCATTAACAGTGTGTTAACTCCAGACAAACATGTCCTGATTCATGTGTTAACATGTTTTTATTACATTATTTTAGACGTTTTGTGGAGTTGTCACAGGGAATATTGCTTGTAAGAGTGTCTTGAGAGAAAAACTTAAAGGGAAGCTTATTTTGAATCCCCTCATACATAGTTTTGGAAATGCCTGAGAGACAATAAGGTAGAATATAACTACAACAATCTGGCAATGGTGAGCATCCTTTATGCTGTAATGTATGATGATCATAAAAACCTAATCTGTTTCTTTATGTCCTCTTCTGCCGGCTCTTTTGGATGTCATAAACCTAAAATACGGTTCATACTTCATTTAGACTTAACGGTAGATAGTTATTCTAGTCCCTGTCAGAAGTCCGCGCACACACACTTAGTAATAAAGACATTCACCATGGTGACAACTCATCATTTATTCATCCAGAGAAGCAGTCATCACATGAAAAGTGAATAACGCAGAGGTGCGATCTGAACTCTGTGTGAGTTGGTGTATGTGTGTGTGTGGTGTTTGTATATTCTGTGGACCTTGGATGTGATGGTGGAGGATCATAAAAAGGAGAAAAACAGAGCATTTGTTTGGATCCAGCAATTAGCTTTAAAGCTCAGTTTTCTCCACATAAATCTTCACGCTATCATCGCTGCTCTCTGAAAGATGAGGAAAGCAAAAGCAGGGCGGAAAGTTTAGGGCGCTCAGAGCACCAAAACATAAACACACATGAATTCCTAAAAATGTTGAAATAAATGAGCACAACAACCTGCTAACTCTCACTATGAGCACAGTTAGAGTGAACTGTGAAATGGCCCCACAATGGAGTAAAATGTTTAGCATACATCTCTCCTCCAACCAAGCTTGTTATTTACAAAGACAAGAATAGTAAATTTGTGAAAAACAAGTGCTGTGGGGAGGGAAATGAGAAAACGACAGGAGGGAGATGAAATCAGTACAACGGGAGTTGCTGTGTGCTCTTAATAGCCTTCTATAGTCAACAGGAGACGGTTAAATAAAACATTAAAGCTGCTATTATGTCATTTCCACAGTGTCATCCAACCTCTATGTACCATAAGTCAGTGGGTGTGAGAATAATGTGCCACATCTCCTTTTCACCCACAGTGGGGCATGTTATCTTGGCTCATCTATATTCATAACCCCTATCAGTGCAACCCGATGTACTTCTGGGACGTTTCCGCAAATCTTCATCTCTCTACTGAAGCGACCCTCTACCCTTTATTTCATCAGGGACTGCTTTCATATGAGAGAATCCCTTTCATGGACTTCCTGTCGCACATAATGTGGATGATAAATACACCTCAACACAGTCATGAACTTGTTTCCTTAAAAAGCTGGGTTGGAAACAAGCTCAGTGTATTGGTTTAACCATAACCGTGTAATCTGGTGACTTTCAGCTGAGTGTCCCTGTTATTTCTGATTATTATTATTATTTAGCATTATTTTTCATCTAATGATGACTAACTAATAATTTAAAAACAGACAAAGAGACACTCAGTCTCTGTTTTTAACAGCTGCTGTTGCTTTTACACATCAATGTATAATAGCTGACATCGACCAAATTTGAGAAATCATTAATATTTCGGTGGAAGTATGTTCCTGAGAACAATTTTAGCTGTGTTCAACACAGGTCGACATTTCTAAAGTGAAGAAAAACAATGTGTTGGTGGAATAATGCATTCCCACTGACCCAATGGCTTATTATAGACTGCTTTTATCTACGTTGGCATAAGTAGGTGTGTTATAAATTGGACGTAAATGCCAATTTATCACTTCAAGCTACAGCTTGTCTCCGCCCTAGGCCCACCCATCCTTTTATAGAGCACATAACGTAGGCCCTACTGAACGTTCACAGCACATGTCAGAAGTGTCAATAACACTAGTGAAAGACAGCAAACAATCATACAAAACTGATCTACATTGTTCTAAGTTAATTTGAGTACATCTTAGTTAGGAATAAGATGTGTAAAGTTATCAAACATTGTCCGAGAGTTCTATGAGATGAGTTCACTGCACTAAACCTGTAATCTGTTAATTGAGAGCTACTATCCAGCAAATTCTGGCAAATGCATAACCTCATTGGCTGAGGTAAATATGAAATAAAATTAATGTTTTCTGTCTTTGTATAGCCCAATATCAAATGATGCACAGCTCAGTACTGGTCAGTGGCCTAGTGGCTGAAGACCCCTGCTGTCCTGAAGCTCCTTTGCCTCTTGAACTCCTTCATTTGAAGTGCTAGCCTAGTCACTGTGGAGTTCACACTAATTTAGCAGTAGCAATTGATGGTGTAATCTTTGCACACCACATGAAGAAGTATCAGTGACTCACAGTAACGACACCCAGAAAACCAGGGGACTGGATGTTAAGAGTTTTCTTTGAGTGACCCCTTACAGCTGCATCATTATGACAAGCATTTGTGGAAATGTCAAGATAGAAATACATCTTCGGTTGACATTTAAAGGACATGTTTGGCAGAGGGGTCACACAAGGCTATGGAAAATCTCCTCCACAGAAGGCAGGGGAGAGTTGTTGTCACTACTGTATGGCACTGAGTCTGTATGTGAGCACAGCAGTTGTAAACAATGATTCACCCCTTATGAAAAACAAGGAGAGCTCTCAGAGAGGAAACAACATACGCTGTTCAAAATTCTGAACTTCTCTTTGATTCAATTGTACTTTCATTTACAAATATCGCAGCGTGCCTGATGGAAAAGGTCACACAGATAGTGGAGCTGTTGTGGAGATGATGTTCATTTATGAAAAACCTCTTGCTATAGTCACAAGGGCAGAGGAAGACAGATGTTTTATTGTATTGTTGAATATATACACAAACATTAAAGCCATTCACACTGCACCAGGGCTGGGTGATACAGACCAAAATCAGACTTATACCCCTTTCCCACTGGCCAAAAAAACAGTTTAAACCCGGTAACAATCGGCTCCTGTAGGCAGTGGGAAAGGCTCTAATTTGCCTTTAGACCCGGGTCGACTGACCCTGCAAGCGACACAGGTTTTTATCGACACGCCTCCGATCGGCTCCAGTGGGACCATCACACACAGGTGAACCCGTTAATTTACGGGATGATGTTGAAGTGACGTGCCTATAGCCTAATATCGCGCCGGCCCCCTGCGTCTGTAACCTCTGCGACTCTTTGCCATCTCAGCAACAAATTCCATCGGCTTTCGTATCATCAGCATCGTTCAGTCTGCGCTGAATTTGCACATCAGTGGTTCCCAACCTTTTTTGGTCTGTGACCCCATTTTGACATCACAAATTCCTGGGGACCCCAGAGACATTTTTTTTCTAGAATTAGTTTTTATTATGTTTGTTATACTGCGGAAACCATGGAGGTTTGTTATGCTGTTTTTTTCCTACTGACTGCAAGTTTGTGTGTGAAGTTGAAGCGAGGGAACTGAAGCACCAGTAACTGTAAAGTCATGTGATCGCGGCCTTCAATCAAGTTGCGCCAGCTCAGATTTTTTTAAATGCTGCATTTTATCTGAACTACATTTATATTTGAGAAAGTAAAAATATAGAATACAGCTGTTTAAGATTGTGTGTGGTGTTTTAATTTTATAAATAATAATTATTAGTTAAGTTAGTTAGTGTTTTTTTATTTTTATCAATTACTAGACATTTCAGGCGACCCCATTTGAATTACAGGCGACCCCACTTGGGGTCCCGACCTCAGGGTTGAAAAACACTGTTGTAAATTTTGAAAGAGGGGAAAAAGTACAAAGCACGGAAAACAGTTGACCACTGTTTATCAGGCCGTGCTTTGGCGGGCTGATGATGTCATCAATGTAATGACATCAACTTGACGCACCAGAGAAAAAAACAGCGATGCAGCTCGTCTGCCGGGGATTAGACCCAGGTCTGCTGGCAGAAGTAAAGGAGTCACTTGCTGATTGTAACGGGTTAACCCGCGTTGAAAAAACACGCGTTTACCCAATAATTTTAGTGGGAAAGCGGCATTTGTATAGGCATTATTTTTTGCTTCATAGAACTGCAGGGTCAAGGAAGTAATAATGGTGGGCATATGACAGAAGCATCTGGAAGAAAGAAAGTGGAGCTGTATTTTTCCAAAAATGAAGCCATCAGTGCAACATGTAACGTCTGTGGCTGTGTGTCTTAAACAAGAGTAAAAACATCATAAACCCACTTTAACACCAGTTGACATAACAGGGTACTGAATATTGGGAGTTCCATGTGTCTGATGTTGACAGAAAAACTGTGTGTTGTCCACCTTTCTTTTTTAACACAGAAAATCCCCAATAATCGACATTGGAATTTAGTGCTGGGTGCTACACTCGTGTGCTCCACAGAGTAAAGCCTGTGCGTGCTGAATAAACACGCTTATATTTGATGAACAGTGGATAAAACACTTCAATGTTTGAGTCATAAATGAGACGTGAACGTGGTTTACTGTAAATACAGAAAATGAGTGAGTGGCTCATAGGGGTGTAAATCACCAGTTTCATGACGATATGATACAATATCGATTCTTTGGACAACGATACAATATTTGCCGATATCACAAAGTCTGCCACGATTCGATTTCGATTCGATACGATTCAGGGACCTTCGATCAATTTAAGACGATATTGTGTACTCATTGAACACAATCAGCTACATTTCACCTAAAGCAAGAAAGAAATACAAAGCAATTTCTAAGTTTTGACAGTTTTATTACTGAAATGTGAAACGATGTGCTGACCTTTGGGTATGATAGGTTATAGAGGATTATAACCATCTGTATGATCTAATCATGTTTAAAATTAAAATTAGGTTAATTAGTAGTCAGGTATTTTTAGATTTTGCTTCACTGTTTAATGGTAGGTGTGGAGGAATAATAAGAATAAGCTCTCACTGTTATCCTTTCATACAATAAGTAATTTTTATAATCAGTGGGCTACAAAATCAAATGATGAGATAACTTACTGTACTCGTGTGATTACTCCTGTGTGTGCAGCATGGATCCTCTGCTGTCAGATCGACCGTATCTTACGCAGATACAGCGGTGCTATTTTCTGATTGGCTGACATGTCAAGCCCCCGTTTAGTTCTGTGATGCTAAGAGCGTGTTGCTACGCGTTAGCATATAGCGGTGTTACTCGGTGGGCGCTACACAGTACATTTTAATGCAGGAGAAATACCGGGTGTGGTGTGTGAGAGAGCGAAAAGGTGCGCGTCTCATACGCTGAATACGTGAGACTTGAGAGCCCTGTAAAGTTAAGAACGAGGCGCTATTGGGCGGAAGCGGTGAAACGAATATCCGGTCAGAATTTCAAAATAAAGGCGTTGAAGATGACGATGTTGATCGATGTTTTGAGTTTCCATCGATTTGATTGAATCATTGCTTAACCAATCGATGTATCGATCCAGATCGATGGATCATTACACCCCTAGTGGCTCATGGCAAGTCCTGCGATAGGTCCAGGGCCTCAACATTTTAGGGGAGAACTTACAGATTTACTTAAAAGTAAAATCCCGCTTTGGCTTATTAAATGATGGGACTAACTGCAATTTAATGTGTTTAGGGGCCAGTTAATCAGTGATTGATGCGACTCCTGTGACTCACAAAGGTTTTTTTGCACTTTCCTGTCGTCTCTCCTAAACTCTCTTCCCAACAAAATGTTTAGTTTTAAATCACTAAGTTGATATACAAGCTGTTCAAACATTGTGAACGAATTGTAAGTGGTTGCGTTTCATTAGATATACCAGTTGTCTGCCTTTCTCTGCATGCAGGTTTTTTATACCTGTTAGGAACAGTCAGGGCCATGTTTTTTAGGTCAATGAGACTGTTTTATTAAAGCAGGATTCCTAAAAACCTTCAAAATAAATTAAACCCCTCTATAAAGATATGACAAACACGGTTTGCGGTTAATTTTACAGTTAGTAAAATAAAAGTGATTACACTGGTTTAGGTCATATATTAATTATATTGATCACATTGCTCTTTAACATTTAGTCCTATTATTTAATGAATAATCAATTTAAAACAGTTTTTAAGACAATGCAAAACAATTTGCAGAATCTATTACAGAATTCTATTACTGTAACTGCATCACAAGGCCATATGGTTCATTTTTAACTGATTCAAAATTCTTTTACAGACGCTGTCAAAACAATGAGCAATTGAGTTTAACAATCACGATATCAATATCAAGTAACAATATCCATAACTGAGCAGCACAGATGAAATTCATAAAGAATTGGATCCATAAGCAGAATTGATAACAGCACTGGTACCAGTAAATTTCATGAACAACCATTGCTAATTAGCATCAGAACTGGGATCCTTCTTTTCCAACTGGATATCAACATCAACTGCATGTATATTAATTATTTCTTGTACTTCATTTAATTTGATGATAGATCAATGCATCTTAAAATGTTTAATATCACTCTGCCCTGGAGGAGCGCAGACATTTTTCCTTTTTTGGTAGGGTAAATATATACGTCGATATTAAAGCCATCCAAACAGCATACTCGAATACTCTGTTCCCCTTCCTCACCTCACCTGTCACATGTCCTGCGTGCACACTTCTAACTGGTGGTTGCAGTCACCAGAGGAGATGTGACCCCGGACAGCCCGGCGGTAACAGATTTCCACTCCGTCGCTCTGCTCAACGCAGCAGGCTGTTCATTGTCAAAGCCTGTCAGAGCTTCCCTGTCAAAAACATTGTCGCCATCACAATACTCAGCCCCACAGCCCGTGCTGGCATTTCAGACAGTGGATCACAGGCTGGCGGGTGACACAGACAGCTAGACACAGCACGCAGCCCTAAATGCATCAGCACTGACACCAAAGAGAGAGTGATTGTGCTTACTCTGGAAGGAAGAGATGGAATATCTGAAAACAGCAAAAACACATCTCCAGGGACATACCTGACCTGGGTGACCTGATTCATGTGTTCTTACAGTTTGACCTTTGACCTTACATATACTAAATGACCTTTTAAAGGTCAGGGCAGCTGAACCAGGTAAGCTCAACAAATCATGCCAAGAAAATAAAAGAGAACCCCTTCATCACAGCTGACACAGGTTAAACTCTGTGGATTAGTCCAATTTACATGGTAGTTAAGCTGCATGCATAAATAAAAACAGAGTACAATGATTTTTTAAATTTTCCATCTTTACTCAATTAAATACACTGCAAAGATAAGATATCTAACATGCCAGCCGATAGCCTTTATTGTTTTGTTGCAAGTATTCACTCATTCTGAATCTGATGCCTCCAACATGTTTCAAAAAGCTGGGCAGGGGCATGTTTACCCCTGTCTTACACCATCTTTCCTTCTAAGAACACTAAAAAGCATTTAGGAACTGAGGACTTTAATTGTTGAGGCTTTGTAGGTGGAATTCTTACCCGTTCTTGCTTGATGTAAGACTTTAGTTGCTCAACAGTTTGGGGTTTCTGTCATATTTCACACATCATACTGTGCCACATATTTTCAATGGGAGACAGGTCTGGGCGACAGGTCTGGACTGCAGGTGGGCCGGTCTAGTACCTGCATTCTTTGTAACACTGCTGTAACACTTGCACAATGTGTCTTGGCATTGTCTTGCTGAAGTAAGCAGGAATGTGGCTGAAAAAGATGTTCATTAGATGGGAGCATGTTGCCCCAAAACCAGTATACCTTTAAGCATTGATAGTTCCTTCACAGAAGTGCAAGTCACCTATGTAATGGGCACTAAACCCCCCCATAACATCTAAATATAAAATACAACAGAGACCCTGGATTGTTGAACAACTGAAGTATCATATAAAGCAAAAACAGCAAAGAAATCCACCTACAAAGCATTGACATATAGTGTCCTCTGCTCGTAAACATTTTTTAAGTGTTGTTAAAAGCAAATGAAATGTAAATCAGTGGTAAACAGTGCCCCTGTCCCAGCTTTTTACAACATGTCAAAGGCATCAAATTCAAAATGAGTGAATATTTGCAATAAAAAAACAAAGTGTAATCAGTTTGAGAATTAAAAATCTTGTCTTTGTAGTGCCTTCAATTGAAGAAAGGTAAAAAAAAAATATTTGGAAATCATTGCTTTAGTTTTTAGTTTAGGATGCAACTCAACCAAAATACTTTGCATACTTTCTAAGTATTGCTTTTAAAACTACTGCTTTCTTTCTGCCAATATAATGTTTCAAAAGCACATAAATGTTTGAAATTCAGGAAGTGCTTAACACCACAGCCCATTTACCTTCTAACATGAAAAAAATAGATATAATACAATCCACAGGTTAACAAAGAGGAATAATTTGAAACATCAGTAGACTCAAAAAAACAAAACAAAACAGGATATTACATTGGGTTTGACTGCATTTACAAACTTGAAAAGGAAAATTGGCCTACATATAAATATGATAACTATAAACACCAATAAACCTCCGATAAATGTCACAGATATTTGTCAGTTTTGGCAAATTCAGTGCACAGCCTTTCTTTGTAGGCTAACATCCTCATGCCTGTGTTGCATGTCGTAACACATTGCTCTGGATGACTGGTTATATGTGGGTTTATTCTGACTCAGGCTAAGTGCATCCTCAGTTTAATTTCCAAGGCAATCAAAACATAGCCAAACTGCACTAGATATAAGAGAAGTCATCTTTGTCCCACTTTCCACCTCACTGGTTTACCTTCTGGGCATTAGTGCATGGCTGCAGGGGCTGCAGCTCTTCCTAGTGGCAGTTTGCAGCTATGATACTTAAAATGTGTACGTTATATTAACGTGTTTTAGCTGACAAAGGTTTCTAATAAAGACTAGAGATGTTCAGTCAAGTTACTAAAAATATTCTTCATCAAAAAATACAAAAAATACTGCTTCAATGTTTCTGAATCTGAGTGAAAGTGTAAGGCAGACATGCACACGCAGAAGCTGTGCTGCAGATTTGCATATGATAGAGGACTTTTATGCAAATCTGAGTGCACTTAAAGTTAACCTTGTTTCAAGATAAAGACAACAAGGCTGTAGCTTCAGTGAAGCAGACTCATTGTTTTGGCTTCTGCTATAATCCAAATCAGTCCCTTTTTGTTTTTTAAAGAAGAAAGCTTTGCCAAGTGCTAAACACTCCTCCTGTAAAAAGCTTTTCCCTGTTCCTGCTCCACGGCTGGCCGAGAGGCTTTAATTAAAACTCTGATCCGACACAGTCACTGTTTTAGCCCCTGAATGCACCAGCATACACTGTGGGGGATGTGTATGTCTGCATCTTTGTGTGTCTGCATATCTGAGCGCACATACAGGTGTTTTATTGCATATTTAACTATTATGTAAATTTGTGAGTCTGCATTTGCAAGCGAGTGCGTTTGAGCAGAGATTTATCTATCAAGGTAAATAGCGTTTGCAATTTGCTTACTCCCTAAAAAATTCATTACAAGATGTGTGCTCCATCTAAAATCTACTTCACCATCTGGAGACTTCCATGATAAATCAATCTTCTTCTTTCTAGGGAAGGGTCATTCAATTTCAATGAAAACGGGAAGTCGCAAACTGCAACGCACAACTAAAATAATGAGATTTGCTGTCATCCAAAAATCAATTTACCTGATGTAGTTGCGCTGTGGCTGCACCAGAGAGTCTTACATTTAACAAAGGACTTGAATGTAGGGACACTAGAGGGATGTCCCACCATACCTACAACCCTCTAAACTAGGCTATAGATAAAGTGGGCCAGTGAGGCAGCATTTGGCCTGATACAGTATGTATCTGGGCCTTGGCTCAGGAGGGGGACAGACAGAGTAATAATTCTGTCTCTAGGCTGACGGCTACATCTGATGGTTCTCCCCTGTGACTGCTGTCATCTTAGCATCTTGCTTCCAGCCTGCAGAGCGCTGCCCAAAGCAGGGATCCTAATCTGTAAGTCAACATGAACACACACACACACACACACACAAATGCAGAGACAGCGTTCCTGCGGCTGAAATTAGGTTGTCAAAGCTAACAGGCTGCTGGTCAGGTGCCTTGTCTCACTGTCAACCAGCTGCTCCTCCATGTCCTTTGGTAATGAATGAAGAATCAATAAGCAGCGTTCCTGAGGCTATGTGAAGACATGTGCACGGGAAATTCTGACCAGTCTCATAGAATTCAAAGTCAGACTAAAAAAGCACAGCTTCAGGGTCTTTTCACTTTGATTGACAAGTGTTTGTTTACTCACTGCTCTTCATCTCCATTTAGTTTACTCCTCGCTGTCTAAATTTAGACTACTTTCATCCAGCTGACAAGATGACAACAAGACTGCATATCTCATCCAGACAGCACTCCACCATAATGTTTAGAATTCAATGTAAAGGAAAAGAAACACAGACAGGGTCCCGACACACTCAGAAGACTCAAGGTTAAGGCTCTAAAGGCGTCTTCCAGACCTGAACTGAGAAAAATTAAAACTGTTTCAGTGGTATGTCTGCACCATTTAGTTTAGCTTAGTTGTTCTTTCAGTTAAAGGGATAGTCCGGGATTTTTTTTAAGTGGGACTGTATGAGGTACGTAGCATTAGCCTACAGCAGGGGTCTGCAACCTTTCCAATCAACAGAGCCATTGTTCCCACCAAAACATCTGTCTGGAGCCACAAAACACATTTGAACCTTAAATGAAGACAGCAGCACCTGTTGACTCTACAGCATTATAATGACATTAGATCTATACACAAACTGCTTTACCACCTGACATGACTGCTCAATAATGGGTCATGTATTTTTTGTTACATTAATTTGGCATTAATGTTATACCATATTATATTGCAATAATTAACTTAGAATTAAAATGGAAACAATGGTGTGTAAACTTGGATAAAAGCGCTCATCATCAAAAATAACAGTCAGTTAATATAAGCCTGTGTTATCACTGTTATTATTATTGTCATTGTCAATGTTATTCAGTGCTTTTCTACCAGATCATGTTTTACTTGCAGTGGGGAAATCATAAATATTTATTTGACGTCATCAGGTGAGATGAGGGTCAGAGGGTCTCTGCCATTTTTAAACTTAAATCATTTCTTTCCTGCATTCTGATCACTTTTAATGCACAATTTCTATAATAATCATGCGGTAGTCATCTCACCGTCACAGTTAAACAGTTTTTGATTTCACATCAACCTTAAAATCTTTTCAAAAACATGTCAGATGAACATTTAACACAGTAACTCGCACACACCTGAGTCTGTAGTTGCTGAAAGAGAGAGAGGGTGAGGGGGAGAGAGGCTGACAGCTATCACATCCCACACAGTAGATATGGTAATAAAAAAACATCCAGCTGATATCTTTGTCTAAAAGTCCCCCCACTTCAAAAACGAGGCCACAATTTAGCTGAAATTATCGTCATTCATATTCTTTCATCTACTATGAAGCTTTATCGCTGGCACGCCTCTGTTTTAAAAATCAGACTCTCCATCCCTTCACAGCAGCAGCTGTTCTTTTAAAAGTAAGAGAGTTCACCAAATTATCGGCACGATTAGCTGCATAAAATGTTTAAAACAACATCACAGGTGAGCTCACAGCTAAAGATACAGCAGCGTCCTGCTCTCCCTCCAAGCTGCTGCAGGTCACACAGAGGTCATGGGAGGAGCACACATGATGCACACTAAAAATGATAAGATGTAAAAAAAAACCAAAAAAAAAAACAAAGAAATAATCTTTTGATAAAAAAAAAAAAAACACACTTTTTAGCCAATAGTGTACATCAATATATTTAAGTTTAATGCAAGAAAAAAAAAAAAAACAGTTTTTTTGCTGTATTTGTCCTCCAAGTCCAGAGAGTGACTGTGAGGGTGAAAGAGCCTCATGGCAGGTGTAAATATGTGCAAAATCATGGAATCATATAATCATATAAAAAATCTAAAGATCCTCTATAGAAAACCAATGTCATTCCATGTTTGCAGCATTTTAAAAATGTACAACTTCATGAGCTTCAAGAACTACATTTTAAATTTGCTTGTTTGATGCATAAAGTGCTCCATGGACTTGCTCCGCCTCCCATGACTGACTTTTTTAAAATAAGGGCTCACAGTGGCCTCATGACCAGGGCCTCCTCGAGAGGGGACTGTGAGGTGCCATACAGAAAAACAGCCTTTGGACAAAACTCTCTCTCTGTAAAGGCCAGTAAGATCTGCAACAGTCTCCCACTCGCCATAAGGGAGTGCCCCACATTACAAACTTTCAAAACGCGTGTCAAGCAGTGGCTGAAAGCAAACCAGTCCTGTAACCATTAACTTCTAGGGTTTAGAAATGAACTGTCTTGTGATGTGCTCTTATTATGATCTATTACCCTGTTCTATGCCCTGCTTTTGTGTTGGTGGTGTCTTTGGTATCATGTTTTTACACTGAAAATTTCAGCAAAATCCATCCAGTAGTTTTTTGAGTTATCTTGCTAACAAACAGACACACAAACATACGCCGCAAAACAATAACCTCCTTGGTGGAGGTAATTAGTTTGGTGTAAAAACTCAACTAGTTACTGTTATTTGGTTACTTTGAGTTTGACTTGAGTTGACACAACATCGTTGGATGCTGTTTGTGTTAGCTTAGTTTCTCTGGCTGAACTTATGAACTACTGATTTGTACTTTTAATACAATAAAGAAGAAACTACTCCCATGAAGCACTGGAGAGTACACTCTGTTTTTCTGCTGCTTAAACTACAACATCTCTGAGCACAGTCGGACTAAAGTATGACATACAGTCTGAGGTCTTGTGCCCTCCGGGTGGTATCCTCCAGTAAAA
Source organism: Cetoscarus ocellatus (assembly GCA_037902135.1). Lineage (NCBI taxonomy): Eukaryota > Metazoa > Chordata > Actinopteri > Labriformes > Labridae > Cetoscarus > Cetoscarus ocellatus. The sequence continues at coordinate 1,310,370 of JBAMNC010000019.1, read as the reverse complement.
AGCGTCACATACATGCAGGTATATTAACAAAAACACTCATGACGCCAGCAGATGCAAATGCAAAATCAAGGATAAACTGCAATTACAACTCCAGCCTAACTGTTTAATGTGGTGTTAATAATGAACTATGTGTCCAAAACAACAGTAAACACTAAAACATTTACCACATATGAAAAAAAAAAAAATCAGTGGACAAAACAAGCACAACATGGCAGGCAGCAAAATAATCCTTTAATCTCCATTATCTTGTTTTCATTACTGTGGGGAGACAACATTGCAATTAAAAATGTAACTCAATTAACTGCTCAGCAGAAATAAATGAAGCCCAGTGATTTAATTTCATTCAAAGGCCCATTTTGTGTGTGCTTTGACAAAAGTAAATAAATGTGACAAATTTAAGCAAATGTTTGTCCACACACAAAATGTTTGGAGCTTAATTTTGTCTGATCTCTCTGCAGCTTTCTCAACACTGAATGCAAAAACGCGTCTTAATCTTTTACTTCTAAGCAGCTGCTCCATTTCCAATGTTAATTACATCGTTGGAGCAAAGTGTCAATCAACTTCACAGTCAAGAGCCAATCAACAGTCAGCATCCAGATGGACATCTTTAAGGATGCTTCATTTAACCGAGTGTTTATTCTTTATTTATACGCTAAATACTTAAAAGTATCCATCTTCAATTAGTTGGAATGTGTTTAAAACTATAGAAAAGATTTGATTTTAGAAAATCTTCACAGAAACATTCAAGTAATGTCAGTGCTTTGCATTATTGTACACAATGCCAAAAACTTTGATGTCAAATCTACTTCTCGTTCTCGGTGAGGGTTACTTTGATGCATTGCTGTCTGGATGAAGAAACTTTGCTAAAATAGTGAAAAAATGTCAAACAAATCAGAAAAGACTTGTTCCTAAAGCTAAAACACCAAAAAAAAAAATCCACACTTTCAATTAGGGGTTCCAGCTGAGCAGAAAATTACCTTACAGTCATGATCACAGAGCAAATAAAAGGTGTGCACAGTAGAAGGACAAGGTACAAGCCTTTTGATGGATCAGCATTTTGTGTCTGGGAGAAAGAAGGAGAAAATAGGAAATCAGGCAAAGAAAGAGGAGCTGTAGTTGTATTGGACTTACAGATTCAACATGTAAAGGCCACACTCTTGTGAATACTGTCCCTGCTTGATTGTATAACTGTACAGGTTGTGATGTCCATCACCTGACACGTCCTACTGATCTCAAAGGAAGGCCAAAGAATGAAAATCCATTTAGCCTCCTAAAAATATCCCAGTACTAACAACCCAATATCGCTCATTACTCTCAGGTCAATTAAATAAGTCAACTGCGACATCCTTGGATGAAGATCAGATCTTGCTCTGTGGGCACTTTAATAGTCAAAACAATCTTGAGCCTTGATTTCAATGGAGCCTTCAGTCACAATCATTTATCCACTGCTGTGGCTGATATTTTACAGAAGACATATTTTGCTCCTTTTCTGCAATCTAACATGGATCCTACATGTCTTCATGAAACATTAGTAACATGCTTTGGTCCAAAAAAAACACATGAATCAAGTACAGCTGCATTCTTTCCACACTCACATAACCGCTCTGTTCAGAACAGCTGGTTTTGAGGACGGTCACCTTAATATGCTAATGAGCAGAGCACAGCAGTTCGCCTCATAGTCAGATCTCTATTCATTTTAACAGTGGCCAACAAAGTAACACACAACAGGGACTTAACATTCCAATCCTGAACACACACGAACTGCAAATTCATGCCGGTTACCATATAACAGCGAAGCTCGTTGCCTCCAAACATTACAGGCTAAAGCACAGCATGCTAACCTTGGTTTAGTCACCGCAGTGGGACACAGCTGCGACTTAGCCTACCTTTCGGGCTAACGTTAGATTACACAGTGGGGTAATGGGGTGGATAAAGGACTGATTATATTCAGCCAACTGTTAAACTTCTCTTGACTAATGTAGGAATGTTCATACTTTAAGTTTACCCTTCAGACTTTCAACAAGTAACATGAACATTGACGAACATGTTGTGAAGTTACCTCTGGTTCACTTCCCCCTGCTGTTAGCAATTAGCTCATAGCAATGAGCAAACTATATACTACTTGGCATTAAAACACTCACATTTTAATCAACAGGTTTGGCAACGGATTGTTGGTACTGAGCCCAGGATTCAGGAAAAATCTAGTTGCCTGTGTTGAACTGATTGAAGTTGAAGAAGCAGTCGGACGTAAAGTGATTAACATACAGCTACAGGTTTTCTAGCATTTTTTCACAAACATGACATTTGTTTTTCAGGAACAGTTTGTTTCTTCCTGGATGTGCTGCACATTTCAGAAATACATTTTTAGCCATGTTTAAATAATTATGTACCAACTTCAAAGCATTTACTGAACAAATCATTGCCTTCGGTTATTCAAATCTTGTGTACAAGATTAAAAAAGGAAATTTAAAAAACAACTTATTGAGGATTACCAATCAAAATAATCAACTGGAAAGCCTGAGTTTGTAATATGTCAAATGATGGGATCTATCCACCAATAGCCATAGATTAATTACCTTGACCTGGTTTGCTTTCATGGGGGAGACTGCAGTGACTTTTTTCTCACTGGCCAACTACTCTTCACATCTGCGGAAAGCCCTGCTGACACTGAGCAGCATTTGGAAGGTGGTGGGTACTAATTCCTAGCTTTGGCAGCTGCAATTCCATAAAAGCAGTCGTTGTGTGAGAAAAATAAACACTTCTGGTCAGGTTATTCCAAATCAAACTGGCTGTAATAAGGACCGTGGGGAAAAAAGACACAAGACTCTGATTTTACCTTTTTAAAATGGCAGCAATAATTAAACAGTTCTCTGGAACATCAACGTGTCCAGAACAAATGAAGTAAAACAAATCATTGGTGATTTAACGAGAAGCCATTTACTATATGGTTCATGTGCTATAGTCTTAAAAGTTGCATTAAATAAATAATTAATCCTTGGGATGGATGAACACACTCCTTGTCCTTTAATGATACAAGACCCTTCTTAAAGCAGGGTATCAGCGTGAATTGTCCCTAATCAGCCACTGTTGTATAAGCGGACTGGATGAGATGGGGCATTATGCAGAGCCATTAGAACACTGAAATGCACTTAGCCTTCATTAGGGAAGGAGAAAGTGAGGAGGTGAGTGCACGGAAAGCAGACTCGTCTTTTGTGCCTGTAAAATGTGAAAAGGCCAGAGAGTGTAACAAAGCTAAGCTCCTTATGAGATGAGATGTATAATCTTTGAGGTCACAAACCAGAGGGTTGCTGTCATCACGATCCCTGTGAGATTAAAAAAATACTTCAAGGGTATGAGTAGACGACTAATATATCTCAGATCCGGCGGTGGATGAAGTCATCGCTAAATCTGCTTGCTGTTTGGACACCCATGTGAAGGCAGTTGACAGTTTACACGTGTGAGTCAGATGCCTCACATCCTCTGGGTCAGCCCAACAAATTCATATGAAAAGTGTTGACTTACGTCCGCTTTGGAAATCAACTTTTTGACCTATATGTGATGCAACACAGAGGCAAACATGCCCCTGTCCCAGTGTCTCTGAAATGTGTTGCAGGCATCAAATTCAAAGTGAGTGAATATTTGCAACAAAACATTAAAGTTTATGAAAAAGTCAAGTCAAGCCAAAAAAAAAAAGTCAGAAAGTATTTGTGGATCATTGTGTTTTGTTTTAATTTGCATTCTGGCTTAATTGGATATGTGGTTTGTATTTAAACCATTTTTCATACATTAAACCATATTTAGTGTTTAAATGAGTCAGATACAAACTAATTATCCTATTTAGGGCCTTAAAGGACTAAAAATACATTTATTAGAAAGTACTAACACTAAAAATAAATGTCACTGTCACTTTAATAAAAGATGTCCATATGTTTAGATTTTAGGTCTGGCATGCCACCAAACTCGCCATTGTTTGAAGGGGTTGAAGCCAGTGTTCTGCTCAGCTTTGTGCTTTGGTTTGGTAAATTATACCAGCATGTTAAAGTTTTACATTAATTAGTTGAGCATAAGGGTACTGCAGCCTCTAAACATAATTACTGGTGGTTTGTTTCCCCCCCTCAACACTGATGGGACTTTTTGTAGGCGTGTCCGTTGAATTCATCTGTATCTATAATCAACCAGAGTGATTACAAACACCTGTGTGAGTACAAATCCCCCAATAACATCAAATTACCATGGCCGGAGGGATAAACAAAATATATCAACATACAGCAAAAACACCTCCAAATGGTGAGTGCTGACTGCCAGCCCTGAACAATTTGTGTAAATGTTTCCCTTTTCTTAAAAAGCCCAGCCAGGAGAATACGCAGTCAAGTGTTCATGCATTTGCATCAAGCTCAGATGGTCAAATAATGTGTATAATATTAACACACTCTGATTGGTGCTGTCTTCCTGGGTGAAACGTCATCAGAGACTGAATGCGTACACATTAGCTCAAAGGTATCACGGCTAACTAATGTACAAAGCTGTGGCAAGGTCACTCTGACCTTGAGCAGCAGCTGCAGCAACATCAAAGATGATCTGAATCTTATGTGTAGCTGGTTTTAAATCCTCTTGTAAGACTATAAAGCATTAATGTCATTTCTCATTATCATTGGTATTACTACAGCAGTGAAACAGCTCATTAACAACAGCATGTTTATGTGATTACATCCTCTTTCCAGCACACAAAGGACTAATTGCGAGCATCTTTTGCCAATCAGGCCTTTCACTTAAAGATGACTGTTTGACAAAAAGCAGTAAACAGATGCATTCATCTGAAAATTAAATGAGAAGCTCATTACCCTGGATTTTGAGAATGCCTCCATCAAATAATCTGTATTTAACAACTCTATAACAAACAGAGCCTCCGTCAACTCCTCAGTCGCAGCTCGATTAAGATTCTGAGCACGCTCTTGTGGGAAATTGCATCACAACTGCATATATAAGACAGGTGACAGTGAGGCAGAGTGATGGTGGGGGCTGGCAGAGGAACTGTTACTGATTGGCCCGGATACCCTGTGGGTGCAAATATCAGGCAAGAGCAAGAGTAAGAAGGGAGAGGAAAGTATGTTTTTGCATTTTGACTTCAACCACACACAGGTTTTCTATTAGATGACAGATGACACGCTTCATACCCTGCAAGCTGCAGATATCACTCAGCACAGCCTTTACCTTCCTCTCCCTTTCGCCTCCCTCCCACCTCTACTTCTCCTCTCCATCTGGTTGCTGCATGTCCCAATTTTACTCCCTGCACACCACCAGCACCTCCCCCTCCCTCACAGCCATACATTGTCTATGTCTATATCAGTCTTCCTCTCCAGCAATGGAGCCAGGTATGTTAATGAAGTTAATCGGATTGTTGCTGTCAGGGAAGCGGCACAACTTCCACAGTTTTACCTCAACTCACACAACAGATGTCTGTCTTCTTGCATTTTGTGTGTGTATGTTTGTGTATGTTTATGTGTGTGAGTTGGATGTGTTTCTTCTCCCTGCGCCGCATTACCAGCAGTTTGGCAGAAATTAGCTATAATCATATTAGCCGCTCTCCCTTCCTTGTCTGCCGCGAGCAGAAATGTGGGACAGAATTAGCAGTAAGTACTTTTTCAGTTATCTAACGCCAGCGATCAACTCTACTGACAGTGACAGCAGCTCAAGCGTGGACAAAGAATACTCTTACAGGATGTGTTTGCTGATAAAGACACCCAGGGCTGCCATTCTAGTGTTTGAAATGTCAGATGTGAGGACCTTGTGTCAGCTTGTCACTGTAGCCACAGAGTAATGGCATGAACCAAGTGTCAAAGGTTAGCAGCCAGACATTGCAGTGGCTCATATGCTGCCATGCTATGCTAAGAGTGAAGCCCCCCTGAGGACCGAAGGGTCTCTCAGACTGGCAGTGGTACATATTTCACTCGCTCACAGGTCACCAACATCCATTTTGCATACCATTGTCTCAGCATGGTCCTTCACCCGCTGGCCTTGGTGTGTTTAGACATGGCTGTGGCAGTTAACCATGTGCTACTGATTCAAAAAGCCCAAGTGGGTCGACCATATTTATCCTCCCTCTGACAGTGACCTTGCCGCTCAGTCTCCAAACTGTCTCCACCCACTACATCTGAATGCCAGCAATGTCAATCAAACCGGCTTCTTGACTCCCTCTGGCACTACCTCAGGGACTCTTCTAATGAGGTGCATGATGGTATTATGGAACAAAATGCGGCCAGACACTGTTTCAAACAAGGGCAGACAACACCATGTGTGTAGAGGAATAGAGCTGTTATTAGCATTTGTTCAGCTAAGGCAATATGTCAAGCTCAAAAACATCAATAAAGGCTGACAACCTCCAGTTTGTTGGTTGGTTGGCCAATGAGCTATCATCTGACTAAAGTCTCATTGCTCAAACAATTGAAAGTCGTAAACCTAGCGCAGACCAAAGATTCATGACAAGACAGCTTGAAAATTAAAACTGTGTGCAGCGGGTCACAGTGTGTGAAATCACACGGCTGCAACTTCTGTGCAACAGGCTCATCTTGTTGCTGCTTTCTGTTTATGAATTAAAAAATTGACAGTAATAATCTAATACAGCTGCAATTCTGCTCGGGTCAAAAAGTAAAAACATTAAAAACAAGAGCATCAAGACTTTGGATAAACCATGTGAGCTTAAACACGACTCTCCAGGGGCTGACTTCAACAAACATTACTTATGCCATGAGTTTGAGGCTGAAGATATCCCATATTTTGGCAATTTCTCCTGCCTTGGTTGACGTTTGTTCTGTCCAAGCACTTTTAGTGACATTAAAATTGACTACTGTTTACTATTTTTCAGCTCCACTCTGAAGCCACGCACTTCGTTAAAGTCACAATGGCCACGGTTACATGATGTTTTTTAATTCGGAATAAAGTATCCAGAATTAACTAATTCAGAACTAAAGTATTCTCCTTCGGGTAACCTGGAAATAGTAATTCCGTATTGAGGTTTACATGGAAAACATGTTTATTCGCCTTTATTCAATTCTGCTTAAGGTCTGGGGGTTGGGAATGGTTCTGACTGGACAGTAGTGACGTATTTACGTCTACTGGAAGAAAACAAACTCCAGTTCAGCATCTCCAGCATCTCTGTCAGGGAAACTTCATCCAACTTGGACGCTACAACTTTAAAAAGGTCTGATGGTTTTATGTCCATCCACTCTTGTCATTATTTCTAAATCCTCCAAGGCTGTAATTAAATAAATTGTCTAAGCTCGAGTCAAACGCTTGCTTTGGGTGGCTATCCTGTTCCCGTCAGGACAGGATCAGGGAACAAGGGAACGGGCACGTGCAGAACGACCGGAATTAATTTAAAGCAGAATGAACATATACATGATTGAGGACTTATTCAATTCAGATTTAAAACCAGAATGAACCAGCCACCTACTTCTGAATTAAGTTTAATTGGGAATTGTCATTTTCATTCGGAATCAGGTGTTTACAAGGTCATTTTTAATCTTTTTAAAGAGGATTTAAGTTTTATTCTGAATTAAAAGGTGGAGCTAAAATATTCTTTGCTTTGAGAAATGTTACTTGTTTCTCGTTTAATAAAGAAATGTGGTTCAGATCTGATAAAACTGCATCAATGCTAATCTCTGTGCGAGCAGTCATTTCCTGTTGTTATATCACTGCTTTGGAACATGCCACTTTGGGCAGCGCACAATCGTTGGATGATCAGTCTGATTATAGACATTGAATCAGGCTGATCTTTCTGCACTGCAAGGTTAGAAAATGTGTCATGACTGCAACACATAAAACACAGCAGATTACCAAATCGGCAGAGTATTGTAGGGCAGCATGGACATACTAATGCATGAATGTTCAAAACAGCATAGGCACTGTAGCATGGTACAGTGTACTTTTGAAAAGGGGTGGATATCAAGTTTTAAAGGTTAAGAAGTGCAGGGCAGAGGAAGTACAGAGCTTTTGTGTTTCTGTCATTTTGTAGTTGCCTTATTTCACCAGGAAGGTGCATGCTTTGGAACAAAAATTAAGGTTACAAAACTTGACGTTGTACCTTCAAAATATACTGAGCTTTTCCTTGAGTAACAGTTGACAAACACTGATATGTTCAAATCTTAAAGAAAATCCCTTAAAGTGTTCTTGAGATATGATGTTTGAAAGGAAGGCATGAACATGAGACTACATGACTTGACATTTGACCTATTTCTTCCAAAATCCAATCAGTTCAACCTTGAGTCAAAGTTTCAAGAAAATCACTTTAAGCAATCTTAAGAACTGGTGTTGCCAAAAAAGACCTCTACAGATGGACAGATAACCAAAAAAGACAATCCCTCCTGCTCTGACTACAGCAGACTACTTATCATATACTATAAGGGATGACTGCTGTTCTGTCATTTTCTGTGCCATGCAACATTTGGATACCAAACGGTTGGTTGTTTCATGCTACCAGAACACAAGCAGCTGCAATAGAAGTCGGTTTAGAAAAGACACAGTGTAAAATCCCCTCCTTATTTAAAATCTGCTCTACAGTCACATTCCGGTCATTCATCAATATCCAGCCCTGCGCACCATAAATAAACATTTACCTGGCTGTCCATTTATAACCATACAGAGTTTAATTTGTATTCACTTTGTCTCTTTTAAGACTGTATTTGTGCTGCCAAAGTTGTTTGGGGGACTTGGCAAAAGCGAATGTTTTTGGATTTACAGCAAAAAAACAGTGAGGCTGTGGTGCCAGCTGTTAGCAGTCCAGGAAAACAGAAGAACAAGCATCCCCGGGAATTAGTGGTCACACTGGTATAATCACACATGGGCATACCCACACACACAAGCACACCTTCTCTTCACTGCAGCCTGAGACAATCAAAGAGGATTTACTGTTCCCCTGTTGAACCCACCTCACATTTTTTAATGTTCCCTCACACAAGTGCACTGTGCTTCCTCAGAAAAAAACAACACAGTGCCCACTTTCATGGTTACACCTCAGTAAGGTTTTTTGGGCCATTAACTTTTTGGATGCATAAAGGCAGTCTTTGTGTGAGAAAAATAAACACTTACCGGCAGTCAGGTTATTCAAAATCAAACTGGCCGCTTTATTATTGGATGCTTTTACTTTTTGTTTCGTAGCCAGTTTAGCTATCCCCTGTTGGCCATTTCTGATCAAAAGCACAGCCTTTTGGACCACAGGAAACCATTATGCTGCTCCATTACAGCTGTGATGGCCTTTCCCAAAATTCAGTTTGCCACAGTTTGCCTGTAAATAATCTAAGGCCCATGAAAACCACCATAAAACCATAATCATCTGCAGGCTGTAACCCACACCCAAGGATGCACTTGCCAACTTAATGCACCAGTGTGTGCTAGGTGCTTCTTTCAATTTATAGCATTCAACATGGTAGTGTTCCCGAAACTTCTCTAAATTTTTTGCAAAACTCTATGGGACAGTTCAGTTTTGAAAGTTCAAGTACAAGCAACTGTGCTTATGCTGCAAGTTGCTCTCTCGTGTCATTCTTGCATTGGCGGTTGCCCTCGACCAGCATCTGCTCAGCTGTTGGTTGTTCAGGTAAAGAAGGTGCAACATGATGTAGTAGCATCACTATTTGTTAAATATTCAAGTACCTCAGTCTCTCAGAAGTTATGTTTACTTGTACATTTTTCTTCAATCTGACTGAAATCACTGTGAATTTCCAAATTCTCTGTTTACATGGACTTATTCCCATCATGGCGCAAGTATGCATCTGACATATAATCAGAATAAATTGTGCATGCACAGAGCTGTTTCTAAGGCCTAAACTCAGACAGCAGATGAAGTAGTTGGTTTTTCTAACCAAAACAAATACAAACTGTGCTTAGACTTGTAAAAACTGTGATTTCAGGTCAGTATTAATTTGTTGTGGAAATGTGTTGCAGAAGCAGCCAGCAACATGACCTTTAAAAGTATGAAGGGACATGTACCTGATTCTTTCAATAAGCGCATGTTACTAAAACTAAAATATTTTCTGTTTTATCATCCTCCATTCTCCACAGCTGCCATTGGAGACTTCGGATGCCTTTATATTTTATTCTAAAACAAACCCAAATCATGAGCTGCAGGAACTTTTTCCTCTGCCCCCCCCCAAAGAAACTCAAAGCTCTGCAGTAAAAACACTCAGAAGAAGAAACCTGCCTGTACAGTGGGACCATATAGTGAAACCAAGTAGTTTTTCTCTTTAACTGCGCATGCGTGAGCAGCTCCAAACATACACAGTTGAGTAGGTAAGAAAGGATAGAGAGAGGACCAGGAAGGCTTGTTTTTAAGGAGTGTTTACATAAACGTCATTCAGAATAAAGATAAACCAAGCCTCTCATTCAAAATGAAATTTCTGTATGAATGATCTCTTTTGGATCATTTGTTTGATTACTTGTGTCCATGTAAACGTGGCTAGTGTCTCCAAGAGTCTTTCATCATCTGGTATCCCTGTGATACCTCATTCACCATGGTTGCTCCTCCTCAGCTGACGCCAGATGAGGCTTAATGAAGGCTCATGAGTCAAACCAACATGTGCCAAATGTGTGGTGTCACTTTTTCCCTAGCAACTATGCCTAGTGCTAAATACCATACCCAAATTAGCCTTCCTGTGCATCATCATAACAAATTGCAAACGGGTATGATCTGTCATTGAGATGAAAAAAATGGTATAACACCCTGAGAGTGTTTAGCTAAAATATATTTGTACTGAAAAAAAAACACAAAAATAAAACAAATAGGTAGGAACTGTGGTTGAACAAGAAATACAGACAGAGGGGAGATTTTTTTAAAATGTATTAATAGGGATGGATGTACAGTGCCATGAAAACGAATATGCCTTTCTTGATTTCTTACTTTTTTGAATATTTGTCACACTTAAATGTTTCAGATCATCACACAAATTTTAACATTTGACAAAGATAACCTGAGTAAATACAAAATGCAGTTTTTAAATGATGATTTTATTTATTAAGGGAAAAAAGCTCTCCAAACCTACATGACCCTATGTGAAAAAGTAATTGCCCCCCCTTGTTAAATCATGAGTTAACTGTGATTAACCACATTTTTTTGAAAGCTGAGTTCAATTTCACTGATCACACGCAGACCTGATTACTGCCAGACCTGTTGAATTAAGAAATCCCTTAAATAGAACCTGTCTGACAAAGTGAAGTAGGCTGCAAGATCTCGAAAAGAAACACATCATGCCACAATCCAAAGAAATTCAAGAACAAACGAGAAATGAAGTGATTGAAATCTATCAGTCTGGAAAGGATTACAAAGCCATTTCTAACGCTTTAGGAGTGGTTGGCCTACCAAAATTACACCAAGAGCACAACGACGACTCATCCAGGAGGTCACAAAAGAACCCAGAACAACATCTGAAGAACTGCAGACCTCACTTGCCTCAGTTAAGATCAGAGTTCATGACTCAACAATAAGAAAGAGACTGGGCAAAAATGGCATCCGTGGTAGAGCTCCAAGGCGAAAACCACTACTGACCCAAAAGAACACAAAGGCTCGTCTCACATTTGCCAAAAAACATCTTGATGATCCCCAAGACTTTTGGAAAAATATCCTGTGGACTGACGAGACAAAAGTTAAACTTTTGGTGTGTGTCCCGTTACATCAGGCTTAAAAACAACACAGCATTTGATAAAAAGAACATCATAGCAACAGTCAGACATGGCGGTGGCAGTGTGATGGTCTGGGGCTGCTTTGCTGCTTCAGGACCTGGACAACTGGCTGTTATTAATAGAACCATGAATTCTGCTGTCTACCAGAAAATCCTGAAGGAGAACATTCGGCCATCAGTTCATGACCTCAAGCTCAAGCTCACCCCGGTTATGCAACGGGACAACGACCCGAAACACACTAGCAAGTCCACCCCTGAATGGCTTAAAAAAAAATAAAATTAAGGTTTTGGAGTGGCCGAGTCAAAGTCTGGACTTAAATCCAATTGAGATGCTGTGGTGTGACCTTAAACGGCAGTTTATGCTCGAAAACACTCCAATGTGGCTGAGTTAAAACAATTCTGTGCATTGTTCACCCCACTTGCTTTTATGTTAATGTTTTGTTTTTAAAGTGTTTGCAATGGTTGATGCTTTTATGCTTTTTACTCCTGTAAGGTGACCTTGGGTGACTTGAAAGGCGCCCCCAAATAAAATGTATTATTATTATTGTTATTATTAGAAGAGTGGGCCAAAATTCCTCCACAGCGATTTGAAAGACTCATCACCATTTATCACAAACGCTTGATTGCAGTTATTGCTTGTAGGTTTGGAGAGCTTTTTTCCCTTAATAAATAAAATCATCATTTAAAAACTGTATTTTGTATTTACTCAGGTTATCTTGCCTAACGTTAAAATTTGTGTGATGATCTGAAACATTTAAGTGTGACAAATATGCAAAAAAGTAAGAAACCAGGAGGGGAGAAATACTTTTTCATGGCACTGTAAGTAGTTATGAACAATAAGAAATGATGTTATCAAAGCCTTTTTCTGTCTTACAGTTTGCCATCCTTCCAGAAAACATGAAACTCCTTTTATCTAAACTTCAGTGCTTCCGCAGTTTTGGTGCTTTACAGCAGTATACTCTGCAGGTGGTCGATCAAACATTTAATTTTCCACCAGTGCTGACAAAGGCCTCTCACCAAGACAAGCCACTTTTATCGACTGGCGTCCAGTGGGCCTCGGCAGCTATTATAGCAGCAATGAGTGACTGGGCCAGTCAATAGACTTTCTATTAGTGGACTGCTCCCTCAGTCCCATGCCTGCACACACAGTGAGAGTGAGAGAGAAGGGTAGAGGGACCTGGGATGTGCATGAAGGTCAGAGAAGGAGCAGCAAACCCCCTGAGGGAAATGTGTTGTGTGGGCGCGAGTGTGTGAGAGAGAGGACCAGGAGTAGATCAATGAGAGGAATAAATCAGCACTGACACTAGGCTAAGATATTTAAGACAGGGACAAGAACCTCATAATACATAAACAGATCTTTGTAGATCTAATAAATAGTTCAGGTTAATCATTACTTACACATTTATAAAGGGTCACTCCTATATGCAGTAACATCCCAGCACATTTACAAGGATTTGAGCTCCTACATATAGCTAACAGCATGTGAATGTGATGGCAAAGCTTCAGTGACCTTGATCCCACCTGCCTGAGGCATTTTTAGACGGATCTGGATGAGCTGTGAGGGGCTCGTGCTGCTCTGCTCTAACAGAGGGAGTAATAGCTGAGGCAAACACCGTCATTCATCTTTCAGCATCTCACATGGCATCACCTATCATTAATGATGCTGCACTGCTTTAACAGAGCAAGATTAATTTCACAGAGTGATAGGAAGAGAGAGAGAGAGTCAAACAGAAAAACTTTGGCTCTAGCTGCAAGCAGAGTTGTTCAAGGTTTTCTTTTACAGCTCAGACAGCACACTGACACAAAGGTACATTTCTTTTTTCCTTGAAAGTCTTTATTATCCCTCTACTTCATAAGACTTCAGAGGGAAGTTATAAACTTAAGAACTACTTAAATCAGCTGAAGTTACATGTTACTGTGCAGATCTTCATTCAGATATGAAAGTTAGATAATAGTCAGTTTCAGGGACGTGTATTGGCAAGAATCTGGCAATACATGTACTGTGATACAAGGTGTCAACAGAATATATCTTAACAAATACAATAGAGGTGTCAAAATATGAATCCACATTTGAATGATTCATATGCATAAAAAGATTAAGAAATGATTCAGAACATCTATGAATCGATTTTATACAACTAATTTTTCATATTCAAAGCTGCATACACACGTCAACATATGGTAGCTGGCACTGACCAATTCAGAGAAATCATAAAAATTTGGGTGAAATTACATTCCCATTTTGGTTGTTTGATGTAAGTCAACATATTAGGCCTGACTTCGCTCGTTGCTGCTCAATGTCTCCATCTATGTCTGCAAAATTTGGCCAAAACAACAGAGTGTGAATGCAGCTTTAAACATATCGTAAATAATCACCAGTGGCCCAACACAGCAAACTGTTAATCTTTTTTTTTTTGTACAGCCCCTCTCTCTCCTTTCTCAGTACATACTGAACAGGAAGTTGTTGTTCCTGGTGTGTTAGTGAGTCTATCTAGCTTTCATAATAAAACATTTTTAAATATCATCATAAATGTTTTTGTTGTTTTGTTGAAGGTTGTCCTCAGAGTATCCCTATCAAAGTCCTGCACAGGTTCAATTGTTCCAGCCTGCACTTGCCTGTATCCATAAGTCTTGGAAGCGCAAGCCCGCAATTATCCTAATGTCAATTTTCCTATCAATCACCCAATTTACTGAGGTCAACACTGAACATTCACTTACACTCTTATGGAACTTCAAAAGAACAGACACCTCCTCACAATTTCTCCCTCTTCCCTTCTCTCTCACACTCCTTTTTCTTTCACATACACACAGATACTTGAAACTGGATGCTGATACTAATAGTACAACAGCTCTTGTGAATCTCATAATTACAGTGCAGCAATAACATTTCTCCAATTGTGTCCTATTTCCCCTGTACACTGTTCTTTGGTACTTTTTGGCTGTCCATCTAATTAAGTCAACAAAGTAACAAGATGGCCTTATGGTATACGTGACTGATGAATTATTGGTATGTTTTTATAATTTTTAATACCTACTAGTCATGAGAATGGCCTGTTGTGAGAGCTTAAAATGGCCCCAATTCTTCCTTGCACTTGCTGTCTGTGATGCCAGGCTGTGACAGCAGGGCCTCATGTACAGAAAGAGCAAGTATGCAGTGCAGCCCATACTTTGAACCCCCATATCGTCAACTGCCTTTTTCATAATTCTGGGGTTGTCACTCAGAATGACATGAACCTGTTGCTTTGTTGATTTCCCCTGTACTCAGCAGCTCCTCTATGGCTCGTCTGACATGCTCTGCCGTATGAGACCCTGAAACTAGCCTGCATGAATACAGCATGCTTTAACTCCAAAGTGTAGGAACCTCTTCTGTATGCAGTGAGACTAAGCAACAACACAGGACAAAAACTGAACACTAACTATCTGCGGTGAAACTCATAGCAGTCGCATCCTGTTGCCATGAATCTTGCTCCAGTAAAGTTCTGTCTGCAGTGTAGTGTTGAGAGGGCACACAGTGGATCAAAAAGCTCCAGAAGACAACAAAAACCTACGTTCACTACCATCAGAGATGTGCTGATTGACAAAGTGATGAATTTAACCACCTCTCTGTAATCTTTTGAGCATATTTTATCCTTCTTTTCAGAGTCCACAGTTTGTTGTTTTGGCTCTGCAAACTTCTCCCTTTCCTCAGTGGCTTTGGTAATTGCTCCGTTATTCTGTTGCACGCTTCATTTTTAAATGTATCTAAGCAGCTCTTGTAGTACCTGGATATTAATTAGGGCTCCAGAAAAATGTTAACATCTGATACTTCTTTAGAATTTTTGTGGAAACTAAACAGGCATAAATCATTATGGAAGGTTATCTAAAGATGAAACCAACAAAAAAGTTATTTAAAACTGGCAGCAGTAAAGCCCCATTTATAAATAATACCCAGGTGTAAGTACAGTCACTCTTCTTTGTTCATCTTCACTTTCCCTGTCTTTAAGTTTGTACTTTTTTCTTTTTTTTTGTATACGTAATATTTAAAATGCAAACCTTAAAACATGTATTTGGGTGTTTTTTTTTTTTCTTTTTTCAAAAATGGAGCAGGTTTCAATTCTCTCTCCAGCAGTGACCTTGCCAACAGCAAAACTGGTAAATATGTAAATCAAAGTGCCTAACCATATTAGCTTGAATACTTGGAAAGGTACTTGTTACAAGAGAAAATACTGTTTTTATTTATGCTTTAGAGTCCAACGGACCTTCTCTCACAGCGGCTATTTTGACTTGGCTGCCAAATGATGAAAACACAGGTGTTACTGATAACATTAACCATCGGTCTGTTCCACTCAGTGATTCATGTGTGACGGAGAGCCAGCAGGCAGAACACCACAACCCTGAAACTATAGCAGCAGCATGAAATTCAGCCATCATTAATGTTATTATATGCACCTGTGTTTTTCCTGCAGAGACATGTTAGACTGTGAAAGTGACAGTAAAGGTTTCTTGTTTTTAAGCACCACCCAGCAGAATCAAACTGAAAAGAAATGACAGATTGTTTTTGCCACGTCACAACACAAAGAGCACTCATTTCGCCCGGTCAGTTCAATGAAAATCAAAGTTTGACTACGTGACTGAGAAAAAAAACCCTGTGACCTTCCATCTTCCATATGAAGAAGCATAGTGGCCAAACTAAGTGATCCCCCCTCTGTGCCAACTTTGGAACTGGCAACAGAGGCTTTACAAGCTACGGAGCTGAGGATGCTTTCTGTCTGTCAAAGAGCAGCTACAGCCCCTGGAATATTATCCTTATATCATTTCATGAATAATTGGGATTTTGAGTACTGGAGAGCATCCACAGACAGGAAAGGGAGCCCTCAACTGGTTCATCTGCAATAAAGCTTCGTACCTGTGTACTGATTTTACAGTAAAAAATCATCCCCGTTACTGACTGGTGGGATGGAGAATGTTCAACTGTTTAATAGACTAAATACATCCCTGAACACAAAACTCCACCAAAAGGGTTATATTGACAAAACAGTCATCTTCAGACTTGACAACACAAACAGAGAAGACATAGCAGTCAAAGCTGGAGAGCAAATTTATATGAAGATGCTTTTTTTAAAATCCTTGAATAATAACATGCGACCTGAGCTCAGACTTAAATAAATGACTACATAATGACTTGGAGGAAGCAGTAGCTCATGACTAGAACTGGCAAAAGCTAGTGGTACAAACTAAAAGAGAGCATATGCAGAAGCACAGATAGGCTGAATCACTGTGAAGCCGCTGTGTCTCTCTCTAAAGCCTTTTGATCTTTCCGTGTTTAAGACAGATGACTAAAGTCTGACCGTCACATTAAGTCTGTAGATATAAAATGCCATGAGCTTAAAATACAAATAGAAAACAGGCTGTTGCATTTTGAGCCTCTATCTTTGCTCCTTCTGTTCCTCTCTGATGTAATGCTTACAAATACATGAGCACAGGAGATGTGCCCCTAAAAACAATTTGACGAAAAGCCCTTCTCTATCTTTCTATACTTAGAATTCACTCTTTCGTGTGGGCAAAATTCACTTGCATGCTAAGAATAGGAGCACCACATCTTTGCTGCTGATGTAATTACAGTGAATATGCATTAACATTCAGAGGCCATGTGTGCCCTTTTGCACTTAATCGGAGGGGGCAGCAGCATGGCACAGCACAGGGACAAAGTAAACAGGAGCAGAATTGGGAAAGACGCAACGGAAACAGCTTTCACTTTCTATTGGTTAAGTTGTGACAGTCATCGAAAGCTGCACAGAGACACCACAGCTGCACACAAATGAAAAGTTCCCACAAAAATAAAATGCAGCCATCTCACCAAGAGCAGCTCCAGACACCTTTTGTATAAATAATTTAATCAGGATTAAAATATGATGTGTTTGAGGTTTTTTAATGAACATTTCCCACCTGGAAGAAGGCTAAAGTCAAACATAAAGAAAAAAAATACAATGTAGAGTGCTGAAGTCCTCTGCACTTCGTTTCAAAAGAGACATTTTGACAGATAAAGTTTTTTGTTTGTGCTTCTTCAAGTCTTTGTCAGTTTGAGACAGAAAATCCACATTTGTGCAGCTCTGAAGAGCCGGGTTTAGACAATTAGCAAAAATAGACTCAAGTAACTGTCAGTCACGGTACACAAACCCCCCAAATTACAAAGCTCAAAGGAACTTTTACAAACGGCCACGGAGACACTCATTAAGAGAGGTAAACTAGATATCTAGTTAAATACTCATTATTTTCAGTAAGAAAGGGTTTGTCTGTTCTCTGTGTTAAAAAACCAATCTTAAGAACTGATCCTTTTCAGTGAGAGCTGCCAGTTATGGTGGTTTTGGCATTCGACAAGGACATCTATCAGATGACTCTCCATGGACCCTCTGGGATTTGGCCTGTGTTTCCTTTCTTCATAAATCCAAAGAAAAAGCTGCAGAGATCATACATCCTATGTTTCTCATATTTCTTTACACTGGGAACACCAAGGGGTCTCCAATAGAGTGTTATAATGAAAGAGATGTGTTATTCTGATGACCTGGACTCAGCAGAGGAATTTAGAATAAGCTGCATATTATGTCTTAATCTCTGTCCATTTTCAAACCTACAGATATTTTAACCTTGTTCAAAAACCTGATGGAATCAGTAAACTTCTTAGAGCCAACTAAAAATGTCACAAAAAGCCCAATGAAAACTGCAGCCAAGGTTGTTGTCCAGGCAGATATGTCTTGGAGGAGAAGCACTGACATCATACAAGCTCACTCAACAAGTGTTGGCTTAAGAGGCTTTCAGACCTGGATGCAGTGGGCCCTGCACACGGCTGAAGGAAAAACATTCATGTCTGTTTGTTGCACAACACAAGAGCAAATCTTAGCCCTGCTGGCAGCAAAAGGTGGTAAACTAATTAGTTGGTACCAGATAGTTAAACTAAAGCGATACTAAGAGATATATACGTGATGTTAACTATACAGACCTAGATGCATGATGGCTGCCACAGGTCCCCTGCATCAGTTCAGCTCATTGGTTGTGCACTTTGCTCAGTGTAGAGGCAGAAGAACAACGACAGAGTCAAAACAGCAACAGAAACACCTATAACGACGTAACATCCAAATACTGTGCTATGACTGTACAGACACAAACATGACTGTTAATCTAGCTGATGACAGATACAATGTCCTTTAAGAACGGGGGATATTTTTTGGAAATAAATGTGCATCCTTTCAACTACTGACCATGTATGATGGTGAGTTCCAGTTTACTTTGTCCAAAACTGTGTTTGTGTTGGCGGAGTGTCTAGGGCTGTAGTTTCTCAAAACTATTCATTAGTATTCTTTTAAAACAGTTTTAAAACAGAACAGTTCAAAATGAGACATAGGAGAGCAAAAACTGTTTTCACGTGTGCATTTTTGGTACACCCATTAAGACAGCTGGCTGAAAGTCACTATTTAAGACAGTCACTCACCAAACCATAAGTAACAACACTGCATGGAGGAAAATATTGTAGAAAGAGGAAAACAGAGAGCAAACAGTGCTGATTATGAGGTCTGACCACTGAATATCTGTTGCCTACATTAATTATTGCTCTTCATTTTGTTTGTTTTACTCTCAGAAATAGTTTGATTGTCATCATGTTTGCAGTTTACTTCTCACACAAAAGGCAGTTGTTCTCAGCATGAGATCTTTGTGGACCCTCTAGTGGTATCCATCAGTAACATGTATCGCATACAGGCAAATATATAAACTACAACGCTCATGATACCAGAGGATGCTAATGCTAGGATAAACAGCATCTTTAGCCTAAATCTTTACACATATTTTTTCAATATAGGCTCACAATCTTGGTCGATGCTCTATCTAAATTACAGCAGCCCACGTAGTTTAATTTCTTCTGTCTTGCTGTTTAAATACCTCACAAGCAAACAAAGGCAGTGAATGGCTGCTATGGGATGAACAGATAACACTGGTAGTGTCCAGTAGGGACAACACACTGGCAATTATGTTGGTTACTAAAAAAGGAGATGAATGTGCATGTAGGCTGAATTGGATTATACTCAAATAAAACCACCTAAAGCAACATTCAGAATCGGTGGTGCTAGCATTGCTGTTATTAGCCACACTGCTCTCTACAAGTCATTTTTGCATTTTTTACCCACTGACACTGTAATCCATTGTTTAGAATAAAATTTTCATCGTTTTCTAGGTGTTTTATCCACTAAAGAATTGAATGCTTTAGGGGTTCCTTTAAACTGCACAAATCAACATCGACTCAAGGATGAACTAAAAAGATTTTGAAGGTCATTGGAAAAGTCAAAGGCCACTGGATCCCTAGCTTGTCAACACAAAATCTCAAGGACCCTCTGAAATATTCATCCCTTTCACTGTGTGGTGACTGTACAGCTCTCAAGGTATTTGTATCCAGGATGCATTCTTGGGTTTTCATTAGGTACTGTAAAGTAGATTCATTTTCTAACTACCTTCAAAGCTATTGGACCTTTTGCCATTCATTAGAAATACTGCAATTTCAAGGCATTGTGTTGGCATGTCATGTTGATTTAATAGTATATTATACAATAGCAACCCTGCATTTGCCGCTAGAGTCGTGTGTGTGTATGCATTTAGGTCTGCCAAAATGAATCAGGGGAATGAAAAATTGCATAGATCTGAAAACGCCCTTTGTGTTTTCTGTTCCCAGCATGTAGTGGCTTTAATGCTACAGGGCCATTCAGATTGGGCTTCAACATAAAGCTGAAGGTAAGGTTATCCCATTGGCTGCCACTGCCACATTTATAATGATGAATGAGTGCTGCAATTGGAAATGTGAATAAAATGAAACCACTCCAGCTCAAGAGGTTTAACCTGTTTTTTTGTTGGTATGCCTAATACACAAACACACTCACAGTTTGAGCAGAAGTGTG
Source organism: Cetoscarus ocellatus (assembly GCA_037902135.1). Taxonomy (NCBI): domain Eukaryota; kingdom Metazoa; phylum Chordata; class Actinopteri; order Labriformes; family Labridae; genus Cetoscarus; species Cetoscarus ocellatus. The sequence goes on along the minus strand of JBAMNC010000019.1, from coordinate 1,289,786 downwards.
AGTTCAACGCGGTGTGAGAGAATATTTTTATGTTTCATATTTATTTCTTGTGAACTCATACCAAAGCCCTTCAAACATTTTCCATAAAAGCTTGGATTACGTCTGGTCTCAGAGGGGTAAATACAGCATTGGTAATCTACTGAGGAGTTCTGGTATTTATTCAGCTAATCACAATAGTGCCAGTTGGGCCGCCTAGGCGCAGAGATTTAAATGGAGAAGGCTACATGGAAATGAGAACGCAGCTGGATGCCTCGCCACCTAACAGTGGAGAGGAGTTTCTGCGAGAGGCAAAGGATGAAGATGACTGATGAATACTATTTTGTCCTCAAGGCTTTGTTCATTCAAGTCACATTACTCAAACACTGAGTGGTGTTATGACAGGGAAACACATACCCAAGTGGTGGTGGAAGGTACACACAAGAATAAAAACACTTGTCAAAATGATGGGATTGTCAAGACAAAAACATTAAAAATAAATGGAATTCAAGCGCCCATTCACAAGAATGAATCACAACACTTACATTTCTTTCAAAAGCAATGAGTTTATGGCATTTTAGCAGAACTAAAAGAGGATTATTGTGTTGTAGTCTGTGTATTTACCAGCATCCTACAGAGGAAAAAGTGGCCAAATTCTCAATCTCTTCCTCCGTTTATGTCTCACTAAAACAATGTTCTGCAGTCTCTTACTTACTAACAGAAGGCTTTTCTTTTGTGCAGTTTCCTGCAGGCAAATACATTAGCAGCAACCTTGTGACAGATTAATCATATGTTCAAAGCTGTGACGGATTCAAATTAGAGGGACAAGTCAAGAACACTGACATCACAGGACTTTCAACATGTCAGTTCTCCGTGCTTCATTAACACACAGGCACCTTAACACACAAACATTATACAGTGAACCCTGCAGTTATTCTCTGCATGTACACGCTGTTTGCTTGGATTTTAAGGACATTTAATCCTGCCATTATTTGTTGTCTGCTTGGGAATGTGTAGCAGTAAGGTTGACTTTGAAGGTTGACATGTTCAGAGAGGGGATGGTCGGCTCAGATCATTTTAAATCCAGCAAAATGCAAATTGAAGTCACCCTTAAGAAAATTGCCTAAAGCTAATAAAGCAATAAGAAAACGCTCAAAATTTAGCACTTGAGTCATCACAGCATCAGCCAGCAAACAACGTAATGATGGTTTAAAGAGGAGATTATGTTTTATGCTTATGTAGGCAGTGCGAGCTAGCAACACTAACCTTAGGTCCTCTTTTACATTTAATGTCCACATTTGTGCGCAGACTTTAGTTACTCTAGTCAAACAGTTACATGTGGGTTAAACCCAGTGGTACTGAGTTACTTTCTATCCACTACTAACATATTACCTCCACAACCCTCAGCCCACCAGTCCAAAAATCACGAAGAGGGCAAAGTTAAGATTTCTCTCAATACATCCGAGCATGTGAATAATAATTCTTCTACTAAGTGTTAGTGTGTAAAAACAGAAATTTATAGTATTGATTTTCCCTTTTGATTCATGAAACATAATTTATATTATGTCTGCAACCTACCTTAACAGGATAAAATTAAGTAGCAACAATATATGCTCAGATGAAGACCAAACCATCTAGTCTAAAAGATCTACAAGGTGATCAAGATCTACAGTTTGGTCACCTGAAACAAGCACATACATAAATTTGATTAGGCTGGTCTTGAAGAAAAGGGCATCTTGGACAATCTTGGTACCACTCAGAAGTTTGTTTTTTTTTTTTTTTTCAGGTTTCAAGGATCAGAAAGAACCTCATTTTTATCCCCAGAGATGATATATAACAGTGTGAAGATCCAGTCTGCCACTTTCTGATTATTAAAATTGAAAAAAAATGTCAATACTGTTTATCTTGGAGTTCATTTTTGATGCCATGTATTGAAAAAGTTTGAATATTGTTTGTTACTTATTTATATGTCTTACTTTTTCTCGATTTATGTGATAGTTCAAGGTACTGGTAATGAGTTCTTTCTGCATAAATAACTTACAGGGTAAGTGCTCAGCAAAAATAAATACATAAATAGAAAATAAGATGTGATTCAGTCTACTTTTTCCAGCCTTTTAGTGTGCCACAGCAGAATGATGTGCCCTCATACATTGTGGTGAAAAAATGAACCTAGAAAAGGTGAAAATGAATCGATAAAAAGTAAAGTTCCATCAGACTGTCTTGGCAGCCTCAGGGACAAAGACAAGTTCCCACTTCTTTTCTCGCACAATGTCATCTCATGGCACACCTCATCACTTTCTCTTTCAATTCTACTTTAATGCAAGGTAGCAGAAGTCTTTATGAATTATTTTAGCAGCATCATCATTTCATGTGCAAAGTCAGCTCGTGGAAATAATGCAGAGTAAGACGTTTTTAAATCAAATGTTGGGATCTAATTTTGGACCATTTTTTGTTATGCGCTAAATGAAGTCCCAGCTATTGCAGACAGTGCAATACAGCATTACTCTTCTTTAAACATGTTCTCAAAGCTAGAGGCTAAGGTTTGTGTTTAACGGCCATTTCTGATGCGCCATTCGAAGAGTGCAATATACTTTGATTCCACGGAGCTCAAAGTGATGCATATTATTGTTACAGCCCCATTCAATGCAAAAAACATTCACAGCCTACACAATAATCTCTGATCTATTATTTTGTGAACAAATGCAGAATGCTTGTTTATTCAGGACACATTTAACAGAACAACATGCACTCAAAATTCAGATTGTAGGGGGGCAGCAGCACTTGACCATATGGTTAAAATCTGTTTTTTCTGCAAGTGAGTATGGTCCAGTATCTGCAGGATAAACATTAAAGCATTATTTTTTGATCTGGCACAGCCTTAAACTGCAGTGACAGGCTGCCTAAAAGCTGTGGGGAGAAGGACTCGCCCTCCAGTCTGTTTCTGTCTCTCTCTGCTTATCCTCACACTCTGTTTAAGCCTTCCGAACAGCATGTTTGAAGCTTTGCCACACACATGCATGACATCAGTTCAAACATGTCGGCACACAGTTTAACACTATTAATTGCTCATTTTGCTGCAATTAATATGGTTACCATAATGCTCAATAAAATGGATCTACATGTCACAGGTGGATCATCTCTTTCTGGGCTCTCAAAACATGCACTGATACTTTTTTTTTCTCAGTGTAATGATTTTGACACTTAAAACTTGAATATGTGTTGATCAAAATACCTCCTGAATACCACAGTGGTTTAAACATTTACATATCATCACTAGAAAAACACCAGTTGATGATGTTTTGTTAGCTCTGACTAACACGCTCCACTGGTACAGTACCATCATTGTTACGTCACATGGAGAGAAACTCATTTGCCGAAAAACATTGTGCTGAATCATCATTTTTTATTTAATATTTACTGATTTAATTTAAAGGAAATCATAACACATATACTTGCAGTGTATAGTATGACTTGTCACTGACCAATGAAAGAACAAGTTAATGTTTGGATATGATTTGCAATTACTTAAACGCTCTAAATTGATGATGAGCATTAGCAACTCCGAATGTGCTATTCAAAATTGTATTCAAGAAATGTTTTAGTCATAATGTTATATCGATAACGTTCATACTGTTGTGATTCCTTGTAACCAGTTTGTAGAGTGGTGAAGGGATGGCTTATTTCTGTAGGCCAACCCGGAAGTTAGAATTGCACTGGTTCTCTTGACTACTAACCTTTGGGATTTTTCACTGTGTTCCAGGATCATTGCTGAAAATCAGGTCTATGGTGAAAAAAAAATTATGAAACTTATCAGTGCTGTTCGTCATGATAATCTCCACAAACAAACCTAAGTTTTAATATTTTCTAAGCTAAAATATTATTGACAAGGGGGTTCTGGTTTGGCAGAGAGGTATGCAACCAGGCAAGACCCATATACATGCTTCTGTCGGCCTGGGTTCGAATCCAGCCTGTGGCCAGTTTGCAGAGTGTCCTCCCATACTCTCTCTCGCCCCCCTTCACAAGCCTATCCACTGCCTCTTTCTCTCCTGTCAATAAAAGGCACAAAATGCCCAAAAATAATCTTTAAAAAAATGTTATTGGCAAGACTAAATAGTAGGGGTGTAAATCACCAGTTTCATGACGATACGATATGATATCGATTCTTTGGACAACGATACGGTATTTGCCGATATCACAAAGTCTGCTAAGATTCAATTTCGATTCGATACGATTCGATACGATTCAGGGGCCTTCGATCGAATTAAGACGATATTATGTACTCACTGAACATAATCAGCTACATTTCACCTAAAGCAAGAAAGAAATACAAAGCAATTTCTAAGTTTTGACAATTTTATTACTTAAATGTGAAACGATGTGCTGACCTTTGGGTATGATAGGTTATAGAGGATTATAACCATCTGTATGATCTAATCATGTTTAAAATTAAAATTGGGTTAATTAGTAGTCAGGTGTTTTTAGACTTTGCTTCACTGTTTAATGGTAGGTGTGGAGGAAGAATAAGAACAAGCTCTCACTGTTTTCTTTTCATACAATAAGTAATTTCCTTAATCAGTGCGCTACAAAATCAAATGATGAGATAACTTACTGTACTCGTGTGATTACTCCCGTCGTGTGTGTGCAGGATGCACCCTCTGCGGTCAGATCGACTGTATCTTACCTGAAGACAGCAGTGCTATTTTCTGATTGGCTGACACGTCAAGCTCCTGCTTAGCTCTGTGATGCTAAGAGCGTGTTGCTACACGTTAGCATATAGCAGTGTTACTCAGTGGGCGCTACACAGTACATTTTAAAGCAGGAGAAATACCGGGTGGGTTGTGTGAGAGAGCGAAAAGGTGCGCATCTCATACGCTGAATGCATGAGACTTGAGAGCCCTGTGAAGTTGAAACTTCAGAACAAGGCGATATTGGGTGGAAGCGGTGAAACGGATATCCTGTCAGAATTTCAAAATAAAGGAGTTGACGATGACGATGTTGATCGATGTTTTGAGTTTCCATCGATTTGATTGGATCATTGCTTAACCAATTGATGTATCGATCCATATCGATGGATCATTACACCCCTACTAAATAGCAAGAGCTAAGCAATCATAGAACTACAACATGCCAGATGGGCTTAAAAGCAGACACCATACTTCCAGCACATAACGCCATGCTGTAATTTTCTTGTTCAAGAATTCCTCTAAATTGGATGGTCTGCTGCCCATGGTTATGGCTATCATGAATGTATTATTGTTTATCAAAAGTGATCAGTAATGATTCATAAAGGTCCCCTGCCATTTCTGGAGTTCCTATTAGCAGTTCAGTTAGTTAGGCTGGCTTTCCTTGTTTGGTTCGGATGGCTTTCACACCCACCATGAACAGAGCTCTGGTTTGCTTGGAAGCAAACCGAGAGCCACGTTTTTGGCAGATAGATTTCAGCTCTTTGTTCTGCACCAGAGTTCAGAGTTCTGAACTTCACAAAAAAGCAAACCAGAGTTCATTTGGTGATAGGTGGGAAAGCAACCTTAGACTACTGGCATGGTGCAACATCAGCTGTGATGGGCACAAAATGGTACACCCTCTAAGCTTCAAGGTAAAAATTTGTGCACAGACTTAAGAGGAGTTGACACAAGTTCTATTATAATTCACGGTCGCTGGACTGAGACAGCAGCATACCTTTAAAAAGAATCTGTACTGGTACAGGACAAATATAGGCACACCACAGTGCACACTCAAGCACCAGAAAGACTCTTTCTGAGTAAAGCTGTGCCTGTAGCACAATTTACAACAGTGACAGCGACTGCCTGTACGGCTATTTATCATAAATTCCACCTAAGCAGCAGAGCATCTCTCTCATTATTGCACACTAGTGGCTGTTGTGCCCTGCTCAAGAAGGTTAGGGGTAATTGTTGTGGGTGTAAGGGTAATCCATGTGCTTTTCCGACAATTTCCCTTACCAAGATTGGTTTGGCAAAGAGATAGAGACACTGTGAGGGATTGTGTGTGAGTCTGCAAGGGAAGACAAGGAAGGAGGAGACCGGAAGGAAGAGACACGGAGAGATGGTAGAAGGATGAAGAGCAGTCCGCAGAAGAAAGAAATAGTTTAAGGCAGGAATAATGGAAGGATGAGCCACTAGCCAGATGGAAAGGAGAGAGAAGAAAGAAAGATATGAACAGGAAGACTGAGCATGTGCTATACATGCACGTGCCAGTGCATGTGAAGTGTGTATCTCTATGCTTGCTTGTTCGCACTAGTGTGTGTGTGCACCAGACTGAGTAAGCCCCCCTTTATTTGCTGTAAGGATTAAGAGGACAGCTTCAACACATGCACATTTTCGGGCTTAGTGCAGTGCCAGACTCTGAGGCACATTCACAACTGGGGGTGTGTGAAAAATGTGCATACAGGCACACAACCGCAGAAATGATGAGCACATTCAACAACTCTTGTTGAAGGCTCCACCACAGGATCACAAGTGAAGACAAAGACAGATTAGCACACAGAGAGGGACGCTTTGAAGGCCAAGACATACTGTTGACGCTTCAAGAAGACTGTGATGAGATTTGCATTTGTGTCCTGCAGGCTTTTCTTATGTCCAAATTTTAAATTGGGAGCTGTTGAAGTTTTTTTTTTTTGCCCCCATCATTTCTGATACTTTCGGTGTTTTCCTAAGGCAGAGCTCCTGCAGGAGAAAGCTTAGCCCAGTTTGGTCACACAGGTCAAACACTATCATACCAATTCCCCCAGTTTGAGTAGCTGCTAATCTTGGCTGGCTGGGGACTGGATTATCCAATTAAAAAACTCTGACCCCCCAAATGACCCACTCAGCACCCAGCAAAGAGGCACACACGGCAGCCACCAAGAGAGATAAAAGAGCCAGGATTGGTTTTTTGGGTGGACAGGTAGATATTGGAGAGATTTGCAGTAATTACTTTCTCCACAGTTTTGGAGAGAAAGTCGGCCATTCAACTTGATTTTATGTGGTAAATGTTTTCCCCCCTCTAAATAAGTAATTCAATCATTTCTTGGATAAAGCATCTCTTTAGAACCAACTCCTTAAAATCCAAAACAAAGTCTATCTGACCTAAAATAGTTCTTAACAGCTACTTAAACACTTAAACCACTTAAACAGCTAAAATGTTAATGTTAATATCATGAATATATATATTTAAGTGTGCCAGCTCTTCCCTCATACTGACCAGGTCTGCTTGCATGGCCTTGCAGATGGCGAGCCCCAAAGGCAGCAGCTCTGTTGTTTCTTTGGACTGAGCCAAGCTGAGCTTTGTGGTTTGTACTACTTTTTATGTAAATGTAATATAAATGACCAAATGCCAGGTCTACAGTATGCCAAATACACCCTGATGTATTTGTTATAAAATATCAGATCAGCTGACAAGAAATTTAATCCATTTCAGTTATGCAAATAACTATCATTTTATCAGATATACTGATCGGTAGTTAATATATTATAAAAACAACTAAAGAAACTGAGCTAGCAAGAACACACCCCTGTACAGAGTCGACCAGTGTCAACTCAAGTCAAACTCAAAGTCACTAATTTACACAGTCACTAGTTGAACCATTACACTGAACTTATTTCCCAGCCTTTGTCAGTTCGTCTTGAGAACTGTCTGTTATAGTTGTTTCTGTGGCTTTGCTGACTGTCATATCCTCCTGCCTCTGCACTGAGCTCATCGGTATGTTGCAGCTTGCATCTGTGTTGCTAACTTCTGAACGATGTGCACAACGTGGTGGCCATCATGCATCTGCATAGTTTATGGTAAGTATACCTGCAGTCATGTGCTTCTTGTGCTATTGAGCTCACTGGAGGCCAAACTAGTGGCACACAGATAGCGTGCAGCTAAGAGCTAAGCAGAGTAACAAACTTGATTGTGAGACAGAAAGCTGAGTTAAATCCTGCCTTCAGTATACCAGGCACAAACCAAAACCGTAGACTGTACTTAACTTCCTGGTAGCCTTGTAGCTGTCCCTTAAGGTCTCCAAAAGCAGCACGTTGTTTGCATCTGTGGGGGTAAAATCCTGGTTTATGGAAAACTTGCCCCAAAACTCCAGCGTTACTTTACGGGCCCATTTTGACATGGAAAAAGTGTACTCTGAGAATAAGGTCCCGGGTCACTGTCCCTCTTGTGGCTTCAGCCGTGATGATCTATATGCCCGGTCTATCAGACACTTCTCATCCATGTGTAGAGTATCTTTCAACAGCCCGGCAATAAACTCCTTAGGATAAGGTTCTTCTGCAGAGTCTTTCATACTTACTATTCTTAGTTTATTTCTATGAGAGAAGACCTCCACCTTGCCTGTGCTATTTTTATCTCCAGTGTCGAAGCATTGTTAGCAGTTTTTCTCTGTCGTTGCCCTTAACAAGGTAGTGGTAGGGTAAAATTCCTCTTAAAGACTTGATTACAGCTCAGAACATCTTAAAAATAATGTCAATCCTGGCATCAATATAGTGCATAAGTCCACTTTCATTGTTATAATCTCAGATCATAGGCCACCAGTGGCCTTCAGTATAGGGATTGACCGATATGGATTTTTTAGGGCCGATGCCGATACCGATTTTTTTCCATCACCCTTAGCCGATGACCGATTATGGACTGCCAATTTTCTTGGGCCGATATTTGTGGCCGATACTGCTTTTTGCTCCCTCAATTTACATGAAAAAAATGACATTATCAACTTTAAAAGGAATAAATATTCAACCATGTACACAACATTTCTCTCATAGTTTAAGTTTTATCTCCCATCGATGTGATGGCTGCCCCTCCACAGTGGGACGCGCACCCCCTCCCCCTTCCACACACACACATCAGCTGAGCAGACGCTGACTGAAAAACTCCGCTAACACTGGATTGATAACGGCAGCAAACAGCTCTAAACACGTTTTCACGAAAAACAGACACAATTTAGTACTACATATAAAACATTTCTCTCATCATTAAAGTTCTTCTAGTGCACACTAAAGACCTCTCTGATAGCAGACACGGCTGCTCCACTCCGCTCTGAAGGAGAGAGCACACACACACACACACCCACACACACACACACACACACACACACACACACACACGACACGCATTTAACCTCAGCCCGGTGTTCGCTGAATTAAACTCCTACAAACACCATGGAACTGAATTGACAACATTGACGTTACTTAATCCTTAAACTGGTGTTCGTAACAGCTGTATATATTAGCCTACAACTACATCAACAGCTCCCTAAATATGATGGTAAGCAGTTTTAAAGATGAAGCGTTCAACAGCATTCCCGTTTTTCTGACCCACAAACTTAAGTATGTTTTCAAGCACGTATATTACATGCACTTGGCATTCATGTTTCCTATTTCAAAGTGGGTGGCAATATTTCAACTAAGTTTAACTGTTAGAGGCTAATTGAAAGTTTAAAACTTACCGTTGTTGTGAAGCAGCCTTCACCACTCTTGCAGTGGGAGAGGGGTAACGCATCTGCATGTGCTGCAATGTCGATGCCGATTCAAGTAAAGAACGCAAATATCTGCCAGATATATCGGCCGGCCGATGTATCGGTCGATCCTTACTTCAGTACTGCTGTGTACCCTCTCCTGACGTCATCCGAGTCTGGGGCGTGGTGGTCTGAGAGACCAGTGCTGACTCTGGGCCTTTGCTAGTCTTAGCTTTGTTTTTCTTCCCTGACATCTGGTCAGGTTTCCATTCGTTGTTTTAAAGTGAATAATACGCTTCACATAGGAACAAAGACGCAGGTTTTCAGCCGCATATTGTGCCCTCATAAATTTCAATCTTCATCAGATTCTGTGAGAATGACATACAATCTCTGTGTAAATAAATTAATACTATTTACCTGATCAAAGTCATTTCTTATTTGTCTGTTTGTATGACATCTTTCTGTATCATCCTATGATATTTTTGCCATGTACTGATTTTCATTGTACTGTATCAACGTTAGGTGATAATACTGATATTGGGGGCCCTGTATCGCATACTTATGCAAATTGTGAGCAGCCCTGTGTTTTCCAGCCTGGTGCTTCCTTTGCAGAGCGTCTCTCTCTCTCTCTGTAGTATCATCACAGGATATGCACTGAAACAGATCCGGTCTTTGTGGTTCGTTTTGTCCAGCACTGCAGCAAAAGTAATCTCCATTACAACAGCCTAAAAGCTTATTTAAATGGGTGTGTTTAATTCCATGACTCACTCGTTTAGGTCCAAAATAATTCAAAGGAGCAGGTTGTGGCTGTAAGCTGGACATAAAAGCAGCAGACAACATTGTAGCCCTGAAGGCTCTCCATAAACTTAAGCATATTTAAGCCCCCGCACTGTTTAACATGGAACTTCCAACAAGTGTTTCAAAATAGAAGTCCTGAGATGTATGACCAAGTACTTTGACTTGGAACTGAGAAATCAGGAAATGTCCAAATTTTCAGAGGTAGCTTAAAACTGCTCTGGAGAGAAGGAAACTGCACATTCAGTCACACCTACTAAGAAATTAATACACAAAGACTGATAAAAGAATCTTTTAATGATTAAATGCCCTAAAACGTGGTTTGTTTATCACGCCACAGGCTTGTTGCAGGAAACAATGTTTCTTTTACGATTGAAAATACAAATCATGCATGGTCCCAAGTAATGTTGTGATAAAACACCATGACTAAAAAACAAACAAAAAAGCACACTTTGGTATGAAGGTTTTATTTCCCAGCCCTACTGGGTAGTTCTGAAAACCAGCCCGAACCCCTCTTTTCTGGGCCAGATCGCTATTTTCCAAAATGTATTCTTTGCCGCAGTCCTGATTCCTCTCTGCCTGAACACTCCCCGGTGAATAATTTTCCTCGCCCTGCTATTGCCAGTGAGCAATGAAAAGACAGTCCGAGTCGAGTTTAAGGCAACAATAAAGAAGATTTTGAGTTTTAAACTTTGAGTCAAAGTTAAATGGAATGAAAATCCTGGCAGATTTTGTAGCCCATTACATTCTGTAATTTGTTTAAAATTAAGAGGTAAATCAAATTAATTGATACTAGAGGTTGTAACAGAATCAATAAAAGACTGTTGAATTTCCTCTTTAATGTCATAACTCTGATCTCTTGGTTGATGTTTTAGCTGACTAACCAATCAGTCTGTAATTTAAAAAAGTCATTTATCAACATCATTTTTGGTTTGCATTTTGGAAGGATCTAAGAACTTAAGATTTATTGCTTTTCAATTCAATTCTTATGGACAAAGACTTTATATTTGTAGACTTTTGGCCTAGAATACATGATATTTAATGGACTGGGTGTTAGATAAGTGTAATAAGCACATTAACATGTGATGTTTTATACATTATGATAAATTTGTTTTTGGTAGGTTGTACTCGGCTTTGTAAGCCTTAGGATAACAAATGTTTAAAATTTTACTTCAACTCCTTCTACTCACAAGATTTTATTTCAAAGTCAAGAGTTAAGGATTTTACATGGAAAGAAAAGAAAAAATCATCAGCACCAGACAGGATGCTTGTGGATGTCACATCGGTTATTGGACTTGGATGTAAAAGCTGAACATTTCTCTGTGAACTAATCTTAAAACTGATCACAGATGAGAGCTGCTTCTAGTTTCTTGAAGTCTATACTCTAATTAAAGCCAAAAATAGTAGTGACATCAGTTTGACATCAGCCTATAAAAAACACTATATAGCATAAGATCATTACCAGGCTGCACATGAAAGTCTTCAAACATCTGGGAAGTTGTGTTTTATCTTTAGCATCTTGGTGCAACTTATTTATTTGCACAACTTTAAATTCCCTCTCTTCTTGTTCATTATTTCCCACCGCCTAAGTAGGCAGCATCAGTCATCCGTCCCCTCACTGATTTGATCAGGGGAAATTGTTTTCATTTTAATAATCAAAAACCAATTTCAGAGGCTTCCAGCAGATTCACTGCAAGGCTGCTTCGTGCCTTCACATTGCACTGATGTTTGTTTACTGAACTCTCTTCACAGTGCTGAGATTCAACCCACAAAACTCTGTCAGTCAGACAGAGATACACATCCTCCTCAAAGAAACACAAACTCTTGGCCCTGACCTATATATTAACAATTTTGGCAATGCAGCAACTCATTTACCTAAAATAACACTCAGATTGAGCTCTATTCTCTTTCCTAAAGCAAAATCACTGTTTATGTAAGCCTGTCTGAATTAAAATCGATCCAGATATACACAAGTGTAAAGTGTGATTGAGCAGTATTCAATTGTTAATACCATTAAGCCTTCCCCTGCTTTCTCCTGTGGTGTAACCACCACGTGATTTAAAATCACATTAAACAAGAAGCAGATCTGACCAAGTACTGGGCCTTTCAAGCTGAGTGGGTCTCTCTGAACACTTCATTTCTTTAGATTTACTTGTCCATTCTTTTAAGCTTAACTTTTTTCTTTTTTTTTTTTTTTTTTTAATTTAAGATGTTATCCACAATAAAGATTTTCAACAAGTTCAGCTATATTTGATCCAGTGTTGGATGGTTAGTGTTGAAGCTTGTGTTGTTCACACCATAGTTTACTGGTAAAGCAAGGTCTTATTTCTTTTAGTCCGCTTTCTCCCTCTTTTCCTCTCTTCCTCACAAGCAGCTGCTGCAGCACCCAGCAATAATTATTTAATGAAAATAAATTACAGATCATTTCTCAGAGCTGATTTTACCTCCAGAAAGTAGAACTAAAGCATTTTTAAAGTGTATGTTTCTGTAAACACATTACAATGTGTCGTGTACATTACAGTTTGCATTCAGGACAGACCATGACAGCGTTATCATGACTATGAGCATGCCTTAACAGTAGGCCCTTGTGGAAAAATTACACCCACATCAGTTACAGGAGTTCTGTCAACACCACCATAACATCTTCAGACCCTAACAGCAGTCCTGATGCTACCCTAAGGTCGCTCTCACACCAAGTCTGCTTGGTCTAGACCAAACAAAATCTGGTTCTCTATTGTTCGATTGATTTGAGGTGGTGTTTATGCTAACACAAACACTGGTGTATACCAAGGAATCAAACCCTTATCCACTTGCAAAGGGTGGTCTTGATTTGTTTCCAAGCAAACTAGCATTTGGTTCACCTTAGGAAAAAAAGCTATCCAAACCAGACAAGAACCAAAGAAGACAAGAGGAAAAAAGCAGAGCATCGTGGCTTAAATTTATCCAAATATCACAACAGTGACCAAACTAACACAGCATCAAATGACAACACCAAGCAGAGAGTGGCTAATGTTAGCACTCCTAGCACTGACAGTCTCTGGTCTTCCTAACAAATAAAAGTCTACAAGTCAGTGCTGAATGTGGTTATACATCGCTCTCGTTAATGTGAAAGTGTCACCTGACGCTGCCCACATGTAGTTTCATCCTTATTTCATAGATCAAAGTTCGTCCGGACTGCTTAAAGCTGAACAATGTAATACCTCAATGTACAGCTGTGCATGGGTTATAGTGCACCAATAGGCCAAAAAAACTGAAGTGAAGACCGCAGCTACAGTCCAAGCCAGTGACGAGTGGTTAAATAACACAACATTTGACTTTTGACTGCTTGACAAAGTGTTGTGTAAAAGAAAACCAAAACCAAATACAAAATGCAACAACGTCCACCAAACTTCATATGTGTAAGCTACCTAAGACATAATTAATATACTTGCTCATTCTTTTGTGATGTTATCAAGCTGATACTGTGGCTATTAGAGGTGGGGCTCACAATAATCTCTATACTAAAGTGCTCACATTTCCTTCCCAAACTGTTAAGCAAAGTGAAAGGGAAATTACAAAGCTTTACACTACACAGGGACAAAACAGCTACTGCCCACATACTTGCAAACTAACAACATCTTTCCCACTCTCACAGTTTCAATCTACCGTTGATGTTTGCGTGTAATGCATCCAGAGACATTGCAAGACATTACTGTCTTTTACTGTATTACCCTCCAATTCTGGTGTCAAGCAGAGTTAGAATCTTTACTACAGTACAGTGTTCCAAGTAGTTTTCTCTCATATCAGTAATATGTTCTGATGCTCATTTCCATTGTACTCCTCACACATGCAAATATCAACACCCACACACTGAACACTCAGCCCACATATTCAAATACAAATTAGAAGTCACTAGGTAGAGCACTGCCAACGCTGAACATTCACCAACACAGCATCCCATCACAACTCGTGTGCTCATCATTTGACTCTGACTAAACACTGGACTGAAACACCCCACAGCAGCACATTAGAAATTCTCTGCAAACACAGCACAATAGCAGCGCCTTGTGAAAATGATAATGGTATAAATGCAGCAATTGCAGAGAAATCCAGGATACAGATAACACAATGGGATGAAAATGTATGCACTGCATTTATAAGCACAAATTGAACTCAGAAAAAAGGTAAACTATGCATACACTTCTGAAGACTAGGGCCAGAATGATGCAAGCAGGATGTAACAGAGCTGAGAAGTTTCCTTTACCTCATGCAGGCTTCTGGTCCCATACCTCTATACCATGCATCAAAGACGAGCAGAGGAGAACAGACGCATTACAGGAAACGGAGCAGAGCCAGGCTGCAGACAAAGACACAAAAAGACAGTTTTCTTTAATGTAATGGATGGCCTCATCTCAACCATGGAAGTTATGCCAATTTTATAAAGCCTGTGACTTTAATTTTACTGTCAAGGTCAATGTAGCTCCAGCTTGGTAAAATTCTTCAGAATTAAAGCTTTACTTTTGAAAAAAACAGTAAGTAACAGTAACAGTAACAGTAAGTAAAATATGAAACAGTGAGTTATCCACAGAATATTTCACCCTTTTTTATTACAAATGATGCTGCTATCAATTATTCATGAGTGACACAGCCAATCTACTGCCAGGTAGAGATGGGAATGGATAACATTTTATCGATACTTATGTCATTAAAGATTCTCCTTATTGATCCCACTCCATATAGACTCCAAAAGTAGGCCTACATGGGTTTCCTGTGTCAACTACGTCAAACTCATTGTCTTTTGTGCCACTGGGTCAGATGTGTTAGTAAATTGGTTTTGGTTCTACCCAAACTTGAAGCACAGATACCGGACATTGAGCTGTTACCATCATATCTTGTAAAGCCACATTTTGACCATTTCCCGCTCATCCTTATCACCTCCTCAACTACTTTGTTGTCATTTGTGCTTATTTAAAAGTATAAGGTAAACGTTTTGCAAGGTGGTGAAATATGAGAAAAGCTACGGTATAGGAACTGGCAAGCATAAATGGAAATAATATAGATTACTGAAACTGATCCAATAGTGATTCTATTTTATATTTAGTTAAAACAGCTGGTTTGAAGGTTGTTCAATCCTTTTAGCTTTGCAGTGCAATGAGGTTTAATACAAATTGTGGGGTCCTATAAAATCAGTGTTATTGTTTCCCAAATTCTGTTTTAGTTTTTCTCATATTTGTTTTTATTTCTGTTTTAATTTTTTGAGAATTTGGTTTTTAGTATTTTACTAAAAATTACCCCCAAGACACTGTATAAAGTTATGAAATGTAGCCCCTCACTCTTCAGGTGGTCCTCTCACGTATTTGCAGAACACTTCATCTCCTGACACATACTAATCATTGGGAAACTGCTCCGCCCTTTACACTGGAGTTAGCCAGGAGTTTCGTAGCTTCTTTGCCAACTTAATGTCTCAGGCGGCCGCTTCGACATGTTTGCATTGTTAAGGAGGGGAGGAGGAGGGGGAGAGGAAGTGAAGCGTCCTTTGTCCCCATCATTAGTAATTAGCTTTTTCACGAAATATATGTTTCTTTTTAGTCAGAAAAAAAGGTTTATGTAAAATGTCGGCCATTTCCGTGATGTTCCGTGTTTATATTGAATTCCGCGTTTAATGTCCAATTCTGTGACTCCGTCAGCGAATCCATGAGTGGATTTTATAGGGCCCTAAAATTATACCTCATAGTATGACCACAAAAGTCATCGTTATCTAGTCGACAGCATGCTTTTAGTGACTTTGTTAAAAAGAGCAGTACCAAAACCTCCCAAAGAGCAATGCAGAATGAGTCCTGAACAACTGAATAATATGATGTGATAAAAAAAAAACCTCAATGTGTTAATTATCACAGTTAGCGTAACAGAATGAATTAATACTGATTGCTAAAACAAAAGCATGACCTTTTGATCCACACCAAACAAATTTGCATGAAAAATACAGTGTTTGCTTCAGTTCTTTAAGTGACTTTCCCAGTTAAACAGATTATCTAGGTGTATATCAACATATGTGAAGGTGCAGGCCTGTTTGATATTTTTCAACATGAACAAAACAGAGGTGTGATACCCCACATGAGGATCAAGAGCCATCTCTTGTTTTCCTTTACCCTGACACAAAAAGTAGTTGTTATCACACCCATGAACAAAATAATTTACCTCAGGGAAATATGATGAGGTATCTGTATACTTGTGCAGCGGGCTACGATGGATTTCATCAATGGATGAATATTTTCAAACAACAGGACTCAGTACCAAGTTCAGAGGATCTTACCATGGCTGCTAAAGAAGGATGACTGACCAGCTAAAGCAGACAAGTTGACAGATCTTTCTTTAAGACAGTTTAAGGTAATCTGACACCCAAGACTGATAATCATTACATGCTATACAGCAGGGGTCATAAACTACATTTGTATGAGCATCATGTTTTAGTGACCGATACTGTGGAGGCCAGATTTCAAAACAAATTGTAATAGTATAAATATTTTGGTCTGATGAACATGTTAGAATTAATATCCTTTCTTTCTGTCAAAATAAAATGCATTTTTTAGCTGTTAAAAGTGAGATCAGGGTGCTGGTTTGGCGGTAAACAACATCCCATATATGTTTATGGTGTTCCAGGTTTGAGTCCCGCCTGAGGCCCATTTGCAGAGTGTCCGACCCTGCCCTCTCACTCCATTTCACAGGTCCATCCACTGCCTCTCCCCTCTATCAATAAAAGCATAAAATGCTCAAAAGATATACTGGAAAAAAGTGAGACCAGCTCCTTTCACCCATGCAGTTGTAAGCCACATGGGGGCGTCTTATTTCCTGTGCAGTCATGTTGTCCATCACTGTGTTTGATACTTATACTTGTACTCCTCGTTAAACAATTATGGTTAATATGTGGATTTCAACAATACAGATCTAACATGAGGTCTCTTCTAATTAAACTGATGTAATCTCAGTTTTAGGGATTGCTTGACTAGCTGCATGGATTTAACAAAATAAATAAACACCCTTAAGAACACAACACACATTTCCTCCATACATTTTTGAATTTGGTAACAAATGGGATTGGAAGTTGTGGGGGAGAGCTGATGTGGCCCTGTGGCCTCTGATTGATGATGACTGCACAGGATGTGTTTTATTAGTCATTTAGGACAGCAGTTCATAGAGTGCTTGGCCAGGGCAGAAACTTAAAATAAAACTTTCTGAAAAGTGACTGAACAATATCCCTGTCAATCTAATTCATTATTAGACAATCAGATGATGGAGGAGGCAGGTGCTACTCTGCTGCACAATAAAGCACAAACTCTTGCCAAAGTCCATCAGGAGATGGGTGATGATACATATGTTTTCCATCAAGAAATTCTTTCTGTATTTTTCTTTGTTCTTTATTTGATGAAGAAATCTTACCCAGTCCTGCTAAAAATGCTACATGGGCAGGCAGAATCTATGCTAATCTTTGTATGAGCAGCCATTCTTAAAGGGTTAATTCAGGTATTTTGAAGGGGGTTACTAAAAGTCCATGGCACTTGTAAATATGAGTGCTGGCAGAGGAATTTGTGAGCTTTGTCCCTTAGGGGAGATACCCAGGGGTGGATGTTAGCTGGTCTGCACATAGCAGTATATGGTGCCAGTGAAAGCCTTTAATTGACCCACTTACAGGTTATAACTACTCAAAAACCTAAGTTGGCTGGACAGTACACTACAGTAAGATTCTTTACAGCATTTTACTTTGCCTGGTTACAGACATGGAATCAGATTGATCCAGCTGCACTGCATGGTCAGTTCACTTTGACTCACAATGCTAATAAATTTTTTACATACTGGCTAGAATTCAATTAGCCTTTCACATTACATCCTACACATGGTGCTCCCTCTCAGCTCTTGATATCAGACTATTAACCAAAGGTGATGGGATGTGGTGATCTGTGACCAATGGAAGCATTAATTCCAATCTACAGGCTACGCATTTTTAATGCAAACTGGCTGATAATAGTTGTTTGCTAATAAATCAAGGTGTCCATAGAATACTAAAGAGGCAGCAAATTACGAATTTTCTCCTTTAGTTTCTCTTCCATCCATCCATCCATTATCTTTTCTGCTTTTGGATGTCTTCCAACTGTGTTATTGCAGTGAACAAAGCTCCACAGTTTCTTTTCAACCTTTGGTCAGATCTGGATAGTTCCTTCTAGCAGTCCTCATGCCTATTCTTCCTGACTTTCACTGAAGGTCAGACAGCAAAGAATGAGTTTCGGTCACCTTAGAGAGCCCAAAAATACAGTCTCCAGCTATGGTTTCTGTATTTTTGGGGTCAGTGCTTTCATGGGCACAGGTTTCTGGCCCGGAGATAAAGAGAGGCAGTTGGTGGACGAGGAACAAAGGAAAAGGAGAACAAATGAATGGAGGAGCTGAATAATTTAATTTGGAGAGCAGAAAATGTCATCTCAATTAGACCGTGAGATGAACCAGGCACCTCACACACATACACACGTACACAGAGGCAATGGTATGTTCCAAGAAGCAGAGGTGACCTGAGTCTGAGGGATGGATGAATCATAAAGAGAAAAGAGAGGAAGAGACAAAAAAGAGCCATCTGCCTCCTGCATTATAGTGCATTAGGAAGCACAGCCTAGCTCCAGGAGAGGAGTGCTTGAAGATAAAACAAATCTCACGCACTCATCACTCTCAACTGAGCCCCTCATCCAATATGACACACACATAGCTGCATAAATGTACACAGGCACACACCTTGAGAGACCCATGAAAGCTTGTCCTGCCCTCCAGTAATAAGCTCAGAAAAGCACATTTACACCATCACAGCCTTTCTCCATCCCCTCCTGGCTTGCAGTGCCCTGTGCAGTATATTTAGTCAGAGGGATGAGAGGCACAGCAGAGGACCAATCCTCTGATTAATGCAACTTTCATCCCTACTTTAATCCCTGGTTCCAGCACCTGTCAAAACAGGAGCTTTTACATGCATTTTCGGAGAATCTCCACTTGAATCACACATGGGAGGGGCATAAAGGCCACTGTGTTCTAATTCAGCCACAGTACAGTGTTGTAAAAACAAAAGACTAAGACTGAGCTTAGAGGCTTTGTCATACAGAGGAGTTGATAGCAAAGTTTAACATTCAGGGTTCAATCCAGATGTTCAAACCAGCTGTTTACTCTCCTGACCTTTCCAACCTATGGCATTATGGTGTCTTCCCTTCAACACATGGGGCATTCTTACTTTGTTCAGCAGCATTGACACCTTTATTTCCAGAAGTAGTCGCTTCATGCTTTAAACCCCAGGGGGTTAAGTGTGCAGAGCCCTGTGTAAGCATGGGGCAAATCCTTGGCCGCGGGGCAGATTAGTGGCAGGTGACGTTGTAAACTTGGCACAATAAATCTGAGGTGTTCACGACCCAGCTGGCATATGTCTGTAAGTCACATCAGCCTCAGCCTAGCACCAGATTTAGTCTGTCAGCCGTGAGTGAATCATAGCCTGGCACTGCAACAAGCAACAGTGACGACTGTTGTGCCTCTGCAGCCCTTCCCCCCAATGAACCCTCACATTCGACAGAGCACAGGGAAGAACGGCAACAGAAACAATTTGGGACTACAAATATGCTGTTTTTAAAACAGTTCACCAACCTAGTTATGCTTGCTTTTCTGTAGCTACATAATTTGTGACATAAAAAACAAATTTTTCCATACATCAAGTCTCTTCATACTCTTCAACATTCACAAATATTTAGAGACTATTTTTTGTTTCATGCTAGACCAGCAAGTAACTCCAAGATTTTTGGCATCCGAAGGACAAACACCTAGCTTTAGATTTTGGTTGGACCTCTGCTCTTGCAAAATTGATACTTGACAAAAGTGTATGCAATTATACAAAACTAGACAAGCAGCTCTGCCATTTCTTTGCATATTTTTTTGTGGTACAAAAACTTTCTAATCCATAAATGTCACTTGAAGTGACTTTTTATGTATCATAGATTGACATCGAAAAGTGGCAGACTTTGCAATTATTGATGACATTTAAAAACACACTAAGATGTTATTGTTACAAGCAGGGATGGACAATATAATCAATATATTGATATTGACAGGTTATTCATAAGTTCTAATTATCAGCAGAGTTGAAATTTTCTGCATATATTTACTGGCATTCCACTGTAGCCTTATAAATCAACTTTCGATTAATAAGCATAATTATTGATGACATTGTCTCCCATCCCTTGTCTGGCTGCACTGAGGTGTGTACTGTATATGCATGAAAAACCTTAAACTATATCATTCAAAAACAATAGATTTAGTATGGCTTCAGTCAGACCAACATGGTTACATGTATTTTAAAAGTTGGACAAAAACTTTTTCTGCTATGTGCAAACAAACTGAATGCAAATACACTGGTCACAAACTAAAAATAACTTGTCTTGTTATGAAATAGGTTTTTTAACTAAATGCATACAAGAAGACAGCTAATTAAAGTATGCAAATCTGGGCCAGACAGATCATTGTGAAGAAGCAAGAATAAATCAGATCTGAGGTCTCAAATAGGTACCTATCATTTAACCATGCAAGCCTAACCATCCCTCCCTGTAATGAGCCCAGGAAAAGCCTGACAGAGACAGCCAACCAACCAACAGTATAAAACGGTGGAAGTCTTCACTCATATTGCCAAATGAGGACCTGAAGCATAAATGCCTTACAGGCACTCTTATGCAATATCTGGATGACAAGATGGTTCCATTAAGCTTATTTATAAAACAGAGAAAAACAAGTTATTACAGCAGGAGTTCTTTTGTTTTATCTGCAACAGTCTCGGATACATATAATGTACACCACCACCCCAGGGCCAGGTGTACTGGACTTGATTGAAGTGACAGACCAGTAGATATGATGGTCTAGAGGTCTAGTTAAAGTACAGATTAAAAGTGAAGTTAGAGAGGTCTATTTCCTCACACTTTCTGTCAAACATTGCTGCAGTGATTACAAAAAAACGACCAAGAGACAGTAGTTAACAGAGCTGCAACTGCTGTTGGTTGACGAAGCCAAGATATGAGACAAAAACTCATTCATTATTCGTGAAAAGCCAGAAGTGATATTCATTTTGCATGCTAGGGGTAATTAACAGAATGGTCTTATTTCAAGTAGGATTAAAGGAAAAGAACAACTCAACAAAACTTTTGTTCTGAGTTTGTTTTCCTCTGATTATGAGCTAAGGAGTTTCCAAAGTGGGTGTCTAAAAATATGTGAGTTTGTTTCTCGGGGAGGGGTATGAAGAAGAGAGGGGGGTTGATTTCATGACTCAAAACAAGCCCCCGGGCCTCTCCAGATGCCTCATCTGAATAAATGAGTCCTTTTAATCAATAAGTCATCCACCCTCTGTGAAGAGTACTGATTCACAATCATCCAAATAAATACATAACACATCAATATACATGCTTGCAAATAAACATATTTAAACTCATGAGAAAGAAACAAAGAAGATATCTGTGTTTTAAATCCTTGAGGATGAAGCTTGGATTCAAAGGATGGAAACTTTGGATCTGGAGATGTTTTCTCATTTGAATTACTGTCTTCAGAGGGTTGACTGCTTAAGAAAGGTATGCAGCTATGCCTCTGGTGATAATTTACGAACAGTTTGTCAAAGTTTTTGAGAGATAGAGGGGAAATTCGGGTGTTGCAGCAGTACAGGGGTAAGAACAAGGGTAAGTAGCATGCATTAAAGGTCAATAGAAATACATAATATAATAGAGTAGGTCAATAAACTGTACAAATAGAAAACAAACAAAAGAGAATAAGGCAAGATGTTGAAGATAAGTCAGAGATTTATTTCGTTTCATCCTTTAACAAAATGAAGTAAAAGTCACAAGTTCATGCCTTCAGAAATAGGGCGTTTCGACTTTTCTTGGGCTGAGGGAGCTTCACTGGAGCCAGCTCTGCCTGTCAGTTTATTCTGGACCAGAGCATAAAGCAGAACATAACTCTCAGGTTGCATTTGAAAGTAGCAGCCTGACCTGTTTGATTAAACGGTGAGAGGTTTTCCCACAACGCTTTTATTATGAATAGGTTTCTGGTTAATGAATTTTTTCATTTATTCATTTATTAATGTTGCATACTTACACTTTCTCTTTGTCGTATCTAAACTTTCCTTCCTTTTAAATCATGTTTCTTCCAAGTAGGCTGCATTTATGGGGGCTGATATTTATGATTTTTGAAGTCTCTATAGATGCAGGTTTTTGTGCCTAAATTTTAGCGAGGCATTCTTTTCAATGTTAATGAGAACATCTTTATTAAAGGTAGAGTTACTGAAAGCCACAAAAACTTTGTATAAACATGACAAACAGTTTGTAAAATAAAGAATGATTGAATATGTTGATTCAAACAGTAATTAAAATTCAACTGAACACACATCTCTTCAGGTTTGCCTTCGTAGAATCACTCCTATGATATTTATTTTATTATAACAAAAAAAAATTACATATTTTTAACAAATCAGAACAATTTGCAGAATTAGTTACACAGCTGTGGCTGCTTCTCAAGTTGGCATGATTCATTATATCAACCCTAATCATGTAAAATTTATGTTCAGCTGTTGTTTTGAAAGCAATGAGTAATTGTGCTCAATGATCGTGATTTCACCATCAATCAAAATAATTGCTATTTTAATATTTTCCATAATCCAGCAGCACTATGTTAGGCTACTGGCATCCCAGAGACTGAGTTAATGTCAATCTATTATGAAAATCATGGCGTATTGTTCACCTTTCACTTTCCTTACACAAAGCTAACAACCAATTGCATGGTGACGAAGGGATACCATCACTGTTTCTGTCCTGATACAAGCTGGATGCAGCACAGGACCTTCACATCTGTTTAACAATCTCCGGTAACACTTTGACACTGGATGCATCATGTAGGTAGGGAAGCACCATATCATCAACAGTATTGAAAAGCACCAAAGCACAAAAAACTGAGCTGTTCTGTCATATTTTAACCAGAGGCTTCAAAGCAACGATGGGAGAGCATTGCTTACAATGAATAACTGAAACATTTCAATATTTGTGCAATGTTGACAGTACACAGGGCAATCTTGGCACATCAGGGTACCATTTTAACTCCATTTATATATATCTAGAGGCAAGGCTAAAATCATCAAGTTATGGCAGCATGTTCAACTCCCAGCCTGGGCTCTTAAGTGCATGTTGGGTTTACTGCACCCCCCACCCCCAATCCCCATCTCTATTTTTTCCAAAGCTGGTCTGTCAATTACAGCAAAAGGCCCTTGAAATTATCCCAATGGAATACTGGGTATATGGTTGGTAAAATTTGTTTACAAGTTTCCATAGTTTGTTTAAAGGCTCTGCACACTTAAAGCCCCACTATGTCAGATTCCAACTTGCTGCTCTCTAGGGGCCTCTATGGACGTTGAGTGTAACTGCACTGTCGTAAAACAGAGCACCTCACACCAACGTGCATTTGTTGACATGCAGAGGGAGGAGAAGCGAACTGACAGGATGTCCCAAGAGACAAATAAAACATGTGGACTGATAAGGTACAGTCTGATCATGTTTCTTTTCGAATAAATCAGTTTTCAAACATCAGCTGTCACTTGTAAGCAACATGTACTTACAAGCCCAACAATAACAGGGCCAAATCAGCAATGGTCGGACATCCCTCCTCCTCTTTCAGCTGACGCCAGCAAGTGAACGCCAGGTCAATGTTTATCCTTGTCCGGATAACTCTCCTGCTTTCTTTTTTTCATCTCCTCTGATAAAACTTTTCTTTTCTTTGAGTTCTTTGCTCCTTCGCCATGATAACAACTCTACACTTAGCTTTCGCCTTGACTTCCGTCTTTTAAAAGAATCCGGAAGGAAGGGGGAAGTGATGTATGCCGTAAAGCAGTCAAAGCAGTAAAAATTTGTAGTTTTTGCATCTACCTCAAAGTTACATAGTGCCAGTGAAGGCGACACAGACCCCCTCAGAAAATGACAGAGGTGTCATTCAACCTGCTGTAAGGTGATGTACCATCACAATGACTCTAGAAATATTATATCAAGGTGGAAAAACTACAGTGTTGGTTTAAGTTAAAAAATAAAGATGATAACATTTACCTAAAAACATTAGTCTCCTCTGCAATAAGAACTAATAAGACCTGGCTCCCTGATGTTCCCAGTCTATGCTCATTTACAGTGAAATAGAGATCTTACACACATCACAAGACAAAATGTTTTATATCCATTAAATGCAGCAAATTAAACTGTGGGATTATTAGTAGAAAGTAATGCATGTTTCATACATCAGTGCACTTGAGGGCTGTTTATTGATTAGAACATTATCATGCACACACTATAAGGCAAACGGTTTAGATTAAACCAACAATGCACTTATCTCGTTTTTTTTACCGTCTGTCTCAACTGAGACCCTCCATATGAACAGAAGAATAGTTGCATTGAAGTAAATCTGTAAAGCTAAAGACAAAAACTCAGTAAACAATTACTTTTTGATATAGAAGTATTTTTGTGGTCCAAGTACATTCACACAGATTCCTCTGTAAACCTCACTTGTAACTACTGTGGTCATACTTAATGATGAAGATCACAACTTAGAAGGATCTGATTCTGCATTTTTCAAAACGAAAAAATCTATCGTTTGAGTTTATTAAGATTAAGGTAGATTAAGATGCTGGTATTTCTTAAAACAGGTTTTCTTCCTCCATTTTCAAATATAATTTTGCCCACATGCATGAAGTTTTAATAACATCCCCATCCATAGAAAACGAAACACAAAAATTACTGTGGAATGGCTTGTTAGAGTGCAACTGTTTGTATTTGTTTGGTTTTCTTTGTTTTTGGTGTTTGCAGATGTATTGAGTAAATACTTCTTGATTTGTATTTCAATTCAAGAAGAATCTGATAATTTTGATGTATTCCTATTATTACAGAAATTTGTGAGTATTCCTGTTAGTTTCCACATCTGTTGTTACCATGGTAACCACAGATCCAAGCAGCCATAGGTCACCAATCAACACGGTGACTTGTCGAACAATAACATCAGGTCTTGTCCTAAACGTGGGCAGTGTTTGGTTTTTTTGGAGTTTTTTTGGACAAAAATGTGTCAGCATGTCATCTTTGTCTGCTCATATTGGAGTATAGCCCTGTATGCTCAGGTTTACATGATGTTCTTTAGGTAAAGCAGACGAGGTTGCTCTGTCTGTAAATTCACAGTCATGTACAGCTACAGCAGAATCTGCACCAGCATCTCCAGGGTCGATGCCTCACTCCTCCCCTTCAGTCCTGCTTCTTCTTTCCTGTCTTTTGTTTCCCCAGCTCCTCAGGTCGCTTGATCCCACTAAAACCTTCCAGTAAGCTGATCGGTACTGGGTGCAAACACCGTCAGGCAAAAATGTATCCACAGGAATTTCCCCCTATGGGACTAATAAAAGAATATCTCTTATCTCTCACATAGCATTGTGATGTTCATCATGATGATAGAGTGTAAATTGCAGTATTAGTTAAAATCCTTATTAAACAAGAGATTTGCTTAAAATGGTCATTAAAATAAAAAAAAAACACCAACGAACAATTGAATCTTTTACACTATGGAGAGCACAGGGTCAGAAGCAGGCTGCGCCCCACGAAGGCTATTTTCAGAAATTTGTGATAAATAGAAATCCACAGTTTTCTTTTTCAGAATCCTTTTAACACATGTTTTTTTTTGTATCTTGGGTTGGCCTCCACAATTCTTTGTCTTGGCAATTTCGATATTTAATTTAACCTTCAAACTCAAAATCTTCCATTTAACACGCATTTTGGAATTTTAGGTTTTACAAATGATGAGTGCGTGCACCACCCAAACTAAATCAAACTTTTAGAAAAAGATGTCCATTATTGTTTCTTTCCTCAACTCTTTCTAACTGCTGCAGCTGTGCCTCGACAAACGTCAGAGTCCACTGAAACAGCCTTCTGTCTTTGTTCTATTCTACTTAAAAAAGACACAAAGGTCTTTATTTTTCTATTGCTTTGCTTGGTTGTTATGTCAGAGCTCCAATGATGGTATTTACGCTCATTATTCACAGGCATAAATCAGAGTAAACACAGATGTGTAGACTTTCACAGCTCAGCTGTTCTGAAACTAAAAACTTTCCCCATACCAAACGTCCTAAAAAGGTCACGACAGTTTAATGGTGAGCCAGCATGCATCCAGCATTCAGGACCCTGAAACTGGAGCAGCTAAATGGAATTCAGCCATCGTTAATTTTTATGTTTACACCTGTTTGAGCTTTTCCTTCAGTCAGTTGTCAAAATGTCTTCTTAAGATGCCTGTTTGACTGACAGTTGCCACGGGCGCAGGCAGGATTTCTAAATGAAACTCTAAAATAAACCAAACCAAGCTCTAAACATGCCACAAGTTATTCAAAGGACTTAAAGTTATATTGCCTTGGTTAACAAGCTGTGTTATAATCTATATTTCACATAAAGTTTGAAACATAGATGTACAGGAACTGTTAGTTCACATGCCTGATATAGGGAGGATGAGTCTACACAGTACATATGTTTATAAGGTCATATTTCACAATTTCAATATAATACTGTACAGTAAAATTGTTTTTACCTCTCCTTAAACCACAAAAACTCTGCAGCCACAGTGTAAGCTAACCTTGCAGTCAAAACCATTTTGACATAACAAATATGAATATCTGTGCAACCCCAGGTTTGAAGGTCTCGTTTGCATGCTAAAGCATAACAGAGCCCTGTCCGCTTGTTTCTTTGCTTGTTGCTGCTTCTTTAATGAGTGTTTTGGCAACATTTTGCAGTATGTTTGATGCACATTAAAAAAGAATAAAGAAAATGAAGTACATAGACAGTGACACAACTTTATCTAGGTCTTTCTTACTCCAAACAATTTCAAGAGAAGTAGCAGAATCAGAATGTGGCATGGTATTATATCATGTAGTGGTGATCATTATTACAGAACCCTCAGTACAAACAATGGAAGATTAATGAAGTATTGATCAGTTTTAGCTTGCAACAGCACTGATAACAAGATAATCGAGATCAAATATTACAGTATCACATGGTGTTATGCGCTGGCTTTGTTTATAGGTTTTGTCATGTGTGTGAAGGGAGTACACCCTTCCAGTAAAGGACGGCATGTGCTTTGCCCCATCCACTGAAACAGCTCTCATATTAATTTAAGTAAGAGCAGAGGCAGCCACGCACTTACTCAAGTTAGGCTAAAAACTTAGACCGATATAAGGAGATGATGGAAAGGTAGTCACTGGATTAAAAAGGAAAAAAATGATTTTACTCATAAAAACACCTTGGATTGAGGGGTCGGACTTAAAGCAAAAGAAAATCAAAACCAAATTTCTATTATCTCAAAAAGAGGAAACAGAATACAATGATATGCAAGTGCTTTTTAACTATATCCAATTGACTACAGCAAAAATAGGCAACATCAATTTGGGGAGTGATTCTTTTAAAATGTAATGATTTGATTTGATTTTGACTCTAATTGTTCAGATCAGATTTAAAATCAATTTTTGATTCAAAGAACTTCACGATTCACATTTATGTGATTTTATTTTACAAAGCCCAGTAAAATGAGCTGAGTACTATATGTGACAATGATTTAAGCTAGCTCATTTACACAGACTACACAGCCAAAGCACAATCATGGCTCCCCCACTCAACAGCTGGAGGGTTTCGGGACCTGTCTGCGAACACTGGTCTTTTCATTTCATGTCCTATGTCACAACGAACAACAACAAAAGACCAGTCAGCATGTATAATCTTTGTCCTGCCTCCTATGATTAGTTCTTTCACATCAGAGATCTGAGCTCAGAAAGTTAAATCTGCGTGTGAGACAATCACTGATGCAAAGAGACTGAGGTTGTTGCCTTGAGAAAAAACTACAAGACATAGGAGAGTTTGTCGAAAACAACAACCCTGCCTTTATGATGTGTCGCAGAAGGACTACAACCACAGACTGCAAAAAGAGAAATGTGAGTGAGATTAACATTAAAAGTTTCCCTGACCCACCTGTATTCTCAGCTCCCACCCCTTTAAGTCTCTCTTCTTCACGTGGGCCCAGTCTGCTTGTATTGGTTGGCTGATCTACTCAAAGGTAACTGGTCAGATCAGCCCTGCTCTGTGCTATGTTGTCAACAAATCTTTCTTCATTCTGCCTTCGTTGCTCTGCACTGGGCTTGTTACCCTGAACCAACAGGCTAAAACTGCTGATAAAACAAAGGCAGGTTGTAGAGCAAGGCAAATAATCGAAATTTTGTTTGAGATTACAATTACTGACTTCCAGCTTTATGACAATTGAGTAATCGAAATTAAATGGTTACTGTCCCACATAACATGTTGAAATTTTTCTTTTTTCATCATTATTGTCAGCATTGTTTTGAGGTATTTTTATTTTTACAAGTACATTTCTATGTATCACCTGTTCTTATGTTAATAATTATGTCAAAAGCAAAAACATTCAATAAATGCATATGGTGCATGTTTTAAAATCAGCAAGTAATCGTGCTTTATAATCCTGATATCAATATCTATTAAAAGAACTACAATAATGATTTTTGTGATGATCATGCAGCCCTTGCATGACGTCACACTGGTATGTATATTTGTGGGGCCTTGGGAGAAAACAGTTTTAAGCTGGCACTGCAAAGAGGGGGAGAGGGAGAAGTCTGGATGCCATGAAATATTTGTCACAGAGGTGCCTTATCATGCAGAGAAAACATTTCAAACGCACTAAACTGCATTTAAAACTCAAAGACAGCATGACAAGGGGCCTTTAACATTTAAAATATAGGCACAGATTAAGATGCTATGAAATTAAGACAACTCCGATCTCAAAATCAATCAAATTATTGTCCAACTTGCAATATCTTTAAAGCCCCACCCACTACCAACTAAAATGTATCTAGCTTGGCTCAGGGATACTCACGGAAATTGATATGCATTTTTTATACCAATGCCATTAATGGTTCTGGTTATTTATCAGATCCTTTAACAATTCCTTTTATTGATTCCTGCAGATTTTCTGTGGAGAAAAAGCAAGCCTGCATATGTTTACAGAGGCACATGGGCGCAGATGGTAATAGGGACGGGGGTGATATGTCCCCCTCAGATTCATAGTGACGCCAACACACACCCCCCCCCCCCCCCCACCCCCCCCCACCCCACCCCCCCCCCACCCCCTACCCAGCAGAAGGGGACAACCATCGACGGTAAAACAGAGGATTCATGTCACCGGGCTTTACCGTGCTCTTGCTTTGAGAGCCTGGTTTTTGTGTGTTTCGACTAATGGTGCGTTCCAGTTGTTAACGAATGTCGGAATTTCCAAGCTCAAAGTCAGAACTCGGAAAATCGGATTAATCTCACAACCCGACATAGAATTCATGCTATCTGCTGCTTACATAAACAGTAGAGACATGTTTGGTTGTACGTCTGTCAGGCTGGGAAGAGCTGGGAGCACTCTACTTTGGGGTCACATTGATCAGAGCTCCAAGCTACAACATCTAATTGAACACACCATAAGGCAAACTCTCACTCCCCAGGGTCCTAAAGAGGAACTGGTAGCTGCACCTGTGCGCAGATTGAAAACATAGTTGCCATCAACCATGACTCAAAAAAGACTGAATGGCCTTGCTGTGCGTCATATTCACCAAGAGAGGCTTGACAGACTAGACAACACGACATTGCACCGCAGTATGTTCAGGGTAATGAAAGGAGGAGAGATGTTTTAGGGTTCTTCAGTGAGTCTGACTCTAGACAGTAAATGTGTGTAGTGCTGCTTTTGTCATTTAAAATGTGAATTTCATTTACAATATAAACACTTCGTCTTTATCTATGTAAACATGTTGTTCTTCTGAATTTATACACAAATGTTTAAATAAAACTTGTTTTGCATAAGGCATGAAGTTTTGGTGGGTGACTGGCATTCCAGGCAAATCACAGTTTCATCATATATGGCTAGTGTTGAGGTAGGCCTTTGTTTAACAATGTTCATTGTTGTTTATCCATGATTTCAAATAAGAGTTCTCCACTGACTTTTTGGTGCAAACCATTGGCCCATAGGCTATTACAAAAGTAAATGTCTGAGTGCTACTTAAAGCCCAAGTTAAACAAAAATAACTTATTGAGTTGAAATCATTTGCTGACTGCTTGGTCCCCCCCTGCGCCCCTGCAGAGGAACATATGTCAAATACATGGTAATCCTACATAGATGCTGCAAAGATAAACGCTTCTCCTCCAAGTTGCTCATGTTTCTGATTACTGAAAGCTGTGAAGTCAGCATCTTTTTAAAATCAGGACACAATTTTGGCCACTTCTGTCCACTGTCTGCCATGATTTTTCTACCTCTTTGTTATCATTTCTGCTGATTGACTGATGAGAGCCTTAAGCCTTAATTTGCAAGGCATATAGAACAAAGTGGAAGGAATTAATAAGCAAAAATCAGGGATGCACATTATTAATTGGTACAATACCAGCAATGGCCAATAAAGTTACTTTATTGCTAACAGCCAATACATCACCCATACATATCGGCTATTAATATCCCATATATCAGCAGTAATAATGGCAGAATACACAAATGTAGCATAATGCTCACCCTATTATCACTGCAAGGGTACATTTAATTAGCCTGAGTTTCACTTTTACAAGAGGGAATTAATGTTTTTCTTGTTTTACAAATGTTCCTTACACAAATAGGCTGTCACATTCAAAGCAACAAGTACATTTTTTGTAACGTTAAGACTTCCTGTTCTTGACAAAATTATCAATATCTGTATCTGCTTTAATGTTTTCAAAAATATGGGCATAATGAATATCAGAAAAAATCCAATATAGTACATCCATAGCAAAGAGACTCACAGTATTGATTCTTTGAGAGTTGTAACTGATTTCCATCTCCACTCAGGGATATATGGTACAGACATGGTAAGATGCAATCATATGATAATTTTCACTACTTTTTTATTTTTACATTCCTAATTTTGGTTCCAGAGAAAAAGCCTAAACACAAAATTCAGCAAAAACAAACAGATGGCTTACTGCTTTCTTCTTTTTCATAGATCATCTGGTGTTTGTTTCGGAATGCAGGTTTCCAAAGAAACAACTTTTTCAGATGAATAAAAATATGAGCGACTTTGGGTTTGTACATGAAGAAAAACATGCAAAATAATTTAAGGTCACGAATCTGAATGTGTACTCTGGAAAATGAATCATCCTTTTTTCACGTGTGAAAGCTTCTTTTCAGCCGATATTTCTCGGAAAGTATCTGCCACTGATCCCCGGCTGAACCACTCATAAGTACTTACAGCCCTCTGTGTAGCATCACTCTATAATGCAGCGGCTCAGTGACTTCAAAGCTTTTTTGCATTTCATTCACCTTGAGTTTGTCAGCTGGGATGTTGCCAGTCTTTTTTGCCTCCTGCCATAAAGATATCTCCAGCCGTGCTGAAGTGACAGCTGCCGGAGGATCATGGGAAAAAAGAGAATAGAGGGGAAGAGAAATGGCAGAAGACTGATTTTAGGGATGAAGGTGATGAGCTTTAATTCCTGTCTGCTCTTCAGGTTCAGAGAGTCAACAGGTGCAAGGAGAGATCAGCAGTCTTGAATAAGGGGGCAGACATCAGGAAAATCTGAATGAAGACTTGGTCAAAACGATAACTTTTCTCTTTTCCCATCTTCATCTCTCTCTCCAGTGCTGAAAAATAGCACTCTATAGTCATGAATATTTCATTTTCAAACTTCTGAGAAAGAGAAGTGTGCCGTTTGTACTTCCGCTGCTCTGCATACTAACGAGGAGCTTTTCCCTTTCTGGAAAAAAAAAGTGCTCTTGTGAAGTAAATGGATGTGATGAGGAATGAGGATTAGGGATGGAGTAATAGAGAGAAGGCAGGGGAGTCTCATCAGTAAAATCAAATTTGTGCTCTGTACCACTGATTGAACAACTTTGCAGCATTAATCTCACTTTATTGTAAAGGTAGCCCTGAGTTAAGGCTCTGCTGCTTTGCAGGGAAGGGAGAGTTTTAGATGAGAACTCACGACTCATAAATCTCTGCAGCTATGAACAGTCTTTAGGCTTCAATTGGGGTCATGCCCTGTCTGTGTTGTGCACAAGGACGCTGTGCTCTCGCTCTTACCGTTCCTTCTCCCTGACAGCAATAAAGGAAATTTCAGAGGGAGTTTTGACTTTGAAAAAGGGATCCAAAAATATGACAAACTCTAGGGAGCATAAGTTATAGTAGACGATGATTGCTGATTTATTATCCCATCAGTTCATCATAAAAAATTTGAGAAACAACATTCTCGATTCCCTATGGTTTATTTACAACAGTGACGCTGAATGTTCACGACCTTTTGAAGTGACTGAATTCACAACTTATCAAGCTTATTGTTGTTTGTATCAGGAACAGATTAAGATGTGGACAGATGCACAAAAAACAGAGCCTTCTTATATAGGACACAGACAGCTAGTTTTGTGTCCAAACACTATTTTCATGCAGTGCAATTCTCCTGACACACTATTTGCTTTTCTGCTCACACAAGTCTATAGACAACCACGAACTCTTTGTGGACAGTCAGAATAAAGACATAAAAACATGTCATTGAAATTGAATTTGGCAGTAAAGTGGTGTTACTGTCATACCATCATCCGTATTTTGTGATATGATTTAAAATTCTTCAGACTCCACATGTCCAGGAATGGGCTAGCCCAAACTTTTATACAATCCAACCTGACAATGTAGTAACCAAGACTCAGCAACCCTCTTCTATTCATGTTGGTCATGCCCAAAGATGAAAGAATTCTGGGACAAGACTCTGGGACAAGTAGATTTAAATAATACATAGAATAAATACACTGCCTGGCCAAAAAAAAAAGTCGCCAACTGGATTTAACTATGCAAATAGGTATGAGCCTCCTATTGGATATTTACTGCATAGGCTTTTATTTTTCAGCTGGCACCAAGTTATTTAGCCCCAGATGATGCAATGAGTAGCTTCTCATTTTTTAAACAACCATGTCAAAAGACACATCCTGTGGTTGTTGAAAAGATGTTAGTCTGTTTAAGAAGGGTCAAATCACTGGAAAGCATCAAGCAGAGAAAACCTCTAAGGAGTATGCAGAAACTACTAAAATTGGGTTAAGAACTGTCCAACGCATTATTAAAAACTGGAAGGATAGTGGGGAACCATCATCTCTGAGGAAGAAATGTGGTCAGAAAAACTTCCTGAATGATCATGGTCGCTGAACACGTAAATGTTTGGCCAAATCAAATCGAAGAAAAACAACAGTAGAACTCAGGAGTATGTTTAATAGTGAAAGTAAGAGCATTTCCACATGCACAATGCAAAGGGAACTCAAGGGATTGAGACTGAACAGCTGTGTAGCCTTAAAAAAAACACTAATCAGTAAAGTTAACCGTAAAAAAGGCTTCAGTGTGCTAGGAAGCAAAAAGATTGGACTCTGGAGGACTGGAAGAAGGTCATGTGGTCTGATGAGTCCAGATTTACCCTGTTCCAGAGTGGTGGGCACATCAGGGTAGGAAGAGAGGCAGGTGAAGTGATACACCCATCATGCCTAGTGCCTACTGTACAAGCCTGTGGGGGCAGTGCTATGATCTGAGGTTGCTGCAGTTGGTCAGGTCTAGGTTCAGCAACATTATGTGCCCAAAGAATGAGGTCAGCTGACTGCCTGAATATACTGAATGACCAGGTTATTCCATCAATGGATTTTTTCTTCCCTAACGGCACGGGCATATTCCAAGATGACAATGCCAGGATTCATCAGGCTCAAATTGTGAAAGAGTGGTTCAGGGAGCATGAGACATCATTTTCACCCATGGATTGACCACCACAGAGTCCAGACCTTAACCCCATTGAGAATTTTTGGGATGTGCTGGAGAAGGCTTTGTGCAGTGGTCAGACTCTCGCACCATCAATACAAGATCTTGGTAAAAAATTAATGCAACACTGGATGGAAATAAATCTTGCAATTTTGCAGAAGCTTATCGAAACAATGCCACAGCGAATATGTGCTGTAATCAAAGCTAAAGGCAGTCCAACAAAATATTAGCGTGTGACCTTTTTTTTGGTGGCAATTTTTTTTTTTTTGGCCAGGCAGTGGATAAACACAAGTACTGTAATATGGTGATTTGTGACACAGACAGCTCAGTCTGAGTCCCATCTTTGACATGTTTTCCCTCTTATACTTAATGAGCTGAGCGAGGTAGGGACTCACACCCTCACTGAGTGGCAGAGCATCTCTGTCCATGGCTTCATCACAGACTACACATTGAAATGGTCCACAAACTGGTTTTCATTTTGCATTGCAGCAAATTTAATCTCCAAATTTTCTTGACAAACCATGAACTGTTGTGTTTCAGTGTGCTGCACATCCTTCAATAAATCCCCCAATCGCGATGTCTCATTGCTTTGTTATAATTTTGTTGCAGCTGCTTGCTGCAAATTCTATCCTGCACTTGCCTGTTACGTGCAGAGGCGAAAAGTTACTTTTCACATTTACTCAACTATACTACATAACTTACTATAATGGAGTAGTTTTTTTTGTGTACTTGTGCTTATTTAGGCAGGGTTTTTTTTACATCATTACCTTTACTTTTACCTGAATAACTTCTGTGGGAAGTGCAGTTGCAGTTTTTATACCATATGAGTACTGAGTAAAATAATTAAAAGAAAATCTAAACTGGTATAAGCTTTCCATCAACTAGTGCTGTCATGATGCCAAAATTTCAACTTATTTTTCAGTTTAGTACAATGATACACTGAAAAAGCACTTCTTTGGTACCTCATGATTCAGACACAGGATGTCCATGAGGTTTTGTCAAAGTTTTGATTTGGCAAATACTTATTAAGTGCACAAAAATAAAGTTACAGCTGAATTCTTTAGTGAGTTCATATTTATTAGGAGATTTGTTTTTTTCATTCATATATTTGGAATTGTGTAATCCCCAGCTACTCTCTTCCAGCGAAGTATCCTATTATCCATCTCATCAGAGTCAAGTCAAGCTACCCAGTAGCTCTTCTCAGTTAATGCTCTATCCCTCCATCACCACCATCAACAGTGTCTGGACTGTATAAAGGGAGGGGTCATATCCTGCTGTTGGCTTCACTAGCTTTTTGAGTAAATGAAGAAATATTATTTGAATCTTTTCTGATTCAAATTATCTTTTAAGAGCGTACCCAGTGGAATAAGTTAAAAAGAAAATTGAAATGTTACAAGTATCGTAAAGGAACACTCATTTTTGTTTTCGTGTCTTACCGCACTCCTGAGTCCCTGTGCATGTGCAGCCCATGTGCATCATGGCTACTGCTAGCGACAAGCCGGAGCTTGAAGACCCTCCCCTGTCGCTTAAGTCTCCTGTTTGGGCTTCTCGGTTAATTATTGCAACGGAGAAAGACAGGTGGATAAACGAGGGCGGTGTGCCAACACTGTTCAGCTGAGATCGGGTACGTTTCTGGCAACACGTCGAACATGCTAACTCATCTTAAACGGCACCACCCGAGTGTAAATATCACAAACGCAGTTGACATCGGCATTCAAGCAGCCTCTCCCTGACAGTTCAGATTGAGCCAAAGTGATAACAAAAGCTATTGGAGTTTTTATAGCAGCGGATCTAAGACCATATTCAGTTGTTGAAAATGCTGGTTTAAAACACATGCTAAAGGTGATTGAGCCCCGGTATGAAGTACCCACTCGTCTGCACTTCGAAATGCTTTATCCTTCCTCTACCAACAGTCATCAGATGACTCTAACTAGTCCTGTGTGCCTGTTGTTGCTCGTTTTTTACCCTTTTGTTTTAAGTTAACTTCTACTACCTTCATATTACCTTCTTCTGCTCCTAAACAGAGACGTTGTTTTGTTGACTTTCTTCCACAGTGGTTTTCGGGACAGATGTGACATTTGCGAACAAGTCAAGTCTTTTGAACAGCTCTTTTAAATGAATAATTAGAAGCAATTCACAGTTGTGAATGAGCCGTTTGTTTCTTAAAATTGCAGGCAATTTGTAGTTAATAATGGCTCGTAAATGAACGGCTTACTCAGAACTGCGAATCAGTTCGTTCGCTTAAAAGAGCTGTTCAAAGACTCAACTCGTTCGAGAATGTCACATCTCTTGCGAAAACCATTGCAGATGTAGGTCTGCAAAACAAAGCCTCTGTTTAGGAGAAGAAGAAGGTAATGTGAACATACTAGAAGATAACGTAACATAAAGGGGTAAACAAATGAGTAACAACAGGCACACAGGACCATCTAGAGTTATCTGATGACTGTAGGCAGAGGCAGGCTAAAGCATTACTTGTATACTTCCAGTGTTTGAGCTTAGCTAACTAGCGGTTGGCGATCATTGTCTGTCTCTGCCTTGTTATTGGACGAACAGTCGAAAGAATGGTGTCTACCTGCGTATCAGGGACTCGGGAGTGAGGTAAGACATAGGGGTGTAAATCACCAGTTTCATGACGATACGATACGATATCGATTCTTTGGACAACGATACGATATTTGCCGATATCACAAAGTCTGCTAAGATTCGATTTCGATTCGATACGATTCAGGGGCCTTCGATCGATTTAAGACGATATTGTGTACTCATTGAACACAATCAGCTACATTTCACCTAAAGCAAGAAAGAAATACAAAGCTATTTCTAAGTTTTGACAGTTTTATTACTGAAATGTGAAACGATGTGCTGACCTTTGGGTATGATAGGTTATAGAGGATTATAACAATCCGTATGATCTAATCGTGTTTAAATTTAAAATTGGGTTAATTAGTAGTCAGGTGTTTTTAGATTTTGCTTCACTGTTTAATGGTAGGTGTGGAGGAAGAATAAGAATAAGCTCTCACTGTTATCCTTTCATACAATAAGTAATTTTTATAATCAGTGGGCTACAAAATCAAATGATGAGATAACTTACTGTACTCGTGTGATTACTCCTGTCGTGTGTGTGCAGTATTCATCCTCTGCTGTCAGATCGACCGTATTTTACCCGAATACAGCGGTGCTATTTTCTGATTGGCTGACATGTCAAGCTCCCGTTTAGCTCTGTGATGCTAAGAGCATGTTGCTACGTGTTAGCATATAGCAGTGTTACTCGGTGGGCGCTCCACAGTACATTTTAAAGCAGGAGAAATACCGGGTGTGGCGTGTGAGAGAGCAAAAAGATGCGCGTCTCATACGCTGAATACGCGAGACTTGAGAGCCCTGTAAAGTTGAAACTTAAGAACGAGGCGCTATTGGGCGGAAGCGGTGAAACGAATATCCGGTCAGAATTTCAAAATAAAGGCGTTGAAGATGACGATGTTGATCGATGTTTTGAGTTTCCATCGATTTGATTGGATCATTGCTTAACCAATCGATGTATCGATCCAGATCGATGGATCATTACACCCCTAGTAAGACACGACAACAAAAATGCTGGAGTGTTCCTTTAAAAGCACTGCTAAATGTTGTCAAAAGAGGAAAAATAACTGACTTCTATGGGAATCATTGCTTTCCACATTAGAATCAAATACTTTCCTAGAAATTGGAAATTCTGAATACAAAAACTGACAGATATTGATGATAAAAAAGAATTGAGGATTACCATCATGCACAAGAAAGCTCTCCAGCTGCAGGACAGTATCAATCAGCTTGTGTAGACAGTTTTGTCTGCATAGACAGAAACTCAGAGAGCATTGAAAATCCTGTTTACCTTTCAAAAATATCTTATTTTCTTGAGCCCGTTTTTCTTTGAGTGGGCGTTGAAATTGAGGTCTGACTATAGGCACAGCTCTCTTCAGCCTTGTTCTCAGTCACAGGCCATAAAATATGATGTAAAGACTTGTTTTTCTTAGTGCTAAAATGTTTGGTTGTAATTTTAAAAGCAATATCACCGAGGCAGCTGAAACTGCTGCTGCCTTATAGAAGTCTGACAGCAGGTATCTCAATGCACAGAAGAAGAGTGTGTTTTTATGTGTGTGTAAGAAGAGAAAACAGGAGGCAGAGCTGGACTGACTGAGGTGGCAGAAATCACTGGTAAACAAGCATTTTGTAAAATTAAGTAAGAAAATGTATTTAAACAGAAATATGAAAAAGGCAAGGAGAAACAACATCCACAAACGCATGCTAAACTCGTACATTTAAATAACATGAAGGACTTAAAGGTTTCAAAGGCTGGTGTTAGAGGAGCAGCTTTAGTTCTGGCTTTCATCCACACCTTTTTGCTTTGCAATGTATTTTGGGTGCTGGCTTTGATCTCCACCTTTTTACGTCGTATTTATTGCTTTGGAAAAACACAGGTTCAAAGGAAGAGCAATTTAAAATTCCATCTGAGAGGAGGCAACCGAGAGCACAGAGAGTTTCAATAATCGCAGAAAAACAGCTTCACAGTTATTCTCAAATTGTTTATGTCAGGTGTGAGGCCCACACCTGCCGCTGAGATACGTAAATTTGGTGGAAACTTTATCAGTCCTGACAGGCCTGTGCTCACCCTTTGCTTTCAGAAACCCTCACAACTGACTATCTAAATGTGAAAATCTTAGACGTGCAGAGACTGCAGGTGGGATTCAGGCCTGTTTTTGTCCCAAGAAGCACTCGAGAGGCCTGTGTTACAAAGCAAGTTGATCATACCCACGGTATCTTTTGGTTATATGGCTTCAGTAATCCTAACAAAGGAAGAGAAGTCAAAAAGAACATTAGTCTAGTTATTAATGTGATAAGTCAATCCAGAAATTCAATGTTCACATAGAAGAGGCAGATTCTGCACCGTATAATCCATGAAGTCTGGCATCAGCAAGTGACTATTTTTTACCAGCTTGAAGCAAAGTTTGATAAATTAGAAAAGAATGAATAAGTGAAAGACATATTCCAGATTAGGGCAGAACTATTAGAATTAATTCATGGCCTGAGAGACAACAGCAGAATGCAGTTTGATAGTCATTGTATTTAGGAGATTTAGCTATAATCCTTATCCTTTATCCCAACAGGAGCAGAATTTATTTAGTGACCAAAATATGACAAAGACTATCAGCTAACTCGATTGAT
The DNA here is from genome assembly GCA_037902135.1 of Cetoscarus ocellatus. NCBI lineage: Eukaryota > Metazoa > Chordata > Actinopteri > Labriformes > Labridae > Cetoscarus > Cetoscarus ocellatus. The sequence continues at coordinate 1,250,508 of JBAMNC010000019.1, read as the reverse complement.
AAGTCAGGACGGACAAGACAAGAAGGATGAGGGGAAACAAATGCAGAGACTGTGTGGAGGAGAAAGGCCTTTCCTTGCTGGATTACTTTGGACAATAGAGCAGGAGTGTGCACTGGCTAGGGTCTGGAAATACATTATGTATTGGTATATATATTTATATCCCTGAACAATCTTGTTAATTCAATTAGTTCATCAGCCAAACACACAGAAGGAACTTGATGCATTTAGGAGTGTAGAAACACAAGATGACCTGTTAAAGTTTAAACCAAGTATCAGAATAGGTACCAAAGGGGACTGAAGTCACCTTGAATGTGGCTTGGTTTTTGGAGCCAGACAGCAGGTCTGAGTATTCCAGATTCAGACAACTTTATTTATCCCAAACAGGCAATTAAGTGTACAGCTACCAAGGCTTATAGTAAACATTAAAAACACATAAATCAAACCCAATCACAACGTTCACTAGGGGTGGGCAGAAATATCGATTCAGCAATGCATTGCAATTATTCCCCTCCCAATTCAATATCGATTCAGCAAATCCTCTGAATCAATTCACCTCCTGGCCAGTGGAGGGTGCTGTGCACTTTTTCAGTGTTTATCCCGCTGCCGCCGGTCGCAGAGTGATCGGACTGAGAGCCGAACATGAGAGTGATTTAACGGCGGTTTATCAGTATTTTCTGTGTAAATAATGTAAAATACTTAACACAGCAGCATTAGTATCATTCTGGAGTGTTTTCTTTTCGTTCTTTTCTATTTTCTCTGTGTTTTACCGTATTTCCGACGTATTTTTCATGTGTTTTATCGTCTTTATCATTTATCGCCTTTTTGATCATAGTTCATTTTTTATAGATTCCATAAATAGTAATTTTAGAAATATTGGAGGAAGAAATGTAAAGATCTCTGTCTTAAGCTGGACAGGAACTGCTTCAGGGACTACCATCAGTTAAAAAACACCTGGACATGGTCTAATATAACAGGCTGTAACATGGACACTAAATGCTGTAGTCAAACAAAAATGTTTGAGTTTATGTAACATGGGTGAAGTTTATTTTTGGTCATCTCAGAAAACTTCTACATGTTCATTTACAATTGTTTATGAAAAGATTCCTGTTAAAAATCAAAATCAATTTTTATTCTTTTCTTGTAATTACACACTGTTAAGCATTTATAACATAATAATGACAAATACTTGCCAGAACTGTTTACTTTTATTTCTCGTGAAAAAGGGTTGAAAAAATGTATTCAAAAGGACAATTCCTGACATATTTATTGACAATAAAGACCAGGTGGACATTTAAAATTATAGTGTTAACTGTCATGTTTTTACTTTTGTACTCCATATGCACAAATAAGTTATTAATGTGCAAATTTTCATTTTCAGCTGTTGGCTCAAAAATATGAGGTGACATACCACAAGTGTTCACTTTGACATCAAAATAAAGAAAAGTCAAAATTGTCAACAGGTACTCTAATTATTTGTGTATTTCTACTTCCTACTGAATCGACACTGAACCGAATCACCACCGAAAGAATCGAAATCGAACCAAATCGTGTGGTTCTTAACAATGCCCAGCCCTAATGTTCCCACACTCACATTCACGTGTCAGTGGCATGTTCAGCAGGATAACCATAAACAAAAGCTGAACAGTTTATCAATATTTACAAGAACCTAATGACTTGAGAATACCAATTTGTTCTCCTTGTTGAGGCAAGATAGCGCAACCCAGAGGGCATTAATAAAAAGTCTCCAGAAAGTGCGTGGTCAGGTTGGTCCAGCGTCATTTTTACTTTCTGAACTACCTGTTCCTTCCACAGAGAACTCGAGTCTTTCAGCTGGACTCACAAAATAATCCATACTGTTTCTGTTCCTCACAGACAAGTCATTGGACCAACAGATAAAAGAGAAAGTTAAAAGACTCTCAATGAAAAAATAATGAAAAACACATAAAATGCTTTTGGAGATATTAAAGGAGTTCAGCCTCTGCAATAAGTGAATTCTCTGGTGACCACGTTTAATTATACACTCTGCATTTTCAACAAAGGACCTCTTTCACAATACATGTAATTTTGCCCACAGCCCAATTTTTTGTTTATTGTGTGGTATTTGTAGTACACCCAGAGACTCCCAAGAATATACCTTTAGAAAATCCAAAAGTCATCCAGGGCCTGTACTATGACCTATTTTATGATCATTGCCATAGGTGTGAGCCAGGGTGCACACTTTACCCCAAAACTTACTCAAACACAAATAATAAATCATCAAATTGGGTCAAATCACCTTCACTGAAGTCTGGTGCATCTTTTGAAATCAAATGTAAAGCTAAGTATTACAATTGAAAGAAGTTGTTGAATTTTAACTGGAAAAAAATTAGGTTTTTTTATGATTTTTTCAACAAATTCAATTCTTTGGAGATGTGTCTGACCAGCTTACAGTTGCTGTACACCTAAAATACCTACAAATTAGTTGGCCACATATATTCTCAAAGTGGGAAAAAAATCATCAAATTCTGAGACCGGTAAAGTTGTTCAATTAACAGGTTGGGTTACTGTGGTAGAATCAGGATACTGTTCCATGTCTTGTATTATATCAAGGGTAATGTTTTATTTCATGCAATTTGCAGCAAATGAATGTTAACTTCAATTTAGTATTGTGCATTCAATTGAATTATATTTTTTTTTCAAAATGTTTTTCATTTAAAACAGAAAAGGTATGCAGGGCCTGTAATTCCTCTTTTTTAAAATATCATCCAACGCAATGCTAATCAACACTGCAATACATGCTATATATTTCAAATGAATAAATGGGATAGTGGTGCATCTCCTTGTATGATAGAGTAGTACGTTCAAGCTGAGGCAATATGCTATTGTTGACCTTCACGCTTGTGGTCAGGACGAGTTTAGTCAGTTCTGCCATTCTGTAAAGAATTGTTGTCCATCAACATATGTCCCTAGCTAGCTAGTATCAATTTGTCATTTGAGTATAAACAACATATATTCTGCTGCAAGTGTTATATTCAGCAGATTTCTTTTTAAGTATAGCTGTTCATACACAGTGTCTTCTGTTACCACAATTTAGTGTGCACACATGTACATTTTATGAAAAAATTGTGCATCTAGTACAATACTAAGTGGTATCCATACCTATAACTATACCTTTTTGTTGTTAGTGTATTTTCCAGGTTTGTTTCCCTGAGAATACCAATATATATTTAAATCCTCCAGATAATTTATTTTCATATTGTTTGAAGTTAAAATGGACGGGGTTTGTATTATACCCAATTGCAAAACCAGGTTCAAAGATAAAGGGAAGAACTTAAAATCTGGAAGGAGTCTAGATTCTCCCAGTAACAACTGGTTAAAGCAGGTGCTTAGTAAAGAAGGATTGAATGTTGAGAGTGGAAGTAAGCTGTGTCTAAAATGCTACATGAGATATCTTAGAAAAAGGCCACGCCCTGACTCAAAAGAAGACACTCACAGTGACAATGAATCCACAGGCATCTGTGATTCATTTGAGATTGAGGATAGCCCCACTAATCCTGGAACTAACCGACCTGTTATACCTCTTATACAAATCAAAGATTTGAAGTATGCTTCCTCTTCACATCGTAAGTGTTCTTTGTGTTTAGAGTACAATGACAACTGTATAAACATTCCTAAGTCTGTTCGTCACTCTCTTATCATTGAATGTTCACTTTGGTGCCCGCCTGATGCTCGTGTTTGTTCTGAACACCTCATCGGGAGTTTTCTACACCCTGACACAAAGATAAATATGCACAGTCGTATTCCTCTGGAAAGTAAACTGAATGAATCTATTTCTCCAGTTGTTATTAATGATTTGCTTGAAATTGTACATGAAGTATCCAAACATGAGACATCACCCAAACTGAAGTTTGAAACCTTGTCAGATTCTGACTGCCATGCATGGACTGGCTGGACATTGGTGCAATTTAAGAACATGTATGACATGTGTGAATCTGATCTTGTTTCAGGTTCAAGTGATAGTTCCAGAGCAATAGATTTGCTTCTTTACTTTTGGGCAAAACTGAAAACAAACCTTTCATGGAATCAAATGACCATGCTTACTAATCTTTCCCAAGCTACACTGTCAAGATATTTTCATACAATTGCAGATATTTTGAACACAATAGTTGTTCCCAAATACCTTGGCACAAATCATATTTCACGCCACGATGCCATAACTCACAACACTGTCTTTACTAAAGCTTTTTATGGTGACCAGGTCACTCTTATCTTAGATGGTACATATATGTACCTCAACAAATGCAGTGATCATCAGTTTCAAAGGGCATCTTACGGAGGACAGAAAAAACGAAATTACCTAAAATTCATGTCAGTTGTACTGCCTGATGGATATGTTTTAGACACTATTGGCCCCTACCATGGTAACGTAAATGATGCAACAATAACTCGGCTCATCATGGAAAAAATTGAAATATTGAAATCTTGGTTAGAAGCAAATGACAATATGATTGTAGATCGCGGTTTCAGGGATGCCTTAGATCTTCTTGCTAAGTTGGGGTATGATGCTAGAATGCCGTCATTTTTACCAACTGGTAAATCCCAATTGGATTCCTCAACAGCCAATAGTGATCGTTGCTGTACCAAAACAAGATGGATAGTAGAGTCCTACCACGGGCGTTTAAAGAAGTGGATGTTGTTTAAGGAACAACTTACCTCAAATTATTTCGTTGAGGTCATTGGCAAATTAGTGCGCATAGTAACTGCATGTCTCAATGCCTTCAGAGGACCAATATATGTTTCAGATCCAGATCGAGAGGAACGAGATACTAAGATGGCTCAGCGTATGCTTTCACTTTTAAAAAAAGACAATGTTTTGGCAAAACGAGTTGCAGAAGACCCAAATATGTCACGTAGAGCTCATAGTGAATGGCAGAAGCTTGAAGCATCTGATATCTCGTTCCCTCATGTGGATCTGGAATACCTTGAGACCATAACATGCGGTACATACCAAATCAAACAGTCCCCTGGCTACATTGCTGAGCATCAAAAAAATGACGGTGACTATGAGATTTGGGTTTACCAGCATGATGCTGATCTCATTAGGGGACAGATTCATTCTCGTCACAGATCTCAAGTAAAATACAATGTTTGGATTCAACTTGACAAGATGCATCAGATGATCCTGTGAAGGCATATTATTGTCTCTGTCCTGCTGGAAAGAGAACCTCTGGCATGTGTGCACATGTTGCATCTGTAATCTATTATTTGGGATAGTATAAACATTTTCAAAATCAGAAACCCCTCCAACCATACACAAGCAAATTCAAAGACTCCATTCTATGAAATAACCAGCCAATCATACATCTTATGGATTTCTCAGATCCCCTTTCCCTCACTATAGTTCCAGTCTACAAATTAAAATTGTCCAAGCCGTTGCTATGCAAAAAGACACGAAGGCCATAAAACAGATTACATTTGTATATATAAGTACTAGAAACAGAAATTGACAGAAGTAATGTTTATGTATTGCTGTCATTGTAGATATATACAATCTGATTACAACAATCCAAAACTGCATCGGTTTTTACTTGTATCAATGGCTCATTATTATCTCATCACAAAGGCATAATATACAGGCCCTTTGTGGCTGTTCAATATTAAAATGAATAACATTTCATGTGAAATGTTTGTTTTGAATCTAGCATTCAGATTCTAAAAGAAATCATACTTAAAGGATGAATTCTGAACAAATCTTTAAAGGTTACCTGATATACAAGATATGGAACAGTATCCTGATTCTACCACAGTAACCCAACCTGTTAATTGAACAACTTTACCGGTCTCAGAATTTGATGATTTTTTTCCCACTTTGAGAATATATATGTGGCCAAATAATTTGTAAGTATTTTAGGTGTACAGCAACTGTAAGTTGGTCAGACACATCTCCAAAGAATTGAATTTGTTGAAAAAAATCATAAAAAAAACTATTTTTTTTTCCAGTTAAAATTCAATAACTTCTTTCAATTGTAATACTTAGCTTTATATTTGATTTCAAAGATGTACCAGACTTCAGTGAAGGTGATTTGACCCAATTTGATGATTTATTATTTGTGTTTGAGTAAGTTTTGGGGTAAAGTGTGCACCCTGGCTCACACCTATGGCAATGATCATAAAATAGGTCATAGTACAGGCCCTGGATGACTTTTGGATTTTCTAAAGGTATATTCTTGGGAGTCTCTGGGTGTACTACAAATACCACACAATAAACAAAAAATTGGGCTGTGGGCAAAATTACATGTATTGTGAAAGAGGTTCTTTAAGCTCAGAATCAAACCAAGATGTTTGTCTAAGTCCACATTTCCACATTTTCTCCATGGACGGTGCTTCCTAAAATCAATGACTTCAGCTCCTTTGGTTTTGTGACCTTAAGGTCTAAGTAATTTTCACCATACCATTTGACAAAACCTAATAAAGCACTGTCATGTCAGTCTCTGATCCTTGGAGGAGGGACAGCAAGGCAGTGTCATCAGAGAACTCAACCAGATAGCTGCTCGCTTGATGGATCTGCAGCTCTTTGGATTGTATTTTAGAAAATCACTTTTTTTATGATCAGTGTACATCAGTGTCACCTAGAGTGGAAGGGAGTTAACAAAAAATAATATGACAACAAAAGGCAAAATCTTCATTGTTCAAAGGAAAACATAGGGGCCCTATAAAATCTGTGTTAATTTTTCCCAAATTCCATTTTAGTTTTTCCCATTTTTCATTTTTTTGGTTTTAATTTTTTGAGAATTTGGTTTTTAGTATTTTACTCAAATTTAACCCCAAGACACTGTAAAGTAATGAAATATAATCACTTACTCTTCAGATGGTCCTCACACATATCTTTATGAGTCCAGTCAACATTATGTTGACAAAATTTGCAGAACATTTGATTGCCTTACACATACTAATCATTGGGAAACTGCTCTGCCCTGTACTTTGGAGTTAGCCGGGAGTTTCGTAGCTTCTTTGCCAACTTCGCAGGTGTCTCAAGCAGCCGCTTCGACATGTTTGCAACGTTAATGAGGGAGGAGGAGGAGGAGGGGAAGTGAAGCGTGTATTGTCCCCATCATTAGTGACCCCCTCGGAGTATTTTCCTGAGAGATATGTTCCTTTTTAGTCAGGAAAAAAAAGCTTTTACATAAAATGTCGCTCATTTCCGTGATATTCCGCATTTATATTGAATTCCACATTTTATGTCCAATTCTGTGATTCTGGTCGCGATTCCGTGATTGAGGATTTTATAGGGCCCTTAAAACAAGTAGATGTCTTTGGTGTTTTTACCAATCTCATTTGAAGAATAATATCATCAAAGCACCAAAAAAGGCTTTCATGATATTACATGAACAATTCATGCTCGAAACACAAAGAACAGACATCACTCTAACATGACAGCAGAAAAATGAAAATATGGCAAAGGTGAAGGAAGCAGACGTGCTGTGTAAGCAGACTGAACTCACATTATCATAATCAAAGTAGCTCCATGCATAACCAAAGAGAAGAAGAGCAAACATCTGAGCATCACTTAATTTACTTACTGGCCGTGTAAGCATGTTTCATTGTGATTCAAACAGAAAGGAGGAGATTATCTCACTCATCATGAAAATGATGACAGAGGATATTCTGCTGATAAGATAGTTGAAGGGTAAGGCTTGCATGAGCCAGTATTGTTGATGATCTAAAGTACAAAATCATTGGATGTGAAAAGCTGAAGACTGAAAGAACAGCAAAGTCAGCGATTGTAACGAGTCATGTTTAAACCCTGCTTCTTATGTAGTCGGAGTGCTTTTAACAGCCACAAGTGAAAATATACACAAATATTTTTTAGTAGCAGCTCAACTCAGCAGGAGAAAAGCAAAACCCAAAACCAAAAGTTCACTAACAAGCTTCAAGTACTAAAAACTGAACACAAAAAAACTAGAGGCCCATACAAAGACAATTCCCTAGAAAGACTTCATCAGTAAAACCATTTTTCCCCATGGCACAGGGTGTTTGCTGGTTCTTTTCTGCTGCTGTGCAACAAAAGAAGAAAACCAAGCACTGGTTCAAGTTGAGGTTGACCTGTTCCAACTAGATTAAGGCAGCGATTTCATTATCTTTCTACTTAACAGTGCCTTTATGAATGACTTTTACTTGGTTCTTCGCAAGAGGCAATCATGATAAACAACAATGAAGGAGACACAAAGGTAATCTTCGCAGCTAGAAGACAATGCTGTACTAAGTTTGGCTTATTTTTGCACACAATGACTTTAACAGTGTAACATGCAAAGCTTGTGGCTGTGTTATTTCAAGCAAGTGTGGAAACACAAGCTCTGAAATACTTTTGATGCAGCATACCATTAAGTATCAAGAATCTGCCATATGTTTGATGTTGATACAGACAGCCAGTGTGGGCCTACTTTTTCCCCACACAGAAAATCTACAAGAATAAACAAGATTATTGATGAAGTGGATCAAAATGGAGGTTTAATTTTGGATTCAGAATCACATAAATCTGATCTATTCCCATCCCTTCGGCAACATGCTTTCCAAAATCTTTTTGGGGATACATAAAAGTTTGAAAATGTTCAACTTTTTAGCTCAAGACACAGAGTTGCAGTGCTTGTCAAGTTACTTTTGGCTGAAGCTGAGATGCTTGTACTGACTCCAGCTTTGCCAAAAGTAGACTTGGAAGCTGTCTGAAGAGATGGTGGAACAGAAAGCCTTATGTATAATAAATTCTACCATGGTGCTGGCTTTCTTTTCCCCACAAGTTTCATGTGCCAAAACCCTCTCCATATTATGACATTTTCCCCCACCTTGTCTTCAAGCCATGCAATAGCAATATCCTTACATTTGCTGAGTTAATTGTTATCTTTCAACAAATTTCACAAAGTCAGCAGTATGTATAACGTCCTCACTCCACAGGTGCTCCCAGCCTAGTATCTTTACCAAATTATGTCCAGCACAGCGTGTCTCTGATCAGGCCCTCACAAGGCATCTTTCTGTAATCTGTGGCATGATCCTGAGTAAGGCCAATTCTGGTGTTTAAAAGGTCAGTTTAGCCAATTGTGGATATCCATTCTTCTATTTTTTTTACACTTATTGTATATTTCTCCCACTATGTCATCTTTTCTTATAGTTGATCATGAAAACAGATAATACCTGATCAAACAGCTCTCTTCTTCTGTCCAAAGAAAAAAAACCTCTCCTCTGAATTAGCAGTTAGGAATGCTTGGCCCCAACTAATGGGACACAACATTAACATCTGCAGGCAACATTTGTTTATCCTACATTATTTGTGGATGGCTGTTGTTTGTAAAAGGGCAATTGCTGGTCAATATTGGGGGTGTATAATGGCAAGATCCTGACAACACGCTATATTGAGATACCGCAGTAACGACATGATATAGCACACTATATTGCAAGGCTATGATAAGTAGGGCAATTTATCACAATCCTTCCAAACAACTTAGTCTACTTTAGAAGATACTCACAGTATGAAGGACTGATATCGCTTTACCCCACATTTAGGCTTATTTCAGGGAGAGGCAGGAATTGAATTGTTCCAACAAACATTGAACTGCTCAATCTCTTTTTATTATGAAATAACCCAAAAGTACCCTTACTTCCAAGTAAAAAAAAAAGTAAATTTTATAATCTTACTGCCCAGATCTATCATAAATCATATTTGAATGCCTCTTGCCATTTCTTAAGAACTTATTATGGCACAGTTTTGATGATGACATACCACACAGAGTGCACTGCAATACTTTCATGAGAAAAACACTACAAATGCCCATCCCTGAACCCTGCTTTTCCAATGATTCATGACACAGTTCCTCATTCTTGTTAAACTGTACAGAAAGATCTACCCCTTTTTTCTGTATATTTCTTGCAACCTGCCTATCTCATGTCAGGGGTATTAGGAGTGTCATTTATAAAACATCCAAGGACATCCCTGTTACTGCAGTATGCTAATGCCAGTGTGTGCATGTGTGTGTCAAGGAGAGGACCAGCATGGCGCTGCTAAGGCCTAAATCTGTCTCTAACTCTTAATTAAACCCTGGACTCCAGTGGCCCTGACTTATTAAAGACCCAGAGTATGCAGCACCCATACACACACTCAGACTGATGCGCACACACACACACACACACAGATGTACTTACACACTTCTTTAAAGCTCACAACATCCCACCTTAAGCTACCAATGATTTAATGCATCTCAATATTTCACCTTCAGCTGTTGCTCAGTGACCCACTTGCAGAGAAATAAATTATTTCCTGGCTCTTTTAGCATTCACTTAAATGTACTCAAGGAGATTCTGCAGGATGGCTGCAAAGTGGAGTTTACAGTTTTAAAAATAGTTTTAATGGAGTTTGTGCTCTATTAACTGACAGTATACACAGCCAGGAGAGCGGCAGTGAAGTTTGTAACAGAAAACAGCTTTGCAGAATATTGAACAACCTTTAGAGCTTGGGTAGACAACTTTGGAGAAACCAGTAAGAGCAAGCCAGAGGCTGAAAGTATTCAATGCAAAAAAAAGCTTCTTGCTTTCTTTAGGCCGACCTTAAAAAGCCACTCACCCAAAACACATGAAACAAGAACTGGCTGACTGCCGCTGCAGGACGAGAGAGTCTGAGAAAAGACAGAAGCACACTGTTGTAATGGCTCTGACACTAAACTCCATGTAACTGACCTTTCTATCACTGTAGTCTGACTGTCCCGCCACCTTGGGCTGTATGTCTGTGCAGCCCTATGGAGGACTTCAGTCATGGGCAGTGAGAGCAGAGTTAATGCAGAGCAGAGAGGGGGGCCATCAAATCATTTCATGCAGTCTGATCATATTATGTGCCTGTCACAACCTGATTTCTTTTTCTATTTTTGTAAGAGCATGTAATTTATTGATTGCTGCTGAGTGGGATGTGGAGAGCACTTACAAAAGTATAAAATGTTTAAAAATACATTATCTGTATTAGCTTTAACCTGAATACATTCTCAAATTATATTAAGGTGGAGAATGCAGTGTCTAATGGATTAAATGTTTCTTCAACATACCAGATTTACCGCTCTGAACAAGGGCCAACATGTTACAGTGGCACAAAGGACCGTTTTATGAATGCATGATATTGGACTTTTACCAATATCCAATATGCAAATATTTCTAAACATATTATCATCGATATCAATTTCTGTTTTAGTTTTTTTCTGGAGCACAAAGCCTCTGATTAAATAAACGGACCTCAGCTTTCATGGTGAAATTCTATGTGTGTGAAAAACAGTAAAAAAACAAACAAACATTATATTCTTGAAAAATTATACTATTCATTAAAAAAGCTTGCATTCAATGACAATGGGGTAAATTATTGTATACAATTGTTTATTCTGCCAATATTAAAGCCAAAATAAAGCCAACATAGGCTACATACTGTACACACACACACACACACACACACATACACATATATATATATACATACATATATATGAGTGGATAGTCAATGAATATCTCAATATTTTTCCCACTAGATCATTTTTAAGAACATAGGTTATTGAAGCTTAAGGTAGGATTGTTCTGATGCATCACCTGTTTCAGTATTTAGAGCAAAAAAAAAAAAAAAATATATAAACAATACTGTCTAAACTTAAATCTTAAAATATATCACTATTTCTCAAACCTTAATATACCAACGCTGCTATCAATTCAGTTCTTCATCAATTCCCTTTTCAGTTTCTGTTGATTTTCTGTGTGGACAAAGTTAGTGTCAAATACTTTGCTGCACTGACTAACATTTTTGCAAGTATTTGCCAGGCATTCAAAACAAAGTCAAATTAATCAATAATGAAATTGCTGAACATTAAGGGTAATAATATCTTTTTCTTCAGCCAGTTGTTGTTGACTCTAACCAGGAATTGTTTCTTGATGCCCATCTCTAGACATAAAGTATATTGCACAACATGCCTGACAAAATATTGTCAGTAAATGGACAAAACTTGTCATATCTGCAGATACCGATAATCAACTTTTAAGGCAATTATCTAACAATAATCAATATTTTTCAGATAGTATTGTGCATCCCTGATTTCTTTAGATCAGCCTTTACCAGAATTAAGTACACAACAGCCCACTTTCAACCCAGTAATTTAGCTGCAGCCCACCAAAACACCCAAACAATCATTACAGGAGACTCCTTGCATTTCTATAGACAGATTTTAGTACAAATATTTTGTTTTGCCAACCAAGCATTTCTATAATTTCTGAATTTACTTTTTCTCTTTTTAAACATACTCTGTGACACTTAAAAATTATCTCCTGACACCTTTAACGTCTTTTAAAGCATGAATAAATTATTAAAAAAAGGAACCGCACGAGATATGCTCAATTAGTTCAACACTAGTGACATAGAATAAATGATGAGGATGTTTGTTAAGTCTTCTGTCAGATTTGTGTAAGTTCTGAGACTTGAAAAATATATCTTATAATCAATAAACATGTGGCTTCAATGATGCTCATGGTTTTTGGTTCTTAAAAATGACCTTGTGACCCAACTGCAGAACCTCAACAGGCCAACAGTGGGCCCGTGTTTGGGATACAATGCTGTTGAACTGCAAAATATAAAACATATTGATGCACATAGTTTATCCATCCATCCATTTCCTATACCGCTTATCTCTTTTGAGGTCACGGGGTCTGCAGCCTATCCCAGCTGACATTGGGCGAGAGGCGGTGTACAGCCCTGAACTGGTCGTCAGTCAATCGCAGGGCCACATAGAGACAGACAATATTCACGCTCAGACCCATACCTAAGGGTAATTTGGAGTCACCAATTAACTTAATGAGCATGTTTTTGGTCTGTGTGAGGAAGCCAGAGTTCCCCAGAGAGAACCCCACACATGGTCAGGGAGAACATCCAAACTTCACACAGAGAGGCCCTGACTGACACAGGGATTGAACCAGCAGCCTTCTTGCTGTGAGACCATGCACTACCTGCTGCGCCACCATGCCACCCTGCACATAGTTTATGCTTACATAAATTATGCAATGTAAGAAATTAAAAACTCAGAAAGCAAAGGCAAGAGAAACAAGACATGCTGCAGTTAAGAAATAATATAGTTGTGTAATGTTCTACCCTGGGTAGGAGTATCTCAAAAACTAAAGCCTTTTTAGAGGGTTAATCTTCCCTGAAACAACAGCATGAGTCTGAGAGGAAAAATGGAGCTGTCCCTGGTCCTGCTGGTGCAGAACTTTTTAAAAGTTTTTCTCCATCATTAAGTCAGTGTAATCATTTTAAAGAGAGATGGTGATACACTATTTAATAAAGAAAGTTGTGGGGTGCTAATTTAATTTGAAAAACTTCAACATTCCAGACAGTGGAGCATGGCAGGCACCAGGGGGCTTTCAACAAAGATGGAAATATGATTAATATTCTTTGAGCAGCAGCATGTAGGGCCATACGAAAATATTCATTTGGTTCTATAAAGAAAAACATGATTTTTTTTGTGTTATCCAAATCTTCTCGGAGTTTGACAGCTGAAGTATGACTGGTATAACTTGACAGCATGAACCACTCTGCAAATGGAGATGTGAATGTGCTATAATGATAACAGTTAGCCTTTGACATAAAGGAGAGCAACATCAGAAAAAGCTGATAGGCGGTCAGAGAAGTAGACAAAGGTGGGGTCAATAGCCATGTTTACATGGACACAAGTAATTGGAATAAATGCTTGATCAGAATAGAAACATGAAAGAGCTCATTAGGAAGGCTATTTCATTCCAAATGAGAGGGGTCGTTTATGCTGATCGTTATTCCGAATGGTGTTCATGTAAACACTCATTCCATAAACAGTGAATCGGAACATTCTGATCTGAATGGATTCAATCAGATTGAAGAAAAAGTGCACATGTAAAAATGACTATTGTTTACCATTCTAATAATGGTGAGTGTGTTTACATTCATCTACCATGCAATCAGAGTAAAAGCATCTGGGCATGCTCAGAAGGTCTAAAGTACCTCAACTTGTGAAAAATTATTTCTGGTCACCTTTATTTAATTGAAAAACAGTTTAGTGGCAGCCGCCAACTAAATGAAAAAGACATGCCAGATTCTCTTCACAGGAGTAGGTCGACAAAGATTTTCTCTGTTAGGAGGGCCAAATGAATTAGGAATGAGGTTCCAGGGTGTGATTACCCCGTCAGTATTTCAGTTGGTCTTTATATGAGAACACTACAGTCAACAGTACGACTCCTCTGTTATAAACGAACACCTCTGTCTGTCACTCATCGTTCCTCACGGAGGGACAGAAAATGTATTCCCCTGCTGCTGTTGGTGACTCTGGATGTCTTTACTTTCTGTTCTGAAATGAACCCAAATAATGTTCTGCGAGCATTACTCTCCCGCTCTCAGCACAGAAAAAGCTTGCTAGCTGCCAAAGCAGTCTGTAGCGGTACCAGACTGGGACCAACCGTAGAGTGGCACCAGTGGGACTGTAGAGTTGGGAACGCCCCTCTCCTCAACTGCGCATGTCTGAGCAGCTCTAGACATGAGCAGTCAAGTAGAGAAAGTGAACCAGCAAGACTTGTTTGGAACGGCCTTCCCAACCTTCATTGGAAATTAAAATTTCATTCTGAATGAGCTCTTTCGCATCAGAATCTTTTGATTGACATGTTTACATGACGTGTTTCCATTCTGATCAAGCGTTTATTCCGATTACTTGTGTCCATGTAAACATGGCCAGTGACAGGGCATGACTCTCTTTTAAGGTTTTAAAATTAAATTCCCAGAGGTTTAATGCTCTTCTGCATGTTTTTGCATTTGAAAATTCCTCTCTGTTGTAAAGTTAAACAAATACTTAAGAACAAAGTATTTTAAAACAGTAAAATGTTCTTCCTGTAATTCATATATTCATTGTTATATTCAAGTGTTTTGAGACCACATTTTTTTTAAATTCATTTGATATATATATTTTGAATTAATCGGCCGATTAATCAGTAATTGGTATTTTTTCTGCCAAATATTGGCATCGGCCTCAAAAAATCCATATCCATATCTTTATGTACATCCTTAATTACCACCAGGAAATCACCAATAATCAATCAAATAACCAGAATGGAAACATCCAGCACACTGATTCCCTTGCCATTTCTCCTTTTGAGTGCTTCTTGAGTGTCTGTATCAGCTGTGGTGGATCATGATAAAAAAAAATCTGAAAAAGCTCTGGTTTCTAGTTAAAATTTAAAATGCTGGCAAAACAGGAGTAAGACCCATTAAATATTTGGCTCATTCAGCCATTTTGATAGAAGTGACTCTGGGGTGAAGCGAGGAGCTAATGCAGAGTCTAGTAAAAAATTAAAAGCAGAAATTCTTTAATGTAGAACCTTTTCACTTTTTCTGACATTTCAACTGTAATAGGAGATAATTTACAAACGGTTACCTGAGTGTTTTAATAGGTATAATCAAGATGTTAAAAAGTGGAAATCCTTGAAAATGCCCTGTTGTAAGGTTGTCAAAGTTCCCCATGTTTTTACAACACATTTTAAAGCTGCAATCTATTTAATGACTAAGACATCAAAAAGTTTCAAAACTTTAAAAAGCACATTATTTCATCACACGGGAGTGAAAGAGAGGGGCGTTTCATCAGAAATTGAGGGCAAATTTCTGCATTCTGTGTGTGTTTTTCACATTAGGGGATCTGGGCCAGGGTTTGAGTCCGCTTTACATCAATATATGGAAGACGGGAACGGTACCCAGGTCCACTTGTCAAGGTGACGTGGGCACAGTCCATGTATACTCATGCAGGGACTGTGGAGATCTGAATGCACAGGGGTACAGGTTCTTGTCACTCAGAATGGCTGTTAAAGCAATTTTAAACATCCTCTGAATTTTATATAACACCGTATTCATGCAGCAGAGGCTCATTTAATCGTCTGAGCTGTAGAGTACGTAGAAGTAAAGAGAGGGTCTTCGCTGCCCTCTCAAAAATATTTTTAATATCCATAGTAGCAGCCGTATAGTACATTATGTCTGAAAGGAACATAAAAGTGGTTGGCACTGTCCTTTTTGGCAAACTTGCTTTTATATGGGATGAAATTATCAGTACAACATCAGTTTTGGCTAATATTGGCCTAAAAATTTTAATATTGTTTTTGGCCAATATTTTTTTTGTCCATATTAAGAGCTGATATATCACGATACATATCAGCTGCATATTTACAACATACATCAGCCGTAATATTGAAAAAACACACAAATCTACATATTGTTTCACCTTATCATCACTGCATGGGTACATCTAAAAATCAAAGAGTTTCATTTTTACAAGAGTTAAATGTTGTTTATCCTTTGTTACAACTGTTCCAACAGAGACAGACAGTCACATTGAAAGCAGCAAGTCCGTTTTCCCACAGTAAAGAAGAAAAATATTGATCTAAACATTGGCAATATTGAGTTCTTGATTCTTGATTCTTGAGAAATATCAGCATATCACACATCAGCAAAAATCCATTGTCATATGTCTCTACTTTTTAATGATATGCATATCACCAACTTGGGCTTGGAAAAATGTCACTAGCTGAAAGCAGGCTACATGAGAGAGGATAGAGAGATTCAATGCTGAGGCCAGTACAAAACAATAAAACCTGGTGCGCAAATGAACATAATTACCCCAAAACATTTGCAACAGTTGACTAAGGGTCTGGTTCCAAAATCCAACACCAATGCAGGACCGGTGCAAACACAACTAAAACCAACAAAACCAAATCCTGTCACAGTTTTTGGTATTTTACTACAAGACCATTCACTTAATTTCAGAGCCAAAGATGGTAGACCTCACTGTCTTTAGTTCAGCGAGTTGATACTGCTCCTTGGTTTGAGCAATGAACATTACAGCCAACAGAAGTAATATCACATGGGCCAAGGCAACAGGAAATATTATTAATCCTCCTTTTCTTCCTTCAAACATATGTTTCTTGGGCTTGGTGATATGGCCAAAAAATAAAATCCAATATTTTTTTCTAACAAAACTTGAATTTTGCCTTCATCTTACCAAAATATGTCCCAAAATTAAAGTGACTTTTTCTCTTTAAATTAAAGTGCATGTGTTGGTTTGTTATCAAACAGTAGGGTAGACCATTGTGAAAACTTTTTGTTTCTGTTGTTCTTCAAACAATGAACAGATTACAAATTGTTATGATGTCTCTATTAGAAGGAAACTTGGAAAGGTGTTTTGACTCTTTACTCTTGAAGTCAAAGAACAAAATTTTGATCTGACGTTTTAAATCTACTGCAACAAAAAAATTAATCTATTAAATGAATATATCGCCCACCCCTTGATGCACAAACATTGATTGAGAAGTATGAAATTAGGACTTGTATCGGAAATTTCCAAAAAATATCCAACTCTACTTTTGGTACCTAAATACTGACATTGGCATTAGGTATGCAATTTTTAACAACTGAAATAGTCTCAAATCATTCAACCCTAATGTCAACAGGACAAAGAGCCCTTTAGTTTCAAAAATATACTGTATTTTTCTTACAAAGTTGAAACATAGTAATATTAGTCTTCCCACCAAGCCTTAAATACTTAATTGTAAGAGGAAGTACATGTAGTTTTCAAGAACCACTACATGATAACAACATTGAGAAAACAAAAGGCGCTTCATGAACACAAACCCCTGCCAAGGCATTTCCAACATTGCCGGGCAAGTTTTTGTCAAAAATATGGAAAACTGGCCTTTCTTGCACTGTTAACAAATCCTTAAAAAATATCTTGATCCACATACAGATTTGAATCAAAATCTTCCCTGAAAATTAAATCAAAATTAATTGAGATCTTTTTTAATTACTAGCAAAAATTGTTAAAACTGCCTTATCTTCAATGCTAACAAATCCTTTAATAAAAACCCTTGAACTGCAACCCTATCTCCACAAAAATCTAATCGCTTTTGCCATATGCTATGACCAACATTCCCCGAAAATTTCATCAAATTTTGTTGAGAAGTTTCTGAGCTATTGTCAAAAAAATGTGGAGAACTCTCCTATATTGCAGTGTTAAATCCATGAAAAAAAAGAAATCTGCATCTACAACCAAATTTTAATAATTTCCAAAATGTTATCGTTTTCCATGAGCTATCACCAACATTTACTGAAAATTAAATCATAATCAATTGAGATCTTTTTCAGTTATTAGCAAAAATTGTTAAAACTGCCCTAAAATCCTTGATCTGCAACCACAAAAATCGAATAACTTTTTCTACGTGCCATGACCAACATTCCCTGAAAATGTCAGCAAAAATACATTGAGAACTTACGGAGTTATTATTGAAAAATTACAAAGCTGCCCTCTTGCAATGTGAATAAATCTTTAAAAATTACTTCCAAAATGTTATCACATCTTACATGTGCTATAACCAACATTCCCTGAAAATGTAACCAAAATCCATGGAGATCTTTTCAAATTATTAGCAAAAATGGTTTAAAAGTGCCCTATTTTCAAAGATAACAAATCCTTTAAAAAAGTCATTGATCTGCAACTGTATAACCACAAAACTCTAATGCTTCTTCACTATGCTGTGACCAACATTCCCCGAAAACTTAATTAAAGTTCGTAGATAAGTTTCTGAGTTACAGTTTGTAAAAAAAAAAATGTAGAGAACTGTCCTTTATTGCAAATCCATGAATAAATATCATGGATGATTGATCGGTATCCAGATTTGGATCATCACCAAAATGTAAATTCTTCTTACATGCACCATGACCAACATTTTCTGAAAATGTCAACAAAATCCATTCATAACTTCTGAATTTACCTGTTCACAAACTAACATGCTGGCAAAAACACATCCTCCTTGGTGTAGGTAACTGTTCACTAATGTTTTCAGCAGCATTTACAGCTTGGGGATAATCGACTTGAGTTTCATAAGCATCTAGATTTTAAAAGCAACACTGCACAATCACACACCTTTACCTTTACAAAGGGCATTTTATCCTGTCCATGTGAAACTCTTGTCCCCTGCATTAAGTCTATGGCACAGCCTCAAAAATGGTTAAACAATGCTGTTAGTGAATGTTAAACCTCCATATTACAGGCTGGTACAAAACGCCTGGTTGATGAGCAAAGCTTCACTCAGATTCTTCTACTTTGGGCTTAATTAGTAAAATTAAATTCAGCTGCGGGGGGACATCAAACTGAACATCTTGTCTGCGCACCAGTGAATCCATCACGGTACATCTGCTAGCGTCAGATTCAACTAAATCCACCTCTCTCGCCTAAATAATTCCACTTACAACATCTGCCAAACTTAAACTACACTGACGCTCACAAAATACTATGAAATGGCAATCAGAAAAACAAGAAATAAAACATTAAACCACTGGAACAGAGGCAGCTGTCTTACCTGAAACAAGGTGTTCAGTCAACGTCAGGAGCACAGCTAACGTCTGCTAGCTTAACTGCAGGGTAGCTTCAAACTTTCTGTTTTAACAACTCACGCAGAGCGTCTCTTAGCGCGCGCAGCGGTGTAGCCCCCTAGTGGTGGGGTTACAGTGTTGCCAGATTTTTCTACTAAAACAAGCCCAAAACATGCGACCCCCAGCTATTTATTCCCAAATGTGATATCTTAGGGGTTTTTGTTTGTTTGTTTGTTTGTTTGTTTTAAAAGAGAATTCTACACAAAGCATATATTTTTATATTTTCTTATTTGGCTCTTAATTTACTTACAAGTACCTCTTGTTTGGAGGTGGAACATCCTTTTCTTTATATAGAAGTGAAGAGAGGGGCTACTGATTTTTATAACTCTGTTATCACTGAACAGTCTGTCTTGTTTGTAACCAAACAGACATCGTCAGGCTTTTATCTAGGCAAGGCAAGGCAAGGCAAGTTTATCTGTAGAGCACAATTCGTACACAAGGTAATTCAAAGTGCTTTACAGAACAAGAAAAATGCATTAAAGTCACAATACAAGATAAAAACAAAAATAATCATTATAAAATGAACTTTAAAAGAGCAGAGTGCAGATAAGATCTTTTCAGTCATATGCACAGTTAAACAGAGCTGATTTGAGCCTAGATTTGAACATTGTCGGTGTAGAGGCCTGTCTCACATTTTCAGAAAGACTTTTCCAGATTTTAGCTGCATAAAACTGGAAACCTGATTCTCCATGTTTAGTCCTGACTCTGGGCACCAGCAGGAGGCCGGTCCCTGAGGTCCTCAGAGTCCGAGATGGTTCATATGGCACTAACATGTCAGAGATGTACTTTGGTGGTAGGCCGTGGAGAGACTTGTACACAAGCAGAGCTGCTTTAAAGTCTATTCTCTGAGCCACAGGAAGCCAGTGTAGGGACCTGAGCACAGGACTAATGTGCTCGTACTTCCTGGTTCTGGTCAGGACCCGAGCAGCAGCATTCTGGATGTACTGCAGCTGTCTTACAGCTTGTTTGGAGAGGCCAGTGAGCAGGCCGCTACAGTAGTCTAACCTACTGGAGACAAATGCATGGATAAGTCTCTCCAGGTCAGGTTTAGACACTATACCTTTCATATTGGCAATGTTTTTTAGATGGTAAAAGGCTGCTGATGTTATTGATTTTATGTGGCTGTTAAAGTTCAAGTCTGAGTCCATTATTACCCTGAGATTTCTAACCTGATTTGTAGGTTTTAGAGAGAGAGACTGGAGGTGACTGCTGACACTTTCTCTTTGTTTCTGTGGACCAAATACAATGACTTCAGTCTTGTCTGAATTTAGCTGGAGAAGTTGTTTTGCATCCACACACTGACCTGTTGGATGCAGTGACAGAGTGAATCCACTGGTCCATATTCACCTGCTGTCAGTGAGACATAGATCTGAGTGTCGTCTGCATAGTTGTGGTAGGACACATGCATAGTTGTGGTAGGACACATACCACAACTATGCATCTAAGTTATCTTGATCCTCTACAGCTTTATTATGGTGAAACCAGTTATAGCTACGATAGAAATAAACTTATTTCTGGCTGTAAGGATTTCATTTTGGTGGAAAAACATTTTTTGCCACTCTTTTTACCAAAAAAATTCCATTTATCTTTGGAGTGGGACAAGGTAGTTTGCTAAACTTCTGATATGAGTTTATATTGGTATGGGAGTGTGCTCAGATCCCTCTCAGGTTTGGGGGCAACTGCACTTTTGGGACAAGCCCAAAAACAACAACCCACAACTGCCAATATTTACATAGAACTTTTCAAAAATATCAAGTCCAAAATCACTTATAATAAGCTGACCTGGCAACTTTGGGAGTTACACGAATACTGTAAATCTGACTCTGTCCCATACTGGTCTGACATTTTTACCTCAGAATGGCACACTGGGACACATTATGCAGATTTAAAACAAGATAAAAGCCTTTAGGTGGTATGTTAAGTTCAGGGCCTTTATTTAAAAAATTCTTTCCTTAAGTAGCTTTCTTTCAACACATTAAAAAAATCCATCACATAATACAAAGCCTGACCATAAACTAAATGTAATATATGCCTGATTTCTACAGAAATTCTGATTACTATGTTTCAAGATTTGTGTAAACTGGTCCAAAAAAGTTTCTTATTAATTTATCAATAAGAAAAAAACAACCTGAATTTCAATAAAGTTGGGACGTTGAGTAAGATGTAAATAAAAGCAGAATACTGTAATTTGAGCAATCCCATAAATATTTTCCAAATCTTCCAAAAACTTGTCTGAAACTGAAAATGTTATTATTATTGAATATATATTCTGATTAGGAATTTAAAACTGAATTCACCTTATTTTGCACAAATTTGAGTTAGTTCACTGGGCTTCTCTGAGGATTCAGAAATTTATTAAGCATAATATTTTACCATTAGAAATATTTTTTCTGTTCGGGAATGCAAGAGCATACACATATATTTACATCTATATCTATACATATATCTATATCTATATCTATATCTTTATCTATACTGTATATATATAGAAATCCTAAGGAATAATAATGTTCTTTACCATTTTTTTGTAAAACAGTCAATTTGAAAGTTCATGAATAACAATTATAATAATATTTTAGCTCCAACCGTGTAATTCTTTTCATAGAGCTTAAACATGCTGGTGTATTCATCATAATAGAAACATGAAATGATTTTGGTAATTATCCATACTGTTAATTAAAGTCAGCTGGGGCCGTTAATGAACTTAAGTTGCTCAACAGTCTGAGTTTTCTATTGTTGTATTAGCACTTTATGATGCGCCACACATTTTCAATGGGAGTTAGGTTTGGACTGCAGGCAGGCCAGTATAGTACCTGCACTCTTTTACCATGAAGCCAATCTGTTTTAACACATGCAGATGTGTCTTGGCATTGTCTTAAATTGTAATAAGCAGGGACATCCTGCTTGGATAACAGCATATGTTGCTCCACAACCTGTATGCACCAGCATAAATGGTGCCTTACAAATGTGCAATTTACCCATGCCACGGACACCAACTCACCTCCACACCATCACAGATGCTGGCTTTTGGACTTTGCTCTGATAACAGCCTGGATGGTCCTTTTCCTCTTTCCCCTGGAGGACATGATATCCATGATTTCCAAAAACGATTTAAAATGTGGTCTTGTCAGACCACAGCTTGCTTTTTCCACTTTGCATCAGTCTATCTCAAATGATCTTGGGTCTCAAACATGTGTTTTTTTTTTGTCTCCATTTATTTGGGCTCTACCTGAATTATCACTCCTCATCCAAACCCATTGACTGGTTTTCAGAGCTTCATTTTGACATCACAGTCACCCTCTCTCTTAAACTCTGTCCTCCCAGCTCTCTCATTAATGATCAACGGTATATATGTCCCTGATAGCTATGGTTTTAATAATTTAACATTTTCACAATATTCAATAAAACATGCATACTGGTCAGTTTTGACCCACATATGGAAGCTTGGAGTGGTGATCAAAAATTTACACTTTCATAAAATGTATAAAAGAATATTAAAATCATTAAAAGAAGACTTCAGAAACACATTTTTGTGAATTAGGTCAACCTGAAGAATGATGTCACATCAAAGAAGACTTGCAGTTTTTTATTTTGTTGTGCCCTTGCAAGAGTTCAGACAGAAAGGTTTGTTTTTTAATTCTCTGGGTAAACCAATATATTTATACTTTGTTTAAGTGTTCTGCTTAAGCTTACATCCCGATCACTCTCTCTGAACTCACCAACCCTAAGTTACATGATGGACTAGTACAAGAAGTTCCTTCTTGTTTAATGTGTTCTAGCCTTTCATGCTGCTCATTGACACAAATGCTGCAGAATTTGATTGGATTATCTGAGTCAAATGTACCATCTGTAGCTTTATCTCAGATCACAGTGGACAAAATCATCCTTTCACTTCTGAACACAGTACCTTCAAACTTTATGGTTTTATTCCTTAATGTGATTTTATCTGAAAACAAAAAAACTCTGCTTTTGTCTTTTTTATTTATAAATGTTATGTTTTAATAATATTTAGCCCTATTTGTCTGGGATAAAAAAAATAATCAATTAACCATCTTTCATTGCATCATCTACAGCTGTAGTTTTCTATTTTGATGATTCATGAAGTCTGATGAGAAAAATACCTTCTTACACACTCTATGCCTCACTTTATTCTCCTATATTCATTCTGTGATGTGAAGCAGCTTGTGATTCACCATGAGATATAAAATGCGTTGAACTCTATGGAGGCACATTAAGCCTTACTTTTTTTATAACAGGCCCCTGCAGACATCTTCACTTAGCAGCAGGATCTGGTTCAATTAGTAACATAAATGATCGCTGCATCCTAATTTAGAGAGCTTCTTTCTTCATCTTGTTATTGCTGACATGACTTTAACTTGGACACATGGATTCATGTAATTACAGTAATGTCTTTGATCATTAAATTTCTTCAATGGGAGGTGCTCGTGTATACCTTGGAAAAGACTTTCTAATATGCAAACAATAAAAATGATCAGTACTGCAGCCATAATTCATTGTTGATCATGATGCAAAGGTGTTTGAAATCCTCTTAAAATAAGCTTTGCCTCCTTATGTTGACTTTCACTAAAGAGATCATGATGCAAAGGTGTTTGAAATCCTCTTAAAATAAGCTTTGCCTCTTTATGTTGACTTTCACTAAAGAGATAAACAAGTTTGATCATTTGGGAGCCATTTGTCTGATAGGATGTTTTGACATTAGGTATGCATGGTGGTGCAGTGCTGTTCCCTCACAGCAAGAAGGATCCTGGTTCTGATACCCCATCGGACAAAGCCTCGTTCTGTGGGATTTGCATGTTCTCCCTGTGCATGGGAACTCTGGTTTCCTCCCACAGACCAATCTACCAGTCTAGGTTGTACTCCACCTGTCTCCAAATGAAAGCTGGACTTGACCCTCCTTCCTCATTTTCCTTAGAGAGGAGAGCAAAGAAAAAAAGGGGGTTTTGTCTAGATTTATTTTGGTTCTGTCTGACATTATCCATTCTCATCCAAATCCACTGACTGGTTTTAAGTGCTTCATTCTGACATCTCATTCACCATCCATCCCAAAACCTGCACTCCCCCCAGCTCTCTCAGTGATAAGACTGCTGATCTTGCAATATACCCAAATCCAACTTTCTATGCTCTCTGTTTAGCTTTCGCCCCAACTTTACAGATCCAAGTTTCCTCCTTTCATATGTTTTCTTCACAGAGTCCTGCCAGGGAACTGTCAGGTCTATAGAGAACATTATCTGCTGTGTAACAGAATGTCATGCTTTACAGATATCATTGACTTCTTTATTCATCATAGCAGAATAATCAAAACATTCATTTAAGCTATAGAGATGTATGATATTACCAGCACAATATCGGTACTGACAAATAAAAGCTTAAGATTTATGAGCAGATTATATGAACAGTTCTGTGGATATTTAAAGCAAATATATCAACCACACATATCAGCCATACAGTGCTTAACAAATTAATTAAACTGCCACCCAGTGTAAGGTTTATGCCACAGATGCCCTCAATTAACAGCATTGGTAATCACCAAAATCACTTTTATGTATCTGCAGTGGTTAATAAACCATTATGTAGAGGCACATGAACCAAAACATTTTAAGGTTGTAATTTAATTAGTAATCCATAAATTTTCAAATTTACTGTTTTAGAAATGGTAAAGCAAATTATTATTACTTCATTTAGAAGCCAAACTAGAGTCATTAACTTGCATTTAAAGCAGTTTTTAGAAAGATTTCTACAGTTTTTATGTTTTCTCATTTTTATGACAGGTGGTCTGACAAATTTGTTAAGCACTGTGTATCTTTTATTCAGAGGTACACAACCACTGGGCTGTAGAACATTTGGTACAGGACTATAGAGAAACAGAAATGATTGATTTTGTTACTGATTTTTGAATAATGTAAACCAAAGGGTATTTTATTTTGAAAGGACCTGACCCTCACATTTCCACCTGTCTAGCTTGACTGTGCAGACTTTGCAGACAGGATCTTTGTCCCTGTCACTGCTGTGATTAATGAAAAAGTATAACTTGAGATTAACTCATGGTTGAAACTTGTGCTCATGCACTTGTACACCTGTTATCAGATGTGAACACATTCTTGACTTCGTATGTAACTTTAGACTGTTGAGCTAAGTTGTTACCGCTGTCTCTATCCTGCCAGGTTGTTTCATCTTTAAAGGCCTTTGACAAATTAACTGGAGACATTTACTGTGAAAATGTATAAGAAATATCATGTGTTCATTGAGTAAATTGACTGCGTTTTAGCAAAGTAACAAGTATCACTGTTTATTGATAACACAGTGGGAAGATAGAACACACATGCATGCAGCTAGCAAGCTATGTTTCATTTTCGTGTTAAAGTAACTGCGGACTTGATGTCCCTTTAGCAGGAATTCAAGAAACAGACACAAACACGATATTGGTGGCCCATCTTAACAACAGTCACAATAAAGTGTAAGACTTGAACATGAACGCAACATGAAGCAGGATGGCGAAGAAGGTTGCTGGCCCAAGCCTTGTACCGGTCGGGGCATTTCTGTGTAGAGTTCTCCTCGTGCATGCTTGGGTTCTCACCCGGCACTCCAGCTTAGTCCCACAGACCAAAAACATGCTTGCTAGGTTAACTAGTGACTCTGAATTGCCCTTAGGTGTGTGTGAATGTTTGTCTGTCTCTCTATGTGGCCCTACAATTGTCTGGCAACTGGTCCAGGGTGTACTTCTCACCAAATGTCAGCTGGGATAGGCTCCAGCCTACTGCAATCCCAAAAGGGACAAGCGGTATAGATAATGGATGGGGGATAAACATAAAACAGCCTCAGAGCATTGATCTAACAGAATCAGGGAATATATGTACTTTTTGTGATATGATATGATGTGATAATAATAAAAAGATGTTCAGCCTCACTCATAGGCACTGTCTTCTCAAAATGCTTGCATTCTTTTATTTTGCAAAACATTTACAGTCAAGAATGAAGAAATCCAGCAACCATTAATAGACAAGGTTTTGCATTACTGTCAAATATTTTAACCTGCACATTCTCTTTTACAATTATTCAACGTTATCAAGAAAGTAGAATAAAGGCTAAAACAGTTGAAGTAAATCAATCACTGTCCCAAAAAGTAGGGCACATACAGAAATAATGCAAATAGGGATTATGCAAACTATTTTCTTGAAAGCCATTGTGGTTATAATTTTTAAATGTAAAGTGTGACTCTCAAAGGGCTCATCAATAATAACTTGTTTAAAAGGCAAACTTTAATCTCCATTTCAGGAAAGACACAAACACATTTTAGTATTCATTACATTTCTGACAGATTTGCAGGCTTGCTGTTTATTCCCACTTTTCTCAATTTCTAATCTTTCTCCCCTGACAGAGCCAAGCAGCAGCAGGAGGACAGGGAGGCATCAAAGTCAGGGGAGGAGACGTGAGGGTCCATGGGGGGAAATTGACAGACACCAAACGATGAATCATATTTGTACCGAGCATGAATAGGCCGTTTATCTCAATGTGTATGTTGAGTGTGGGGCTTGGTTGTGTGTTAGTGTGTGTTAGTGTGTGTGTGTGTGTCATGCTATTGCTGGAGGAGACAGCAGCATTTGCCCTGTGACGAGGCCGTGCAGATTGGTGTGAAGCGAGAAGCCAGTTCAGATCTGCGTGGCAGCGTTGTGTGTGTCACATTGGATCTGATGGTGCTGAGTTAAAGGGGAATCAGCGGGGCGGTCACATTTAAGAGGCCCTGATGACGAGGGAGGGCCGAGTTCAGCAGCACGCTCTGTCCAGCAGGACGAGCCAAAGAAATTAACCTCTGATGCTGAGAAGTACAAGGTGAAATAGAGCAAAGTCACATAAAATAACTGTTGGAACCAAGTAAAAAAAAAGTTACCAAGTACATGATGTCATGCTCTTTCTAGTTTTATCTAAAATTCATGATAGTTCAAAGTCCTGTTGAATTAATTTATAGTGTTTTTAAAGCATATTGAGTTTCCAGAATATAATGACATTAAATTTAAAAAGAAGTAACAACTCTCTGTCTATCTTCTTGTGATGTGCCATGACTTATATTCACTTCTTTCCTTTATGTAACCTTAGTCAAATGCCTCATCTCTCAGTCTGGTATGGAGAGCAGGCTGATCTGTGACTTTGCTGTCTTGTAAATTATCTGTCAGCAAACAGCTGGTTCTTCTTTGGTCCAGTAGAGCTATGCCATATCAAGCTTCTTGCCCAGATGTTGTATCTACTCTGTGACACAAGTTGCTTCAGTTTAGAGAAGATCTCTGCAGACTAGATCATTAATCACTGAGCCCATGGTAAGAACTGCTCAACACATATGACGCTGTGTTCAGATGACTTAATAGTTTGAATACTACGCCTGGATTAGGCCTGGTAGAACTGCCAGCAGCTCTCTGTTGGCCTCAATATGTAACTGTACAGTCATACAGGTGCTAGGAGAGCTATTTTAGACTTGAAATGAACTTTACTGAATGATAAGGGACAGTTTAATTGTTTCATCTTTTCTTGCATCAGCTGCCAATTATCTGCAAGCTGTTTGCTTATTGAGTATGTGTACATGTTTTCATCTGTTATTATGATGTCCATAGTCTGTGGCTAAAAGTGTCTTTGGACAGGCTAATTTATTACATGCTACTTGAGACAGGTTGAATGGATTTATGGAAGAAGACACAATGGCTTAAAACATGATGATAGCAAAACCAACAAACAGGACTAAAGGCTTTAAGCAGCAACTTTAGCCACCTTTTCAGCAGCTGCACAACCAGCTCAGCAGCTGACTTGCAGCCTGTTGTTAAATGAAGCTCACATTAAAGTGTAAATTGTTTAGTACTTACTCTGGTGCAGCCTCTGACTTACTTTCTCGTTTTCTTTTCTAAGCCTCATTGTTGCCATTTTATTTTGTCTTGTATTTTGAATCTTTTGCCTTAGCTGTCGTAGGGCATAGTGTGGAGATGGCTAAACTACTCATATGCAGTAAAGCATTTCAAATTTTTGACAAGATGCTCGCTGCCAAACTTACATAATGCTATATGCAGGCACTCCAGGCACTCTGAGAGAGTAGACAGATGAAATTGTCTCTGCTGAGAGTCTTCCTATCATTAGATCAACTTTGAAACTACTATTTTAAGGTGAAAAAGTCACAGACTGTTACTTCAAAGCCTGTGAAAGTATTTTAGGCAAAATGTCTGATAACCTTCCTGCATTTTATCAAAAGATCGCCTCCAGACATGTTTGAATACGTCAGAGCATTCTTTGAAAATATTTTGTTTGATGTATTTCTACTTGGAAAAAGTCAAAGCAGTCCTTGGAAATAAAAAAGAAACACACATCCGATCCTTCCTCTTTCGGCAGAACTTATGAATATGCATCTATTTTTTATTTTCAAACTTTTGCTCTATCACAAAGTACTGCTTGCATTTTCTTATTTTAATTTGAGGTTTTAAGTCAGTGCAGGGAAACTCTTCCCCTCGGGGTAAATGTGAACACAAACTTTGGGTTTTAATATTGCACACATAAACTTTTCTGCACGGCAGACTCAAATTCCCAAAGTGAAGTGACAACAAGCAAAACAAAGTTACACTTTGAATTCAGCACTTTCACTGAAATCATAGCAGATTTAATCGCACAGTAGAATTAATTCGTTAAACTCAGACACTGAGGTCAGCATACTGAAGAGATTAATGCTTTATCTTTAAGCGTAATTTTACACTGAAGAGTCATAATTATCTACTTTAAACGACAGATTAGGCGGCAGATTGAAATAAATTCGCTGAGAGATTATGAATGTGCGTTTGCTGAATTTATTAAAAGCTCAATATTCAAAAGTGCAAGGTTGGGAAATTATGATGCAATTACTTGAAGGCACACAGCTGTCAATCAAGTGTCTGACAGTGAGAGAAGGAGAGGGAGTCAGAGTTGTAGAAACAGAAGGAAAGGAGTCAATCAAAGAGGCATAACAGGGTCGGGGGGCGAGTATGAAGGGAGCAGCAGTTGATGTGCTGACTATTCCGATATGTACCGTGGACAGCTACAGACTGTGGGGGGCTGAAATGAGGCAACAGGGCCGGCTGCGCTGCAATCACACGCAGCTGAATGCAAACCAGCATCTCTGATAATATTACCACTGACATCACACACAAACGCTGACTGACACATCAAGGCTTCTTATTGTCTTTCCTTTATTCTCGCAGCCGCTTTTGTTAGCTGGGATTATGACATCAGTCATAAACTTGTGGCTTTGTTTGTGTCCTTTAGTTTCCAGGCCTCTCCTTTGTTTGTTTGTTGTGTTCTTTTCCTTTGCAGCTTTCTGCAGCCCACTCTGTGATTAAAGCAGAACTAAAGCTGCGGGTCGGGAGAGAAATATCAAAAGGACTCATGCGAGCTCCCTCTGTGCTCAACTCGGACTCACACAGTTCAAAGACCATTTTCGAAAGTCTGTCTGTCTGAGATGTTTCCAGAAGTCTAGAAAAGAGCCGCCTGATACTATGCAACTCTATGCTTCTCAGGCTGCAGGTTTATTTCAACCTTACAGACTGTTTGTCTCAGCAGGACTGTTTTGGTATCACATGCAGCAGGTCATGGAGCCTCCTCATCACCCTTAGCTTCTGAAAACAATCTTGTTATGTATCTCTCAAGAACTCTTCCATGGATTTTCCACAAAGTTTGCACAAACATTCACTTTGACTCTTTCATGACTTTGTTAAATTTTCAAGGTCATGCATCAAAAGTCAAGGTCATGGTAAATGATAAATGGACTTGAGCTTGTCTGGTTTTCTAACTACTCAAAGTGCCTCACACCCATTAATCACTGATACACTCCATACCATTAACCTGACAATGATGTAAAAGTAGGAACAGCTTGGGGTCAAGCGTCTTGCACAAGGACACATGAACATGTGATAGTTAAAGCTTCCTATTGCTTATAGAGCAAACCACCACTGACGTCCCAGTAAGCCACTGACAGGGACCTCATGATCACCCTTTGCTGGTTAATGAAATATCTTATGAACAATTAAAGCAATTTTCTTGCAACTTTGCACAGATGTTCACTTTCTCAGGAATCAGGCACTTTGATTTGAGGCAAGTGTCATAATCACACTCTCTGCCTTAGTTAAGTTACCTGTTTTGCCTTCATGTTCATTGTCTTATCTCGTTCTTCCCATTTTATTTTGAAAGTTCACCTGTCTCTCCTTGCTTTGATGTAAATCTTGCAAAAAAGTCACCCATGACTCTGCAACTAACTGCTTACAGTTTGATGGTATGATTTTTTGCAGGTACTTTTATGAATTACACTACCACAATACCACCCTAACCTCTCTGTGCCAACCAGTGAACATTAACTTTCTTGCATTTGTATACCTTGTGGAGGCATAAAACTGTCTCCGTGTTTCTATCTCTCTGTCTCTGTTTCCTTATACATCTTTCTGTCTTTACATCTTTATCTCTGTCCCTCTGCAGCTTTCCAGCTCTAAATCTGTCTGTTTCCTTGTCCCTCTTTTGAATCTATTTAAATATCTTTCATATTTTGTATATGTGCTTGTTGTTTTGTTTTTACGAGCGCACATTCGTTATGCAACATGCTGAAGCACCCTTTAATCACTGAATGTAAATGCAGAGAACTATGAACAGATCTTGAAAATGCTGAACTTACTAATTAAGAAATAGAAACAAAAAAAAGCTGACTGCAAGAAGCTGCCTCCTGTGAGAATGCCAATGAAGAAAGAACAGTTCAATATTCACGTTTATTTGAGAACCCATGGTGATTTGTGCTCCAGCTCGTCCATCATCTAACGACAACAGAGCCACCACACAGATAGGAGGGGACTTTTAAATTTCCTGCTCTGCCCCAAAATTAGAAAATGCTTCCCGGAAACCCTGGAGATTTAATTAATCTTCATTTCCCTCCTGCTGTTTCCTGCTGCGTCCTCTTGTCTCTGTGCGGCTTCACCTCTCTCCATCTTTGAAATGAAACCTCATGTGGAAAAAACTTCCCGCTGAGTGAGGTTGACACACTGTGCGTGTTTGTGTAAAAAAATAACCAGCTTGCGTGCATGCATGAGCAAACTGGTGGATACACATCAGTGACGCTGTGAACACGAGCTCTGCACGGGTGTGAGCGAGGAACTTTAAACTCGCTGCTCTGGAAAAATTACAACCCTGGATCTGATTTACAAACTGGAGGATTTTTGTGCAGAGTAAATAACTAACACCTAATTCTAAGATCAAAATATTAACCCTTTACAACTTGCTAATCAGTATACTTTTTAGTGGCATGGTGGCTGCTGATGAGTTATTATGAAGAACTTATTAGTGCTTAATTCTACTTAACCATATTCTTCAGCTGCTGGGCTATTGACTAAGGCCTTATCCACACAGATGAGTTATTTCTAAAACTGAGGTTCTAAAAATAGTGCTGTGAACACATTTTAAGTTCTTAAAACATCCTCATCTACATGGAAATGCATAAATGTACTTGTATGTGTTGTTAACAGCTTGCAAAGGTGCCACTGAATAATAAAGCAATAACTTCCACATCATTCCATTCAATGAAGACCTGCCAAACCACAGTCTAACAACATCAACATGGAGACTAGGTTTGTGAAGAGTGTTGTTCAAAGTGGCATTGACCTCAATGAGGAGCAACTGTGTGTCTCTGACTGATATATCTTTGATTGTAGTCAGTCTTGACAAACAGTGTATTTATTCATTTTTGTCTTCCATTATGTTTCATCATTTAGACATTTCATTTGTTTGTGTGGCTGCATGTTTTTTGTAAGTCATTAAGAGTGGTGTTTCCTGTCTTGTCCAGGACACTACTGATAAATACACTTTTAATCTCAGAAAGTTTTCTTTTCCTGTCTCATTAAAAGCTAAATTAAAAATATCTGAAAGGTTCAACATAGCATACGACAGATTAGTCTTATAGTAGAAGTTCAAGCAGGAAGATGTATGTATTCATTCATTTCAGCCATCCACTTGATAATTTTAAGGCTGCTTCCTGGTTCCCTTATTTGCATTTCTTGCTTCTTCCACTTACATCTCTTCCCTACGAGATAACCCCAGATCTTGTTAATCTCCAGAGGTAGTATCGGAGGCATAAAACTGGAGAGAGGGAGGCGCGCGGACTCTGCAGGAGGCAGGAGCGCCGTAAATGTGCCTTTCTGTGTTTGTGGAGGCCTGTGCTGTATCGCATACATGAAAGCTGTATTGCAGAATGAACTGACACAGATATTATGGCCTCAAGGAATTAATATGAATGTCTCAAGGTGTGAAGGCACAATGGAAATAGTTTATGATTTACTTAAGAGTTATTGGATATTAG
The DNA here is from genome assembly GCA_037902135.1 of Cetoscarus ocellatus. Classification (NCBI taxonomy): domain Eukaryota; kingdom Metazoa; phylum Chordata; class Actinopteri; order Labriformes; family Labridae; genus Cetoscarus; species Cetoscarus ocellatus. The sequence continues at coordinate 1,217,683 of JBAMNC010000019.1, read as the reverse complement.
CAAGACTAGTGGTTTTTTGCTTTCTTGAATGAAAACAGACTGTGTGTATTAAAAGCTTTGAAGGGTGAGGAGTTATTCTTGTTGTAATGAGCAAAACATACTAAGATCATATTTTATGTACAAGAGCATGAATGACTATCAAGAAGAATTTAAAAGGATGGTACCTCTATGGCATCTTTCAGTTGTTTTTCCTCACCTCTCGTAAAACCAGTTGTTATTGCATTTGGTACTGTTGGAAAACCTGATAAGTCACCTTTAGAATGAGATACAATTTGTAAGGAACAAGCATTTGTTGAATGAGTAACACAGCTGAACATGTGGGTGGCGCCCTAAAAAATGTGCCGAAGTCCCCTGCAGTTGGAAGCTGGTGTTCCTGTACGCAGGGTGGCAGCATTAGTTTGTGTCAGCCCTGGTGCCATTTCAAAACTTCAGTTCAGTGAGACTGATGACATCAAAGACAGAGTGTGAAGTGGGCGTCCCAGGAAGACAACACCCCAAGCAGACCAGCTCCTCACCCGTGCTTCACTAAAGAAATGTCAGCTTTCTTATAGGGGAAAGGGGGGATTTAGGTCCTTTTTCTTTTTGGGTGCTACTCTCACATTTAGCTGTGTTGCTCATTCCAGCAATGCACTGTCCTGTACCTCAATGTAAAGGTGACTGATTAAGCTTTCCAACGATATAAAAGACAATACCAATTTTTTTTATTAAAGGGTAGAAATAAAAGACTGAAATAATGTTTCCAAACAATTTTCAAGAAGCACGTATCAAACTCTCAGTTACAGAATATGGCTGAGCAGATTAAGGCACTAATGAGTGATCGATAATGACCAAAAAGAAGCCATTAATCAACCAATTAAAATGCAAATGAGCAACTATCTTATGGTTAAATTTGTGACCTTAAAATAGTCTGTAACCTTTAAAAAGAACCGGCAGAAAATTAAGGATCCACACTATCGTGAGTAGCACCTGTAGTCTAAGTGCTGAGTTTAGTCACAACATTAATATGCATGCGGATCTCTGAGCCTCAAAGTCTCCCATCACATTAACTATGAAGACAAGCGGAGCCAGCGGACAAGATGAGCGAATCAGTTGAGAAACTGACACTGAATGTCACCCCAATTCCCGTCACGCTTCCTAACCTCTCACCTGCTCTTTTCTCACCGCCACCTGAGACTCTGAAATATCTGCCACATGTGATTTACAGCATAAACCAGCAGCCTCCCCTCCGCTGCATCCATCTCTAGGCCTGTGGATGCTATCCTAAGCGTCAGTGAATCCAGACTGAATAATTGAGGGGTGAAAAGAAGATTCATGAAAAGACTTGCTGCCAGAACACTGACAGGGGCGGAGGTGGGGGAGTCCTCATGCTCCAAACAAATCTCCAGAAAGTGTGAGAGAAAGCAACAAACTCATCCATATTTACTGTCTCATCAGAGGCTTGTGTCTGGGGGAGGAAGAGAGCTTGCAAGGCTTCCATTCCTGGATGAACTCACACATGGAAGAGTTAGGATGTTTTTGATCTGGATGGTGAAAGTATTACCTCAAATGTCCAGCTCCTAAGAACTCTAAGATCATCAGGACAAAATGAGGTAAAATAAGGAATGATTGAAGCAAAAAGGGGCCACAAAATGGGGCAAAAGATATAGAGGAGAATTTTGAGCTTCACTATGTGTCTTTGTTGCCCTAGGCTTTGTCAACACAACTTTAGCAAACTAAGTAATTTATTTGTAACACTCAGGAGACGCCAAAATGGCACAGATGTCACGGTGATTACAGTCGAGGTCCATACTGGTCCGTGAAGCTGCATTCACATGCTAATTTTGGACTATTGCCGACAGAACATCAACTGGGCAATGCTGACGTTTATCAGGTATGTCAGAAAATTTCAGCAGGCTTACAATATTCTTATCCAACATGCTTATAAATGCAAGCAAGAGTTGACCCTCTCTTAACAACGCTACGCTAACAGCTGCTCCCTCCTCAGGACTGCACTCCTGTTGTACGACTCGAGAAGACCTTTCAGGGGCAGCCATCTTTTGTCCTTAAGGTAGGGTGTCAGAATACTGGGACTAGCTGCTGCTGCACATTGTGAAATGGCACATACATCCGCTTTATATGGCCTTCACTGATCAACGTCACAATACATTTGTGCAATGTTCAGCAGCACCAAGCTACGTCAGCCAAAGTTCCCCTAAGCTGAGTTGTGTTGCATCTACATTAGTGAACAATAAAAATTCTTATTTAGGGGGACATTGGGAAACATCACACTCCAGCAGTGCAATGTTTTTCTCCACTTTAGATCTTTAGACCTACAATAAACACAAAAAAATTGACCCAGGACTTTTACAAAAATTTGATGATTTCTCAACGTTGGTCAACCTCCACCTGTAACAATCAGGGCACAGAAAAGGGAGGACTCAAATGCACGACACTGAAACAGATTGACAAAAAGGCAAGTAGGTTTATTGGTTTAAAAGGTTCGATACACCAGTAGTCAATCAGCGATGCAACTAAGTCCAAAAAAACTATCAAAAAATCAGGATCAAAAAAGAGCTAGTGGGAATCGTTACATAAAATGCAAACAGATCAAGGCAGAGAAGTACAAAAAGCGTGAGGCAAAAAATCAGGGTCAGAAAAATAGGCTATAACCTACACAGTTAGTCAATACAATAAACGCTGAAACAAGACAAAAAGTACTATGATCAGGCAACAAGACAGGGGAAGACATGAGGTTTAAATACATGAGGTGATTGGGGGTGATGAGACACAGCTGGGGAGGAACAATCAGGGATCAGGTGTGACAGAGCTAGACAGGGAAGCAAAACCTACAAAGACAAAGGGAGACAGGTGAATTTCCAAAATAAAACAGGAAGCACAAGACAAAACAAGAAACAAGACACAAAACAGGTAACTTAACTAAAGGAAAAGGCAGGATCGTGACACAGCCAATGTGTTGATGCATAAATAGGCATGAAGGCCCTGTTTTTTTCTACACCTACTCACATCACAAATGTAAACACACCCTGCATTAACGATAGGTCTTCAATGACGACCTGCAAATGGATCCCACATTCAGTGTACCACAAGGATCATTTAAGGCCTACACAACCAATACAACCTTAATTAAACAGAGATGATCCATATCAAGAGCAGTCTGTGTCATGCTGAGTCTCATTTGCCAGTGTTTTACTTTGGCTGAGACTGAAAAATGTTGAAAATCTTTGCTAACTTCCTCTTTAGCAAACCTCACAGTGACACAAGGTTAGGAAGTAAGACCACACCAGCATCTCAGGAAACAGAAGTCACATTCACATGTTTGTTTTGTTTTATTTGCCTGTACACTTGTTTGTGTATTATTACCCCAAATATGCTGCTTGAGGGTATACAGCAGCTCATTTAACAAGCCCAGATGCCGACCAGGATGTGTGTTCATGTACTTCACATAGAGGGATACTTGAGCAAGAGGGCTGATGTGTTTGTGGTTCAAAGTCCCTGGCTCTTGAGTTTTATAACAGAGTCTGTCTCACTCAGCGTGACCATCTGCTCTGCCTCGACAGCCGATGTCTCTGCCTAATGGTATACTGGAAAACCGGGCCATTATTTGGATGCATGGAGACAAGTTCTGAACCAAAACACAGACAACTAAAGGCAGTCTGGAGGCATAAGCATCAAATAAATATTCATACATAATAACACTATTATATGATTAGAATTTAAATTGGTAGTCCTGAATTTTGATTATGATGATTAATCACATTTTTTTACTTGCATGTTTTAAAATTTATATTTAAAACAGTTTCTTGTTCAGATTGGAAAAATAGAAGAATGTCTTACCAGTGTCTTGCTGTAGTCATCAAATACATGCAAAGATGTGCTTTAACATGCTGTCTTAAAATCTGAACATTCACTGAGTATTGCCCTGCTACACCACTGTGGTCTTAAACCATGGTTCAAAGGTAAGAGAAGGTGCTGATTCTTTGGAAAAAAATAATTAACTGGAAAGCATTTGGAGAGCGCAAACCTCTGCCAAGGTAGCTAACCTATTGTCGTTACATCTTGAAGCAATAGTTCCATTATAAAGTGACCATCATAATATGATTCCTTGACCCTGAAAACCCACACCTTGCACTCAGGATCATGTTGATATCATTATTAGTTAGACAGTTATTGAATGATCATTCGCTAATGGCGGGTATCTGGATCATCACCAAAACAGAATCATTTTTAAGTTGGAACATTACCAACATTCCCTGAAAATTTCAGCAAAATCTGTCCAGTAGTTTTTGTGTAATCTTGCTAATAAACAAACAAACAACGCAGGCAAAAAACACAACCTCCTTGGTGTAGGTAACAATCAAAAACACTAAAGAGCCCATAGTTTGCATCAACTCAGGTTCATATATTCAATTACAATGACTACTAGAATGTGTTCACAATCACAAATGTTCAAAATACCTTCACATTTATATACACCTAGTACCCCTGATCCAGCTGTATTCTCAGTCTGTTTGAGACATTGGCCCCGGTTACATGATGTTTTTTAATTCAGAATTAAGTATTTAGAATTAAATAATTCGAATTTAAAGTATTCTCCTTTGTGTTTAAATGGAAATAGTAATTCCGAATTGAGGTTTACATGGGAAACACATTTATTCGCCTTTGTTCAATTTCACTTAAGGTTTGGAGGTTGGGAATGGTTCTGATTAGACAGAGGCGGACGTGACGTATTTACGTCTACTGGAAGAAAACAAACTCCAGGTTCAGCGTCTCCAGTGTCTCTGTCAGGGAAACCTTGTCCAACTTGGATCCTACAACTTCAGAAAGGTCCGCATTTTTATACTTATGTCCATACACTCTTTTCATTATTTCCAATTCTTCTAAGGCTCTAATTAAATAAATTGTCTCAGCTCAAGTCCAACACTTGCTTAAGGCGGCCATCCTGTTCCCGTCAGCGTCCCCTGCGTCATCGCAAGGGAACGACCATGTGCAGAATGACCGTAATTAATTTAAAGTGGAATGAACATATACATGATCGAGGAATTATTGAATTCGTATTTAAAATCTGAACAAACTAGCCACTTACTTTGGAAATAAGTTTTATTCAGAATTATCATTTTCATTTGGAGTTAGATGTTTGCAAAGTCATTTTTTATCTTTTAAAGAGGATTTAAGTTTTATTCGTAATTAAAGGGGAATTAAAGCTCTCATGTAAACGTAATGAATAGAACTTCTTACACATAGCCTTCTTCATTCCCTGTCCACTGTCAATGGTTGATGTCTGGGTGGTCTCGCATGTTATTTAGGTGTTGATGACTGTGGTCTTATTGAGTATTGGGTTGTCTTTTAAACTTTCTGTTGCAGTTGTTTCTGCTGCTCTGATCAATCTGTCATCTCTCCTCTGCCTTTACACTGCTCCTGCTGGTCATGTGAAGACTGCAGTTCGTATCTGTGTCACGTTATTTCTAGACATTGTTCACAACCAACATGCTGATTATGCGTGGCTGGCATCATGCATCTGCGTAGTTTGCAGAAAGTATATCCCTGTCTTTAGTCTCCTTATTTCCCAACATTGTGGGAGCAGGAATACTCAAATAATGTTAATATTTAGCTTATTTACAGTGCAAAATGTCCACAGTAGAAGAGAACGTGTACATTAGGTTAAAAATTATTTAGTTCTTAACATGAAATCTGCACAGAAAGAAAGGTCTGCTGCTGGAGGGTGAAATTTTAATTGAAAATGCTGAAGAAAAAAGGCCTTGAAATAAGATGGAGAAGAACAGGAAAGGTAAAGTACAAACCAAAAGGCAGCACAGGCTTATACAGAGAGAAAGAGGGCGAACATCTTGCCTCCCATTAACTGAAATATTTGTCGACCTTTTCCCCCCTCTTCAACCTCTCTCTCCTCCGCACTCTGCTCTGCACTGAACCCCACCATCAAAGTTCAGCCCCATGAGTCTCATCCACTGCCATACAGGCCTCACATGAAACACAAACACACACACACACGGACACGACATGAAAACCAGATCAGCACACGCACCCAGAGCTTCATCTGGATTCCTCTGAAGATTCCCAGAGCTTAATGACGCACAGTCAGAGCTCTGTATCAAACACACACATATGCACACACACATTTATTCACTGTACACCATCCAGCCATATCTTTCTGTATAATTAGAGCCGATGTGGTGCGCAGTGTTACAGTGATGAGAAGGTGTCATGATGGAGGTTTAAAAGAGAGAGAGAAAGAGGAAAAGAGAAAAATGGTGACACAGTAATTTGATATAGAGCTTTTAATATCAAAATGCAAAGCCACTCTGATGCAGTTGCTTACAGAACCCGTTCCTGTCGAGGTTTGGATTATGTTTTTCTTTTAAATGCATGCAAATATCTTCAGGATGAGCGGTTTCAAAAGCACTCTTTCAAGGTCTTACCCTCACTGTGTTTGTGTGTTTTCATGGCAGTGTATTAAAAAAAAATAAAAGTGTGTTTCTCTACCAAAAAGTCTGGCTCAAATTGGTTTGGTATGATGCACAATTGTTTCTTTTTTTTTATAATTAAAATCTAACAAGCAACCCAAAATATCTGACCTTGCTATACATGCTTGGCAGCCTGTTATTAAGGGATAGTTCAGCTTTTTGAGGAAAGGTTTTATGAGGTACTTGGCATCTGAAAACTAGCCACACTGACAGGCAGGATCTCTCAGTCTGAACCAAAATAGTCAGGGCTATACATTGTGAGCCTAACTTTGAGAATTCTGAGTAAAAACAAGCCAAAAAAAAGAAAAACAGCACTAGGTGATCAGGTTAAGAGGTTATGACATAATCCTAAGCATGGGTAAAAACAAAATGATAACATTACTTTAGTCTCTCCCTGTCTCCAGTGTCTTGCATCTTGGAACCAGACCACTCCCAAAATTAACATCAGCAGTGACTCCACCTCTTTTTGCCAACCAATCAGATGAACTGCCACAAGACGTGAGCCTTAAATGGTCCATAACAACCAGTCTTTAAAATAACAGAAATGGTTTCACTTTACAAAACAATGTGTCAGTTAACATCCAACTTTAAAAAACTTTGACAACCTTCTGATTAAATTCTTATTTTTATTATCATTATAAAAATATTTAGTAATTAATATCTAATAAGGTTAAGAAGGTGCAACATATTCCCCATGGCTGGCTGATGTGTCCAAAATGAATCAGCTATACACACCCAATTCCAATAAAGTTGGAACATTGTTCACAACGTTAAAAAACAGAGTACTATGATTTGCAAGTCCTTTTTGATCCATATTCACTTAAATACCCTAAAAAGACAAGATATTTAATGTTCAACGTTCCAGCTTCACTATGAGTTTGTAAATAACATCACCTCATTCTTTCATTGTCTTAAGTGTTTTGCATCTTGGTGTCAGTTCCTCAACATTCACCTGACCACTAGTGCTGCTCGATAAAGCTGATAAGCTAACTTTCACACAGACTCCAACTGTACCTACAGCTACAGGACACAAAAAACATATAAATCCATTCAGGAATTGCCATAACACAGCTTTGAGTTAATTTAATGAGTCTAGTTAATGCTGTGCAAACATATAATCATGTATTCTATCTTCTCGTGTTACTTTCATAGTGCATGATGATCCTAGGACTGGCTAAATGGATCATCAATCTCCTGCATGACTTTTAATGATCATTTCCTCATGACTGGCATGACAGCAATAATAAATAGACAAAAGCTGCTTAAATATGTGTTGTGATTCCAGTTGATTGAAGGCACTCTGCATGTTGGCAGAGCTTAGAATGAATTATTCACTAAATCAGTGATTAGCTGTACCCTGGGGGGTACTACAGTCTCCAGGTACACAGATTGTAGAGCAGCACAGCTAATTAGAAAAAAATAGGACACAGAGGACACACACTCCTCCAAGAGGAGAAGGATGATACACCTGAACACATCACTCTACATGAGAGCATAATAAGTAACACACGCGCAAGAGGGGAAATAAATGAAGGAAGGATGGATAAACAGTTTGAAATTAAGCTCTTTTGTAATGTACTTATCAAATGGGCACTTTGAAATATGTGCTAAGAAACATCATAGTGTGCAGAGAAATTACTTATTTTATTGATTTATATTTCCAACATGCAGACTTAGGGTAAATCCCAATTGTACCCCTCAGCCCTTGGTTTACCCCTTAGCCCTTGGTTTTGGGCATTCATGTCTAGTGAAGGGGTATCCCAATTCTCCGTAAGGTTAAGGGAAAGGGCTACACAGCCCTTGAAACAAAGACAGACCGGGACCTCACTTGAAAGGAAGGGGTATGAGAAATTTCCCATAATACACCGCGCCCGCTGACAAGATGGCAGAGCAGAGACCGATGGAAACGCATAATTATAGGTAATTATTAAATCATTAAAGGATAAGTTTGGTTTTTTGACACCTAGACCTTATTTTTAGGATTAAATACGCATGTAGACTCACCCAGACAATTTTGGCTGAGCTTGGAGCTGTTTTCGAGCAATTTAGATCCATCCAACGACGTTTTTTCTCATGCCATAGTAGCAGACGGGGCCAGAAATCGTATTTTGGGGGACATCAATACGTGTTTCCTCTGGTCTCAAGTCCCAATCTGAGCAGCAAAGGCACTCCTCCTCTGTTGCCATTGCCGTGCAATGTCCACAACAACACCACCAGTTAGCCCCCATTCGTGGACGTGCAGGGGTTGCTTGTTCTCTGGCCAGTTGTTCGGCTCTTTCCCTCTGCATCCCCCTTCCAAATAGCTCCTCGTCGGTATATTCTGGCTCAAAACGATACGGGCATCCATTATACTCAAAGTCGTTGTCAGACACTTCTACATCGGATAAATATTCCGCCATGTTGCACAAAAATAGCCGTGTAGCCGTGTAGCCTAGCAACAACAGCGGCTCTACTCATGTTCTTGTCTATGACGTCACCAAAAGTTACTCATCCTTGTAAAGCCCCGGATGACCATAACAACGAAGTTGAGCTGACATGGTGATAACACTGGCCATTCATTTATAAAATGTAGCTGAATTTCTGGCCCCGTCTGCTACTATGGCATGAGAAAAAAACGCCGTTGGATAGATCTAAATTGCTCGAAAACAGCTCCAAGCTCCGCAAAAATTGTCTGGGTGAGTCTACGAGCGTATTTAATCCTAAAAATAAGGTCCAGGTGTCAAAAAACCAAACTTATCCTTTAAGTAAATATTAATCATGTTTTAATTTGTTGGTTGTATTTTAAAATTGCTCGTTAAAACAAGCTAGCTTTCACAGCTGTAGCTACAGCTATTGTCGCATCTGCCTACGACACAGCCAGCGAGCAGCTCTGGGTGATGATGTAATGGGAATCGAGTGGCGTCTCATTTCTTATGGGAGTGTTTTCACCTCTTCCATTTGGCCCTCTGTTTTGAGGGCCAAGTGGAAGGTGTAGACAAAGGGGTAAAACCAAGGGGATGGGGAAACCTCATTAATTATTAAATTCTCCAGTAAAAACTGTTAGGATCAGGCAGGTTTCCATTTTTTATTGTACACCTGTTTGCTGTACATTAAATAACCACAGGCTTTAAGCAATTTATTTTCTAATTTTCTTGCTGGAATCCTTGGCTCTGTTCCCGATCACACGCTCAAAACACACTGGACCGACTGTTTTATTGTCTGTGAGCATAATTATCAGGGAGATTGGTTTTTCTGTTACAGTTGTAACAATCTGTGTTACTGCCACCTAATGGTTGATTTAGAGGTGGGTTTCACTTTTGTCATGTGACAGAAAGCTGAGAGGTTTTTCAGGTTTTTGGACTCTCTGCACAATGTATTGAATCTGGTGTTCATCCTTTGTCTACACGGCATTGTTTGTATGTATATTGATCATTTTTAGTCCTATGTTTAATACAGCAAGATGTTTGTCTAATTGAGAGAGTTGTCATTCTTCTTTTGAAAGTTATGGAAAAAAGCTACACAAATGCAATGAGATGCTCTAATTTGTGTTACTGCAGTTACGCTAGCCTTTTAAATCACGTGCTGAGGTGTATGACTCTATTCGAGTGCATTTAAGTAATACATTATTTTGTTTTGTATTTTTTCTAGTTTCACAACTCTTTGTGTGATTAAACCTGTGGACAACACTAATGTCTCCAGAGTTGTAATGAGAAGAGGATGTTGACACTTGCTGCTTGTGCTCTTGTCTGAATGCAACACAAGAGGGAAACTATACATTCATTAGTATGTATACAAATATTGGAGCTGTAGCTCCGTGTTTCAAGAAAATCTTAAATTCTGTGTGTGTTTTCTTGTTTCTGGGAGTATTACATGCACGACAGTGCACAGGAAAAGTGCACTGAGGAGTCTAGCAAAAAAGCTAGACAATAGAGCAGGTCAAAGGGGGCTTGAAGCACTGTCAATTTCTATGGCCTCAGGTTAGGAACACACCAGCCTTGCGCCTAACAACTCCTCATTTTTAGACAAACACACCGTGCAAACAAACAGGAGCGCATAATCCCTTTCTATTTTGACGGTGTTGGTGTGAAAAGGGTTTTGCAATGGTGGTTGATGTCTTCATGTGGATGTGTATTCTGTGCTTTATACATAGTTTATATTCAATAAATATTTTCATAGCAAAATAACTTCAGAAAGGGTTACTTATGGTGGCACCACCTTTTTCAGGGCTGTAGAATGAGGGCATTAGACTCTGGTCCCTTCCTCCTCCTGCTGTGAATCATCTCTGCTCTTTGTTTAGGACCATATTTGATTATTTGCTTTGTTTCTTTGTGAAGAACACAAGGTCATCTCACATTGTGTCTTTTCCTTTTGTGTAGATTTGTGTGAAAATCAACAATTATGAAGCCCCAAGTAAACTTGCCATTAAGTAATCAATGTCAATCCTGTAATTGTGTTCCGCTCATCTGCCGCCTACTTGTTATTTTGTGAAAGAGGCCATCAGCCGCACAATTCAAAAACATTCAATAAGCGCCTGCAAAAGTGTCTCTTTGTCGGTTTGACTGTCTGAATGAATCATGATTGAATTTTTCTGTGACAGAGGGGAATCTGATTACTTTCCTGAAGATGTGCAGTAATTGCTAGCCTGGAAACAATAAAGCCATTTTTGATGATAAACTCAAATAAACTCTAGAAAACCTCCTCAGGGTTAAAACTAATGGAGATGATAGAAGCAGATAATAACTGTCCCATCCCCTCGTCATCTTTTGGCCTCATGCATGCACTTCCTCTCCTGCTCGTGTGCTGATATCTGAGGCTTATAATTGATTGATGCAGCTCACTAAGAGCTACAGAATGATATACTAAAAGTCATGATTAATGCAGGGATCCATTAGGGCCATCTTAAAGTGTCATAACACATCGTGACAGTGCGGTAAATCTGTTCGTGCATTAAATCTTGTCCCTCCAAATGTGAAGCGCATTGAAGTGGGACATGCCTATCTGTCCCCCCGAGTGAGTTTCAAAACTGAAAACATTTCCTCAAACCTAAGCAGTGATAAAACCCACTGCTGACGGCAAGACTTTCTAACAATTCAGCCTCGTGTGCCAATCACTGACCACGCTGACCGATTTTTTACCCGCATAATGCATCACACCGCTCATAACCAATTATATCTCCTGCATAATATGTGACATTCTGCCAACACGGGCGGAATTCACTGTTGTTAAAAAGACAATTTTGGCTCCAACCACCAACTCCTCTGCACTCAAATTAGCTCCCTGCCTCAAAGTGACAATGCCTGCAGGGGGCTGTGTTCAGACATATTTGCGTTGGTAGCGTTTGAATTAGCCCCCTTTGAAGAGAGTAATGTGGATCCAAAGTGATGGGGGGGCGTTGGTGCAAGGTGCAGGGTTGTATCAGCCAAAGCTCCTTATTTGTGTCCTCGCATCTGCTCGTGGAGGTGCAGAGGGGCTTCAGGGGCCATTTTCCATTAAGGATCTTATTCGTTTTTAGCCCTCCGTCACGTCCTCCCCGCCAGCGTCAGCCCCCGACTTCAAAGGTGCGGGTGAAAACTGTCTTCACAAATTCTATTCCTGAGCCTCTGTCCTTTCAAGTGCAGCCATAGCATGCTGCACAAAACACACACACACGCACACACACACACTCCAATCTGCTGCTTTTAATTTAATATAGCTCCTATAGATTCAGTATCATCAAATGTGGGATAATGTGTGACTCGGTGTCCATTACAAAATAATTTATGGGTGACTTGGAGGCCAATAACGGCACACTTCAGCAAAGTGTTGTCAAGGCTGTTAGTACTTTGTTCATTGGCAAGCTTCATAGGCCTTGTCACTTATATTGATTGGATTTTACAGCAGCACACAGCGTCAAAACATCAAACACAAACACACTGATGATGATCCATAACAGCAAGAAAGCTTGTAAGCCTTTTATGTTATGTAGGAGGAACAAGTACAGGAGTGTTTCCTGAATGCAAATGAAGTATATGGCCCTGAGAGCAGGATATATCTTCATAATTGTGATGTTTTTACCATAAAACAGAAAACTCTGAAGTGACGATGAGCACAAGTTTATATTTGTCCATTATTTTCATTAGTTGATTCATTTTTTGTTAATCTGCCTCTTTCTTCTTCTCTGTCTTTCTCTGCTTAGCCCAGTTGTTTCCAGATAATTTTTGCCCGAAGCCCACCCAAAATCAAGCCAGGGTCTCAAAGCACACCATTTTCATATCCATGTATGCTCACCCACACCCGCTCCCGAGACCACATCACCCCTGTCCTCCAAAATCTCCACTGGCTCCCCATAAAATACAGAATACACTTCAAAATCCTTCCCCTCACCCACAAAGCCCTCCATAATCAGGCCCCCTCCTATCTCTCCAGCCCGCTCCACCACTACACCCCCTCCCGTGACCTCCGATCCTCTGAAGCCCACCTCCTTTCCCTCCCACCTGACACCAAGCACCGGTTCTGAGGAGACAGAGCCTTCTCTGTTGCCGCCCCCACCCTCTGGAACGCACTACCATCACACATCCGAATCTGTCCGAACCTGTCCACATTTAAAACCCTCACCAAAACCCACCTTTTTAGAATTGCTTTTAATGTATGACTGCTTTTACATGTACTTTATGTTCCTTTTCTTTTCTTTTTAATCATGTTTTTTATTATTGTGTTGTTTTCTATGATGTTCTTAACCTCTGTACAGCGTCTTTGAGTGCCTAGAAAAGCAATTTATGAATAAAATTTATTATCATTATTATTATTATTAAAATAGCCTCTGTTGCACCCGTTAAAGTAGGCCTGCCTTAACAGTCTGGTCATGGAAACTCTAACCTACTAATGCAATAAACATTTACCTGCAAAATCATTCAAGAAGTCATTTGGAAATTATATGTCAAAGCAGCACCAATTCAAACTTGACAGGTAGTAGTTTTTAAAATGACTGAGCCAATACATGAGAGTGAGACTGAAGGACACTTGTTTTCTCTACCCACTGGTTCTTATAAATGTAAAAGACTGATATCACAGAGTTTAAGTCAGTTTTAAAATTACAGAAATTACAGCTTTGCAGGGAAATGACTGCACCTTGAATACAAAGGTGTTATAATGATTACTTATGGTTGTGCAAATCCTCAGGACACACCTAGACTTATTCCAAGGCACACCACTGTGCCCTGGCATTTGAGGACCACTGCTTTAGGCTTGATCAAATTTGATTGGGCAAGGCTCTGTTCACACTGCAGGCAAAAGTGGCCCAAATCCAAATTTTAGGTCACTGAAAACACATATTTTGGAAAATGACTCCCAGACTGAAGATGTTCAAAATCTCAGTCTAGTGTGTCTCTGTAGGCATGAGAGAATGTGGAACATTATGTAACCCATATGTTACATCACAAAATAGCTCTGAACACAGGGGCTTTGTCAAGGAAAAGTAAAAAGTTAGTCAAGCTAGTGTAGCTTTTTGTGTAGTTTTACGCTAAACGCAGGAGTTACAAGGCTTTGGTGGCACCATTTACTGCTACATATTGACAAGCACACTATCTTCCCTGTTGGGGAGATTTAAGGCTCAGTTATGCTTACTGCACAGATGAACGTGCAGCCACAAACTGCCATGGCATCATGACGTGGAAACGTTTGGAGTACTGATGCTCCGTGCAGCCCTCACATTACTGCAAACATATAATCCCCCAAACCGTAGGGGGCAGTATCCTCAACATTAACATTTATAGCATTGTCTACAGCAAGTGATCGAAGAATACAGCTTGTTGTTATTGGTTGCCCCAAAGAGGAAGAAGAAGAAGAATGTTTGTTGTCAAAATGGAGAACTAAGAGGCAGAGATGCTGCGTTTACTCATGTTATAGTGTTCTTTCACTGAAGAGTTGTATAGATGTTTATGTTTTCTAATTTCTGTCAACAGTTGCCCCTCAAAGTTAGCCATTTCCCTCTTCTTCTATTGGCTGTTGACAAACAGCAAATCAGTGAATTTCTGGTCTCCTTGTTGTCTGCATCTGATAAATTCTGGCAATGTGCACAGTCAGGGGAAAATCAGCCAAGGTGGGGCGTGTTTAAACAGGTGATGTAAAGCTCGTCGTGCGGACACTCGTGAATTTGCAGATGTATCAAGCATAAAACAGGCTTTAACCAGCTGCTATATTGGTGATTATATTTACTAGTGTCATAGACCTCAAGCAGCTCAACTTCAGAAGCCCGAACTATCCCTTTAAGTAGCAGAAGCAACCTGAGCTCTCATTGGCACATGACTGGTTTATGTGTTTCCCTGGATCACTTCCAAAAGCAATGCAACAGCATGATTTACATAGCTAAAAATAATGGAAACTTATTCTCCCTTCAAACCACATACAAACCCTGAACCCTGTCATCCTCTTATTTTTGAATTGTCTGGACTTTATTCTGAATTTGTGTATATCACAGTTCTTGACTTGCCTGCAGTATGTGTTAGTTTTGTCCCTGTGCTTTCTTACAGCAGCACATTTAAGAGCTGTGACTCTGGGGTATACTACAGACGGATTATAAAATGACAATGATTTCATTAATGTTTCCTCTCCTTCTTCTCTCTTTAATATCCGTCCTTGATTAATGTACTTTATTTTCTTTGTAGTTTAGACAAGGATGGCGTTTGTATAGAGACAACCGTCTGATGTATTGTTCCTGTTCTCTGCCTGATGCTGTATGGAAATACTTTAGGGGGAGAGCAAGGACAGAATGAAACACAAAATTCTCTGCGGGGCTGCTTTTGATGTTTTCTGCTCTTTTTCTAAAATAAAAATATATTGCAGAAAAATGAAAACGAGCCACCCCAGTATATCACTTGTGTCTGCCGGTAAGCACTTTCAGTTTTAACTATTCAGCAACCCATCCATCTCTGAAAAAAGACTTAAATCATCACAACCTCCTGAACCACTGCAGAGCTGTCTTTCTGCTCACTACGAGAGTTCATGTGTATGTTTGGGTGAATGTGTCTCAATGTGTTGTTTGGTTTGTGTGCATGCCTCAGCATATGAACAAGATTACTCTTTTTACTCCAAATCAAAGGTGGGCAACCAGCAGCCCAGAAATCACACACAGCCCTTATCCACTCAATATGTCCCCGCGTCAATCAATATTATCCAAAAGTTGTGATAAGAAAGTCAACTTAAAAAAATCCATTAGGGATTAAAGGAATAGATCAGGTTTTTTGAAGTCGGGTTGCTTGAGGCCTATGGCCCTAGTAAATAGGAGCCCGGTTTGTCCCTGAGGAGTGATTGCCAAGGGGAGGGTAGCCAATATGTGGCAGTAAATCGTGTCACCAAAAGCCTCATAATTACCCCACTTTTAGGTTAAAATTACTCATAAAACAATGCTTGATTGGACACTACAGGAAGATACTGCACTGTTTCACTTTTCCTCGACAAAGCCCCTGTGTTTAGAAACAACACACACCATCTTCTCTAAAACTGAACTAACTGAGGAGTTTTGTCTCAAAAGACCATGACATGCCAATAGTCGTGTTATTTATTTAAACCCATTTCTAACCTTTCTTGAAGATTTCATCATATTTAGCTGGTAACTTTCTGAGTTATCCTGTTGAAAACACAACCTCCTTGGCTGAGGTAAAAATTGCTGTAAAAGCATTTTTGGCTCATTATATTTATCTGAGTAAAAAACAAACTTTTGGTATAATAAAAACATCTATGGCACATCAAATTACAAGTCTTCAGCCCATCTTACAGATACTACCACTTAAACTGTAACAATTTGCCTCCCTGAAGTCAAAAATATCATTAATGTCGCCCGTTGTTGCCAAGTGTGAAATGTGACCCCTCCCCCCGTCCTGTTCACTTGTCTAACAGGTAACATTCTCCCACATATCAGCAAAAGCAAAGCTATACTACTGAACTGGTCTCCTTCCATAGCATGACGGAGGTAACAGCCTGATTTCAAGTCTGTGCACCCATGCATGTTGCTGCATGCGTGCAGGCACTGAGCACCGAGCCTGCATACACGGACGTGTATGTCCAGAGTCTGTTTTGAACTGAATTATTCAGATGTGCTTTCCCTCCTAGATCCAACCCAGTGGTACATGTTAATGTGAAATTAGTCCCACTTTACCCTGCTGATCGTTACGTGCTCATGCTGCTATTAGACATCAAAATCAACCGGCCCCTGCAACCAGAGCTCTGAATAAATCAAGGTTGCATGGAATCAAGTTGCATGTGTGAGACGATAGCGTGTGAGTTTTCCACTGGTGTTCTTTGAAACAATTTGCAATGGTTTCCTGACGACACTGCTTTGAAAATGTTTGTTCACATGCACTAAACTATCATACATAACCTTTGCTTTACGGTTGAAATAACCAGCACATAAAAACAAAACAAAACAAGTTTAAGGACACTGAGCTAGAATACCAGCAGCAGAGCACTCTGTGCTATTATCTGCTGTGACTAACTCTCTCATGTTTAATAATAACAAAAAGTACAGCACATTCACAGACAACATTAGTCAGAGCACCTTTTTAAACTTATTTTCATGAGGGAGGAAAGCACAGCAGGTTCTGCACTGATATTATCCATCCTGTTCAGCACAAGTGATTTAATATACAAATGAAATGAAATTCATTTCTAAATGCTCTGTAGATTCATTACAGGAGTCAGATTTGAAACTTACTCAAGTTAGGGCATATAATAGAATACAAATATAAAGATATAGAACCTTTGTTAATACAACATGGTATAATATGATACACTGAGGCCTGAAACACTATCATATGTGAATAAAACAATATAAACTGAAATGAAATGAGTAAACTGCAATATAATGTAAAATGATGCAGCTTCTGTGGGATTTACTGAAGATTACAGACAAATAATCTTCCTCATGGTGCGCTCTAGGGGCCCGTCTAAATCTACATCACCCGGTGCCAAAGCTACCAATCCTATCAAAATAAAAGCCTCAATGAATTCTCTAATATTCAAGATAATTTGATTAGCAACAATTTACTGGATTCTTTATCACATTTAAACAAGATAACAACTAAATAAATAACTAAATTGAAATGTTTAAATTAGGCAAAATACCGTGAATGGCTCCAACAGATGCAATCCAATAGAAAATAATCTGTTGCAGTATATTGTAGCATTGCATGAACCGATATTAGACATCATACAATATGGTGCAATAGGATATATTACATTATAATAAGAGTTCAGAACAAAAGTGAAACAATCTTGTTAGAAATACTAAAAACTTATCAAAATGAAGTGTATAAACAAAACAAAAGACAAAATGATTTAGTAAATCACAGTAAAATACAGTAAGATGCAATAAGAAACAACACAGTGTAATATAATAATATACTATACACACAATAAAAATGTTATGATTCAAAAAGGCACAATGCAGCAGGTTTTAATACAATACAGTAAATATGATACAGTAAAATAGAATATGATATGATACAATGAAGAGATACAACAGTTTTTATACAACACAGTAATTAATAGAAAAGCACGATACAATACAATATTAAAAATACAATGTATGTTACAATACTGTGTGATACATCAGGATTCAAAACAATTTTAGACAACACAATTTAATCTGATACAGTAAAATACCATATGATGTATGATTGGATACGGCATGATACAATCAGAAACAATTCAATTTATGGTAAAAAAGGATATGGAAAAGTGCAACATGATACAATATAATAAAATATGGCACAGTTTTTAACATGCAATGGAACACATGGTAGGATACAATAGGATTAAATTCAATACAATTTTCTGAATCAATTTGCCTACATTATGTACATTTATGAGATACAATATAGTAGAATACAACATGGTGCCTTGCAATGCAGTAAAACATGACACAGAATGAAAAAATACAGTATGATGAAATCCATGGAAAACACTACAGTTCAAAAATATACGATATGAAACGTAGGAACAAAAAGACAACATACATTTTTATAAACTGCACAAAAATATGGTGTGATAAGACACAATACAACAAAGTACAATGCCTTCAATACAATGCATTTGGCTAGAATGTGATGTGATGCCATAGAATAAAATAATAATAGATAAGCTTTAATGAAGTGTAATACAATAAAATGCAATTCATTGCAATGCAGTGCAATATGCTGAGATAAACTGATGGTATTAGAGTAGGGGTGTCACTTTGGCTGCAGCAAAAACACTAAAAAAACATAACTTGTAACACACAGTGAATTGGAGTAATAAACATTAACTAGAAAAACATTTTTGATAAGCTTATAAATACATTTGTTTTTACAATGAGTCAAACACGACTTTAAATGTGCAGCATCTTATCAGTGACTTATCTTAGAATTCCCATTCTTCAGTACAACGCAGCTCATTTTGGAACTTAGACACTTTCTTGGACCCACCAAAACCCTCACACAGCCATAACATGGGGCTCAGCGAATCCATCATCTTCTCAGTCCATTTTCATGACACATTTCAGTAATAATTCCAAGTTTGTGCTATATTTCTTTTACATGCTCTCTTTTTAAGGAATACTTATTGTCAAGATTTATCCCAGGAAAACAACAGTGGAAGACCCAAATGCAGATTAACAAAAACAGGCTTTATTCAAGACTGAAAGGGATCAAAAAACTCCAAAAACAAATCCCTTACAAAAATCCAAACACAAAAATAGCCCAAAACAAAGAGCTCAGAAAATACAAAGCAAACAAAGTAACAAATCAAAAACTGACCCAACTGAAAATACTTATCAAAACTCGGGAGAACCGAGAGACACTGAAGACATGGAGCCAAGACAGAAGAAATGGGAATGAGCCCAAAAAGACAAGGGGAAAACACGAGGGTTAAATACATGAGGTGATTGGGGAAAACGAGAAGCAGCTGGGGAAGAAAAATCAGGGATCAGGTGTGACAGGACGAGACAGAAAGCAAAACCCACGGCATTAAGGGGAGTTCAAAATAAAACAGGAAACACAAGGACAAGACTAGAAACGTGAACAAAATGGGAAACTTGACAAGGACTGAGAGAAGAAGTTAAGAGACACAGGACAAGAGATCAAAACCAGAAATAAGAAGTAGATAATACAAAATAAGACAGGACAAGAAGTGAATAAACAGAACACAAGGAAAAGGCATACAAAATAAAACAGGGCCAGCAGAATCATGACACTTATAGTCAAGTTTTGGGGGACAGGACCACAGCTCAACCACGGCCCTTTGTTTTGTTTGCACAACACAACCCTCTATCAAACCACTTTTTTCTATTTCTTCTTTCTTTCTGTCCTTAGGCCCTTTAAATGGGTGTTCATTACGTCCCCCTATAGCAGATCTCTCAGGAAAGTCTCTGAAATCAATGTTGGCAGGGTGTTTAATTTTTCAAAATTCAGATTCATCATTCCAACATTACTTATAAACACAGTAATTGTCAAATTCATCATGTTGACAGTCTGGTCTTGCTAGTGAAACTTTCTGACACTGCAAGCTGTCTCCTGGTTCCCCTTATGCCTCTGAATGTATGGATAGATTCTTAAAAACAGGATCCAAGTGATGTGGTGAAATTTTTAAGGTAAATGCTCCTATTTAATTCATCATTAGTTAAACTGTCGCTGATTCTGTTTATCAGATAATATAAAGGATAAAACGTGACGATAAAACTCAAATGTCTTGGCTTGTTGTTGCTAGTTCATGAAGTAATTCAGCACCCCATGAGTATTAAAAATGTGGATTAATTATGCTTATGGCTTTACTTTATTGTTAAAGACCTCTTGCAGGGCTTTCATGGTGGTGCAGCAGGTTAGTCCACGTGCCATCAAACAAGACGGTTGCTTGTTTGGCTCCAAGTGTCAGTCAGGATCTTCATGTCTGGAGTTTGCATGTTTTTCCTGTGCTTGCATGGGTTTTCTTTCCTTTCACAGATCAAAAACCTGCTCATTAGCTTAACTGGTAACTCTTAATTTGCATGTATCAGCTGGGATAAACTCCAGCCTCCCACTACCCCGAATGAGATAAACGATAAGTAGCGAATGGATGGACCTTCCGTAGGTCTGCAGAACCTTAGCCCACAGTTTGGGAAGCGAGGCTGTAAGATATTTAACAGTTACAAAATGGGATCTTTAAACAGGAGGTGAAGTTAAAATGTGACTTTGAGAGGATTCACTCTTTCATTTGCAGTAATGTAGGTCTCCCCTTGAAACTGAGAATTTGTCAGGCGAAGCATGTTGAAACTCTCCGGGCCAGTTTTTCATAAAACTTGTATGTTTATCATAACTTATAAACAAGAGAACAAAGAGAAATACAGTAAAATATTCAACACAAATTTTGTTATTCCATGATCTGGAAACAAAAAGGCAAGCAGTGTCACGAAAAGGAACAACATAATCCGTAATGTGGGTTCAGGGGGAGGACACAGAACAAAGCAGCAGCAGAACAAATCTTCCGACACGCTAGACTTTGAGTCTGCTAAGGTAGGAGCAACTTGCTTTAAAAAAAAAAAAAAAGCCTCCTCCCTTTGCCCCTGTGAACGGTTCAGGCTGCTGGTGTGAGCAATGCATCGTAATATGATGTGAAGTGAAGTTTGGCTGAACGAGCTTCTCCTCAGACTGGAACAGTCCTGCAGGCAGCAAAGCATGAAGGCAGGTGGAAGGTCTCAGATATGGAAAGCAGTAAGACCTTGAGCTTAGAGATTGAAAGCATAGGGGTTAGAGTCAATTTTGTATCAGAAAGCGTGGTTTAAAGTTTCATTTCGCAACATTTTTTCAAGAAAATGATCTTTCTCCTCCTACAACAAAGTAGGTTTCATTTCTTAAGAGCTTTATTTCTGTACTGGAGTACCTTTAAATCGAATAAACTGTAAAGGCCCTGGCCCCTACTCAGCAGGACACGTTGTTGAATCATGTTTGATGTTGTGCGTTCACCTCAAAGGGCGGGAAAAAGGAAGCTGCCATGTTAGGAGACGCAAGCTAGCGACAGCCGCAGCCGCACTGTACTGAGAATAAAAACAAAGCGCTCAATGACACAGAGGAAGGAATAACAATGAGTGCCGTGCCGCAGTGTTATGTGATTCTACCGTGAACAAAGACACAAGGGTTTTGTGTGTGTGTGTGTGAGGTTTTGGGAGTATTATCAGAGCACAAGGAGTTTGTACATATCATTTTACTAATTACTGCTCCATGCACTAATTACAATGCAGCAGGGACATGTTTCAACTCTCAGATCTGTTCTTATGTAAAATCTCTATATGGCTCCCGTTGTCAATCAATCACACACACACACACACACACACACACACACACAAACTAGAGAAAAAAAAGCGTGTTTCTTCATCTCCCTGTCTCCCCTTTGAAAATCCAATCTGCTCCCAGTGCTCTCCATACAGCTGTCACTCCTCACTTTCTTCTTCCTTTGCCAGCCCCACATCGCCTCATCCTCGCCAAAATGACTGAAAAGCTACACCAAAAAAAACAAGAGGAGCATATTCAACATTGGAGGCCATGTCACTCTTGTAAATGAGACTCTGAATCTCAATGAGGCTTTCCTGGATTAAATAAAGGTTAAATAAAATAAACTTAATATTTCTTACCCTAGGAGAATTCTAATAAAAATGTTGTGGTCCATTAAAATTAAAGTTATTACCTCTGCCAAGGAGGTTGTGCTTTTGCTGGGGTTTGTTTGTTAGTTACACCTGTTTCAGACCAGAAGCATTTTGTTTGCCTTCATTTTTCACCTGTATTAGCTCCTGCGAGTGCAGCCACAGCTTTCACACCAGGTGTGTGATAGTCCTACGGGCTCACTGCATCTCTCTGCTGTCACAGCTCTATCTCTCAAAATATATCATCCCAGTAATGAGCTTCTATTGAACGTTTAGGTAGAACCACAATAAGGCCCTATTTACACAAGGCCATTTTCGGCCTAAAACGGAAAGTTTTCATCGCGTTTTAGCCTCCCGTTTACATGAGACCGGTGCCCAGAGTGCCTGAATCCGCAATCTTTTGAAACCAGGAGAGTTTTCAAAACGCACCTCCGTGCTGCTCCATGTAGACGAGAGTCAAGCTTTTCGGGGTGAAACGTTGACGTCACCGCATGCGCAGTACTCTTTCACATGAAAGCTGCGTGGGCATACCAGGAACAACAACAGCTTCGGTCGTCTACCGAGTAACATGTGTGCTGCTTACCGTGCTCGGTTTGTTATCCAGACAAAACTATGCAGACAGATTTGTTGTCCCGACAGATTTGTTGTCCAGACAAGAAATGCGTGCGTCTTCGTGTGTCCACGTGTTGTAACACTGCTGTTTCTCTGCAAACCTACATCGCCATCTACTGGACTGGCATGCATGCTACAGTGTTTTAAGTCCTTCTTCCGTCTCCATGTGGACGCAGATCATTTTTGAAAACGCAAAGGACAAAATTT
Organism: Cetoscarus ocellatus; assembly: GCA_037902135.1. Lineage (NCBI taxonomy): Eukaryota > Metazoa > Chordata > Actinopteri > Labriformes > Labridae > Cetoscarus > Cetoscarus ocellatus. Next base: position 1,194,784 of record JBAMNC010000019.1, on the reverse strand, counting down.
TCCGTTTCTGGGGAAAACGGCCCAGTGTAAACGGAGCCTAAATCTCCCCACAAGGAACCTGATTCATTGAAAAAGTGACCTGGGAAACCTGCAGAATGAAAGCAGTCCAGCAAACAAAGGGCTGTTTCTCAACAGAGGAGACAAACTGAAACTTTAACTTTGAGAGGAACAGACAGGAAGAATAATTGGATTGTTTCTGTCTTTTCTTTGACATAGTCTACCCCTGTGGGCATACATACAGCTGGTTTAAGGTAAATATGTCTCTCTATTTGACATTTTCTGTCGAGCCTCCTATTCTTGAGATTTTCAGCATAGCATCTTGCAGCTTGCGCTTCCAGTCTGAAAGTTCTGACCTGATTACATGCATGCTGAAATGAACACCGGCACTCACTGCTGCTGTCAAGCAAGTAGAATGCAACCAGTGTGAAACAGTTTGTGAATATGATAATATTTTTACTTTCCAAAAGTTTGTATACAGGCTGCAATACTGGACTTATTACTCAGCACTGACCAAAATAAAAATGTTGTAGAGTTAGTCCAAAGAATTGGTGTGCTGCTTTATCTGATTCAGTGTCTGTAATTAGGCAGATCCAAACTGCAAAGTTTAAAACCAGAGCGATTAAACTCAGTCTGCAGACGCACAGCCCAATCAGCAACTTTTGATGAGAAGGAGGTGAGTGAGTGATAAAAGTGAGGGATGGCTGAAAGCTGGTAAAAGATGTATAGATTAGCATAGATGCTATATGCTCTAGTAGCAGTGTTATCAGAGCTTGACAACACATCTTCTTTAAATGAAGAACAGACAAAACTGAAAGCAATTCTAAATGGAAAAGGTATTTTTGCTCCTCTCTTGACGGGTTTTGTTGAGTTTGCTGTCTGAATTGGCCCATGTTTTGGCTCTGGCAGTAGTGCCCGCCTACTGCATCATCTGATTGGCCCATAATGAATATGATTGAGGGAATGATCGTCCAGTCACCTTTCAGATATGCTTTTGAAAGGTTCTGCTTTTCTCAAGCACTTTCTTTGGGCTGTTGCCCAGGTGGATTAGTGAAATGCATCCTGAAAAGTATATTTTGAGCTGTCTGTCTGGCGTGTCAAGTTAAAAAACTGCAACACCATCTGAACAACATTCTTCAGTAAGAATCAGTATTCCCCAACCAATTTCCTGCCTGAACTATGTTATATTAACCTTGAACTGCAGATGGATCAGTCTGATTCAATGTCTGTAATCAGTCAGATCCATCTTGCCAAGCTCCAGTCTACAATGATTGTGAGGAGCCCAAAGAGGGACAGCCCATTCAGTGTCCTTTGGAGCAGGATGAGGTGGGACATAGGAGCGAGACAACAGCAGGAAGTGACTGCTCGTACAGAGACAACCATAGATGCTAACAGCTTTATTTGCAGTTTTATCAGATTGGGACAGCATTTCTTTATTTAATGAAAAACAAATTAAAAAAAAAAATACAAACTTCTCAATAGAACATTTTTGCTTCACCTCCAACATGTTTCGCTGATTATTTAATTTACAAAGCGGCTCATGTTCTGTCTTTTACACTGTGTTAGTAACGCCTGGCTACTACATTATCTGAATGGCCTGTAATGAATGTGACTGACTGAACAAGTGTCCAATCACTTGCCAGATATCCTTTTGAAAGGTTCTGTCCATTCCCGAACACTTTCTATTGGCTGTTGCACAAATGGACCAGTGAAATATATTGAACGGTGCATCTGGTGAATCAGGTTAATGTTGTTCTACTTTAGAAAATGTCTCAAAGTTTCTTCTTATGTATGAAGCACTAACAAAAATGATTGATCTTCAGAGTGTTGTATTGTGCTTTCAGGATGACAAAGACTTTTTCACAACCATTAAATATTAAAGAAATAAGCTCTAAAGGATTTCAGTTTTAGGTGAAACTGTATCTTTTGCCCCAAACAATCTATTTTAGCTTCATATATTTGTGCATAGAAGGCATTGACAGCAGTGCATATAAATGTCTTATCTAATTAAAATGAACAGAGCTGCTAGCACTGGGACCTCTCCTGTGCTTGGTCTGAGCCTGGTTATTTGTCCCATCCATCTCAGTCACTATTTAGGGGGCATGCCACTTGGTAAATCAAATTAATGACCACAGCAAATGAAGGCTTCATCGTCATTTGCATACACCATACAAACTTAAAGGTCCTCTACACTTTTTCAGGGAAACAACATTAAACCATGCAGGCAGCCGTCTGTACATTTTGCATATTTTATTCCTAAGAAGCTCTGCTGACCGGAGAAACTGGGTTACATGTGTCAAAACAAACTTCATGAAAGTAGGAGGAACACTTCTAAGCACACTGGTTTCTGGAGAGCCCGGCTAATGAGTGGACAGGGCATATGCATAAATCTCAGCATAAAACGAAGTAAAAAGTCTGGTAGTCATGTAATGTTCTTGTATTAGAGACTGTGCAGAGAAAAAAAGACAGGGCAGCACATTCAAACGCTTCATTTGGTTTATTTTTACCACGGCCCAAAAATGACACATTCACACCACAAAGCGCTAAATAATGACCGCCAGAAACACGGGCCATTTATGAAAACATTCCACACAAGAGGCTGTCATTTTCATTAACCACTAAATTGGGCTCATAATTTTGGAGGCAAAAAGACACTCATTTATATGCACATAACTTAGGAAAAGTGCTTAGATGAGCGTGTAGCCTGAGAGGTAACAATGTGGCACAAAGGAATCTCAGTTTGCCACCACAGTGCTGCTGTGTACAGAACTATAATTGCTACAAGTACAGAGGACCGCCGGACTCCATTTATTCTGCAATTCTGTTAAAATTTAACCCAGATTTAGCTCTGTCTCAAGCTAAGAGGGCTCCAGTGTGAGGTATAATTTACTTCAACATCCCTCACAATAGAGATGAACACCAACGTGTCTGAATTGAAATCCTTCATTACCTCTTCAGGCCGTAAGTGTAACATCACCACATCCAGAGGTCTCTGGCCTCTCCTCACGTTTCCACAAGAACCTTTTCACACTCACTTTTACCCAGCCGCAGACTTTCTCTCAGTTATAATCCCTAATGAATCACCTGGTATTTTCCACCTCACCTGCTTACCTGCATGCTCATGCTTCATGAATATCACAAAGTTTGTTTTTCCGCCTCATTTTGATTTTGTCGATCATTAACTACACAAGTCTGCAAGTAATTATCTGTATTTGGGTCCTAACTTTCGATCTGTCTGTGCAGCTTGTCTGAATGTGGCCCCACTGTCCTGCTCATCGGCACTTGTGTTCCACTTTCCTGCCATTATTTGTGTGGTTCCTTCCTTCTTGGCTGTCTGTACTTGGCTCCTTCCTTCCTGTCTTCCTGCATTTGGTTGTAACCTCCTGTCAGTCTGTGATTGGGTTTACTTTCCTGACTGTTTGATTCCAGCTCGAGGTCAGTTTACTGCTTTATACTCTTGCTATTTCATCCCCTTTCTGGCTCTGCTGCTTTGGTCTGACAAGTCCACATCTCAAATTGTTTTGGGAAATCGTGGACGCTGTGCCACTTTGTTATCTGCACAAAGTTCAAAAGCCAGCATCTGTGATGGTATAGGGTTGTGTCAGTGCCCATGGCGTTGGTCAGCTTGCACATCTGTGAGGACACCATTAATGCTGAAAGGTAAATGCAGGTTTTGGAGCAACAGTATGCTGCCATCCAAACAATCTCTTTCAGGGACTTCCCTGCTTATTTCAGCAAAACAATACCAAGACAAACTCTGCAGTGTGGCTTTGTAGAAAAGGAGTGCAGGTACTGAACCGCAGTCCAGTCCTTCTCCCATTAAAAATGTGTAGCAGATTGTAAAGCACAAAATACGACAACCCCAGACAGTTGAGCAACTGACATCATACATCAAGCAAGAATTGGAAAGAATTCCACCTACAAAGCTTCACTAATTAGCCTTGATTTTGTATTATCTTAGTGTGAGTTCTCCTGTTTGTTCACATCATTTTTTCTGCCTTGCATTTCTGTTTATTCTTCCTGTGACCTCAGTGTGTTGCTTATGTGTTTGTTTTGTTTCCTTATTTAGAGTTTAGGTTTTTCTTTGCCACTCTATGCTTCTACTTAATATTCCTTCACCCAATTTTTTGTTTTATTTTGTTTCTTTGCTCTCAGTGTCCCATGTCTTTCCCTTTTTACCCTGATTATGTTCACCTGAGTGATTTGTCTCACCTGTGCCTTGTCAGTGTCACCTGTGGCTGATTACTCCTGTCTGTACAAAGTCACAGTGATTCTGCTCCTCTTTTTCAGTTCGTCCTGCATGTCCTGTATTCTCTGCATGCCATGTCCCTGTTTCTTCATGTTTTAAGTGTTTTTCCTTGGATTTTTTTTCCTTGGATTTTTCTAAGGAAATAAGTGTTTAAGTTTTTGTTTTCTTGGCTTTGCTAATAAATACCTTTCCTTCACATAGATCTTCTTTTTGTAAACCATATCAGTTTACCAAACTACTGCTAGGAAGTGAAGAAAAGTTCCACTAGAGAGGAGACATCTTTATTTAAGCAATGTTGATTTAACTGCTCAGGTATGACACAGTCATGTAAATGAAACCCATTGAGCAGGGGTCATCAACTTCATTTGTACAAGGGCCACTTGTTATTAATTGTTCTTTTAAGTTATGGGGGCCACATTTTGAAGTGTATCAACACCTGAATATTTTGAAATAATTAATATATTTTAGTTTGATGTTTTTATATTTACAGAATCAGATGTGTTTCTGTGCCCTTAAAGGGATAGTTCAGTATTTTGAAGTTGGGTTGTATCAGGTACTTGACAGTAATTAGAGAAGTGGCTGAAAGGGCTCCAAGCAGCACTGTACCATTAAGGATAATTAGCTCAGACTACCAGTAAGATACACTGTTGTTGATCGGTACAGTTATTTTGTGTTATTGTGAGATTACATCATAACAAGCCACAAAAACATGTTGGGTTGAATATATAATTGGCAAACATTTTTAGAGCACTTTATTTTTCCTTCAGGAAGTCTTTGAGTTTGGCACCATTTTACGATGCAGTAAATATGTTTTGTTCCACCTGTGTGCATTGATTCCTCTGATCTGCTGTTTTGGACTCAGGAAGACTCAACAATGGCAGAGCAAACTAATACTGTACCAAATATGAGTGATTTTGACTCAAGTGACAATGACTTCATACTGTGGATGCACGCCTTACCTTTAGGAACCGGAGTATACAGAAGAAGAAAATCTTTATAAGAAGATTTAGAGGGCCGAAAGAGAGTAGACAAAGTTTTGTGGAATCAATGCACACAGGCGTTAAAACACAGCCATTTGCTGCATCGTAAAATTGTACCAGACACAGAAACTTCCTGGAGGAAAAATGAAGTGCTCTGGAGTTTTCACCTAATTGTACATTAAACCCAACAAAGTTTCATGGCTCATTATTTTTTTTTTAAATATATATTTTATTTATTGAATTTTGCATATTTAAGTAACAAAACAGAAAATTAATGTACACGAATGCCAATTAACAAAAGCACTTAACACGCTGACTTATAAACACATCACCTCTCAGACCTATGCCATCTTCCATACAGCTTATTGCACATATTAAATAGGATGTAAAGACATAACTGAAAATAAAGAGAAAGATACAGTTAAAGGCATTTCAACATTTCTTGGAATTGAATTTAAAGGTTAAGTTCGGTTTTTTGACACCTGGACCTTATTTTTAGGATTAAATACGCTCGTAGACTCACCCAGACAATTTTGGCGGAGCCTGGAGCCGTTTTCGAGCAATTTAGATCTATCCAACGGCGTTTTTTCTCATGCCATAGTAGCGGACGGGGCCAGAAATCGAAGCCCCTAAATTAGACATTATCTGCTGCGAAACTCGCTCATTTCAGCTACATTTTATAAATGAATGGCCAGTGTTATCACCATGTCAGCTCAACTTCGTTGTTATGGTCATCCAGGGCTTTACAAGGATGGGTAACTTTTGGTGACGTCATAGACATGCACTGCAAGAGCGCAGCTGAGTAGAGCCGCTGTTGTTGCTAGGCTACACGGCTACAAACATGGTTCGTCATTGTGTTTTTCCACTTTGTCCAAACAAAATGACAAGTTATAAAGCAAACACTCATAGAAATATACCCTTTTTGCATTTGTATGGGCTACTTACTCTATCGAAAGTTGTCCGTTCGGTCCTGCTGGCTTCGGCTGCGTCTGCCAGTTGACTCTCGGGACATGAAAATAAGTCTCTACCACAGCCCGGTTTGTCATGGCAGAAAAATCTTCGAGTGTAGTGAGACACGTATTTTGGGGGGCATCAATACGTATTTCCTCTGGTCTCAAGTCCCAATCTGAGCAGCAAAGGCACTCCTCCTCTGTTGCCATTGCCGTGCAATGTCCACAACAACACCACCAGTTAGCCCCCATTCGTGGACGTGCAGGGGTTGCTTGTTCTCTGGCCACCTGTTCGGCTCTTTCCCTCTGCATCCTCCTTTCAAATAGCTCCTCGTCGGTATATTCTGGCTCAAAACGATACAGGCATCCATTATACTCAAAGTCGTCGTCAGACACTTCTACATCGGATAAATACTCCGTCATGTTGCACAAAAATAGCCGTGTAGCCTAGCAACAACAGCGGCTCTACTCAGCTGCGCTCTTGCAGTGCATGTCAATGACGTCACCAAAAGTTACCCATCCTTGTAAAGCCCCGGATGACCATAACAACGAAGTTGAGCTGACATGGTGATAACACTGGCCATTCATTTATAAAATGTAGCTGAAATGAATGAGTTTCGCAGCAGATAATGTCTAATTTAGGGGCTTCGATTTCTGGCCCCGTCTGCTACTGTGGCATGAGAAAAAAACATCGTCAGATGGATCTAAATTGCTCGAAAACGGCTCCGAGCTCCGCCAAAATTGTCTGGGTGAGTCTTTAAGCATATTTAATCCTAAAAATAAGGTCCAGGTGTCAAAAAACCTAACTTAACCTTTAAGTGTCCATGTTGCAAGGTTTCCATCACAGAGAACTCAATCTTCTTCTTCTCCCTCTGACAAATCTATATTTTTCATAAAAGCAATGAACGCCTCCCATATTTTTTCAAACAGATCCTGTTTTCCTTTTCTTATATATGTCACTCTCTCCAGAGGAAATGTAACAAGCGTTTGTCTAACCCAGTGGGAAATATCTGGTCTCTTGATGTTTTTTCATAATATTGCAATGGATCTCCTGCCATGCAAAAGACACGTCCATCATAATCTGATCATTTTTACTAAAAGTGTGATTTTCATTGCTCATTATTACATAAAATTCACGAAATTGCATGAAATAACTGTACCTGCCACCAGCAGTGTACCGTACTGGTAGCTTCAGCTCGTTCTCCTTAAAGATGCAAAGCTGCTGGGAGCCCTTTCAGCTAATTCACTATTGTCAAGTACCTGATACATCTTAACTACAAAAATACTGAAATATAGCTTTGAAAAGGTTTTGTTGGTACAGTAATAGGTGTAGAGATTTACTGTCAAAGAATACCCTCACACATTTTCTGCATTTGACAATATTGAGGACCGAACGAGGGAGCTGTTGAGGGCCTAATGTGGCACCAGAGCCACCAGTTGATAATTTCCCTAGGGAGTGTTAAGAGATGATATCTCAAAAACAGACTCAGCTTTTAGAAAGATAACATAAAAACATTTTTAACATGAATTATTTTGTCCATAACATCATGTGGAGTCATATTTCTAACTGAAGCTGGGGGAAAAAAATAATACAATATAGACATTCTCCAGAGTATACATAGGAATCATCACTCGCCATAAAGAATACGCTGAGGCATAATACTCAGAAATAATCCTGCTGGGTCATCACTCCACATCTCATCTGCAGTCATGAGCTTTATGGACTGTATGAAACGTAGCGATAACCTATACAGAGGCTAAAATGAGGTTTTTCTGTGCAATGAGCTGATTTTACACAACAGGGTGAGAAATCAGCAAATTGAGGATTACATTAAACTGCTGCTTTCTGTGCATTCAAGGAGACGACGGGGGCTTTAGCACCTCACAAAGCTGCCCTGCGGATGCCTCGGTCGAATGTTGCACCAGGCAGCTCGAGGGTGCACTGAGAGGGCTTATCCTCCAGGTGAACTGTGAATCTGCTGGCATCCCGCAGGAGGAGCTGGAGGAGGGCGATGGGGAGGAGGACATCTGGTGGATTCAGGGTAATCCCATTCAAAATATCCGCTGTTTTGTTTTATTGAAAAGATAAAGCCCTTTCTGTCTATTTTTATCGACTCGGAAGTGATGCCTTGTTTCTGACTGTGCTGAAAGAAAACTGTGGAGAGATGGAAAAGTAGTCCTTAGACTATTACACCCCTGCACTTGGGTCTTCTTCTTAGTTTGACCTCCCTGCTTGTCTGCCTTTTGGCCTTAGCTCCCTCGAGGTCTGCATTTGGATTCTGTCTACCAGCCCAGTTGTATTTTGCCATTATTCCCTTGCTGTCAGCTTCTCTCCTCTTTGTGCTTAGGCCTTCACTTTCTGCCAGTGTATGACTGGGCTCTTAGAACCTGATGGTCCATCTTTTGGTCCTAACTTCTTGCCTGACTGCACTGAGGTTCAACCTTTGGCCAGTGATGGATTGGGACTCTTTTCAGCCTTTTTTTAAATTTTATTTTACTTTGAAGCGTTATTGTGTTTTCAAAAGGATGGTTGCTCGTGAGCTTCTAAAAAGGACTACAAAATTGGTCGGGACCCTAATGAAATCATGACTTACTCTTTTTAATAAACAACAATACAAACACCAACTTGATCAGGTCATTCCAACAAGAGGACATTATCAAGCAAGGACGTTCAACATTGCCTGATACGATTGAAGTGTGGTAGTTGCTTTTCGCCGCCATGTTGTAGATCCATAATAGCTTGGTAACAGCTTTTTACTCTTGAAGATTTCAATTAATGTTAAAATTCATTAAAGATAGTTTTTTTTTGAAGATTATCATGATGAGCATAACATGTAAGTTTCACGATACTTTGCTCCTGTTCCTTTTTCTGATTGTCAGTATTTGGTTCTCCCTTTCAGCTTGCCTGGCCTGCAAGTCTGTGCTAACGTCCATCCCCTTTCCTGTCTGATCATGGGCCCTACTTTACTGCTAGTCTGTATTAGAGTCCGTATTCCTTGCTGCACTTTTCTGGCCAGTCCACGGTTGGGTCCTTTCTTCCTTATTGTCTGTGTTTTTTGGCCGAGTCCTACCTCACTTGCACCCAGGTTCCACCTCCCTGTCTATCCAAGCTAGGGTCCTACTCTTCTGCCAGTATATATTTGAGTCCCTCCCTATTACTTGTCTTTGCTTTGGTTTACTCTGCTTTCTGTCTCCTCTTGGATCTCACATACTAGCCTGTCTGCACTTGTTTTCCTGTCTGGGCTTTGGGTTCTACCTCTCTGCCGTTCAGATCTTGGTTCAGTGCTTTGTTTCCACCCTCCTGTCTGTCTGCTCTTGGATCTTACATGACTGTTTGCCTTTGCTTGGGTTTTAACATTTTGCCTGTACTTTGGTTCTCCCTTTCTGCCTGTCTGTGTTTGGGTCCTACCCTTCAGCCCATTAGTGCCCTGCGTCCCTGCACCGGGGCCCTAATCTCACTGCCTGTCTCTGCTTGGGTTCTACCTTTTTGACTGTTGTTGCTTGGGTCCTACCTCCTTGCTGTCTACCCTTGGGTTCGGCTTTGCTGACTTTTCAGGCTTAGGTCCTTGCCAATATAAGCAGTTGTGGCAAAACTAAAGACGGATTAAATTTTGTATATGCTACATGAGCAGGCCATTAGTCAGAGCTGTGTTGAAATAAAGAAGATGCATAAATTTGACAGCAGGTCCATTTAATTCAGTCTGTTGCTCTGTTATTGCTCCACGCTGTCTGAGGGTTTGGACCATTGCTTCAGAGAAACAAACCCATGAACTATCACTCAGTGTATCTAGTGCACTTGGCTGGAATGACAACTTAAATAAGACAAGCCAGGATAACACTACAAACTTCTCTATAGTAAGGATATTTTACTCCACTTTCAACATATTTTGCTGATAGTTTGTTTTACGACGTGGGTCCCATTTGGTCCTTTATGCAGTGGCAGTAGCACCCTCCTACCACATTATCTGACTGAGCTGAATGAATGTGATTGACCGAGCTATTATCCAATCATCTGCTTGCTTTTGAAAGTTTCTGCCAATTCCCAAACACTTTCTATGGGCTCTTTCCAAGATGGACTCGTAAAATATATTGAATGGTCCGTTTGCTGTGTCAGGTTATTGACAAACTGGATTTTTTTTCTCTCTTGTTTTTGTGACTGTAATGTCCAATCAAAGGCATCTTAGAGGCAACACTGGTCCATTGTAATTTTCTAAAAAAACAGTACAAGAAAAGATAAAGATTACATGTGGCCCTTTGTAACATTTGAGACAAAAACTGATTCTAACAGTGGTGCAAAGAATTAATTAGACCAAAACCATGGAGGAATGAGTGTAAATGAGTGTTTTTGCAATTTTTTTTTTCCCTCATGTTTTTTTTTTTTTTAAATATTTATAACTTCATTGTTTGAAAAAGTATAAGCTTTACATGCATTATTACAAAATTAAAAAATATCCAGGTGGACTGAAGATAGAAAGTGGCTCAGAGTTGCAAGGTTACCATTGACGTCCTGACTGTGTCGAGGCGCTCTCATCCAAAACTGACCCTTTACTGCCATCTAGTGGCTGCATGTTGCCATTTTTAGTACAACCTTTTTTTGTACAATTTTCCATGGTGGATTAATTAAAGGATTGTTCAAGATCCAATAAAGAAACAAACCAAACACTTTTGAGAGGCACACTTAGAGTGGATCATTTTAATCATCCTCTTCCATTTTCATCTATTTCACTATCCATGCATCTTTAGTTTCCATTATTTTTCCCCCGATTTTCTTCTTTAAAATAATTTTATTATATATATATTAGCTATCTTGTGTTTGAAAATATACTGTAATTGTGTGTGCTATTTTCATTTTTAATCTTATGTTCAGTTTCTAACTTACAAGGGCCTCAACCGTGTTCTTCTCCTTCTTCTTTTTTTTTTTTTTTTACATCAAAATTAGTATTTACTGCTCTTATTTTGTTAGTTTATTCCTCTTTCTTGTTGCTCTAAAAATGTCTTAATTACTAAGCATGACCACTAGAGGGCAACATTTGAAAGGAAAGCAGAAGAACACACTATGCTCTGAGCTTGTTTGAGGCCATAACAGCTCATCCATTAAGGGGCCCTGTGATTAAACTCATCAAAACAGCATGCACGGGGGAATAAAATGAGCAATTCATCATAAATGATAATAAGGAAGCTCCGAGCAAGGCACTTAACATCCAGCTGGTCCAGTGCAGCTGCTCAGCGGTGGATTGTAGCTGAAAGATGTGGGGACTGGGTGTTTATGTGGGTAAACTGTAAATAAACTTTACTGTTCAACCTAAAAAAGGCTGAATTGGGTTAATAGTTCACTATTTTAGAAGAAAGCATATGTTAGGAAAATGCCTTCGGGTATTTAGGTCTTATGTTTTCTGTTTTGAGTAGCAAATGTGAGCATCAGTTTAAAGTGGACATCAAGAGCATGACTTTATTATAGTTTTTTCTTCTCTCCTGCCCACCTCCTGTCAGTCCAGTATTTTTATCATACCATCCTATTTTTGTTTTATTCTGTAAAGTCAAAGGTGGAAAGAAGCTAATATCATTTACCCAAGTTACAGTGAATAAGTACCTTTTTGTGTTTGTGTATTTTTTTAGTAGACTTTTAAACCAATTCTCTTTACTTTTACCTCAGTAGTATCAGTGTATGAAATTGTTTTTTTACTACATTTGTCACAGAAAAACTCACTGAAGCTTTCCATCAACAGTGTCAAAATACCAGAATTGTAAGTGCAACACCACGACCACTTACTCAACGCTGCACGAACATGCTCATGATGAGAAACAGAGAAAACACATGGGTTGGTCACATTTTGAAATAGACACACACAATTTGATATATCTACACTGATGTTAAAAAACGAGATAAAAAAGATGACAGTGTGTTTGGATGAATAGAAGGCAAATGAAAGTTCATGCAGACAACCTTTGTTTTAAAATGATTTCATTCACACTATTCTAAATGTGCAGTGCAGGCAAAATCAATCAAAGATTTTTTTAAGTGAATCTTGCTTTTCAGTATCCTTTCAAATAAGTTAGTGTGGCCTGAATAATATGACCTGCAGTGTAGTCATTTACTCCTAAAGAGAGTTATCTGCGTTTGCAAATGAACTCTTCAAATGTTGAAAGAAACGAACAATTAAGAACGCCTTACCTATGGATTCAACCTTCTTTTTGACTTCCATTAGTAAAGTTAATACTGCAAATAAAAACTTTCAATGAACACTGTTGAGGCTGACATCTATGAGACAGCTAAATACACAACAATCACGGAGAAACGGTGGGATTGAGTTAGGGTGTATGTCTTCCCAGCCCTATCAGATACAGAAAACAAAAGGTCAAGTGTTTCTCTTTAATAGGAGTCTTTAAAATCAATGGAAACTGTGAATTCATGAGAGATATTCATATTTCAGTACTGATGGAGTATGACAACATTGAGCATGAAACATGTACACATAGTCAGGTTTAGTGATGTCATAATTTTCATGGCAAGTTACCAAATTATTCTCATATTCTTCTGCTGTATATTTGGTTGAATTCGGTGTGCTTATGCAGAATCACAGAGTGAACAAAGTCCATTTTCAGTGATATCTTTAATATCTTATTGCCTCCACTAAGGAAGATATGCTTTTGCTGGCATTTATTCGTTACTTTGTCTGTGAGAAAGATAACTAGAACATTTCTCATTGGATTTGGAGGAAATTTTCTGGAAACGTTGGCACAAGAAAGAAGTGACGAGATTTTGGTCATTACCTGAATCCAGATGCAGATGTAGGAATTTTTTTAAAGGATTTGTTCACATTGCCAGATATGGAGGTGTTAGACATTTTTGTAACTAACTCAAATAGTTTTAAATGGATTTTGATGAAATTTTCAAGGCTTGTTGGTCATGGCACAGGGTAGTAGTGATTGGATACTGGTGGTTATCTGAGTCCAGATGCAGATCCAGGATATTTTCAAAGGAATTGTTAACAGGGTCAGATTGACTGGTTATCACATTTCGCCAATAACTTAGCTAACAATCTCAGAAATGCTTTGCATTTACAAATATTTGGCATGATTTTGCTTACATTATACTTTTTTCCCTTATGTACATGTCTTCTTTTATTACCTCCGCCAATGAGGTTGTATTTTTTGCCAGCACAAGTTTGTCTGTTTGTTTGTTAGCAAGGTTACGCAAAAGGACAGGACAGGACAGATTTTGCTGAATTTTTCAGGAGATGTTGGTAATGGCCCAACTTAAAAATGATTAGATTTTGGTGGTGACTTTGGTGGTGAACCGCCATTAACAAACAATTGTTTTGCTCAAAAACTGTCTAACTCATAATGATATCAACATGATGTAACAGCAATATTTGAGCTACCTTGGTGGAGGTTTGGTCTAGTTTTCACATATTTATTGCAATCGTGCATTTGTTCTATTCTTTCATAACATATAATTTTAAATTTCCTTTTATATTTCTTGCCTGTACTATGTGAGGAAAAAGAACATGAAATTCTTGTTTTCAAGAAGTCAGTTCAGACACCCATTTATCCATTTGTCCATCTATCCATCCATCCATCCATCCATCCATCCATCCATCCATCAAAAAGACAGACCCCCCAAAAATACAAAGAGACTCACTTTTTATTTTAAGAACTCTAAAAATCAAACATCAGTGTTGTGAAAAAGTCCATAAAGTTTCCAGCAGAACGATGACATTAACAGTTGTTCATCGGCACAGTGAGTTCTTCTCACTGTTACCTCGAACATTTTGTTTTCAAGTGTTTGCTTCCCTGCAGTCTGAGGTGAATGTGCGAGTTTGGCCTTGCAGCTTTGATTTATTATTTGATTTTTGGTCGCTAGGCAGGGTTGACCACGAGGTTCCTTCATATAACAACAAACCAGTGGCTGGTTTGGCTCCTGGCGCCAGCGTTGAATCATGTGAATCATTATGTTTGAGTCAACACTTACAAATGTGCTGTGGTGTAGATGTTCAGTTCACTCAGTACATCTTCATAACACCTAACGCTGATGCTACATCACTTTGATTTACAGTTCCACAGAACACTTAAAACACTTAGTTTTAACACAAAATCAAGCTAACAAACACTGAACATCACCCTCTACACATTATTTATGGCTTTATGTGAACATAAACCACTAAATTCCACTTCAGTGTCCAATGTTAACAGTATATAAAGGAAGTGTGAGAGGTGACGGTGTTGGGGAAAAACACATAAGGCAGTTTCTGAGAGGCAGTTACCATTGAGAGTGCCCTGCATAAGTATTCAACCCTGTTTAAGGCTCCCTTGTTTTCAAGCTGTAACAGCAAATTAAACAAATGAAGTGGAGCAACAAAAAGTCTTAAAGTCAGTGATAGCAAGAGATGATGTGGTATGGAGAATTATTTATAAAAAAAAAAACCTCTGCTGTAACAGCATCTGAGTCGGTTTCTGAAATACTACTGAAAAAGTCAGTCTGAAACAAACACATTAAAGTATTTATACAACTTTTGTCTTCTTTAAGCTACAGTAAGAACATTTATTTTACTGGAATTTGTTTAAACAACCACTTAAAAAAAGTTTTAAAGTTTGAGTTCTTAAGTCTTTATTTTTATTTCATTTTGACATTTTGGATTTTAGTTCAGCTTTTTTCAGCATTAGAGCTGATTTATTGAACTAGGTCAGTTTTTAATTTGTAAAAATTATAAATCTTAAAGTGTTTAAATACTCTTTAAAAAATGAGCTCATAAAAACATGATGAAAAGTTGAGAGGAAGAAAACATAGATACACCAATGTACCTTGATATTTGGCTACACAATACTCTATCAGTATTTAATAGTGCAACATAAATATCACATTGGTTGATGAATTAGGACAGAATTTCAGGACATTTGTGTTGTTTTGTAGTTCAGCCTCCATCTGCTAGTTAGCGGCAGGCATTCAGCTGTTTGACGTCCATCTCTCTGTTACATTTACTGATATTACTCCTGCCACTGGTAATGATAATAAAGTAATAAAGTTCACCATGTTGCAGGGGTCATTTGTATGGATCACACTGATTGGACACTGTATTTTTAAGCATATAATATTTCAGGTTATGAAGACTTTTTGTTGGAGCCAAATGGTGGTGGGAACACTGTTTTTTGACATAGCATGAACCAGTCATCTTCAATCTTTTGTCTTCAGCAACAACGGTAAATTTATTTTCCATCAGTTGCTTTTTATAAACGGGAAAGTCAACCTGAAGTTCAGTTTTTGTTTGTGTTTATTGGTTTGGATATGCGTAAAGCCTTCCTGCACCTATGAAAGTGGCTGAGACTTACTCTTATTGAGGGTTGAGAGGTTTTTGTTTCCATTTATGCAATTACCAATTTTATCAAAGGGTAAAAACTATAGGAATTTCCAAAATGAAGGTTTAATCCTCAAAAGGAGGTTAATGCTTATGCAAGGCACGTAATGCTTTGTTCTACTAGGAGACAGTCATAGTTTGTTCTTACACAAATGGAGATGTGTTCCCTGCCTGGTTAGAGCTGTCAGGAGGCCGGCCATTGTCTCACATGATACTGGTTTGCTGTGCTCTTTCAACCAGATAAACAGAATCACTGTAACAGTGAGGGTGCTGCCTTTACAGAAATTATGCAGGCTGTGCAGACTATCACTGAGGAAGAGATGGCAGAGGTCAGTGAAGTATTCTGTGGAGGTATCTCTCTGGGTTGCTCTCTCCTCCTCTCCTCAGTCCTGATCCGGTTCTAACTGGTCTCTCAGATGCCCCTGCAGGGCCCTGTGTCTCAGTAAGTCCCGTTTTGGCCCCTGTACCTCTTCCTGTGGTCCCTATAGAGGTGTGCCGGTGAGGCTCTGGACTGCTACCCTTCTCTGATTCGCCCTCCTCTGCGGTTTCTCTGCCCTGGCTGCTCGTCGAGCTCTCCCCGATCCTGGACAAGGATATTCTTGTTCAAAACATGGACACCACATGATAAAAACTTTAAAATGCAATCAAACCAGGTTAGCTGTTTTTCCTACTTGAGGTGATTGAAGGCCCGTAGCCAGTGCGAGCCCAGCACGTCTCTCCCATTAGTCCTCAGTCCTCTCCTTTGACTGCGAGCCCTCAGTCCTATCAAGGCCTGAGCCAGCTCTGCCTCGTCCCTGTGGCCCCAGACCAGCTGGGCCCTCTGCTCAGCGTCCTGGTCCCCTGCTGCCCTGAACAGTCTTTGGAGTTGCCACAGATTCACGTTGCTAAAAATGTTCCCTGAGCCGGCCTTCCTGTTTCTCCTCTCGGACAGCCGCCACAGTGAGGAAGGGCCCGCCACCAGGGAGGCGGGAGAAGGGGAGGCAGGTCCGGTGTCCATCCGGAGAGGTAAGGGAAAAGGTGGCATACACTGGCTCTAAACTGTAGAGAAATCAGAGGGAGATTTGTCTCAGCGTCATAAAGGAAGGGGATAAATATTCACACAGTGACACTTCCTGTGTTGTATGCTTCAGCACTGATTAATGCTGCATTCACACATCGACATACAGTGGCTGACCAGCTTGAATAATCATCAAAATTTCAGTGAAAGTACATATCCAGGGTTAATTTTGCTGTGGTTAACGCAGGTCGGTGTGTCTTAAGCAGAGAGAAACATGTTGGTAGAGTATGATGTTTCCTGATGGGCCCCTGACTGACTTAAGATGGATTTTAAATGTTCACCAGCGTGAATGTAGTGCATGGGGGCCTTCATTCTAACTTGGAGCTGCTGGAAATTGTACAAACATATTGCAACATCATTCAATGAAAGCCATACAAAGCGGACGTATATGCCAGTGTGTGTTAATTTTGTCCGTTACTTATTTTTGTCATAGTTTTCGTCAACAACCTTTTTTTCCCTGACGAAAACTAGACAGTAACTAATAAAAACAAGTGCACATGGACAAAAACTAAAACTAAATTAACTGACATTTTCATCAACAAATACAAACTAGACTAAAATGTCTGACAGAGACTTAATCCAATCAGACCCAATCTGGTCATGTAGAAAGTAGAGACAACTCAGGAATATATCCAATCACAGCTACTTTGGTTGTGTGAAAAGGTTGGATGAGTTAAGAGGGACATCCAATCACAACTGCCTTAGCTTCGTGGTGGTGGGGTAAGTTGGGGAGCGATCCAATCAGAGCTACTCTCTTTATGAACTGATATATTCATGTAGAGCAGGTTCACTGTTTGTTGTCAATTCTGGTTTTGTAACTGAGATGCTCTGCCGGGTAGCCTAAATAAAGGTGAGTGCATTTCACATAAAAGTTCAATTCGTTTCTGTCAATGTTGTTTCATTTTATCTAAGTGTAAAACATGACTTCAGAAATTCAAGGACACATAAAAAATGCCTTCAACTTTACAATTAATATTTTAGTCGACTAAATTTACAGTAGATTTTGTCGACTAAAATGTTGTGAAATCTCATCAACTAAAACTACACTTTAATTAAAACAATATAGATGACTGTATTATGATGAAAACTACATTTTAGGCAAAAGACTATAACTAAAAATAAATTAAAAAGTGCTGTCAAAGTTAACACTGGTATATGTCATTTGACCCTGCGCAACTGCAACAGGCCTAATATTCTGACAGTATATCTACAGGACAGGAAAGACGTCTGTCCCCAAAAGGGGGGCGTCTCAAGTCTTACAACAGTAGTCCAGCACTGAGGAGGAAGCTGCTCGACCTGATGGAGCTGATTTATGATGGGCCGACAGGCAAAGGTCAACTCGTGCTGACGTTTACAAGCATGTTTGATTAAATGTCAGAAATCTTAGAGCATGCGTAATATTTGTTGACTTACCCAACAAATATTAACACTGCCGGACTTAGCTTTGTGTGGCCTGACTTGGCGTGACGTTTCCCTCTATGTCATCAAAATGTGGCCAAAACATCAGTGTGTGAATGTGGCTTATGTAAAATTACACAAGGTGGAGTGGAGCTGTACCGAATATTAGCATGGCTCCAATTCAGTTCAGGCACAAGGCCAGGGGTGTAAGACAATATTAATACACTACTATATTGAAATATTTTGAAGCACAATACTTTATCAATACTATAATTGCAGAACTGATATTCTACTTTTCAATAATTTACAGACAGTCAGAACAGGTGTTTTTTTATTGCAGTGCAGCTGCTGGCAGCGAGTTTGCTGTAACGTTTATCCATGTTGCAAGGACCAGTCTTTATATAAATAACAAGGATTAGAAACTATTTTTATACGAACAGTATTGTAGGTTCTTAATACAATATACAGTATATACAGTGCTAAACAAATGTATTAGACACATAACATAAATATTTTGGAAACCTTTGAAGAACTTGTCCATAACCTGAAAATGTTTTGTTATTGGACAAACATTTTGAGCAGGAATGAGAATTTTAAACTGAATTCACCTTTCATACCCATACTTGAGCTCACTGGACTTCTCTGAGAAGGCAGAAAATAATCAGGCATAACATTCAACCACTACTTTTTTTCTGTTAAGGAATGCAAATAAATAACTATAATTTGACATTTTAATTATGAAATAATAATGTGCTTTACGTTTTTGGAAAAAGCAATGTTAAAACATTCATGAGTAACAATAACAATGGAATTTCCCCCTGTGGGACTAATAAAGGAATAATAAAGGAATATCTTAATAATTGTATTTTAGCATCAAAAACATCATTTTAGTGTAAGAGATTCTACATACTGGTTTATTTTTCATTACAGTAACATAAAAAAAAAGATCTTGGTCATTACAGTGCTGTTAATTTAGGGCAGCTGTGGCATGATCCTTACTTTAGGTGGTGGTCTAAAAAAATGTTAAGCACTGTATATATTTTAAAAGTCATTTTAGTGTAAAATCATGATGAATTTCACTGTTAATACTATCAGTATATGTCCTGATGTAGCGCAGTGTCATCCAGTGTATTCTTACCAATGAACCCTTCAAGTGAACACAACCTCAAAAATAGTGAACTACTCCTTTAAAATCACCAAATGTTTACAATTAAAAAGCAGTGTAGTATTATATCTTCGGGGATCAAATGTTTTTCTTGTTTCACATCTGTTCTTTCTAACACAAATAGGCTGTTGCAATGAAAGAAAAAGGTCAATTCTAAACATCTGACCAAAATAAATCATTATCCAATGATATGGTGTCAGCTATAATGAGTGAGAATAACAGCATATTGAATATCTGTAAAGAAAAAAAAAAACTTGCATCCTTATGAATGCTCTTCTGTTTTCTGTTGGTGGTTGCTTTGGCCACAAATGTGATGAAGATGTAACTGCTTGATGAAGCAGAACAACCATATAATGTGATTTCTGATTTAATCTGCAGTTTGTTTTTTTATTTATATACATAAATTAAAGATAATATGCAGTCCTCTCAAACCCCAACTGTGTGACAAAACACCAACAATGTAACTCAGAAGATCCTTCATTTTAGGAAGAAAACCTGAGGTTGTGTGGCGTTAAAAGTTTCAGTGTTTTTCTGCACATCAGTGCATACTGAACGCCTCTTATCCAATCAGACCACTCACTGATTGTATTGTTGAGTGTTTGACAACAAAACAGAACAACAAATATAGTAAACAAGCGTCGACTGCGTCATAACTCCTGAAGACACGACAAAGCGGCCGGCTTCACCTCCTCTGCTCTGCCGCTCTAATCCTTCTTTGGGCAGTCGGTGACGAGTCTGTGCCTTAAAGCCCATTAGAGTGCAGATGGTAACTTCATCTGCCTTTACTCTCGTGCTGTTTGAAGTGGGCCACTTACAGACTGGCATTAACCAACTGAGTGACAAAGATCAGGAGCTGCATGTGTGTCAGCAGCTTTTCAACTCAAACAACCTTCTTTGAATCAGCAAAACAATCTCAGGGTCTGATCTCTGGATTTCTCTGGAGCCTCTAACCGCAGATCATCTCATGAGGAACGACCTGAAGTTCAACCATTTTATTAGAGCGAGAATTTCCTCAGGGAGGATTATCTTTTTTACTTTGCTTTGTTAAGCTTTAGGGGTCAAAACTCACCTGACTTTAATAAATATTAACCATTACTGACACAGTAATGGAATCTGGGTCAGGGATGGGCAAAATGTGGACCGGGGGCCACACGCGGCCCTCGCTCTCAATAAATGTGGCCACCAAGTTAATTTCAAAAACCAATAAGTTCTAGAAACTAAGAAAAGAAAGACTAAATCTGCCATGAAATATATCAAAAATAATAATGTATGGTATTTAGAATATGTTCAGTTTAAAAGAAACTATCATTGTAACTTCCTTCTTAAATATCTTATAAAGGAGTCATTAAATGTATTTGTATTAAAAAAAAAAGACCGGTGACTTAAATTTATTGTGGAAACAGAAAATATTACATTTCTATGATTATATTTTATTATTAAAGAGAAAAATAAGTTTCAATTGGCTTGTTTAGCTCATTTAAAATTCTTATTATTTGCATTTAAACTTATAAAATGAATGTGGCTATAGGAACATTTATAAAAAAAAGCTATATGCGTTCCTTTAGTTTAATCAAGTCAGTATACCCAGCGCAAATTTATTGGACCACCATCCAATAAGGTTTATGCCACAGCTGCCTTAAATTAACAGCATTAGTAATTATAAAATCATTTTCTGTTTCTGTCATGGTTAGATAACCAGTATACTGAAGCTCTTTACCCTAAATGATATTTTTAATGCTACAATATAATTATTATTGTTGTTCATGAATTTTCAGCTTTACTGTTTTACAAAAAAAACAGTACAGAATAGTAAAACTCATTATTATTCCTTGACTAAGATGTCATATTATAGCTGTTTTAATTTCATCTTGTTGTTGTTTTTAAAAGGTTTAATGTTTTAATTGTCTTTACCTCTGTAAAGCACTTTAAATTGCTCTATGTAATTCTAATTAAGATCACCTTACCTTGTTGACACCTATGAATAATACAAACTCGATCATTCTAATAAGAGATGGCTCTGAAAAAAATTCAGGCTGCGAACACAGTATTAGAACAGAAGGGGCACTGATTTTAGCTGTGTATTTGTGCTGCTTGGACTATTTGCAGAAGTCGCCTACAATTTTAGGCCATCAAAACCAAGAAACTACTCAATATCTGGGACCTACAATCTGTTGCTTCTGTATAAAACAGATATCAGTTTTATTTGGTTTGACTAAATTAAAGTCTAAATTAAAACTCTGGTGCTGTGAGATCCCAAATAGAGTATATTAAAAATATGACCAAAAACATACATAACGTAACTCAATATTTATAACAGCTTTATTTTTATCAATTAGAATGTGGAAAATTATTCACTTATTACTCTGGTGTCAAAAGAAAAAAACCACCTTATTTTTTATTCACCTTCTATTTTTCCCTCTTAAAAAAGTTCCCAAAGGTTTAAGTTCACAACAAACAACAGTATCTTACCAGCCGTCATGGACACAAACCTAGAATGAAGATAGCACGTTGAGTTGTTGATAGTACAGCTTACTTTTTCTCTCTCAGCCTCTGTGCTCTGTTGAGCAACTTTGTTTATTATCCAAAAAAGTAGTATTATTACAGTAATACATTACAAGTAACTAAGTTACTGTCAAACACTGCAGATATGGAGTAAAGTGCTTTATGTAACTAAATTAAATTCAGTTAGGCAGTGACACAGTGTTACACATTAGGCATCAGTGGCTCAGTTTGGACAGATGCTCGATCAGGAGGTCAAAGGTTTGCACCCACCTCCAGGGGTCATATGCTGATGTGTCTCTGATAAACTCCCAGCCAAACAACTGCCAAAGGCACTGAGAATATTTTGGTACTTTGACTTAATATTAACCTGAGAAGAGTCGGCTGTAAATATCGTCCAATCGATAGTATCTTACATTCCCTAATTTATCCCATATTTTCCCCTAATTGGCAGTAATACTGGTACAATGTACAAATTTACCGTAACGCTTAACATGATTATCATTGAATTTCCACTTTTAAAAGTCTAAAGTATAACACATATAGTCTGTCACTATGAAAGGACCATGTCGATAGTAAGTAAAAATGAGACTTTGTTGATTTTTTGTTAATTATCAATATCAAAATCTGCATCAGTAATAATCACGTATCAGATAAAAGACACAATCCAATATAATGCATCCTTACTTGTAGAAATTGTAAATATTTTTGATATCTGCCAATACCAACCATAATATTTTAATTAATTGAATGCCACCACTGATATTATTCCAATTTTATCCAGTATCCCTTTGTTTAATATTAAAAAAATCTCACTTTACACATGAATGAAATTAAAATTAAAATAAATATCTTCCTGGCAGTTCAGCTTTAAAACCATCACTGCCATATTTTCAACCAAGCCATGATGAAATACAAGGATACTGCTCTGATTCAATTGCAATTACTATAGAAAACACCGAATACCCTTTTTACTTGCAAAAACGACACTGTTATGGGTTATTTCTTATAATAACTAAGAGGTAATTTGAGGACAGAGCTGGAGTTTGAAGTCTTAACATAAATGTGACTCACCCCAACAAAGACCAGCAGTTACACAATGAGAGCCCTATCTGGTTGCATAGAAGTAGGTTAACATTGACGGGCACTGGTTTGTTGACAGTCTACTGACAGTTTGGTGTTTGCATAACGGCGCACTGCTGCAACACCACAGCACTTATTACATAATGCAGAGAATAAGACAAATAAAATATCTTCAGGTATCCTGTAGTCTTACACTTTAAGGAATAAGAAGTCTCTGTGCAGCCTGGAGAGCTCTTTCATCAAGCTGTGGGTACAAAACACAGTGAACCAGAATCCCGTGAGAGTCATGTGAGGAAGAAGAAGACAATGTGCTCACCAGAAGATTTTCAGAGATACTCAGAGAAGATCCAGCATGTCCCTCACCGTCGCTCCTTCTCAGTGAAAGCTCCCACAATGGCCGAGTGTGTCCACGACAACTGTTTATCCAGCTTCACCTGCACTTCATTTCTGTCCTTGAGCCGCCTGTCAATCACGAATCAATGTCAACTCGAGGGCAAATGAGAGAACAGAACTCCTCTGTCTCCTTCTGTGAGGGCGGGGCGATAGATTCATATCAACCAATCAAACGGAGGAGAGCTGGCACTCGGCACCGCCCACTTGTCCACGTCGAGAGTACGCGCTGATGACGTCAATGAAGCTGGCTGGCACGAGGGGCGTCTGTCAGTGTTGTGAAGAGGGAGGAGAAATAAGAGCTGAGACACACGGAGACTGACGCAGTATGGACTCTTTCTGAGTGATACTGGCAGAAACCTTCTTTGTGACTCTTTGTAAGCGTTTAGTCATAGAGAGGGTTGGTAAAGTTTTTAATTTTACACCTCAAAGGATGGAAACATTATAAAGAACAGAAAAGTTAAAGCTTTAGTTGTCGTCTTATAGTCTCTTGCCTTTAGCCTATTCTGTCTTTAAGCCATCAATACATATATCAGTCTTTATTTGTAAACAGTCATTTGAGTTAGAAGTTTGGTGTTGGTAAATTTAGCAAGTGCAGAGTTAATTAAGCTCTGGATGGAGTGAAATTCCCGAAACTTTACTCTCAACTGAAAAAGAGTTGGTGTCGAAAACGAGTGTAAAGCTGATGTTTCAGTAAGTCAGATCCATAGGTATCACTGTATGACCTTTAAATCTTTCACTCTGAACCTGTAAGTGGCACTTGTAGAGTCAATCATCCTTTATTATTGGGCAAGTACCAACAGGTGTCACAAGCACACATTATAAAAACTGCAGTTCTGAAATATACTGTACTACATAGTCTAGATGTGTTGATGAAAAGTCATACTGTTCAGTGTGACATTTAAAATTTTAGCTCCGAAAGACTCCACTTACACTTGATAAGATTAAAGCATTAAAACGACCTCTGTGGTATGTACCTAGACACTTAAGAAGTGTTGATATTAACTCTGATAGCGTTAATTTGCCCACGTGGATTTTTCTGTGTATAGTGTCAAATCATAAATGTTATCTCAAGATGCTTTAAAAAAGATTAGGCCTATGTCATGCTCTTGCGTCATATTTTATTTTATTTTAAAGAGAAATGTAGAAAGGACAGAGAGGGTCTAAAATGAGAATTCATGGTACTGATAATTTATGGATGCCCAGACCATAAATCTTTCCTTTCTATGCAGTTGTGAAGGTAGCTATTATGGTGGAATGATCAAGAACAGCTATGGAAAGAGAGATGATTCAAATATCATCATTAACAGCTACAGTAAGCGGTGCTGCCAGAAATTTGGGTCTTATTAAAAGATAACATAGAGGGCTGATCTCAAACCAGTTCTGCACAGTTTCTCAAACCACTCATCTGTCAAGCAAAAATGGAATAAATATGATGTAATGAAATTTTATTTAATTTTATTTTTAACTTAATTCTCTTAAAGCTCTGTCATACATTAGAAGGTGAAAGAAAAAGTAACACCCTTGTTTAAGTGATAAAAAAGGACATTTTAGGGGAGATTAGCAATGCAAAAGATGGCTGAATGTTACTTTTTTAATGAAAAACATGAAACTAACTTTTGTAAGCGATAAGTAAATAAACCTTTCAACACCTATGGCAAAATGTTGCTGTGTTACTAGGGGTCACTTGCAGTTGTGGGCCCTTCAAATCTTTCTTACTTTTCCCCCCTTTACGGCCGATCTGGCCACAGTGATTATGAAGTGGAGAGGACTCGTGTTGGTATTCATGGTTACAGTAACATACACCAATCTGGCATAACATTACGGCACCCTGATTGATCTATACAGGCCCATACACAACAAACTGCAATGTTCTGTGTATTCTGTCACCTTTCTAAAGGGGCCAGTCTCAACTTCTCCAGCAACTTGAGCAACAGTAGCTCATCTGTTGATTGGACCCCATGGGCCAGCATTCGTAAGGAGCCTTGGACTCCCAGTTCACCACTGTTCCTTCCTTGGACCAATTTTGAGAGATACTGACCACTGCACAGTGGAAACACCCCTCAAGAGCTGCAGTTTTGGAGATGCTCTGGCCCAGTTGTCAAGCCAACACACTTTGGCCCTTGTCAGACTTGTTCAGATCCTTATGCTTGCATTTTGAACCAGCTGAAGAATTTTGGGTCCATATCCATGTTTTGTCTTTTTTCAACTCACACCCTAATAGAATTACAAATCTGATGCAAGGAAATATAAAAAGCTAAATGCTTCAAAATATTTTCCAAAACTTAAACACAAGCTTAGAAGAAACTTAATGGAAAATGGGGATGAAATTTTTATGTTTAATTTGATTTATTGGTCGATCCCTCTAACTGGCATACTACAGTGCATTTTCAATCAGTCAAACTTTCTTTGTATAGCACTTGTCATTCAAATAGTGTAGCACAAACATGGACAGAAAACAAAAAACAAAATATGCAAGACAAACATCAATAAAGCCAACTAGAACAAACAAACCCATACTGAACAAACCAAGGGAAAAGAAATGTATTAAATACTCTGATTAAACAGAACTGTGGGAGTAAGGAACTGAGGAAACACTATCATGAAGTTATAATGCCCTTTATAACATCGTGAGAATCAGACCCTACATGACAGAACAGGCAACACAGCTCCTGACACAGTCTCTGGTGACTCACACATCGACTACTGCAGCTCCGTACTAGCACGCACAATAAAACCTCTGCAGATGATCCAGAATGCAGCAGCACGTCTGGTCTTAAACCAGGCCAGAACAGCACATGTCACTCCGCTGTGAATCTCTCTTTATTGGCTTCCAGTTTCAGCTCCGATCAAATTCAAAGCTCTACTTCTGGCTTACAAAACAGTAAGAAGAACGGCTCCTGGTTACCTGGAATCCCTCATCCAGGTCTACACTCCCTCTCATCCACTCTGCTCTGCCAGTGAAAGACGCCTGGGGCTACCATCACAACAAGGCTCAAAATCACTAGCTAGACTCTTCTCTGTTGTTGCTCCTAAATGGTTGAATAAATTCAACTCCATTCAATCCATGGAGTCCCTATCTATTTTTAAGAGAACGTTGAAGACTAAGCTGTTTAGGGGAGACTTGGTCTGACTGTTCTCCTCTGGTAGAACAAGTAAGAAGGTTTAAGACCCAGCTCCTTGTGAACAACTCAGCACTGAGCATGCTGATCCTTGATATGATGTTGATGTCAATGACATGAGGTCTTGATGATGATGACGATAATGTTATTGAGGTGACTTGATAAGGTTTTCTGTTGATTGCTTGGTTTAAAAAAAGGCACTGCCTCGAGCATTACATAGTAGCATGTGTGTCCAAACTGACTTGGTCCAGATACTTACTCATAGATGTACGTTACTTTGTGCAAAGGCATCTGCCAAATGAAATGAAATTGTAACAATGAGAAAACACTAAAGACAATGTTAAAAACACCAAAACTAGACATAAAATAGGATTTATAGTATAATACAAACAGTAAAGTTAATAATAAACACTAAATAAGGAATTACAGTAAAGGAATAGAGGAGGATATAAAGTAAAAAATCTATATGTATAAACTAGTTAACAAAAACCACATCAACAGATTTGACAAATAATGTTTCACAACAAAAACAGACTGAGAAAAATGATCAAGTATTGTTAAGAATAATAAAACAAATAAAGCTAATATATGTATATATATAATTCAACAACTCAATTTTGATGTAAATAATTATTCTTGATGTTTGTTTCTTAATTTTGTTGTTAAACCCTCTGTTGTGCTGTTATTATTCTGGGAACATTTCATAAGTAAAAAAGAGGACCACAGACGAACACCATGTTTTCTGAAAACACTTCCAGTTTCCATTTTATTCAATCCAAACTCCAAAACCTTGAATTCCTGTCAATAAACCCAAAATGAGAGAGGTCGTGTATCTCAGGGGAAATCCCTGGTCGGGAGGCACATTAGAGTATTGGATGAATGGATGGTCATGGATGAATCCAGAGGAAGAGGAGGAGGAGGCTTTGAATTACGGGCCGCCCCCTCTCCATCACCCAGCCCCCCAACACAGACACTACATTCACAGAGGAAACGGAAAAGACGAAACATACAAGAAGCCTTTTTCATTTCAAAACCCCGGGGCTGTGGAAAGAACAGTGAGTCCTTTTTTAAACCTAAACTACTCCACTTTTGGCTCCACTTTTACACCACCAAAGCCGGACTTCCTCTCCCGTTATTTCCACGCTTCGCCTCTCTTTTCCTCCAGCTGTTTGCAGCTGGCAAAAAGCACCCGCCCTGTTTTGGAGTAAAGAAGGGAACCGAGAGTGACCGGAGGAGGAGAGAGATGACACCCGAGCCCCCACAGACCCCAGAGGTGAGGAGGAATATCCAGGAATTCCTCAAAAGTTTCCTGGGAATCGTCCGGATCCTGCAGATTATCTTCGGAGCGGGACTTTGGGTCACCATCGCTGCCAACAAGTACGAAGGCTCCATCCACTTCGTCCTGTTCGTGGCTGTCCTCTTCTGGCTGCTCACCCTCGCCCTCTTCTTCCTCACCCTCCTGGACAAGCAGGACCTGGTGCCTCTGCTCGGAGGGGAGCGCTGGTTGTGCACCAACCTGGCGCACGACGTGGCCGCCGCCGCGCTCTACCTGCCGGCCATCGGGGTCACGATCTTCAAGACGGATAGCTACTCTTTCTGCAACCTGGAGCAGTACAGGCACAGCTGTCTGTACAAGGTCTACCTGACGGCTGCTGTGTTCGCCTGCCTCAGCTGCCTGGTTTACCTGCTGTCTGTTATTTATGGAGGGTGCAGGAAGTGTCGAGGGGAGCAGACGGTCATCTGAGGGGACTGGTGGCTGCAGGACGGGAGGGGGGTGGGGGGTCCACAGCAAGATGAGGAATAGTTAACTTCACTGTATTTCAACTCAACAGGTCTATTGTCCACAGCTCATGATGATGCAGATTCAGCTAATACTCTTCAGTGTTTCCAAAGAGATGCTGTCGTAAAAATACCAAACAGATCATCATCATCATCATCAGGTGGTGAGATCATCAGATCATCTGCTGCACACAGTGGAAGTTTACTTGGAAACTGTATCAAGAGATCAATCCAGATTTTGAAGGTACTTCATGTGTTCAGGGGCCCTGCCAGAAATTTTGGGCTCCAGGAAAGAGGTCGCATTCAACTTCACCTAAATCCAGCTCTACAGCATCTCGGACCAACAAATACATATAACACGATGACAAAAATGTGCCACAATCGATTATTACAGCCAGGTTGTTCTGTTAAAGACACCAATAAGCTTCAAACAATAGAGAAAACTCTGAGAGCTGAGAGACTTAAACGAAATTTACTATAAGTAACTTTCTGGCATTTGGACCATTTTAACCATTTAACATGTTTTTATTTATCGTTTTATTCCTGTTGGGCCAAAACGCCTTCTCTCCATTTTATTTTCTTTTTCATAAAACAGTATGAATGGTCACCTTCCATGTTGGTGGTTGCGTTTTATCATTTTTCAACCAAGGAAAAGTGCAAAGTAAAACATAATGGGAACAATACAATATTCATTCATTCATTAGAAGAATGTTTTTTTTAATAACCCAAAAGTAGCAGTTTTGGAGAAAATAGGTTTTTGCCCAGACAGTGACAATCTACTTTTAAGATGGTCATTCCTCATGAATCTCTGATCTCATCACTCCATCAAATATTTAAAACTTTTGTTGTCTCTACAACATGTTATTTTAAAGACCCAAATATTTTAATATAACATTAAGACAACAGGCTATGGAGCACAGTGTATTTGAAGGTAACTTCCTCCAGTAAGCGTTCAACATGACTCCTTTTTTTTTTTTATAAATGTTATTTTATAGGACTTTGGCGACACAAAAATGCAAAAAAAAATGTACTTAATTTGCAGTAAAAAAAAACAAGAAAAACATGTCTTTTTCTGGAAATACAGAGTGAAGAAATCCTTAAAGAGCTAAAAAGTGAAGGAAACTGATACTACAACATTTTTGGGGAGGGGGTCTCTGTCAGTCTTGGGCCCGCTTAAGTCTTCCCTGCATGTGTTTGCATAGCTGTGAAGACATGCATCAAAGTTTTTATCTTTCCCCGATAGAATAATGTACTCCAGAGGAATGCAACAGGCCTGAAATTAGCTGTACCATGTCTATGTTATTGACTGTACACTGTTAAAAATCACCAGGTTTTACAGTGAATTCCTACATTATATTATTTTAATGAGACTTTCGTGACACATGACATGTAGATAGTTGTAAAATTGCAGTATTTTAGTGTCGTATGCATACTGTGAATTCACAGGAATCTATTGGCTACTGAGTCACAGGGTTTTTCCATTATTATTATTATAAGCATTATAAGAGGTATTCATAATTTTACAGGTACATTTCTATGTACTACCTGTTCTTTATGTTCAAAATGATAGTGTCAAAAGCATATAACCTTCACCGAAAGCATGTGGTGCACAATTTAAAGTCAGTGCATTATGTTTCATAAATGTGATCTCATTTTCTTTTAAGTAATCATTAGTATGATTTTTGCCACGGTCAAGCAGCCCTACTCTGTAGTAATTTTACAGGATATTAATGTAATTTTTACAACACTCAACTGTAATGTTACAGTAACGTCTAGGGTATTTTAAAATTACAGTAGTGTTGTAAAAACATTACAATATACTGTACCGTGAATTCACAACATTTTACTGTGATAATACAACATTATTTCACAGTGTTTATGTGCCAACCAACATCTAAACTATACTGTGAAATCAAAGCAGTTATTAGCCAGTAATTCACTGTGAAATGATGGTGATGTGTTTAACACTGTAAGGGTTGTCTATTAACAGTATTAGTATTGGCTGATACAGCTCAAAAAGTCTACCAAGTATTAATAAGTGTACGATTTAGGCCTTAGTCAGTGGTTCACAACTGGTGGGTCAGGACCCAGAGTGGGCTGTGGAGACTTTTTTAAGAGGATGCAAACGTGCCTGGATAAATGTGGCGAAAATATAATGTACAGAAGTCTTTAGCTGACATGTATCTGTATTCTTTCCTACTTTGTTTCTTTTAAAGTAAAAGTAACAGGGATGCAAGATATTGGATTTTTGCACATATCCAATATGTTTATATTTTCCAAACTCATTATAGCTGGTACCAATATTATATTTTTTAAAGACCACTTAATGAAAATTGGCTGTTCCTTAAATGTTTACTGTTCATTTGTGTTAGAAACAGATGTAAAACAAGAAAAAATAATGCAGTTTATTCTTTAGTAAATGGCAGGTAGTAGCTGACCCTTAGTGATGATGAGGACCATTGTGGTATATTTGTACACCCTGACAATATTGCAGCTTATATACAGGATATATACAGCCAATTTGTACTATAAATATGGGCTGTACTATTGTCAGTTTTTTATGTCTGCTAATATGATAAACTTTTTTTAGGCAGTTATCTGCAGATACCAATATTACCTGATAATCTTGTGCATCCCTAATATTCAAATCAAAATTAATTCCCAAAATAAACAACAGATTTGCAGGTTGATTCCTGAAGTTCAAGCCTTTAAATCATCTCTTACAGTTTACTTTAAATTCTAACAGTCAGGTTATAGAAAGAAATAAAAATCAGCTGAGGTGGGTCTGCTGATTCTGCTGTTTTGCCTAAATTCATGTGCACATTGTGCTGATATCTACTGGTGAGATATTTAACATGTTTATCAAAATTATCATATCTGCAGGTACTGATACACTTCTTGAGCTACAAATGCCAATGCTGATATCGTGCTAATATTAGAGGGCACCTCCAGTCTATCCCTTACCTTTTCTCAGGTAAATTACCAAACAATCTCTTAATCTCTTAAACAACAGCATGGTGATGGTACAGCTTTATATGAGCTTCTCTCAGCAAACATATCTAACCCTGAGCTCTAAACATCATAACAAACTCCCTTTCCTCTTCGTTTTAGTCTGCCTGTAAACACTTACAGTGCCCAAACTTGTCCTGACCGGATGTCCTTCATTGCCGACCATTGACTGTACCCACAGTCTCTCCTCTGACAGCTTTAGTGTTGTCAGACAGAAGCTGGTGGGTAATGGGATTGTTATGTAACAGCAACAACAAAAACACTGCATCATACTGGTCGAGAGTGTTTGTATATTTTTTAAGTTCTACTGGTATCATGGGGTCACTCTGTCCTGGTTGATAATCAAGAGTAGGAATCAAAACAGGCTTAAATGATCTCCTGCTCTCAGTGAAGTGAAAGCAGATCCTTGTGCCATCGCATAAACCCGAGTCTGATTGGAAATGTGTTGGGAAGGCAAAGGATTAAAGACATTAATGATGACCTTAGTTTGTCTTGTCTATGTCTCCATCTAGTTGTTTTCTAGCTATTCTTATGTAATTTCCTTAAAAAGGCATACTAAAAATCCTCTCGACTTAATGTGCAAGAGAAGTTATACATTTGAAGTGTCCGGTCTAATGCTACTTGACATTTTGTAGATTTAATCCTCTTTCATTTCAGCACATTTTTTGATGAGGAATATTTTTATTATCTCTCTCTTAAGTTTATATTTTTATGTATTTACTTATTTTTGTATGACAACAAACTAAAATGAGCAGCAGCCAAAGCGTGTTGGACTAAAACGTTTTTTGTATGGGCGAATGGTCTTCTATCAGTGCCTTTGTACACAGTGCTGTTTACTTTGTATTGATGTGATTGGTGCTAAAATGTGTATGCTGAGCAAAAATACTCTTCAAGTGTTTCTGATGTCAAACCAAAGAGCAAGAAGAGCAGGAATAAAGGCCTTTAAGAAATAAACCTGAGGTGTGTCATTGTGATTATGACTTTGTACCCAAACGTCACAGCAGGAAAATGATTGTTTCTTTGAGTTCAATACATTTCAGAGGCAGAGCTCGGCTGTGTGCACGCAGCCTTCTTTTAGTGGCTTTCAGCAAATGAAACACAGATTTCAAGGGACTAATGACTGGAGCCCTCAGGAACTTCCTGTTGGGAGATAAAAGCCTCGTCCAATCAGCAGGGATCATTTATGCGCAGCAACACTTAACCACATGAAAGACAGAGATTTATCTGTGTCTCTAACAAACAACAGGACGGCCTCTAACGTGTGCACACAAACAAAAAGGTTTATGCTTCTGTGGTCAGGGTAGGAACAATTTATTGTGGAGCTTCGTTTGCTGACAGTTTTTATCATTTTCATTGGTTCAGTGCTGATATAAGGGAAGTATTTTCCAAAATTAAAGTTTAAATGTTTGTATTTGTTTTTCGTTCACAAAGGTTAAGGATTTCTCTCTCATTAAAGCTAATTGGATTGCTTTGGTTCATATATACATAAGAGACGGTATAATTCTCCTCATAATGGGTGAAAATGACTGACCAAACAGATGAGTAAATTCTCAGTTTGTTGCTCAAAGTCACCCAAATAAAAAGTTGCTGTTCTTTGAAAGTTCTAATGAAAATACATGGCTGCATTAAAAAAAAGGTAGTCATAAATTATATAAAATATAGCATTGTAAAAAGAAGGAACAAATAATAATAATAAGCATAATAAACAGCTTAGTACCTTTCTCAGTGTATATATATATATATATATATATATATATATATATATATATATATATATATATATATATATATATATATATATGTATATGTATATATATATTTATGCAAGTTACCCATGCCATGGACACCAACATACCCTCATAACATCACAGATACTGGCTTTTGAACTCTGCACTGATAACAGTCTGGATGGTCCTTTTCCTCTTTAGCCCAGAGGACACAACAACCATGATTTCCAAAAACAATTAGAAATGTGGACTCATCAGACCACAGCACACTTTTCAGTCCATCTCAGATGAGCTCAGGCCCAAAGAAGCCAGCTGTGTTTCTGGGCGTTGTTGATGTTTGACTTTGGCTTTGGATTAGATTTTTAATTTGCACTTGTAGATGTAGCAACTGACTGTTAAGTGGCGATGGTTTTCTGAAGTGTTGTTGTGTCCAAGCGGTAATATCCTCTACAGAATGATGTTGGGTTTTAATGCAGTGCTGCCTGAGGGATCACAGGTCACAGGCATTCAGTGTTGGTTTTCAGCCTTTCCTCTTATGTGCAGAGATTTCTCAGGATCTCAAAACGCTATTCTTAAACTGCTGGACTATTTGCTCATGCAGTTGTTGGTAATATGGAAAACCTCTCCACATTCTTGCTTGTGAACACCTGAGCCTTTCGTGGACACTTACCTGTGTCCAGCTAAACTGTTCATCTGTGAAATGCTCCAAACAGGTGGGTTTTTTTTGAGCATTCTGCAAATTTCCCAGTCTTTTGTTGCACCTGTTCCAGCTTTTTTGGGAGTGTATTGCAGGCATCTAATTCAAAATGAGTAAATATTTAAAAAAAAAAAAACAGGTTGAGAAGAATTTGCAAATCATTGTTTTCTATTTTTATTACATTTACACAATGCCCTGACTTCATTGGAAATGGGGTTCGTAATTTAATGATGAAAGCAACTGTAACAATTAATAACTTTGAGGGGAAAAAAAAGCATATTACCTAAAATCTGCAATGTTGCAAAACTCGTGTTACTGTAAGTGTCATTCTTTAAAATATGTTGTGAAATATTTCTTTTTCATGAAGTGAGCGTTTTGAGGAAGATTGGATTATATTATCATCTCTGCAAGACCTCAGCCCCTCCCAAAAGCTCCTGTCCACATGCCCTTTGTCATGTGAACAGGCACAGATTCTAGGTTGGTTTACATAATTACGCCATCCCAATTACTTGTCATTTGTTCCTTTATTCATGACCACAAAATTTAAGCTATAAATAATAAGAATCAACTTTTAATTTATAAATATCTGCTTTTTCTGTGTTTACCGTAATTTCTCGATTATAACACGCACTCGATTATAACATACACCCCATATTTTCACATTTTTTGCCTGGAAAAACACTGTACTCGAATATAACACTCACCCAAATTTCGCCCAAACCTTACTCTCTCAGACAGCTCAAAAATGACCTTTATTCCAAGTTTTAATCAATGAAATTTCAGTAGTTTTAAAACAAATACACAATTCTCTTTCTCTCAAACGGATGCGGAAACACCTTTTGCTTCACGCATGCATACTTGCTCAATTTCTGCCCGAGCATGCTCAGTTGTAGTGTATCGACCAATCAGAGGGCCGCTATCAACATGCTTACAAGATGGCAGTGCCCTGTGTTTGCATGTGAGTGGTAACACTTGAGAATTAAGCTGTGTTTACACAAAGTTAAACTAATTAAGACCCAAAATATTTGATTAGAACAGTTTAAGAGTCAGTTTGATAAGAATTGTTTAAGTTTAGCGTGAATATTTTGCAGAGAAAAAGAATATTTCGTCTTTTTGTATCAGATGTGTTGCGATCACGTTGTTGGCGAGACAAAATATTTTAAGTATTTTACTCGTGTATAATACACACCCGAAACATTAGAGCTTATTTAAAAGCAAAAAAGTGTGTTTTAAAATCAAGAAATTATGGTAGTTTCATTCTTTCTTTTCAGAAACGAGAGTTAGAATAAAATGACTCTGAACCCACACCTTTAAGTTTTAGTTTAAAAGAAAAAAACAAAAACATAATCCATCTCTGCATTTTCTGTTGCATCAGTTGTAGTCTAACAGTAAATTATACTTTGGTACCCTGATCCAGTGTTTTACAAAGTGCTTGTTGCCTATGTGTCATCCTACTGTTGTAAGGAAGTGTCTGTGTGTGTGTGTGTGTGTTTGTGATCTGGGGAAAGGGCTGTCCTTACCGGAACAGTCCACTGGGGTTCTGGAGGTGGGCTGTTGTCTGGCCAATGAAAATGAAGCCAACAGTGGAGGATGATTCAGTGTCTCGTCTGTTTCAGTCAGAAGCCAGCTCCTCAGACAAATACTGCAGACAGGCTGTTTGGATAGGCTGTAAAAAGAAGAAGTGACCATGATTATGTGTGAACAGCTGCATAATAATATGATAAATTCATGTTTGTGAGTTGCACACTTGTGGCCAGCGAAGGACAAGTTATTACTCATGCACAACACTCTCCTCCACCTCTCACTTCTCAGGCATGCTTCAGTTAAATGTGATGAGTTAATGTTGGAAAGGGAAGAAGTTGCATCACCACAGACAAACACAGGAGACCATAACAGCAGCAGGAGCAGCATTTATGAGTGTACCAAACACAAGTCAGGACTTTAAACATGAATATATAGTTTTAAAAACAACTTGCCACAGGGGTGAGCAACTAACGGCCGAGGGGCCACATTCGGCCCTCTGTTTTGCTTATTGCGGCTCATCAGCTGATTTCAAATTTCCAAAAAAGCTGCCATAAAAATGAGAAATAAATCAGCCTTTAAACGTCCTAGTCTGATGTGCCACAGCACCTTGTACACAGATGAAATACAGTAGAACGTGAATAAATGGAAACGCAGTGATCTTTAAGACAGATTTCATTTTATTCCTGGCAATAATTTATTGTATTTTATTTGCAGTTGTTTCTGAAAAGGTCTTTTATAAAGTATTGTAAATGCAATGAGGGAAAAGGTGAGTCAAATGAGCTTAAATAACCATCAATAACCAACTGCTGTCTTGGACGGATCACTAATGTTAAATTCATATTTATTTTCAATGGGAGTCAGATAAAGGTAAATTTTATTATTTGATTATTTACAAATTTATGTCATTAAAAGTAATTTAATTGACTTTAACAGAGTGTTACACTTATTAAATTCAGCTTAGTTTGATTTTAAGCTTATAATGTAAATATTAATCCTGATAAATGCTTAATATTAATTGTTTTGTTCGGTACAGGTGTTTTTGGTTGTCCTATTTGTAATTATTTGTCCCTTATTTGAGACTAACATGAATGTGGCTCTTATTGTGACAAAGTTTCTCACCCTTAATGTACAGTGCTTAACTAATAATTTTAAAAGATGGGAAGATGAAAGATGGGAACATTCTCCGCTTTAGAAATATCTAATTTATTGCTTTTCCTAAAGTAAAAACCAAAGCAAGTGACTTCACAATATGTTTCAAGTTGCATTGTACATTGTCACTCAAGATTAGTCCTCAGGCCTTGATCTGTTGTCAATTTCTTTCATTCATCTAAATTTTTCACATTTTAAAGTTCCCGACCTGTTGATAAATTATCTTGGTCCAGATGCAGGTCCAGGAGTTTTTTAAAGATTTACATTTACATTTACGTACAACATTAACATTCAATAAAAGGGCAGTTTTCCACTCTCTCACTACCAGCTTTGCAAACAATGTCAGAAATGCCTTTTGCTCTCTAGGTACCATATAAAATGTCCCCAGATTGGCTAAAAGTAAATAAATACACTTTCCTGTTGCAACCCCAGTTTGACTGTGATGGCCACAGCCACACATGGGTAATATTCACCCTCACCTCACCATCAGTTGCTCACCTCAAAAGTTTGACACATATTTTGCAGTTAAAAGAACAAATCTACACATTATTTTGATTTAATATTAGTTTATTAGTTGCTTTATGTCTTACACTGTTTAAATTTAGTGCGCACAGTTTACTCATTGTAAGATTTAGATCAATTTCTGTTATTAATTCTGGTCTCTTTTCTTTGAGTTACCTGGATGTTGGGGGAGGGGAACTTCCTGGTTCAGAGGCAAAAGGTGTGGCCAAAGGCTGAAAGGACTTTTATGCTGGAGTCAGCTCATTGGGATGGACCAAGTCTGCTGACATCATGGGGGGATTTGGGTTAAGTTAGTTTTGATTTGTGTTTAGTTAAATGTGGCAGCCATTTTGTTTCCTGTGGTTTGGCCAAACCCCTATATATGTGCTCCCTTTGTCTCATTTTGTTGGGTCAGTTTGTTGAGTTGACACTTATTGTTTGTTTAGTTTATTTAGTGGTATATCAAGTTGACCTCTTTTATAGGCCTAACTCTTAACATTTTGGTTTGTAATTTTGATCAACTTTCTTTGAGTAAAAAACACCCATTTTTCTTTAAATTAATCCTGTGTCTTGAGCCTTTACTGCTTGGTCCATGACATTGACACAGAAAGTTTTTTTTAGCAGGACTGCACAGTGGTGCAGCTGGTAGTGGCCCTGTATCAAGGCGGTTGCTGGTTTGACTCCCTGAGTTAGTTGGGGCCTTTCTGTGAAGACTTGATTTGTTGTCCATGTGCATGCACAGATTTTCAGTGGGTAGTCATGTGGGTTAGCTTAACTGGTAACTCTAAATTGCCCATAGGTGTGAATGTGTAGGAACGGTTGTCCATCTTTATATGAAGGCCCTGTCTTTGGCTGGTTACCAGTCCAAGGTGTGCTAAGATCTAAAAAAAAATCTGGATCCATCCTAACATTAGCTCTGTACAATCTAGCAATGTTGAACTTCAAGAAAGTGAGAGTTACAGGATGCTGAGTTGTTGTATGCATAAACCAGAGAGTATTATAGAGAAGGGCTTGAGCTGTTTCATTTTCTTTTTGGTAACCAAAACAGTCGTCACTTGATAAGAGTGTTTTGCTCCACATGCCCTGTGCCTGAACACTGCTGGAGCCTGATGTCCATGTGGGTGCAGCTTGCAGCCCAAGTTCTAACTCTGCCTAGACTTGACCAGGTATGTTAAACAGACCTGCGCAGTGCTAACTCATGGACTGGCCTAAATAAATGCATCCCCCTGCAGTTCCTCACAGAGGCTCCAGTTTTACTTTCTTACTTTGAATATGGTAAAGCTGCAGCTCCTGCAGTAACCACAGCAAACTAGGAGTGCTTTGAGCATACGGTGACACCTGTGGCAGCATTCTCAGCAGTTTAAGGGTTAACGTTAACCAGATGCAGCACAGGGATATAAATCTAGCACTTCCAAAGAGGGAAAAAAGAGTCTCCCCCCTCGACCCTCTCCCCCTCTGAGATTTCCAAAGAAGCGTCATCCTGTCCACGTGTCGACTCCTGTGGAGACACACAGCATGTTGTATACAACCAACACACAAAACAGGCCCGTGTACTGCATAAACAGGGCTCTGAGTCCAGGGCTATGTCTGACATTGAGAAAAACTACAGTGACTCATGCAAGGGTTGGATGACTCACTTTAACATATGAGGACATTTAAGGTCAGAGAATGAATCCCAACATTCACGCTAAGAGTCTTTTCAAACTCAGAGGGTTAACAACCAAACACTTGATAGATGTCACACTTTGGTCAAGAGCTGCAAATCCATCACATCTACAAACAAGAGGCACTTATAATCACATGAGACAATTGGAACATTTTACTCCCTGACATTATCAGAAGGGTCTGGGCAATGTAACTGAGGTTAGAATGTGAAGAAAACTCAAGTTAATATAAGGATAGATGGAGCCATGACTCTGTCTGGAGTGCCAACTTTGTGATATTTACTTTGGCGACTCAACCAAAGAGACATTTCCTGTGTGTGCTTTCCCACCCGTCTGCAATAGTCCAACCGTCCAACAGTTTTGGTAACACCTCTAAGCAGTAAACTTTGGCTGTCCATGAATGCAGCCTCATGCTGTTGATGCCTTGGATGGAAGAGAATTCTGATTGGAGCAGACCTCCTGCTAGGAATTATACATGCGAGCTAACATGGATGAGCTGCATTGAAGCTAAAAAGCCCTCTTGAAGAACAAATTTAACCATACACAGATCCCCAGAGTTACACAACTTACTGCTTCAAACTTTGGCATGATTTAGGTCTTATTGGAGTCATCAGTACTTCACTGATCTAAGAGGAAATACAGGATTGTTTTAGTGGGGAATTTGTCTGACATGATCATATATTTACTCCCAAAAATGGTTTGGAAACATTATTTCTTCCCTTTAATATTTCCAATTGGTGTTGTATTTATTATTGTTGAAGGTACAATTTTTCACTTGCATTCATGGAATAAGTGACTAAGCTAAACGTGTTGGTAGCACCCCTAAAAAAATGTCCCAAAATCCTCTGTTTCCCTGGAAGAAAGCATTTGGCTCCTCAGTGAAGCAGGGTTGAGGGGCTGGTCTTCTTGGGGTGTTGTCTTCCTGGACACCCAGTCTTCACCAGTCTCATAAAAGTTGGACCTAAGTTATGAAATAATACCAGGGCTGACACCAAATAATGCTGCAACTCTGTGAACCAGAACACCAGCTTCCAGTTGCAAGGGATTTGGGCAGTGTTTTTTGGGAGCTACCCACAAGTTTAGCTGTGTTTCTCATTCCATGAATACACATTCCTTACAAGTTGTACCTTGTTGTAAAGGTGACTAATTAGGCTTCTAATCATATAAAATGCAGTACCAATTTTTGTTATTAAAGAGCAGAATATTTAACCAAAATAACATCTCCATTTTTCCTTTTGAGGGTGCCTGCATATATGTTAGCCAAGGCTGAGGGACATCGTGTTTTCAGGTTGTCCAATCTGTCAGTGTCACACACGTCAGAGATATAAATCAACAGCAATTCAAGGAATGTCCTCAAACGTTGCATAAATGTCCACCACCGCTCAAATATGAACTAATTAGGTTTTAATATTAATAAAAACACTTTAAAAATTTCTGTCAAACTTAAGGCTTGCGATGTCCACTCTGACTCAGGGACATAGACTGAAGAAAGAAATGGACAAAGCCACGTGACATCAGCCGTTTGATTATCAAGTCTTTACAACCGTACGTGCCATCTCAATCACATTTTAGCTCATCCTACTCACACATGAAGTGGCAGTATTGAATATGGACTTAAGGCTGTCTGACCCAATATGACCCCGTGATAACCAACTTAAACTTTGGACTTCAGTGGTAAAGGTCTTTGTGACTCATGCCCTGACCTTTCCTACAAAAGTTCTACACCCAAACACACATACTAGCCCAGTCCTTCTTTTCTTACTGAACTTTCACTGTCTCACTTGCATACCATGCTCAAGCATTAAAACACCGGGAGGTGCTTCTAGTTAAATCTACAGTATGTAATTTATTTTTTTTATTTTTCAATGGCCCAAAGAAATATGATTACCTGACAAGATCTTATTGCTGAAGGGACATGAGAGGTCCTTAGACATCTGTGCCCCCTCTTGCTCTGTTTTAAGACTTGAGAAAATCTGGCAAGGGACACCCCCTTTTTAGCCAATCATGGCTCAGTTCAGAGATAGGGTTCTTACTGAATCCTCTACTAAAGTATATGTGCTTGTTATATCTAAATGAGCTTTAGATGTGGTTTAGATTGTACATTTTACGTTAATTTTATGCAGGGACATGTGGTTTGTGACTCTCTTGTGGCTGCAGATACATTAAATTGGCATAATGCTAATGGCAGCTAAAGGCACACATAAACAGAGGATTGGTTGTGATTAAGGGAAGGGCCGTTGCTAGGAGTCCAACCAGGGAAGGGAGGGGAGAGCAAATTTGCTTCAACTGCAGTCTCATCCAAGTTACACACCCCAACTTTAAGTAATGACAGGACATTTTTCTGTTTTAATTTGTGTCAGTCAATGATGTTGCACAAACTGCTGCCAATGTTGGGACTATTGGGTAAATCTGTTGCTCCTCATCATTTATAATTTTATATTCTAATACATGTATTAATCAGCGAAAGAAAGTTTAGATGTCCACAACATATTTGACGCTCCCTTACAGAATAATGACTGTATTTGCCCCTCAGGACTGAAGGCTCAGGACAGCTGCTTGCCTTTTCTTAATGGTAAAATGTAAAACTGTATGTTTGCTCCCTCTCCCTCTCTGTTTGTTCACTTGTTCTGTTGCTCTCCATCTGTTTTCTCAGCCCGTCTCCTCTGCACTGGAATGTGCACCTCAGCAGGTTTTCATGAAAGTGTGGTTAACGCGACGCTGCTGCTGCTGTGCGTGTTTTCATGTTTCATGTGCCTACATGTAGACTTCCAAACTGAGACAGGAGAGAAGATGGTGTTGGAAAAAAAAAAAAAAGAAGCAGACACACATAGGCAGGATGGAGCACTTCCTCTGGGAATTACCCACCTAGACTTTGGGTGTGGAGGAAAGATCTTTTCCAGTCCAGCTGCTGAGTGGGTTAGAACTGAACCAAGTTTACACACCTGGCTCTATAAAGCCTGTAACACCAGGCGCTGGTCTGAAAGGAATACCAAAACAAGACTACTGGGATAAATGTGAGACTTGTGTTTTGGAAAGTGACTTGAGGTTAGGCTAGTGGCCATACTTTTTAAAACAGAAGTCTCTTTTGGAGCAGAACAGAGAAAACATTAAATATTCACTTTCAGTTTTTGAGTATGTCTAAAAGAAAAGACTGATGATACTTCATGTCCTCTTTATTTGACTACAGACAAGATCTGCATACGTAATATGACACATAACAGAATTGCAAGTATGGACCATTTTTTGGGGCACTACCCACACATTTTGCTGTGTTGCTCATTCCACAAATGCACAATCTTTAGAAGCTAAAACCTTATTGTAAAGGCGACTAATCAGGCTCTCCAACAATCTAAAATACAACATCAGTTGGTATTATTAAAGAGGACAAATTATCAACCAAAATAACACGTCCAAACCTTTTTGTAGAGTTCATATGTATTTTTTGCTTTTGTTTTAGATTAATTTATTTCTTTTAATCTTTTTTTAACATAGCATTCACACCAGTAAAGCTATCTGAATTTAAATTAAATCAAACTGAAAATATCCAGACAAGCAGGTGAAACTGGCAAAGTCGGGCTTGCCAGTTTTGTGAGCTCTTCCATAACCTGACACACCAGATGGACTGTTTCACATATCCATGGGTTAATATATTTCAAGACCATATATGCAACATCCCAGAGAAAGTGAAAGTGAAAGTGAAAGGCAAACCTTTACGAGAAAAACTGGAGGATGATTAAAAAAATGTTTTGTCTGTCATTACGGGACAAAAACTGCCAACACATTTGTGTGATAATAAAGTGTTTCTCTCTTTCTGGTCAAAATAAAACTGAAGATCACAAGGTTTCAGTCCCACAAAAGTTTCATGTTAAGCCTTAAAACGTCTTCTTATCAAACAATTTAAAGTTAGATACTTTCCCATCGACACGAGGGGGCTATTTATGAGTCTCTGCCCTGGACCTCCAAATGCGTTAAGCTGCCCCTGAGAGAAAAAAAAAACAAAATGTGCAGGAATGTTTGACGTAAAAGGACAGGCAGGACTCTAAGACTGACATTTCCTGTGTGTGTGAGGCATGAATCAGCACACTGTTCCAGGACTTGTAGTTTCTCTCCAGTTCCACATCTGTTACGGCAGCCTTTGCCCACACAATGCCTCTGAATGGGGCACTGTGTTCATGTGTTTCATGAGGGAGATGGCAGCCAGTGGTGGGAAATGAGGCTATTTATAGAGTCTTGAAAATGCCACAGCTTCCTTTACGCTGCAAAACTTTCTCCAAGATGCAGAGAGAGAAGTTGGAGAGACGGGGAGGGAGGGGACCACTGGGCGGATCATTTCTCTAATTTCCTGTCTGATGTTTATGGGCTCTTTAGTATGTTCTTGAAAACTGTGTTAGAAAAACGCCCCCGTCATTCAGCACCTGCAATCTGTGCTGCACTAAAACATCATCTCTAAAACAGGGAAGGAGGTGATGGTTTATTTTCCTGTGACTCAAGTCTAAGGTGGGACACCAACAGCTTAAAAGCAGCGTAAGCAGAACTTCACATTTGGAAGTAAAACAAACATAAACTTAGACGACTCAGCTCTTTTATGATGCGTCATTTTCCCCAAAGTTTAAACCAAGATGCTGAAACTTTCTCTGTTACATCACAGCACTGTTTTGAGCCTTGAAAAGCACATTGTGTCCCTCATTTAAAAGGTACTTAATAATACTTTTGCATATTTTCTACAAATCCTGATTCCAATGAAGTTGGGACGTTGTGTAAAGCATAAATAAAAACAGAATATAATAATTTGTAAATGGTTTTGATGGATGTTCAATCGAAAACACTACAAATACAAAATGTTAAATGTTCAGACTGACAAATTTTATTTTATTTTTGCAATTAATCACTGATTTTAAATTTTCTGCTTGCAACGTGTTCCAAAAAAGATGGGACAGGGGCAAGGCCAAATCATCTTTCCCTTTTAACAACACTCAACAAGCATTTGGGAACTGAGGATGCTGTATGTTGAAGCTTGTAGGTGGAATTTTTTTCCATTCTTGCTTGATGTACAACTTCTGTTGCTCAACAGTCCAGGGTTGTCATTGTTGTATTTTGTGCTTCATAATGCACCACACACTTTCATGAGAGCAGGTCTGGACTGCAGGCAGCCCAGTCTAGAGCCAGCACTCTTCTACTACAAAGCCACGCTGTTGTAACATACAGAATGTGTCTTGGCTTTGTCTTGCTGAAATAAGCAGGGAAGTCCCTGAAAAAGATTTGTTTGGATGGTAACTGTTGCTCCAAAACTTGTATGTACCTTTCAGCATTAATGGTGCCTTCACAGATTGTTAATTTACCCATGCCATGGGCACAAACACAGCCCCACACCATCACAGATGCTGGCTGTTGAACTTTTGGTTGATAACAATGTGGCACAACGTCCATGACTTCCCAAAACAATTTAAAACGTGGACTTGTCAGACCACAGAACACTTCTCCACTTTGTGTCAGTCTATCTCAGTTGAGCTCAGCCCAGAGAAACCAACTGTTTCTGGGTGTTGTTGATATAAGGCTTTCACTTTGCGTGATAGAGTTAGAACTTGCATTTGTAGATGTAGCAATGAACTGTGTTAACAGACAATGGTTTAATGAAGCAATCTTGAGCCCACATGGCAACATCCTTTACAGAATGTCAGTTTTGAATATAGTGCTGCCTGAAAGATTGAAGGTCACAGGCATTCAATGTTGGTTTGCAGCCTTGACGCATACGTGCAGATCTTTTGATGAAATTATGGACTTTAGGTGATGAAATAGCTATTTTTTGGGACTGTACGTTGAGAAATGTTCTTAATCTGTTGAACTATTTGCAAACACTGTTGTTCACTAACTGGTGAACTTCGTCGCATACTTGCTTGTGAATGACTGAGCCTTTCAGAGATGCTCCTTTTATATCCAACCAAGGCACTCACCTGCAAGTAAGCATTCCTCAACTTCCCCAGCCTTTTGTTGCTTGTATCCTAGCTCTCAGTGGGGAAAAATTCACTGATCACGCGTAAATCTCTCCAATTATCGATTTCTTATCCATCTAATGGGTTAGCTAAGACTTCAGGTCAACATCTAATAAAAATCCTTATGGTTAACTTCTACGGTGAACTACTACGTAGTCATTTTTTTGGTTTG
Source organism: Cetoscarus ocellatus (assembly GCA_037902135.1). Classification (NCBI taxonomy): domain Eukaryota; kingdom Metazoa; phylum Chordata; class Actinopteri; order Labriformes; family Labridae; genus Cetoscarus; species Cetoscarus ocellatus. The sequence continues at coordinate 1,150,329 of JBAMNC010000019.1, read as the reverse complement.
TGTCACTTTAATCCAATAAATGTCATATTCCTTGGTCCCAGTGTTTGTTTAGGTGTCTTTATTTCATTCAAATAGAAACGATGAATATTGTTGTACCTCTCAGGATAAGCTGGTACAGTTGTAGTGTGATGTTTGAATGGAGTGGCTCTCGGATGCAAGAAGTCAAACAATGTGATCAACTGTGATTGTGGCTTACTTAACTGTTGTTCAATGCTGCCCCCTTGTGGTAAAATACATGTGTGCATTGTGGGACATTTTAATTAGCCAATTATTAAAAATTACACATTGAAGGGTCTCTCTAACAATATTTGTAAGATTTTTCCCCCCGATTAACTTACTGAAATAACGACTTAAGTCTCCGGATTGGAGCAGAAACAGCATTCAGTGTCACTGTGGTGTCTGCATGTGCCCTGTTGGAAAATTCAAGACATTTTATTTCAGGAAATGACGATGGAGTCTTTTACATAGGGCTCATATAAAAAGAAAGCATGCCATGAAGCATCTGAAGTGGTTGTTACTGTTTTACAGATTTATTGTTAAGCAGCATCACATTGCAAACATTGGTTCACATCTCCAACTGAATGCAACACTATCTTCAAGGTCCCACTACAAAGTCAGCAAAGCAAACATCTGTCTTAAAATGCTGAAAAAAACACACACCTACCAAAAGCAAGAAAGGTCATACTCAGCAGGAAAACCAAAACTCTTGGTGTTAATGTTTGAAAGAGCAGACGTACAGTATTTACAAAACACATAATCAAAAGCAGACTACTGTACATCTCTGAGCTACATTTACATTCTCACACAGAGCCTTAGATTTCCAGAGAAAAATAAATACACATCTGATTTCTATTACACAGCCTTGAGCATGTCTTCACCCTATTAAAATAACTATGTAATCATAAAAATCTGGTACAGTATATTTACACACATTGCTGCTCTTTCTCTTTAAACTGGACCGCTGTCGTTCAGAGCCACACATTTGGTCTTTTCTTTTCATGCAAGTTTTTACCGCGATGCTGCTTCCCTCATTTGAACTTGTTGACCGGGTTTCCAATGAGCTCGGGGCACTGCTCTTCACCTTTAGCGATCCTGTCGCACTTCTTGAAGAAGTCGTAGTTGATCTTGTCAGTGAGGATGCTGTCCTGTTTGTACTGCGGGTGCTTTGCTACAAACTCCCTCATCCACTTCGCCATAGTCATCAGCTCACCTGGAGGAGAAAAGCAACAGTTAAGATCAGAGTTTAGCCTCGTTTGTCTGATCCAGGAGGGTCACTTTTGCACTTCTGGCTAGCCCTGAACAAATTCTAAGAAAAAAAGAAATTAGGCCCACATTACAAACCCTAATTCCAATGAAGTTGGGGCATTGTGTAAAACATAAATAAAAACAGAATACAATGATTTAATTCTTAATTTGATGACCGCGACACATTCTAAAAAAGCTGGGACAGGGACATATTGACCATATTTACATCAGCTTTCCTTTTAACATCACTCTGTAAGGACAGGAATTGTTGAGGCTTTGTAGGTGGAATTCTTTTCCATTCTTACTTGATCTATGACTTTAGTTGCTCAAAAGTCTGGGGTAGAGATGAAAGTGTAAAAGATTTTATTGATACCAATGCCCTTAATGTTTCTGCTTATCCATCAGATTCCTTCATCAATTCCTGAGGATTGTTTGTGAGAAAGAAAATCTGCATTCACACGTTTTCGGACACATGACTGTCCTGATATTCAGTGCTGTGCTGCATGATGCTTCTCAATGTTCCCCGTTAAACCAAGACACAATTCTGACCATTTCTGCCCGCTGTCAGCCATGATTTTAGACTTCTTTGTTACCATTTCTGCTGATTAGAGCGTGGTGTCCTTGATTTGCAAGGCATGCAGAGCAAATTGGAAGAACTTGATAAGCAATAAGACTAACGATATTGATTCCTTGAGGGAGTATTCAATGATTCTCCACTGGAATTGGCTTTCGATTCCAATACCTAGTCTGGGGTCTCAATTGTCTTATTTAAACTTAACGTGCCACACATTTTCAATGGTAGACAGCTCTGGCCTGCACTGTTGTAATGTGAATGTAGCTTGGCATTATCTGTTTAGTTTCACAGGATTTAATCCAGCTTATTCAAGCAGAGAATTTATCCTTTTTAAAGCTCTTCTCTGCTTTCCCACATCACTAACAGTCTCTATGCTGACACTTGTGTAGGTGTTATATTGTAATAAGTAAACATGCTATCTCGTGCCCTTTATGGTCTGCTATTAGACACCCGTGAGTGTTAAAAGCCCCTTTTCTCAATGCACTGAGTTTGTTTACATTTATTCCATAAGGCGTGTCGCACATTGATAAAAATCCTCATTTGTATAATCCTACATCAGATGCTTAACCTTCGCTATTAATCACTGAGCCTGCAAGCCTCTACCCTATAATGTATCTTGTAGTGACATGATGTAAGGCCAGCTCAGGCCTGTATTAGGTCTCTTTCAAAATACTGAGTTAACATGAAATGATCCACAGGAATAAGACAAATTGGTTGTTTTTCCAGCTGAATCGGAAAAAAGAAAAAGATGTCTGTGTGAAAAGCACCTGAGATTCCTATATTTTTGTTCCTTAAAAAAATATGATTGTGGAATAAAATAAAGTTTAACAGAGGTCACTCTTACACCAGAGACAGAACAAAGCACTGAAACTGCACATTTGGTTTCTATCTCACCTGCATGTGATTTGATCTTAGTCACTTTTCCACTTAACTTTTCTTTAAAATATGAGCAGATAAATACACTAAATATTTCTAATTTTTATATAATCAGATTCATTGTGCTCAAGAGATGGTATCAAAATGTGTCAGTCATGGTATATTTTTTTTTAGGTTCTCCAGTAACACTGACTTTAGTCTAGCATGTGCTTTACTTCTCCATATTTTTCAGTTATTCATCTAAAATGTTTGTAAAAGATGGTGATCTAAAAGCGGTCACATGGATTTGTATCTGATTTGAATACTATATGAAAGTGGCTCAAACCTGATATATATATATATATATATGTAAAAAAAAACAGATTTCACCTGATCTGTGCTGATAAAACTAGCTTATAAAAAGCAGATCCAATTAAAATGAAAATCTTTGACCTCTAGTGTGAATCCAACCTTCAAGGTCCTGCAAAATCAATTATCTTTACTTTAATATCATTAGAAGCGGCTTGTGGAAGAACATGATACCTTTTACTAATATATCAGTTCATGGAAAAATGCACTTTGCCTATTAAAATAAAATGCCCCTTGAAACACTTCGTGTTTTATTTCCTGGAGTTCATTATGTAATAGTTATGACCTTTCCACCCACTCAGAGTTTTTACAAAGGTGAGGGAATAATAGCTGCATCTGATCCTCTACAGAGACAACTTTTATTCTTTTTTTTTTATTCAGCTTAAATCAAATCCTTGCTGAATAGACACCCCAGCCATGTAACAGTCAAACACACTAGTGACTTAATGACATAGATGGGGAAAGGCACCTCTAATATATTTGGATGTCAGAATATCGATTTAATCTCTGCTCATTTATCTCACACCAGAGTAGATAAAATACATCTGTAGACATCACACAGGGACAGAGACACCTCCTGCTACCCACGTTGTTTTGACATGTAGTTAGAAAGGTGCATGTCAGGCTACTCACATAGATTTCTGTGTAAATGAAGGCCTAAGTGAAACCTACAGTGATGTAGTACTGACCCAAAAGTATGTGAGGTTGCAGAGAGAAAACCTAAAAAACCTTAAAGAGAAATACTCTATAATCTAATAAACCTTGGAAAAACAGAAAGTTACCTGAGGCCCGTTTCTTGATGAGCTTCAGGTAATTCAAGATGGTGCACCTGGTGTCCACATCAACCTCCATGTTTTCCAGGTAGCAGTTCAGGATGGGGATGAGGCCCTGAAATACTCCCTCCTGCCGATAAAGAAAGAAAAAGCTATGATCATAAAAAATCCTCTTCATAACCAATAGTTACGAGCACTGCTGCAAACCTGCAGAGCTGTGCCACTCAAAGTTTTTTTGTTTTTTTTTACCAGCTGCAAGATTAAAAGTTTATAAAATCCTCTGTTACCCACTTTTTTATTTTTCTAGTGGTCCAGTAAAAGGTGAGACCAGCTACATTTAATGTCTAGGGCTCTTAAGATGTGGAAAAATAGCTGTCTCACAATGTTTGATTGGTTTGAGATTCTCATTAAAAAGAAAAACACAAACATTAAATCAGGATAGCACGTTCTTTGAACAACAGCGATGCAGTTAATGTCACAGCATAGTTATGAAGGTCTTAACCTGAGTACTGAGAAGTTACCAAGGATCTGATGAAGGATGTGGGTTTTGGTTCTGCTTTTGGTTCCTAATAAGTACATAATTGTTTTTTATTTATCTTTAAGGACTTGCAGCATAAAAACAGAATAACTTAGTCATGTGTGATGTAGCACGTAAACAAAAGTTTTGAGAAGAGCATTATGACGGACCACAGCAGTGGAAGGATGGCTAAACGACACTTGACTGATAGTGACAGCTCCGGCAGCAAAGGCAGCAGAAAACAACTTGACAAAGTATTTTCTTCAACACAGCGTGAATGTGAGGAAATACACTGTGTACAGTGAGATACGATCTCTCATCCACTTCATATCCCCGGTAACAGGCAGCAGTGGTAGCTGCCGTCTTGTCACATGCAGGTAAAAAGTCATCTGAGCTCTCGTCCACATTTCTGTTAAGGTTAATGAAGCATGTCGACAAATATTTCAAGCATATATTGTAGATACGAGTACAGAGCCCCCTGTTTCCTGTAGAGACCTTACAGAGCTCACCTAGTGATGAATGAACGAAAAGAGAGGTGTGGCAGTGAGGGCGGAGACATGCTGTGAAGGAGTGGAAACTTCTGTGACTCTGTCAGCAGCATTCGGGTGTGCAAAACACTTTATTACCTTGCGAGGGGTGTTTGTTTGTTTGGCAGATAATTCAAAACGTTTTGGATGGAATCTGAAGAAACTTTAAGATGATGTTGGTCACGGCAGAAGGGACATGTGATTAGAACTTGGTGGTGATCTGAAGTCAGATGTGGATCCAGGAATCTTTTGAAGGATTTGTTGACTGTGCAAGAGGGCAGTTTTACACATTTTTGATGCTAACTCTGAAAAAGCCTTGGCTGTGGTTTGTGCTTTCAGAGTGTTTCCAATTATTTGTATTTAAAGAGGGGAAATGAAAAATCTTTGTCACAGCTGACAGTGTGTCATTGAGATCTTAGCAAGACCATCAGCAGGCAGATTTTTCTTCTTGAAACAGTTCAAATTTACTCTCATGACATGGAATCAAAATCAGTATCAGTTATAAACCGGAATAAAAAAAATCTTTGTGGTACCGAACCTTACTTACAACAGGATCTGATGCACTTTGGCATTTAGTCTCCGCCATAAATAAATGTGCTCATCCTAAGTGAATCATTTATGTCAGTGTGAGATTTATTTTGGATTTAACCTCCAGTAATTTCTGATTCAAAACTCCTTAGACAGTTTTCGAGTGGCAGTGACCATTTGATCAAGTTTTTGGATGCCTTTGTAAGAACGTCAAAGCACTCTGTAGACCTGTTTTGAAGAGTCCAGAGTGAAGAGTCTATAATTAAAGGTGCAGCATGTACAAATTGACAGTTTAGCGACATCTAGTGTTCAGAAATTAGAATGAGCCCGTTCATTGCTAAAACATCACATCACGAAGTGACGAGAGCCAGTTAAGACCAAAAAGGATCGTGAACAGGGCAATTTAAATCCTTCAGTACAAAGCAACAACATGCTATCTTTTCCTCTTCAACAAACACCCTCCTGTCTTCTTCTCTTGTAATACCTGCTCTCTCTCTTTCTCTTCTTCGCATGCCATCAAGGTAGATTTCCAGACCAGCAGCCAGACTCGTATTCAAAAATTGTGTTTCGCTGTTTTTGTCCCCAAAACCCACCAGTAGACAACATGATGAATCGTTATGTCAGCCTCCACAAAGTGGAGACCCGCGGTACATAAATATAAAAAGCTTCTTCTATCTTAATAAAAAGAAAACAAAAGTATTATGGGGATAATTGTACGCCTATTTCGACATACAAATAGAAACATTATATCACATATTCATTGTTTCTGTTCGGGGAAATGTTGCCATGAATGATGTACAATTAAGATTAACATGGCATCATGCGAGTAACCAAAATCTTGACAATCACATATTTCATAGCACTCGCATGAAGCACAGCTGAGACTACGTGAAATACCGCTTTCACACTAAAATCCGCTGGTTTTAAAAAACGCTGGTTAACCCGCCAGTGACTCCTTTACCACTGCCAGCAGACCCGGGTCTACTCAGCAGCATACGAGCTGCGTGGCTGTTTTTTTTCCTCTGGCGCATCAAGCTGATGTCATCACGTTGATGACGTCATCAGCGCGACAAAACACGACCACGTAAACAATGGAAAAGAGCATGGACGCCGTGGACATGGTTTTCTGTACTTTGTACTTTTGTCCCTCTTTAAAAATGCACAAACTCGGCGCCGATGATACAAAAGCGGATGGAATGTGTTGCTGAGATGGCAAAGAGTCACGTAAGTTACAGACAGAGGGGATGGGCGCGATGTTATGCCGTGAGCACGTAACGCCGACATCATCCGTAACTTAGCAGCTTGACCCGGGTGTGATGTTCATACTGAAGCTGGTCGGAGACGAGCCGATAAAAACCCATGTCGCTTGCAGGGTAAGTCGACCCAGGTCGAAATGCCGAGTAGATCCTTTCAAACTGCGGACAGGAGCCGTTTGTTGGAGGATTTACACAGGTTTTTTGGCCAGTCTGAAAGGGGTATAAGATAGTCAACTCGCTGCAAATACTGAAGGAAGCTGAGATGTTCAAGTATCATTTCAGTCTCATGGTGGAGGCAGAGGAAAATTCAAGGGACACCAAAGTCAGCAGTAATTATCAATGTGGTTGTTATTAAGGGTTGTGTTCAAGTGTTCAACCACTGCTTCATTAGCATAAACACTCAATCAGCAGGGCTAGAAGATCACAGAGGAAGACAATGATCACCTTTCCGTTGATGATGGTGTCGATGCTCATCAGTGTGTACTCCTCATTTGTGCCGTCACACTCCAAGCCGTTCTGAGCAGAAGCAGTACCATCGAGGCCTGGGTTGCAGCCTGATGACGGACAATAAAGATGAATATGTTCTCCAATGAGAGACACTCATCATCGGGACTGAGAAAAAAACCCTGTTTGTCTCACCCACCTTTGTAAATGTCCTTCCTGAAGTAAAACATGCCCTCCTGCACAGCGTTCCTCTTCTGTGCCACCTTCATGTTCTCATCAACCTTTAATAGAAAAATTATGATCTTTGTAAGTAAAACATTGTGACCCAGATATTCCTCTTCAGACATCGGGTTTCTTGAAAACTGCTGTTCTCACCTTTGACAGAGGAATGAGGAAGTCCAGTTTATAGGACAAGATGACTCTGGTGAGCAGGACAACGAAGACGACGTAAGCAGCATTTTCAAAGTCTGTTAGCTGCACCTAAAAGATGAATCAAAAATAAAACTTTACACGCTGTCAGTCTGGTTTTACTGCTTGACTGGATAACAAAGAGGAGATTATTTGGTACAAACACAGGTTGGGCAATACGGTTGTCACTTCATATCAAATCATATTTCAATGGAATTCACGCTCGTATTCAAAGAGATTCAAACCTAGACATCCAGCATTGCATGATTTATTAATTTCAGCAACCAAAAACCAAACAATGAATGAGTGTGTATTTGGTCAGTTGAAGGAAGCCAGAGAGAGCATGCAAACTCCATACAGAGAGATCCTGACCCACACAGGTTCAGACCATCAACATTCGTGCTGTGAGGGGTGCTGTCCTCTCCAAATGTTGCCAGTTTATGACTTCAACATGGAATTTGCTCTCTAGTTTGGTTTAAAAACAACTTATCATCAAGATTTTGTACTTTTTGATATCATCATCATTAAAATAATGGAAATTTGATCCTTTTAAGATACAAGCTACTTAGAAATATCTGCGACTTTTGCAACCTAAACCTAATAAAAGAAATGTTGCCAATGTTTTTGTTCAATGTAGACAACATGTAGGAGTTAACCTCCATGTTTTGATCATGAAAACAAACAAACAAAACATTAGGCGTTGAGGTTTTTTGTTTTACAGCAGATGCACATGCATGCTTGGGGCACAGTGTGAATATGTGAAGGTAAATATGAGGATCTGGTTTTGATAACTGATAAAAGGGGTTAAGTGTGTTATTGAGTGTATTATTGTGGCAGGATGTCTGTGGTAATGTCAAAAACAAGTCTGTGAATTCCTGTTACCAAAGAGACTCCCTGATGAACATCAACCTTTATGGCAGTATCGATTGTAGCAGAAGCAGTGCATGCTGGTTGTGATTTATTCTGTTACAACATTCATTAAACAATTACCTGAATAATTAACAAGGAGTAAATTCTCATACAGCTATAAAAGACAGGGCTCAGCGTTGGCTTTTTGTTTTTGACACGTTTATAGCCTACATCTAGAAAAGCTGTTTCTCTTGTGTTCTTGAGTTGAAGATGGACAGTTTCATAACAAATGTCTCTTTGTTGAGGTTTTGATTAAAACTGTAACTGATGTGTATTTGAGGCCTAATATTTATAAAATAATTAACATTAGAAACATCTCTATTACAATGAAAACAATGGACACATCCCTCTGAAAGTCAGCAGATAGCACTTATACTTATTTAGTGTTCTGGACATGTCTGCAAATTACAAGATAATGCATCAATAAGTGTGTGTACCCTGAGATTTTCTCTTTTATCATTGTTGGAGTTCACTAACTATAAACTACATGGACTTGAGCTTATATAGTGCCTTTCCAGTCTTTTGACTACTCAAAGCTGCTTTACACCGCAGGTCAGGCTTACCCATTCACACCCATTCGCTCACACATTCACTCACTGATGGTTCAGAGTTTCTACGTTACTTATCCATCAGTATCAGCTAACACTTTCACGCCCTTTCATGCCCATTTACACGCCACTGACGGAGCAACTTGGGGTTAAGTGTCTTGCCCAAGGACACATCGCCATGTGTTGCCCGGAGCTGGGTTTGAACCTGCAACCTCCCGATCACTGACCAAGCGCACTATCTAGCTGCGCCGCCGACACCCTACATGAAGATGTCAGTCTGCTGGAACTTTGTTTCCTTGATGGTTGATCCTCTGAGCCAACACAGAGCATGGCTAAAAAAGAAAAAATCCCCATGTTGCTAAGGGTTAGCTTGTCACTGTAAGGCAACTTGTCTTCTGCTAAAAAACTATTTTAATTAAAAAGGAAGCCACCTGCTGGTCCAGATCTCCATGACGTGCATTGAGCACTTTGTGCCCGCAGAAAGGCTCCACCCATGGATACGCCATTGTTGCGTACAAACAAATAATGGCCAATAGTAACAACAATTTTTTAACTCTTACACAAAAATGAAAAGATGCATAACCTATCACCATTCAGTGAAAACATCTATCATGTCTATCATGTTACTGCTTACTGGTCTACAACATCTGAAAGAGTGTAACGTTTTTTTACCTCCATGGGTCTGAACTCTACTCTCCAGCCGATGTCCGAGTTTGGTGGTGGAGGTTTGAACCTCATTGTCTGCCAGTTAGTTGACTGTAGATTCTGAAAGAGGAAAACTTAATAAGACATACACCTGAAGGGCACCTGTGTAATGTTTATTCATATGGCTGACTGAGGGAGTTCAGGATTCTCACCTCAAAGTGGTCTGACTCATTTTCATCGTCCAGGTGAATTTTCTCCTCGAACACTGACAGAGGGTCTCTGATGAAGAGGTGTGCTATGTGCTGGGCCAGAAGTTTGTCGATTCCTGCAAACAGAAAGATGATCATTGATCTGCTTGCCTTCACGTAGTCTATGTAAATGTATTCATGGCTGATTTATTTTGTTCATCGATGTCTTCCTTTGACCTTACCTGCATCAAGCAGCTGTTTTTTGATCTCCTCGTCTATCGTCAAATCGATGTCGTTGTACTTCTCTCCACAGCTGGACAGGTAGCTGTCAATGGAATCGTACCTGGACTTGAAGATCCTGTATTTGTTGTTCTTCAAAGGCTGCAAAACAAAAATGAAATTTGTTGAACTATTGAAATGATTAACATTGATTAATAACAGGCTTAATGGTGAAATGATATCAGTACATTGAATCACTACTGTAAGAAAAATTAAGTTATATCAAAACTTGGGTTGCACAATTTTATCGGACCAATACGAGGTGTGTCAGAAAAGTTCTAGGACTGGTGTCACAAAAGATTTATTTAGAATCCAAACAACACACTGCAAACTTTTTCCCTTCGAAGTAATCCCCCTGGAGTCTAATGCACTTTCCCATCGTTCTCTGCCACGCTTTCATGCACTCCTGGAGGGATTCTTCCGGGATGTGAATGTAAATGAATGACTTCACATTAATTGACTTTAAGTGGGAAAAAAACACAACAAGAGGAGTCAAACTTTACATCATTAACCCAACAATGTGACCAAAACTGGTTCTGTTTTAGTCCCCCTATTGATCTGGTTTTTCAGGTCAGTCTGCTCACCTTTAGTCCTCGTTCTTCCTGTGTCCGGTCGTCCACTGAGGCAGAAATAACCCCCCAGCGACAATCAATATCTGACACAAAGCCTCTGTAGAAGGGAGAGGCTGCACTCAGCGCCATCTGTGTAGAGAACAAACAGCATTTTATAGTGTTATAAATAACATGACGCTGCAGTTATATATCAAATCTATTCAAATTAAGGTTGTAAAATTTTTTGACATTTAGGTATTTTAATACCCTGTGTTTTAAATACATAATATTTAATTTATAACAAATAATTAAAAATAGCTTTAAATTAATGAATGTTAAGTCAAAGTTGCCATAAACAAAAACAAAAAGACAGAATTGTTATCCAAGTTCACAAGCTGCAGAAATGTTAAGACCTTAATAGGACAAAAGAAATTAGAAAGATGTTAGGATAAAAAAAAAGTGTCTTAAAAGATAAAGAGGAAAGCAAATCAGAAGTCTAATTTAATGAATAGCTAAAAAGTTTATTCTTGCTTCATGTCTGTAGCATATAAAGTGATCATCACAGTTATGGGAACAGGTCAGTTATAGCCAAGTGGAGGCCTTATGCTCTTGACAAAAAATATCAGCATCTGTATTGATATCAGCAGTGGCAACAATAAGACTGGAAATACTGGCATATCAGCAGAAATCCAATGCTGTGCATCCCTAAATATAAATCAAGCCTTGTTTTAAACCACAAAATGTGCACAGATTTGAGGTTGGCTTGTAAGTTTGCCTCCACTGACTACATCAAAATGTAATGAGTGAGTAATGAACACATGCTCAGTGAGAAAATAGTGTTTGTCTGCTTAAGATAATTTTCCCATGTAACCAAGATAGCTTCTTTTGAACAACTCATTTATAAGAGTAATAAAAATTTAGATCTCTTTGTGAAAGTATGGTCCCCTTATCTGGAAATGATTGGATCATTTGTTGTTACTTGCACATTCCCCCACATACCCTTTTTGCCGTATAAGTCTAAGGAATGGACATGTCACGTGACATGGTTTGGTAATGAAGCTAAATATCAAGAATGTGCATCTTATTATCATTCTACACTATTTGCTTATTTCATAATTATAACTGTATGATCACTATTATTCATTAATATTTTCCATTTTTTCATTTATCTATTAGTTACTTATTTTATTTTATTTATTTCTATTATCATTTTCTTTGTGTGTGTTTTCTGTCTGTCATGTTCAGGTTTGGTTTATATCTTTTAAAATGTTGACTCAGACTTGTTAATATTGTATTGTTCTGCACACTGGTTGTGCATTTGTAAAGAAAAGTCAATAAAAAAACATCAAATTGAGAAAAAAAAAAAAGATAATTTTTCCATTAAGTGCAATAAATCTAGAAATTTTCCCAAGCTGTTTTTGCAAAAGTTCATACTGCTATAATTATAAATTAATAATATATTGTACAGCTGTCACTGATATTGTTTAATCATTACTGGTATCACATCAACATTAATAACTCAGTTTCAAACAACAGGAAACACTGCAAATCTATTTCTAACTAATGTGTTTCTTATTGATAGTCCTCTCATATCGACTTTGAAAATATTTTTCTTGTTTATAAATGATTTATTTTATAATGGCTGGAGAGGAGGTCAGGTAAATGATCAATACATATGACAAGAAGCACACCATTTATTGACCAACTCACCACGATGGGGCAGAACGTAGCCAGCTGGTCGTAGAGGTATCTCGCTTCATCAATGCTACAAGCCTGGAATGTCACCTGAAGAAGCACCATAAAAAAGGCTAAAGTTCATTCATAAATCACTCATTGTGATTGTAAAGCAGCAATCACACAAAGTCAAAACAGGCCAGGTTACACTATCATTATTACATCACAGTTTGAAAAAAACAAAGGCTGCCGAAGCCAAAAACGTTCTGAGATCTGCTGCTGCTGCCCGGTCGGTTTCTTCAGTACCTGCAGACAACAGTTGCCCATGCCGAAGCCCATGGCGTCCATGTAGATGTGATCGGGTAGAGCGGCCCTGGCCGATTCACCGTCATCCTCTGGGAACTCCTCCACAAACGGAGAGGGGGTGTGTTTATCTTTGAAGACTAAAACAGAAGAAGAAAAATGTCTTTACTGCAGCCTGAAGCAGAATTCATTACAAATGTTTCAAATTCCTGCAAAAAAAGATCTCTGTTTTTTGATGAATTGCCAGCAGTTTTTCCAGTGGAGCTTTTTATGCCATGATTATACTGCCAAAGAGTGGTGTAGTATGAAGTCCTAAAACTTGGGGATGAATGGGTTTGAGGACTTCTGATTCCACTGTCTCCATGCAGAGGGATTTAGACGAGCTTTTGGATGAACGTCTGAATTAAGGTCTGAAGTTAATAAAAGCTAATCTTTTTGTTCCATGATTCCTGCACCTCTCTATAGCCTCTGTGTCAGTCTCACGTGATTTGTAGGTTTGTTTACATGTTGATTATTGAACTTGCTCTGAGGCAGCTAATCTGTCACTACACCAACTTATGCTGTACACTTTCCTTGAGTGAATGTGTTGTTTGTTTAAATGCTCAAGTGTGTTTACAGCATGCTGAACCTAAGCAGGAAAGCTAGTGTTGCTGCTGTTCTAGGCCTCTATGGTGTCAAACAAAGGCTATTTTTCTGGTTCATAGTGACTTTACGCTCCATCTACTTTGAATTTCTGTCAAATTAATGCCCAAAAAAGAAACAAACCCTTAAAACTACTACTTTTTAGAAAACAAAAAATAAAATCACCCTTAACTCAGATGTTTGATTAGAATTTAAGCAATGGGATATTCTAAAATAATAGTTCAAGCAACTAGTTTACAAAAGTGTTCATACTTTTTACTGAAACAAAACTTACTTGGCACATTAATTGCAACTTTCTCTCCTCTTCTGTGACGTATGTTTCTGGTAAGGGTGCTAAAAATAAAGAGAAGACCACATAATTCATCTTAGAGAGAAAAGATATCTCTCTCGAAACAGAAGCATGACAGAAAGTAATTGAGAACCACTGCTTTAAGACCAAAGAGTAAAGTCTACCTGAATCTTGGGTGTCTGTTGATGGCTTCATCTGGAAAAAACAGCGACTTTGACACTCCTTTTTCAACAGGAGTCGGTCGGTGCTCTGGCTTGGTGAAACCAGGACAACCTAACCTACACAAAAGAAAAAAAAACAAGATTACATGACTGCAACCAATGAACACTTTTGTTAACAATTAAGAACAAATCTGGATTAAAACGTGCACTGTTATACAAGTCAAAGTCTGGGTGGGGTTAGCACATTGGCAGATAATTGCTTAAAAAGGTGATCAATTGTATCGACAAATCTAAACTTTTCTGCCAATATTTATGCCATACAAACTGTTAATAAACATCCCATATATTGGTTTTGGCTGTGTGATTTCAATGAGTGTCAAAGCACCAACAACATGCTGAAACATTTTGCAGTGCATCAAACTCTAGAAGTGCCATGTGTTTGACATTGTTGACACAGAAACATTACAGCAGGGATTGGCAACTTTGGTTTCCCTGAGGGCTGCATCAATTTTGTCCTAAATGCCGGAGGGCCAAACTGTTGCAATTTGTTGTATATTCTCAACTTTACGAGAACAGTTACCTATAATTTAACAATAAGGAAAAATACATATTCATCACAAGAAAGTATTACACAAACATTTATAGATTTAAACTTGACTGTATGTAGTAAAACTTAACTTAATGACATAATTTCAGCTACAATTGATTCAAGTTACAGTGTATTTACTTGTTATTACAGTGTACTTCACTTTCATGTTTCACTTTTATTTTTAGAATTAAACACATTTACATGTAAAAGGGAGTTTTTAATAAACTTTTGCAGCCAGCTTTTACTCTCTTTCCTCTAAAATGTTTCTACCTCAGTGTGGTCATGTTTTTCACATGTGTTTTCATTTTTGTAATAATTGAAATAGACTGTTGGGCTGCATTGAGTGAGTAGGTGGGCTGCATATGGCCCCTGGGCCCCCAGTTGCCCAACCCTGCTCTACAGGAATCAATACAGAATTTGGTTGATAAGAAGAATCTGTAAAGGCGTTGGTAGGCTCCATTAGTCCCTATCCCTAGTTAAAACAGAGAAACTAAACAACTTTAAAACCTTTCAGTATATAAATTCCTTTGCATAAAAACCTACTCTCTTAACATTTTTATGTTTTCATGTTCCAGTGATATTTATTGGGGTTTTATGTAAATGACCCACTCAAAAAAAATCCTAAATTTTCAAAAGGATGGTTTTCACATGGTATAACAAATTATTTACAATAAAAAGCAGAGTGCTTTTACACCTAAGTAAAGAATTTCAAACAAATGCATCAAATCCACACAGTCATCAACAAAAATCAGCATTTCTTGTACTCATTTAAAATGGCTTGCAATTTATCTTTCTGATCTTTTCCATTTGGAATAGAAACTTTAATTGGACCTTTTTTAACACAGGCTTGATCTAGTTAAGTGTTTTACTTGATTGTCTTCTGGAACAGTCATTACAGGGATTCATTATGAATCAAGTACCTCGGGAATGAGGTGATGGTGCAGAGCGTTTCATTCTGGTTCAGGACCGATGAGGCCTCTCGTCGTCTCTTCCCCATGTTTCCCTCCACCGTGTTAAACTCTGACATGGTCCCTCCATACGGCTGCCCTGGAGTCCCTTCAATCATGTAGCTGCCATACTCTGGTCTCCAAAGTGTGGGGTGACTGTAGGAAATATCAAAAAGCACCATGAGAACTACAATAGCCTTTAAAATAAAAAATAACGGCTCAGACTTTATCATACAGTGAGCCAGTGTGATGCATTCGTGCTGCAGAGGGTGCTCTTTTTCGTGTGCGACAGAGGGGCAGTAATGAGGAATGCATCAGCTCTACTATCCCCACTGCCTGCGGTATTTCCCCTGGGTGAAGTCGGCTCCACGCATTCAGACCGACGTCATGAGCAAACATAACACTCTCGAGCCTGTACAAACAGATTCTCAGTGCCTGCAGAGAATTCCTCGTTTTAGAGAAATGTTACTACAGTTTAGGCGTTCACGGGGAGAGCTCCGATTGTTATCACTGACACAAGGCCAGAGGCAAAACGTCCTCACATTACATAACATTGTGGGAGCTTAAAGCACTTTTCTTTGTAATATCTCAAAAAATAATAAAAAAGTATAATAAAAAACGTCACTTTATTTATGTGACTATGTTCATAAAATAACTTTCTACTGAAAATATGTGCAAAAGTAAATATGTGCAACCCTTTTTACATCAAATATGACAGGTGAAATGGGGTAAGGATGGGCAACCTTGCTTGCACCAGGTTGGACCCTTCATGGCATAAATTCAACAAGGTGCTGGAAACATTCCTCTGAGATTTTGGTCCATCACACAAGTTGCTGCAGATGTGTCAGTTGCAAATCAAATATGTGAATCTCCTGTTCCATCACATCACAAAGGTGCCCTCCTGGACTGAGATCTGGTGACTGTGGAGGCAACTGAAGTACAGTGAACTTATGTGCAAGAAACCAGTTTGAGATGTTTTGAGATGCATGTCATTTTGCTGAAATGGCCAGCAACAATACTTAGGTGGGTTGTGGCATTGTGGGCTGTACTCAGGTGACACTAAGGGGTCAAAAGTGTGCCAAGACAATACCCCTCCACATAATTACACCACCACCAGCAGCCTGAACTATTGATACAAGGCAGGATGCATGCTTTCATGTTTTCTACTCCAAGCTCTGCTCCTTCCATCTAACCGTCAGACTCATCAGCTCAGGCAGCATTTTTCCACTCCTCTGTTGTGCATTATGAGTGAGCTCGTGCAAGCCTCAGTGCCCTTTTCTTTTCTGACAGGTGTAACACCAAATGTGGTCTTCTGCATACCTTGGAGTGGTTATTGAGTAAATATTGCCTTTCTATTATCTTGAACCACTCTGGCCATTCTCCTCTGACATCAACAAAGCATTTTTGCACAGACAACTGCGGCTCACTGGATATTTTCTTATTTTCAGACTAGTCACTGTAAACCATAGGCATGCTTGAGTGTAAAAACCCCGACCAAAACCATGCTACATTAAAATCAGCTGAACCACCTTTCTCCCCCACTCTGATGCTTGGTTTGAACATCAGCAGGTCGGCTTGACCACGTCTACATGCATAAATGCACCAAGCTGCCGCTATGTGATTAACTGATTAGTTATTTGCATTAATGAACAGCTGAATGGGTTTACTGAAGAAAGTAGCCTGTGAGTGTGTTGGTAATTGTTTCACAAATAAAAGAAAATAAAGCATGAACGTTTACTGTGGAAATACTTACATTTTTGTGCTTTTATGGTGGATATTTGTCATTTTTAGTCATGCTTGATTTTTTTTATGTTCAAAATTGGTATGTGGTCCAGGCCACCCAATCCACAATGATCCAAACCGTAATCAAAACTTCTTAAGCATGTATTTTGAGGCAGGGACAGGGCCAAGCTCCATGGTGTTCTTGTCTTCACTAATTTACATTTAAATGTTAATTAATAATATCATTTTCAGTTGTTTTACTCCAGTAGAGTTTTAGGATGTCTAATATACTCTGGTGTTCATTTTTTACCTCTTTAACTTCTCTCTCTGTAAAGTACTTTGCTCGATCATAATTTTTTTTAAACATGCAATAAAAATATACTAGACTTGATGCTACTACTGATACTATGGAGTAATAATATTTTACAATTTATAGCTTTAATCCATTATAATAAAACTATAAAAAATATGTGTGCAATTTTGTCTCCAATAAAACCACCCCCGTCCTATCTAAACAGGTACAATGAGCACGTCCTCTGTGCAGTAAACACATAAATACAGAAGCAAAGAACCTTCCTAAAATGCAATAAATTATTGACTGTTTAATGTCTGCCTGTTAAAATGAGAAAACATAATTTGATACGACAAACAGGGCCATCACAGCTCATCCACTTAAATCTCTGCAGTGAGGTTTTGCCATGAGAAAAAAATCTTCTCAGCAGGATCAGACAAACTGGTCAGGTTGGACCAGTCTGAAATCTCAAAAGATTGTCAGAGATTCTTGACATTTCTGAAGATAATAAATTACCATCAGAGCTCCAGAGCCTGAGGGGCCCGTCAAAGGTGAAAAACAGGTGTGTGAAGAAGGCAGAAACGCTCAGAATCAGGTTAAACTAATTTGCATTAACTGGTTTTAGCTTGGGTGTTGGTAAATGTCACCAGTGTGTGAAAAATATGTTACAATAAAAAACTTTTGACAGGCAGACTTAGTGCCTGAAAGTTGAAGCACCTGGGACTCATTTGTCAATCATCTGATGTCATATGAATGCTGAATGAATAGAGAATTTGAGAGTCAAAGCAGAGCATTAGCTTGTAGGCAAATACAGAGCATGAGAAGGAAAGTGAGATGGTGTGTGTGACAACACAGCATGTCTGCTGTAGTCTGAACTGACAGCTAAACAGTTTTGACCTGAAAGTTTTTCAGGTAAAGCCAGGAACTGAGCTAAAACCACATGTTGGACATAAGGATAGCACTTTAACCTTTGTACTTTTAATGCTGATTTCTAGAGCGTATGCCTGTAGTTTTTATATTTACAACTGAAGAAAAAAGGTTATTTCTCACATTTTTAAAACTTTGATCTATTTCACACTCTCTGGTGACAGCACACTTGTTGACTTGTTGTTTACTTCACACACATATTCACCTAAAACCAGCTCTTCTTTGCGACTCTGAAAGAAATGTTTGTCTTGTTTTATATCAGTTTAAAAAAAAAAGTCACAGAAAGTGTTACAGGTAAAATCTGTAGTCATGTCAACATCTAAAATGAGTTTCAGATATTAATATGCTTAAATGAGTCTGGAAATATCTGCACAACTGTTAAAAGAAAAAAGTCCAATCTCACACATCCCTAATTTAGAAGAAGCTTCTATGGACCTTGTAGGGCTGACCATATTGTTTGAACATTGCAACTACAATGTGTTCATACGCAAACGTCACATCACAGAACATGGGGTGTCATTTAAGTGTTTTAAAGCACCTCATGTTGCCATTTGTGGGTTTTCTGATGAAACCAAAACTTCTAATTTTCATGTTTCCAAGGCTATCGTCAATAAAAGTCCATTTGATATCATCATCAGTTGGTTTTCTCTGGAAGTGATCACAGTGCATGCAGAGTTTGTATTTCCCGCATGTAAAGTCTCCAAGCTACAGATGAAGGTTGTCACAGATACAGATGTGTTACAGTGACCATGTTAAATGCAGACTTCCTGTTCATTTTCTTTGCTTCCTAATTTCAATTATTACCTCCACCAAGAAGGTGCGTTAGTTAATTTGTTTGTTTGTGAAAAGCATACCGTAAAATACCAAATAAACACAGAGTTCAAATTAATTGCCGAGTCCCAAATAAATGCAGGGTGTAGCAGCACATTTTGACAAATAAACGCCAAGTCCAATTTATTAGGCACAGCCTATGAGCTATGGTCAAAGTTACAGAACACACATGCAAACGCTGAGCTACCAACTGACAGTTGACGCTTGAAAAGTGATTTATTCAAAAAAGAAACATGATCAGACTGTACCTTAGCAGTCCGCATGGTTTATTTGTCTTGCGGGACGTCCTGTCGGATCCCTTCGCCTCCCTCTGTATGTCAACAAATGCACGTTGGTGTGAGGCGCTCTGTTTTACAACAGTGCAGTTACACTCAACGACCACTACGTCTAGGGGCACTAGAGAGCAGAAAGCCGGAATCTTACATACTAGGGCTTTAAAAATTCAAAGAAGAAGACGTTGTCACTGCTGCTGCATGTTGTTTGCCCTTAACTAACGTCAGGAGGCCAGTCACATCAGTTACTGGTACATTGCTGATGATCTCCATGGCCCCGGTACAGCGAAAAAAAGTAAGACCTTTACTTAACTAGTTCCTTACCAGTATTAAGAGTGTTTAGAGAGTGCTGAGTTGAAAGAAGAAGACAAGTATAACTATGGTACTACCTGTCTTGGCCAGGACACTCTTGTAAATGAGATTTTTAATCTCAATGAGGCTCCTCTGGTTAAATAAAGTTCATAATAATTAAAAAAAAAGAGTAATCTTGCCTTGAAAATGTAAAGGTGATATTCATACTGGTGTAAATAAATAATATGATTACATTTGCCATATTTTTTCATTTTTTGCTAAGCAAGATTTTCGTGAGAAAGGAATTAAACGCCTCTTCCAAATAGACGCCTGGTCCCAAATAAACGCCTGGTCTGCTCTGTGATTGAAACAAATAAACGCCCCGGCTATTATTTGGTATTTTACGGTAACTCAAAACTGATGAATAGATTTTTATGACATATTCAGGGAACGTTGGTCACGGGACAAGGAGGAAGCAATAAAATGTTGTGGTTATCGGAAATCAGATGTGGATCCAGGACTTTTTTCTAAGACTTGGTAACACTGCCAGATGTCACAATGTCAGAGATGCCTTGGTGGAGGTTTGCGCTCTAAGAGCACTCTTTTTTATGTTATAAAATAACTTGAGAAGTTATGAATGGATTTTGATTAAATTCTGGGGGAATGTTGGTCATGCTACTATGAAGACGTGATTGGATTTTGGTGCTGATTCAAATTCGGCTGTGGATCCAGGAATTATTTTAAGGATTTGTTAACACTGCAAGGGCAGTTTTCCACATTTTGTCAACAACTCACTGGACAATGTTGGAAACGCCTTGTGCTTTGGAGCACTTTCAAAACTTAAATATTCCACTTTATGTGTCCTTCATAAACAGTAGCATTCTTTACTACATCACTTTACATCCTAAAAAGTCTTAATTAGGACATCTACCAACACTTAGCAGCACAACACAATCAGCCTTTAAAAGTTAAAAGGAACTCAATGAGAATTTGAAATCTGAACCACCATAAAACAAAGATAAGAATAACTTTTTTTTTCCACATGTTAGTCACTAAATTAAAGGTGTATAAAGCAGATTAAGTAATGCATTAAACATTCAGAAACAAACACAGTTATGGGAAAAATCACCACAGTCAGTGGTAATCCTATCCAAAACAAGCCATAAAGCCATAACCAAAGTGTGAAAATCTTGGCGGCTCCAGGTGTGGCGACGTCAAGTAATCAAGTAAATGTCCCTAAGATATGAGAGACTCCAGTGGTAAAGTTAGATACATCTGAGATGTACCCCTCACGAGAGGAAAACTCAAACTGGAACTGTGTTTGGAGACCAAGTTAAAGCTTATTTAAAACAAAAATGGCTTCCAGCTGTTGTTGATGTTATCCTGTAGGGAGATCACTTACTTGGGGTTTATGTTTTCGCCCTGTTCTTGGAGCGTCTCCAAAACATCTTTGCCATTCAGGACAAGCCGAACCTTTTCATCTTTGTCGTCCAGCTCCACCAGCATGTACTCGACCTTAAAGTAAATGATTGAAAACAAACAGGACACATTATCAATACAATGACGCATGCTTTAATGCTCTGCTTGTAGGGCTAGGGCGGTGTTTAAATCCATATTACTCTACAGAACAAAGTGTAGGTTTTCAAGACAACACAGCGACGCCATCACATCGATTCCAATTCATCAGTTACGTTTCCTTGACTTTGACTCTGCTACCCTGTAATCCCCTGTCTGAAAGAGGGATTAATCTATAACAACAGCATTCCACATTGTTGGAAATGAAAACACTGAAGCACACTGAAGTTTTGTGGAGCGGTGGGCAGCAAAAACTAAAATGTGAACTGAGCACATAGTTTTGAATAAAAGGTAAATGTCTCGACAGGCAAAAGCCGTGCCCAAATTATTTTATGAAATATTACCAGGCTTTATCTTCAGATTTACTCAACAGGGAGTGTCTAGTTGTAGCTCTGTCTGGATTATCAGTGTATAAAGACTATTACCTGTAGGGCTGTCACAAAGCCAGAAATAAAACTTGTACCACTTAAGGCCGGGTGATGTGGACCAAAGTTCATAAACCAAATGTTTTTACGTTAAATGGCAAAACAGAATAAGTAAGAAATTAAAATGGTTGTTATCAAACCAGTTATAATCCTTGATATGGCTCTAGTAAAACACAAACAATACTGATACTGTGAGTACAACAGCAGCAAAAAATATGTCCTAGGCACACAATAGAAAGCCACTTTTTAGTTTTTGCCTACAAAAACTGTACAAGAACTCATACACACTGTCTAAAGAAACAGAACAAACACATTGGTTCCATAATTTTCTTTACCCTTCAATACCTTGTGTTTTAAGATGATTAAATCTCCATTATTCTTATCATCATCAATATTAAAAAAAACAGAAACTACATGATCAAAAGTAAAGTTTTTAACCAAAAGAGAGAGCACTGTCTTAAGTTTGCAAAAGCATTGGCTCAGCAACTTTTAAAAAAGAGCGTTAAAAGGACAAGGAGTCATTGCTTCCTGCAAGTTTCACCCACCAAGTTTCACAACCATTACGCGTCTGCACAAATTAGACATTCCTGGGTGTAAAGAATTCAATCTAACTGGAGTATAATATGTTTTATGGAGAATTTTTTACTGCTAAAAGTTTGTGTCTCCAATAATATGATCAGAATGAATATTAAAATAGGTTTGTGATCACTCTTTCATGGCATTGCCTTTTTTGATATACACTTCCCATCTTTCCTTAGTAGCACAAGTATTGTCTGGGTGACAAACCCTGGTAGAGTTCTGACATACATATTTTTGACTTCTCTGATTGTCTTAATAATTTCTCTATTTCAGATGACTTTGGTTCTTTTAAAGTACATTGAACAGAATGAATAAAATGTCTTAACTACACAGAATGCAGAACTTTGGGTACATAATTTTCCTGAATTTGTTCATACAAAGACATAAAAGATGTCCCTTTCTCTGCCCACTGTTTAAAAACATTACCATTAAATACAGATGGAAATGCTGGATTCTTCCATATGGGAGAGCGAGGCAACTCTTTAAATTCTTAGATTTGTGTGTATAGTCCAAACTTCTCAGATTTATTTATGCTGGATTGCTTGTTGTTCTGCAAATGTTTTTAAAACCACAATTTGGGGCACAATTTATATTAAGAGGCAACATATCACTTTTTTCATTTTTGCCCATAAACAGGGTGTAGCAAACCAGTGTTTTAGTTACAGTGATGAAAAATATTCGGCTCATACTGGGCACATTGGACTGTCATTTATTTTTTTGTTGATTTTTTTGACACAGGCATCAGTATTGTTTTAGCAGAATACAGCTTCTCAAACAGTGTGTGCATGCCTGGATAATATACTGGTGTTGTAACAACATTACTTCAATATTTGTCTTGTATTAAATGTTTTTCTCTAAAACAAACAAACTGACACAACAGGAGTTAAAGTTCAGTACTTAAAAAGATTTCATGTTCTTCTAAATAGAAAAAGTTGTACGGGACATCCCAGAATTTGAGGACATTTTCAGTCCCAACAATGACTTTTCAAATCATAAACGCAAAAAAGTCTTAAAAGACAAAATTATTGCTCAAACTTTAGATGTCCGGAGGCAAACTGTTAAGACTGGTGTTGCAAAAGTGTTTCTAAAATATCATTTTAAAGGTCAAATACCTCCTAAGCCCCCTAAAAAAGGACTTTTTTCTCTTGTCCCAACCTCTGACTGACCTGCTCACGTCATGTAAATATCCAAAATGAATTTTTATTTAAATTAAATTTTCTTATTTCTTTTAAATTTTCTTTTTGTTGCATGCTTTTGTTAACTTATGTTTATGGTATAAGAAAAAACTATTTGTGTAAACACTAACATATTTCAACCTAGAATCAGAAAAGAGCAAGAACAGAGAATATAGCACTACAGAAATGACATCCTAAAGTAAAATGCTTATACCATGGTGAGACCAAGAGCAAGTTGCTCCTGAAAATTGTTCATGTATTTATGAACAATTGTAGCCTTAGTACAGCCAACACATCCCTGATACTCATTTATAAGTATACTATCAATCAGTAAGAAAAATATTGAATATTAGCACTGATTTGTGATATTGTTACTTTTATTGGAGAAACAGGTTTGCAACTCCTTGACAATATAGATTTGAAAAGTGTCTTGAGGTGTTATTAAAGAAGTCTTATCTGGAAACTAAATGCCATTCAATGCAAAAGGGACTTAATTTTCTTAATAGCTACGTGTTAATCAAATGATATTTGGAAACGCAGGCACTGCTAGGGCACAGAATGGTGGTGCAGCAGGTAGTGCCTCACTGCAGGAAGGTTATAAGTTCAAATCCCTGGTTGGTCAGGACCTTTTTATGTGGAGTTTGCATGTTCTCCCTGGGCATGCATGCATTCTCTCCAGGCACAGACCAGAAACATGCTTGTTAGGTTGACTGGTGACTCTAACTTGCTCTTAGGTGTGGGTGAGTGTGTGAATAGTTGTCTGTCTCTCTATGTGGCCCTGTGATCAGAAAGGCCACCAGTCCAGGTTGTACCCTGCCTCTCACCAAAGCGGTCAGCTGGGACAGGCTCCAGACCCCTGTGGCCCAAAAGGGAGGAGCAATGTGGATAATGGATGGATGGATGGATTTGTTTCATGGCTGCACCAAGTGACAAACAAAAACTTGAATAAAAATTGTATCTTCGATGCCACAGCTGGACAAATCACAATATTTCATGGTTTACAACCCATATTTGTTTAAACTATAACAGGAATTTGCAGAACAAAAGCTGAATTTTTAAGACATTTCCATGGCAAAAATGTCCTCCAATCCTGGGATGACCCGTATATAACGGTATCTGTATGGGCTTACATGAGTTTGGGCATAAAGGGTATCTGCAAAACTCTAGTGCTGTGCATCACTACATGGGTCCATATTCAATAAAAGACCATTATTGCATCATGCACACGCACCATGTCTGGCAGATCAAATGCAGCCATGTTAGCTTTACACCTAAAAACCTCATTTCTTACCTCATCTCCCCATTTGAGCACATCTTTCTGCCTGTCCTTCACCTTGTTGTAGATGTTAAGAAACTGAATGATGCCGTGTTTTCTGATGTGGTCCGCATACTTCCTGGTTTCTTCCCAGTTGAGTGGAGAGCCTTGTGACAGTAGACCCATCTCAGACTCAGGCTACAGATGTGAACTGAAGGCTGCTGTTTCTCTGCTGCCTGCTTATGATAAAAAAAAATAACTTTAACACCGAGCTTTAGCTAAGAAGCTAGTTTGTCCAACTCGTGCAGAGCTAGCATGAAGTCCAGGTGAGAGCTAACGGGGCAGTCTGGATCCTTGAGGAGCTGTCCCGGGCTGATGTAAGGTCTGTTGTTACGCAGAGTGCCCTGTCGATAACCTTAGCTGGGCATCCACATGAATTAGGCCCCTGCTCATCACTTGCTAATGTGCGGTTAGCTTGTATCCGAGGCTGCTAACGCTGCCCCCGCCGGAAAATCCCCAAGAGCCCGCCTGTTCCCGTAAGCCTCGGCTCGGGTTAGGACCACACACTGAGGGCTGCGGAGCTCTGTGCAGGAATGACAGCGACGTGAGCCGGTTCGCACTGTACGCCGTTGTTGCCAGCCAGGCTGCGTGTGTTGTACATAAGAACGCCCTCCCGGTCGGGCACACGTGACGCCGTCAGCGGAGCGACGTCACTATGACTCAGCATTCTGCCCCGCACGAGCTCCTCCCACCGGCCTGTCAATCCAACAGTGAACAGTGCCGCGTTCAAGTGCTGTCGAAAACAGCAATTTCATGACAGCAATTCTTTCAGGTTTGCTAGAAGAGTCGAGAAATGCAGGGCAAAGATAAAGAGTTAAGAGGAAAAGGACGAAGAATCCAGCAAGTGAGATTGAAAACAGCGCAGACATAGCAGTATAACTACCAGCTGAAAATAAAAGGGTATGGAGTGGAGGGAAAACACAGCCTTTAAATGAGGGCGGGATGTTTGGACTTAAAATCAAGTGTTTCTGTTCAATTTTACATGAAAGAGAATAAATACTAAACATCTGTGTGTACTTTTCTCTGAGAAAACACAACAGTAATTTCCAAGCATTGGCTGTAGAAAAGGAAACTTCTATGTCAAATATAAAGAGGCAAACCTAAATGTCACATAGCAACTAATATTTACAACAAGCTGAAAAGTACCAACTTATGTCCATTCATCCATGATCTTAACCGCTCACAGGGGACTGGAGCCTACCCCAGCCAACATCGGACAAGATGCAGGGTGCACCCTGGATCAATCGCAGGGTTACATACAGAGACAGACAACCATTTATGCTCACACTCATACCTAAGAGCAATTCAGAGTCACTAATTAGCCCAGTGATTATGTTTTTGGTCTGTGGGAGGAAATCAGAATACCCAGAGAAAAGCCTTGAAGGCACAAGGATGCCATGAAAACTCCACACAGAAAGGCCCTATTTGACATGAAGAATATGTGAAATGGGGCCAGCTATCTACATGATGTGAGGCATGTGCCCCAACTGTGTGGTGCTGTCCTAACTTTCAACTTGTAAAATCAAAATGATATAAAATTAACTGCATGCATGTGGAAGAAATATTATATACCAAACTCATATTTGAATAAAAAGAAAATTATGGTCATAGGGTGGCATGAGGGCATAGCAGTGCACTCACAGAAAGGTTGCTGGTTCGACCCCTTGTGTTGACCGGGGTCTTTCTGTGTGGAGTTTACATGGTCTCTCTGTGCCTGATTGGGTTTCCTCAAGGCACTCTAGTTTCCTCCCACAGACCAAGACTTGCTTGTTTGGTTAACTGGTGACTCTAAATTGCTCTTGGAAGGGAGCATGAATGGTTGTCTTTCTCTCTATGTAGCCTTGTGATGAGGTGGCGACCGGTTCAGGGTGTACCCGCCTCTCGTCCAGTGTAAGCTGGAATAAACTCCAGTCCCCCAGAGAAGTCTTCAAGAGTTACTAAAGCTGCTTCTCAATCAGTCAGTCTTCATTTGTCTGGTGCCAAATCACAACAAATGCAATCTCGAGATACTTAAAAAAAGGATTAGGTCAATGCCATACTCTTTGCTTTAATTTTGTTTTATTATATTTTAATTACATTTTATTTATTTAGTTTTGTCAAACAAGTTGCTTCACTGTAATTCTGTAAACTCCTCTTTACTGCATGAAAATAAAAACAGCTCAACAGATGATGAGAAAAAATGATAAAATGAACCCTAACACATTATATCTTATATTTGTTTGTATATTTTCTTAACTTGTCTTAATTTTCTTATGACTGGATAGCACTTAATTGAAAATCAATATGTTTTCTTTCTTCAGACTATAACCACAAACCTGCATGTCCTAAGTGAAGCACTTATCTTTTCATTTACATATCAAAGCATTAAAATCTACAAGTCATGTTTACAACCTTCATGAAAGGAAAAGACAAGACAGCAGCATCATAAAAGACAACACGTGTAGACGTAATAGTGACACTGCATTTGAGCTATCTATCCATTTTGAAAGGGATGATGGGGGAATGGATGATTTTGTATTTTTTCTGAACATTTCAAATAGACAATCTTGGGTGTCAGTAAGTGTACCACAATTAGAGTTTGTAATCATTAGCCATGTTGCTCACCTGTAAATAAATAAATACATATACTGTATATATTTTAAACCTATGTCATGCAGTACTGAATCAATATTTTTGTAATATTGTAATAATCAGATTCAAACATTACAAATAAATAAGCTACATATCTTTAACACAGAAGCAGGTCTTGAAATTAGCATTTTTTTTAAATAACAGATGGGTTATGTATTGTGAATTGTGAACTGTTTAGAACTATAAATCCCTATGTGTTCATCCAGAATCACAATTGAATTGAATCATAACCTTCTGGAATATTCCCAGCCCTCATTTAGTTGTACACAGTTATATAAATTTACAGTTACAGTACTTCCAGCTATACAAATAAAATAATTAAAGTGACTCAAACAATAAAACTACTTGACTTAAAATGACACGATGGGTCATAATAAAACTTCCAATATATTT
Source organism: Cetoscarus ocellatus (assembly GCA_037902135.1). Lineage (NCBI taxonomy): Eukaryota > Metazoa > Chordata > Actinopteri > Labriformes > Labridae > Cetoscarus > Cetoscarus ocellatus. The sequence goes on along the minus strand of JBAMNC010000019.1, from coordinate 1,122,680 downwards.
ATTTATTAACCCATGCTTCCATTCATTCACTCATCAAAGCTCTCATTCACAATATTGTCAAGAGAACAAAGTGTGACTAACAAAGCACTAGAAGAGATATTACTTTGATGGGGGTGAACAGAGCATGAACTCCTTACCCAGGGATCATCAACTACATTAACAAGTCCTTCACTTGACATATACTTTGGGGGGCCGGATGGGAAGCTTTGGAGGGCCTGATATGGCCCAGGGGCCGCCAGTTGATGATCACTGCCCTAACCCATACCCACAGCTGCTATTGATAAACTGTAGAATCAGGTGTGAAAATTTGGGTTACATCTTAAACACTTGGAGCTTTTTGATAAAGATTATAAATGTTTTTGTAAGATCTTTTTTTTTAACTAACAGCCTGAAGAAGTAATCATGAGTTATTCATGCTGCTCATCAATCAATCGACCAATCAGTCAATCTTTATATATATAGTACCAAATCATAACAAATGTAATTTCAAAAAAATCCTGTAAACTCCACTTTAGTTCATGAAAATAAAAACAGCTGATGATGAGACAACAAAAAGATAACATGAACTGTAAAACATGATTTGTTGTTTATATTTTTTTAATTTTCTTATCACCGGGCAGAACTCAATGAATATGTTTTCTTTCTTCAGAATATGACCACAAAGCTGCATGTTCTGAGTATAGCACTTATCTTTTTGTTTATAAATCCACAGTGAGTGTGACCCTATGAGTCATGTTTACGACCCTCATGAGAGGAAACAACAAGACAACAGCATCATAAAATACAACAAAAGTAGAAGTAAGAGTGACACAGCATTTGGACTTCCTATTCATATTTTTCGGATGTGTGAAAGCTGTTAATGTTGCATAACCCGGTTTATGGGTCATTGAACTTCACCGACATCTGCCCTACATAAGGCTGCGGTTTGAACTGAGACAGAGAGCAACGATAAAGAGACGTTTCTCTTCTAGAAGCATGAGAAACATTTCTCCAAGTTCACAATAAGTGGTTAACACAGCTTGACATACAGCCCTTGATTATATAATACAGACCTTAGTCCTACATTTTCTTGTTAAATAAAAGAGACATTAAAGAAGATTTGACAAAGCTGAAATGTTTCAATAATTTGTTTGTTTCAAACAGTTTATCTACTGAGGTTAACAGACTTTTATTTATTTTTATTTATTTATTTGCACAAAGTTAAAAGAGAAGTCAAAGGAAACAGTGAATAAGATTAAGTTCTTTTGCAGGTGAGGTAGAAACCCAATGTGGGCTTATTTACAAACCGCACCTTAAGAGTAACACATAAAATTAACAGAAACAGACTTGTTATTGTGACTCTTGATGCCTCCTCACCAGCAGTAGTCTGTGCCAGATGTGTGTTTTTTAGGTTTTCTGTCCATCCGAGCTAAATGTGAGGATACAATATCTAAAGAATGGTTTTAAAGATTTTCTCCAAATTTTGCACAAATGCCCACACAAACTTAGACATAAATTACTGTAACTTTTGAAATCACAGGTCAAAGGTCATGGTTGCTGAGCTTCATTTTAATCACTTGCTTGTAAAGTCTGAAATAAGGTTTATGATGAGCACATGCATACAAGGTTTTAATGCTGAAACTGAAATAAAGTGATTTGATAATGCCCCTTTTGAATTAAAAAGCATTGTTGTCTGTTTAAAAAAGATAATGGCCAATTACTGCTACTAAGGACTACAGAAATGGCTGGGGACCCAACTGCAAGCATTTCTCATCTTTATTTTAAAAAAACAATAATTCATACACCATAGCAGCAGCCATGAGGACCAACTTGACCAGGTTATTCAATTGAGAGGAAATTCTCAAACAAGATGTCACAAGAGGAACATACATCAAAAATATTGTAGTTGCTTCTAAGTCAAACCACCATGTTGTAGTTCCACAGTGGCTTAGAAACAACTTTTTACTCTCACGGATTACGTTTAAGTTCAGATAATTTTGAAAAGTAGGTTTGTGTGTTCAGATCATTGCAAAGAACAGAACATTTTTTGTTTGCTTATCATCAGCTCTGATCCAAAACACAGTGCACAACCCCATAGGCTTTGGTCAAGAGAGCCAGCTCGATGCCAACTTCCGCGTTGCCCTACAAAGATGCGTCATCCCTCCATCACTCTGTGTGTCTCATGTGTATCCCTTCTTTGTGAACACTTTGAGAGAATTTCTGTAAACTTTTCACAAATGTTCACTTTGATTTGGAATGAAATGATTGGGCCTAGGAGGTCAAAGGTCAAGATCATTAGGTCTAATGTTCATCCTTTGCTTGTGAATGTGATGTCTGAAATATTAAAGGATTTTCTTCAAATGTGTCTACCTTGACTAAAGCTTACTCTGGTCAGAATGGGAAGAAGGTCAGAAGTGAAAGTCATGGGGCCTCACGTTCTACCTGAGCTTTCGGTTGCAACATCTAAAGGATTCTTTGGTAGATACTCTTCATACTTGATACAAATGTCCACTCTGACTCAAGGATAAACCTTCTACACTTTGGAGGTCGAAGGTCATTTTTATATTAATTCTTGTGACATTGATTCTTTGACCTTGTGGAATTTAAAACTTGTTTGATTATGCTTCATTATTTGTGTTTGTATGTTGGGATAATCTATTTTTATGTCTGCTTTATATTTGATATTTTTGTTTATTTATAGATTTAATTATCATTTACCACCAAGAACATTGGAAAGTTTGTAACAATGGGGCCCTCAGGAAGGAAAAAAAAGGTTTATGTGGCTCTATTGGTAATCAAAGTTAACCTTCCTGGTCTGCACCATTAAATTACTAGGACTTCTACCAATCACACCACCACAAAACCCCTCCAGCCTTGTTCCATGGCCCATCACTGTCATGTACCTTACATGACTACACCAGGGCAGCAGTTCCAGTTTATTTTGGCATGTTGATGGTATCCAGACAAATTTCATGTATGAAAAAGAGCCTGATTGGTGACTCTTTTTGCCCCCAAAAATTCAAGGATGAATTAAAAAGTTACCTTTTTAACTGATTACTGGATATTACTGCTCCAAAGAGATAACACATGATCATTCTGCTGTACTGCCTCACCTCCTCCAAGAATGTACTGTACATTACACAGAACCAGTGTAATGCCTGACAGACACACCCTGCTTTAACTGCTATAATTAGTGGGTTCAGTTTCTACACAAAAGTTCAATGCTGGGGTAAAAAGCAACAGAACTTGGTTTAACTTCCAATGCTGCAACAATGACGGAAAGTTTTAGTGATATGTTTATTATTTTCTTATATTAGTGCAAATGCTGAATTCTGTGTGACCTTCTCTTTTGACATTCTGAGCCCACTTCAGATTCAAGGAGTCAAAAACAAGAAACATAAACCCTATTAAGTGTAAGGTGCCAAAAAAATTCATATTATTCAGTTAAAACTACTTTACCAAACAGGGCTTTAGGTCCTTCAACTACATGTGATTAAATCTGAGAAGTAAGCACTCTCGACCCTTCTGTAGACTCATCTTCCTATTTCATGTTTCCTTTATTTCACAAACATGTGATTGACTGACTGAATAACCTCAACTGCTCCTTGTGAAAAAAAAAAAAATGCTGAAAGAATGTCTTACCCTTTATGAAGACTAGAGCGCTCTTAGAACAGGGATATGCAACTAGTGGCTCAGGAGACACATGGAGGTCCTGTCCTCATCCAAAAAACATTTAACTCTGCAAACAAACTTTGTATAGTGTGTTCAAGGAAACAGGCTCAAGGCATTTAATACAAGAAATAGATAAGAAAAACTTTTGCAGTGAGCTTATACCATCATTCTGCGTCAGGGAAGAATAACTTCAGTCACCTAGAGGGCCGTATTAACGTTATTCTCACTGCCGTTGCAGTTTCAATAAAGATACTGAAATAAAGGAATAGAAACAAAAAGCTTGCTTTAGACCTCGTGGCAGCCCAAACAGTGCTAAATTCATTGATCTTAACAGAATTTAAAGTGAACCGAGTCACCTTTTAATGTAATAATCAGAGTTTTTACATAATATTGAACATACATTTTATTCACAGCAGATCCATCTAATAATTCTGTATAACAGACTTTAGGAGGGAAAAACAAAGCCAATTTTATCAATTAATTTCTTGTGAAGTACAAAAAAATACTAAAGATCACAATTAAAATGTATATAATCCTTTACAACAGATTCAGTTGGATGGTTAATGATTTTTTATACACATGTACAACTATTTATAATTTGAATAGACAAGTGAACCACATTGAATGAGGATAGAGGCCGCATGTGGACCCTGTGCATAATCATATCATCTCCAAATCTATTCACTTTTACTCGAAGGCATTAAAAAATAATAGTTTTTGTTCCAAAGTAATTACTTTAAATACTTGCGTGAAAAGTGTATGGTTGGCGTGCTTTAAGGCTGTGCATTACCATGTTACTGCATGTGTAATAGTATTGTATATTTTAAAAATCACATTTATTTAAATCTCAACAAAGTTCAAACATTTGTGATTAATATAATTCAAGCTTTTAGTGTTTATATAAAATTATTTATGTTTGTGCTGAAAAACTGTCCATTTTGATTCAAAGAGTGCGGCAAGGAGATAAATCAACAACATTCTAACATAAAGTCAATGAAGTGGACACTCAGATGTAAAATAACTGTGTTCTGGATGAATTTATAGCACCAGTGTTGGGTAGTTACTTGCCTTTCAACTGCCGTTCATAACTTTTCAAGTAATCTTGATAACAGATGAAGAGTTAATAATAAATATAACCTCCTTTTGCCCTTGGTGGACTGCTATGCATATCAGTGTTCACATGCTACAATGTGAACAAAGCAAAGAGAACAAGCACGAGAGAGTGAGCTTTACTCAGCAACTCAAGGTATTATCTTTATTTTGAGTTTGTGTCTGATGAAGATGCAAACGTTATTGTCTGTTGTAAACATTTTAAACCTGCTTCTTTTGTTGCAGTGTCATTATGACATTGCAAAAAACGTTCCTCAATTAACTTTAATAACATGTAAACTATTCATTGCTTTGACATGTAACTTAAATATTTTTTGACTTTTGAGATTGTTGAATTTTTCTTGCCTAGTTACTTAAAGGTTTGAAAATATAACCTATACTATCCTACATTCAAATTAATGTTTTTATATTTGTACTTTGCATTAAATTACTCTAAATTATGGTTTCCCAATGAAAAGTGTCCTTCAGTTTTGAGATTTTGATCCACTGGCAGTGACAATGCCCTCATGTTAACCAAAGTGGCTAATTTCCTGACTCATAATGATGTTTTGAGTTCAGCATAAAGCTCTGTAATGTATTTACTTAACTCATATTACACACCTTTCTGCTCGGTTGCCCTGAATACACAGAACTAATAGCAGCTCTGTTTTTTTACAAAAAGTGGTTTACGCTCATTATGTCAAATAAAGGCAGATTCAAAAGCTGCAAGAGCTGCAGGATTTCAACCTGAGTACAATTTACTGTAGGCTTTTTTGGATCTGCACACAAACTGTCAGATGCTTTCAACTAATATTTATGTAAATGCATCTAAAAAATGGGAAGATACATTTTTAAAAAGTTTTAAATTGATGATAAGTCCACTTGAACAGAATATGACCAGTAATGTTGGCTTGATGACAGCAAGTCAAAAGTTCATATTACACTGGACAGAGATGATCTCTGAAGAACTGACAGAAATGCTACCATTACACCAGAGCACAGTTTTTAATTTTGCTGTTGACGGAGTACAACAGGCTGCATTGTCAAATATGATGATTGTCTGAACTCAAACTAAAATGATAAAACAGTAGGATTGGGAGCTAACTAAACCCACATGCTTGAAGTTGTGTAAAATAACAACAGTGACATCCGGTGGTCATATCACCAACAACAACATGAGGTAATAATACAGCATGCTATTGTAGGAAGATTCAAATTATTGCCTTTTATGGGAAACTAAAGCAGCGATAAAACCAAAGTAACCATGAATTTTTAAATGAGGTTATCTATCTTAGAGAACACACTGCTGGCACCAAACAGCTGCTGAAATGCTCCGTCCTCCTCATTCTCCAAGTGTTCCCACTTTAAAAAATGATTCACCATGACAATTGGATTTTACAGAGGACCTGATTTAAGTAGTAACTTATCTCATTAATTGCAACACATTAAATGTTAATAAGACATAAACTCCATCATGAGGAGCTTAGTTCAAACTAAGCCACATTTAAAGGCTTCATATGATGTAATCCAACACCAAACACTTTCTCTATGAAATAAGTTGACCTTTTTAAAGACAATCTTATAAATAAAGAACCATGGCTCACAAACAGCTTAAACTTCATTTATTTAATTTAAATACAAACAAACAAAAAACAAAAAGACATGACCTTTCATGGATATCATATTCAGACCTCCAGGAAAGCTCAGGCTGACAACATCACTCCCTTCAGTTATATTTTTCTTTTTCTTTTTTACAAAATAGTTTATTTCCTTCACATCCAAACCCATTCAGCTCAACATCATCCCGACATTTTACCAGCAAGATTCTGACTGTGTTTCACTCAACAAACAACACAAGACCACTGAGTAAACCATTCATGGCACACATGTAGAGATACTGCAGCCTTTCTGTGTGTTTGAACTCTAATCAGGAGCACCCACACCTGGCAGGTGATGCTAACACTTGATCCAGTTCCAGTTTATCCCCTCTTTTGCTATTCTGTTCAAGTATCTGAGGGTCACAGAAGCTACAGTCACCACCAACAAGACTGTCCCAAATCCTTCACTTTCAACAACTGCAGATTCTAACTTAATTTCTGCTTTTTTACTTAAATTTAACCCATGTTAATGCACTTAATTGCAGCATTTCATTTATTTTTAATGTTTACTTTTTAAGGGTTTTTGATAACTTTACATCTGCTGTAGAAAAGGGATGAATGAGGTTAGCATGACTGATTGGCCCCACAAGTAAATTTCTGTCAAAAAAAGTGATGAAATCGATAACAGCACTTTATGTTACAGTGCATTGGAATTGGCATGATCAGGGGGTAAAAAATGAGTAGCAAAGTGAGTCAACCAAGGAATGGATAACTGATTAAAAGCTAGGCAGTTGTTGTTTGACATACAGATGTGAGTTCTCCTCATTAAGTGAACTTGGTAACTGAAAACTATCAGTTAATCATCATACTGGGTAGATAAATTTCAGTACTTGTTACTTATTTTTGGGTTCCAGGTTGTTGTTCAAACCACTAGATGTTGCATAATAATAATCATTAGCTATTTTCTCATAAATTTCTAGTTTAACTAGCTGCTACAGTTCTTTTTTTTTGCCTAACTTGGCTAATTTTCATGTAGTTAAGCAAGCAGCAGGTTAATCATTGTGCCCCTTGTTTACTTGCAGTTAGCTATTCATAATTTCCCTCTTAGACAAGCTGTTAGCCACTTAAACATTTCCAAGTTAACAGTGGGCCACTTACGCCTCCCTAGTTAACTAGCAGTTACCCACTCATTTGTATCTTAATTAACTAGCAGTAAACCACTTATAGGTTCCCTGATAAACCAGAAGATAGACATTCATTCAGTCCCTGGTTAACTAGTAGTTAGCCATATTCTCCAGTCGCTAGCTACTCATTTGTTTACTGATTAACTAACAGTGACCTGACTGCTAGAAGTAGATTGGCAGTTAGCCACCTATACATTCCCTGGTTAACCAGCAAATAAACACTAATTTCTTCCCTGGTTGACTAGCAGTTAGCCACTCATTCATTCCCAGGTTAGCTATTAGTTAGCTTATTGTTATAGTAAATCAGCAGTTAGCTACTCACGCATTCCCTGCATGATTAATGTATGTATCTTTTTCTGAATAACTAACAGGTAGCTACTATTTCTTTCCGTGGTTAACTGGAAGTTAGTTACTCACACATAGCTTGGTTAAATGGCACTTAGGCACTCCTTTTTCCCTGGTTGGCTAGCTTGTAGCTACCCTTTCTTTTCCTGACTGGCTAGCAGCTACTGATGCGTTCTCCGGTATAAGCTGTTAGCTAGTTATCCTTTCCCTTGTGAACTAGCAGTTAGACCGATACGTCCCCTGGTCGACGAACAGCTGGTCACTCATTTGTTTGCTTCTATGTAAGTACCTTAATGTAAAGTGTTACCAAAATGAGTAATGCCACATCAAGCAATTCGTTTAGATTCCGGTATAATTTTTTTGCCCATATGAATAAATACCAAACATGTATTTACAATATTTTTTAACTCTTAATAGATTCAGATTTCTGCTTGTATTTGCCCCAAAAAACTGTATCTTTGGAATAAATCTCACTAGAACATGTTCCCATATTTGAAATCCTTGCATTTTATTTATTTATCTCACCTTAAAGAAGAAGATTCACATTTGAAAGGAACAGTTTTTATATTATTTTAACAGAAGAGCTGGAGACCTTTAGATATGTAAACTACATCATTAATATCACCTTAGGATTTATATACTGACAGGTGCGGAGGACACTGAACTGGCTCTAGACTCTCGTGTTTTCCGTGTGGGGATGGTGACGACGCAGCACGAAATGCCAACTGTTGCTTCTGGCAGCTCGTCATCCTCAGTCCATTCGTTGAGGTCGGGGTTGTACACCTGAATGCATTTCTTGTACTTCTTCTCTCCCTCATTCCAGCCACCGAGGAGATACACCTTGTTGTTCAAAATGGAAATACCTGCCGTGCTTACTCCTGTAAGAAGAGGCGCGCAGTAGCTCCACTGCCCGCTGTGAGGGTTGTAAGACTCAACGGCGAGGACATCCACCCTCTCACCACGCCCTCCAAGCTGACTTCCACCGATGACATAGGCTCTGTCACCAACTGTGGCAGCGCAGTGCCAGCCTCGAGGCGTGCTCAAGCTGGCCTTATCCTGCCAGGTGTCGGTGGATGGGTCATACGAGCACACAGCTCTGGAGTAGGCGTTGTTGATGTAACCTCCTGAAACGAGGATCTTCCCATCGATGAGGGAGCTGGCATGACAGCAGCGAGGTATCTCCATTGGTGCTTTCATCTGCCATTGGTTGGACGAAGGCACATAGCATTCCACTGAGGCCTGGACACCATCAGTGTTTCGCCCTCCAATGGCGAACAAGAGGCCGTTGAAGGTGTTGAGACTGAAGTGGGTACGTCTTTGGATCATGTTGCTCAAGTGGTGCCAAGTGTTGAAACGAGGGTCATATCTAAAAAGTAGAGATTTATGGTTATAGTTTCCAACTGAAGAGGAGCTAAGGCAGCAAATTACTCAAAGTAGTTCTTACCTGCAAAAGTTGCTGACAGCATGCTTGGCCTGATTCCTTGCATCGTTCTGGTCCTCACCACCTGCCACATACAGGAAGCCGTCCAAGACTGCCACACACTGATTGAAGCTTTTTGCTGGCATCTCTGTTAACTTATTCCACACGTTGTCTGAATCCCTGTAGAGAACTTCCTTGCTGAGGGATTTTTCTGTCAAGGCAGGGCGTCCGCCAACTGTGAGGATCACCTTGAGGCCGCCACGTACCTTTGTTCTGCGTGACTGGAGGATGTTCTGTTGGTATGGCAGCAGGTGGTAATTCATAGCATCAACAAGAAGACGGTGGCACTCTGGGTCTTGCATCATTCTGGGTACATTCTGGACATGGTTCACCAGATCTTGTGCGGAGATGGTGCCAAATCGGATGTGGGTCAGGAGATCTGCGGCGTACTTCAACCTCTTCTCATCAAAGTCCAACCACTTCATAGCAATCTGGAAGGCTGTGATCTCAGAGGGAAGCTGCAAGGAATCATCAGCCAGGAAATCGCTGATCTGCTCGTAGGTGAGCTTCAAGAACTGCTCCATCTCTGAGAACTCGATGAAGTTCTCCCGCATGAACTTCTGAGCAGCCTCCTTGGTTTCCTTGAGATCGTAGGCATCAGCAATATTAGCCACATACATGCAGTTCTCTACACTGAGCTCCTGCATGAGGAAGTCACTGCACATCTTCACCAAGGTGCCAATCTGGAGAAGCATGGCAGCAGCAATGGTACTCCCGATGCTGTACAAGGACAGGGTCAGCTTTCCAGAGTATGCATACGTGATAGCGGTGGCAAGACCGACCGGGGAGAGGTCGTTCAGGTCGATCTTCTGGAGGGACGAATCCTTCTTCAAGATGTTTCTAATGTACTCACTGCAGGAGGCCATGACAACCTTGTGAACATCGAATGACTTGGACTTAGTGGCAACTGTCAGGTCACAGAGGAAGCTCTCCTGTCTCATGTTGCTCAAACCCTCCAGGAGGTTTGGGGCGTACAAGGTATCATTGACTTCTGTGGAGATACAGCTGAAGCCATTTCCTCCCTCTAACAGAGTGTTTAAGCCATTGATCTTGTTAATAGGGCTATCTTCCACCATAATGGTCATTTCATTTATGTCCCCTTTGCTCTTCTTGGCTGTCTTGTTCTTTTTAGGTGCCATGGCTGTAGCAGCAGTACACAGCCCAAACCTTCTGAAAAACAAAGATAAAAGTCATGTCAGAAAAGAGTCACTATCAAAATTCTCTCAAGGTCTTCAACAAAAAAAACATACAATAAGTTTTGACATTGTTGGCATAGAGGTGCAATTTGTTTGAATGGACATAAAAACCCCACTTACACATTGAACCTTACTAAAAGACTGAAACATGCTCCTCAAAAAAAATTGGAAACTTTTTTTAAGTCAGTTATTTCTCCCCTTTAATACATTCCAGTTGGTGTTGTATTTTATATAATTTGAGAGTCTGATTAGTCTCTTTTACAATGAGGTACAACTTGTAAGGATCAGGCATTCATGAAATGAACAACACAGCTCAGCATGTGGGAAGTATCCAAAAGAAATGTGCCAAAGTCCCCTTTTCCTCACTGAAGGAAGGATGAGGAACTGGTCTTTTTGGGGTGTTGTCTCCAGGTACCCCCAGTCATCAGTCTCACAGAACTTAAAGCTAAGTTTGGAAATGGTACCAAGGCTTACACCAAATAATGCCACCAATCTTCATACCGGAACACCAGCTTTCATTCGCAGCGGATTTTGACACTTTTTTTGAGCACTATCCACACTTTTAGCTGTGATGCTCATTCCACAAATCCACAATCCTTACAAGTTGTACCTCATTGTAAAGGTGACTATTCAGGCTTTCCAACTATATGAAATACAACACAAGCTGGTATTATTAGGGTTTGAAATAATCAACCAAACGAACGTTTCAATTTTTTTAGGAGTATACTGTAGTTAAATGAACTTAAGCTTGCTCTTCCACTCCACTGACTTCTCTAAGCTCTTTCTGCACTACAGGTCACTCTTGACCATCTACGACAAAATCACACAATGACAGCTGAGGCTGTGATGTAAATAACTCTGAAGTTTTAACTAAATACATTTGTATGTAACAGACACTACAGTGTACACAATTTAGGCAAAGAGTCTTCAAGCACCATTGGACATGTGATTGCAAGAGCTAGGGATCAAATCCTTGACCCCCCGTTTGAGAGACAGTTCAGACATTGCCACTGATCCACAGCCAGTTTAACCATAGAAAATCAAGGCACTTACTAGAGAGAACAAACAATTTATGTTTGATCAGCACAAATGATCACACAAGTGCCAACAGGCAATAGACAGACGCTGTGCACAGTTTATTTTTACTTAATACTGGAATTTTTTTAGCAAGTAATTCTAACAGACAGCCCAGAGATGACAACAGAAACATGATGCTGAACACAAGACACTACCCCATGCTCTTTTTAACGCTCAAGCTTTTTAAATATACAGTGTATTCCTCTCTCTCATTCTAAATATGTACAGGTGGAATTTTGGTCACCATGTGTATCTGCATTTAACAACTCTCAATTAAAAAAGAGCTAGAAAACATGACTGTTTCCCAATTTACACTAAAAGCATTATTGATTTAGCCTTTCCATCAAATTTCCATCAAAGATCACAGAAGAATTAACTTCTAACATTAAATGCAACATCGTCATTAGAATTGTGTTTTCTGCTTATAATAGCCAAGCTTTCACACGGTTTTGATGAAATTAGATGAAGCTATCAGCCACCTTCAGATTAATTTGTGTAAAAGTAATGGTGAAACAGCTTTTTTCAAATGAATTTGGATTCAAAAGATACATGCATCAAAAAGCAAATATTATTGTAAATATTGATTTTTCAGGTAAGTTTATCGTGGAGAACATTTTCATTCTTTATAAAACATAAATGTTCATGCTCATCACAATTTAACTTGTGTCATCCAGGCCAAAAAAAATTAACTTACAGTCTATTTATTGAAACTATATACTTTATGTTCTAGGAATACACAATAATAATAAAAATAAAAATTGCCTTCTTGGTGGAGGTTTATGCTCTTGGAACACTTCTAACATTTGTGTGGTAAAGGAATTGGCCGATAATTACCTAAAAAGCTAGCAAAGAGTTTTGCTAATAAATTCTATTTAATAGGGAAAGGTAGGCAGGTTGGTAAATCACTGTTTTCTGGCTCTTAATAGTACAGATGAAGCTGATTTTACCGTTCCATTTAGAAATATTTCAGATAAGATAAAGTTGCAACAAAAAAGACATCACTTTCAGTAATTTTCATACATTAGTATTGATATTGTTAACAGTATCGGCTGACAATGGAAATATCAGTATAAATGAGAAGAAAAAAAAACCCAATATTGTACATTCCTATTAAAATTTGAATGATGATTTATCCTATATATGCCTAATGCAATTATTTAGATTAGGTTTTGAGTTATTTAGTTTTTTTTTGCATATTGCAATATATTTTCACACAAAAGATATATTAGGCTTGCCATTTCTCCAATACTTACTCGTTTTTATACTTTGCATTTTTGCTTTAAATATCTTTTATTGTCTCCAAGAGATTAGTTTTAAATAGCAATGAATATCTAATTATTTCCTTTTTGAAACATGAGGATAAAGGTGGTCTGTTACTTAGGTAGATTGTCTTTTCCAACAGATACGGAGCTATTTAAATTATTAGTGTTAAAGCTTGTAATTCAGAGGAGTAAATAGTGTAGGTAACTTGAGTTGCCTGTATTGTTTTATCATTTCATGCTTTAGTTGTACATTTGTGTTGAAGACCTATAGTCCACCATCATTTTATATTCTGTTTCCTTTTCCCCAAATTCAGCAGGAATACATGTCCCTATGTGTCAAACTTGAAACTGGGAATAAGTTATTTTAAATTTAAAAGACACATTTTCAGGCACAACCGGAAACCGACACCTCAGAAAACATGTGTACAAGCAGCCAGGTGATGCTGGGGCCAGGGAGTGCGTCAACATGCCCCCTCTCTGCATCTGTCACATTTTATCAGCAGGACATCCAGGAATAGCAGCGCTGGACGGCTCTCCCATGACGTTCCTTTTATAGACTCAGAGACATGGGCAGCATGCCTCGTGTCCTCTGACTTTTTAAGTTCAAATCAGGCCAAATTAGTATTTGTTGTCCTTTTGCTGTCATTGTGTTAGAAAGTTAAAAGACAGTTCTGAATACTTCTGAAAGTGAGCATATCTACAAGGTAAATAAACTGAACAAAATGACTTTCCCAATGGCTCCTGTAAATTCTATACTTGCAGTCACCACGACCATGTGGAAATCTAACTTTTCAGAAAGGTCAGCAGCTTCATTTTCCACTTTTGCCTTCAAAAGTCATATTATGTGAGAAATAAACAAAATATCCAAATGGCAAATTCAGCAACCAAAAGCCACGCAGTTGTCTCTTTCTCTGATCAAAATGTCAATCAAACATGCAGCAAAAAGTGCCCCTTACCTGCTAAATGAAGTTGAGGCTGGTGAAGAAGGAACTAGTGCCTCCAGTTACTGGAGCAGGAGAGAGAGAGCAGTAGCCAGCCTGCTGAAGGAGACATGCAGCAAACTCCTCCTCTCTCAGAGTCAGTGCCAATCAAGTATTGTGCAATGCCTGTGGCAGGGGGCAGGGAACATGTACCCCCCTCCCCACACTGTGTCCCACAATAGTCCCCAATCGTTTGATGTCAACAAAGAGAGGCTTGACCTATATCATTGATGAGATGGCATGGAAGAGTTTAATTAGCCCTTTGTTTACACCTAAAATTAAGCTAAACGGTGCAAATTGTATTTAAAGTATACACATTGGTGCGTTTTTGCCTTTTATTATCATATGTAAAACATGTTGGTGTCTGTATATCATTATGTTCATGCCTTTTATTTAAAAGCTACTCAAAAATAATGGCCCCTTGAAGGATTAATGTGGTTGTTTGAATAAAACTGATGGATTTGATTCGGCAGCTGAAGAGAGGGGACAGGGGGTGACATGCACCAAATGGTCGACAGTTTGAGAGTCAACCCAGTACCAAACTTCAAAGAGCATTACTCTGTACATGCAGGCACATGCTCAGTGCTCAGCCAAACAACTTTCCCACACATTGTTTATTTCAACATTCTGGATTAAACACTTTTAATGCCACTACACAAAAGATAGCCAGGGCCACAGGCGGTGTGTTTTTGAGTTGGACTTCTGGCTGTCTTCCATCTAAGCTACTCTTTCATACCCAAAACTCATCGATATGAGACAGATACTTTTTGCTGTAATTTTTGAATACAGACACCAATCATCTCCTCAAATGGTGACATATTATTAATTTGCCGTTTTTCAAAGACCAAAAGCACATGAGGGAACATGTTCTCTAGACCATAACATCTTAGAGGTGTGTTTAATTCAAAGATTTTGTCCAAAGAGAATACATTTAAGTTACACTTCACCATTAAACAATGAAGTTCATCAGTATTGATCTAGTTGTTCATGCTACTGTTCTATACTGAGAAAAATCTAACATTTTTCCTCAGAATTTTTTGACTTATCTCTTAGGATTCTGACTTTATCTCAGGATTCTGATTTTTTTCATAGAATTTGGACTTTTTTCTAAGGATTCTGTGATTAAAGTCAGAATTCTGACTTTCTTTTACACAATTATGACCTTTTCCCCCTCAGAATTCTGCCTTTTTTAACAGACTTATTTTTTTTTCAACCTCTAAAGACGTATTTTTCTCAGGGCCCTATCACTTCCATACTTTTCTATTTTTGAAATGATTGTGCCACCTTGTTTTCCAGTTTGACACTTTATTTTCCACAGTTCTGAAGAGGACACATTTCTGGTGAGAACTGGGCTTCATTTTAACACGTTTTCAGAGACATTCTTCAAGCCTATCTTACACATTTTCCTAATCTTGCTACAATAGCAAAAGGCACGAATGAGGGAGTTTTTTTTGAGAGTTGCATTTTAGGCATCAAAATGAAGAATTGGAGTCAAATGTATGAATGTAGTCACAAAATCAGGATCTTCATTCCAATCAGAAGATGTTTTATAGATCGTTTTGTTTCAATAAGAAGATCAGGGCACCTACTAAAGGTAAGTTTGCCTTAACTTTATGAAATATTACTGATTAGCCAACTAATTAAGAAGAACGGATTTCCTGTACGTGCAGCTGATCTGCAGTGAAAGTAGGCTATTGTCACTGTACAAGTAAATCGCATCTGTGGTCTTCATACCTGTCCTGCGGTATGTTCCGCCCATCATAACCGTGTCATCAAAGGGCGCGCGCTGCCCGGTGTATGTTCACGATTGAATGTTGCACGTGCGCCAGACGTTGATGATGGCCGGCGGCTCTGAGGTCGTGAAGAAGGTCCTGAGGTTCAAGCTTCAGCTCACTGACAAAGCTGAGTCTCACACGGTAGATACGATGTTTCACTTGATATCAGTGCTCATGATAAATCTGCAGAACCAAGGACTAAAAGAATGTTAACATAACTAACATTTTATCCGCTTTTGTAGTTCGATAATCTGGTTTTACATGGTCCACCTCTGTTATATATGCCAAACACAGACTCCGCCATCTTTAATCAGACTTGCCCAGTCTTCAGATAGCTTTTTAAACACCACAGAGCACAAATAGACAACACACAACTGTGAATAGTCTGGAGATTACAGAATCTGAGGACAAATTTTCAGTCCAACCCATGGAATTTGAATAATAAATGCAAATAGTCTTTAGACAAACAATTACAATTTGAATGTCTTAAGGCAATATGTAAAAATTGTTGTTGTAAAAGTGTTTCTAAAATACCATTTTAGATACTAAAAGTCCTCACATAACCCATAAAAAAGGTTTTATCCCCCTCTTGCCCCAACGTTGGACTCACCAGCTCAAACATTAACATTCAAATTAGTTTTTAATTTTTATTTAGGTTGATTATGTCTCTTGTATCTGGAAAACATATTTTCTGGACAATGAACATATTTGAAACTAAAGTTAGTACACCTCTAAGTTTCATTAGGAAAGGAGCAAGAAAAGGAAACAATATGACCTTGCAGGAAAAACATTTTCCGATTGGCATTCTCCAATAAGTATTCGAAGATTTGCAGAATTATTTAGGATAGTGCACCCTCAAACCAACTCAGCCTCATTACTCCTTATTTTAATATAAAATAATCAAGATTCAAATATTGAATATTAGCACTGAATTGCAACCCTCTTACATTTTTCAAAGTAACAGGGTTGCTTCTCCTGATATTTTTCGTAGAAGACACTGTGTTTCCTCATCTCAAATATCAAAAAAATGCATTATGTATCATTTCATTTATTCTAAGAGATTTTTTTTGCCCACAAGTGAAGCTGCAAAGTACCAGGCATGGTACAGATACACAGAAAACAAACCTATATGTCCTGAAGGTGCTCTGTTTAATTATGATCTAAGACCTGGTGACTGTGGAGGCCACTTGGGCACAGTGAACATGTCTTCATTGTAACATGCACTTGTTGTGGTTTGAGACTGATCAGTTTTCAGAATGTTTTATCCTTTTTAAAGCAATGTGAGGTTTGGGGTATTGCCTCACATCTTGATTTTCTTTTGGAAAGTGGACTTATTGTCCATTGACTGCCAATTTCACATCTTTGACAAAAAGGTTGGACCTCCTCCTTTGCCATTAAGTTTCTAAGTCACTCCATAACAAACTATATAAAAAATAGTAAACAATACTCCCTCCCCCCAACAAAAAAGCAACAAAAACAGCAAAACAAGCTTAAGTTGGAGGAAAAAAACTGTAAAGTACAAGTTAAAAGATGTCCTTTGCAAAACACTAGTAAATATAATTTGTCACATTACAGCCTGATTATTATTCTGCCTCAGAGCTCTTTGAGTCAGACATGTGCTCTGCAGCCACACATGTGCAGCGCTTTACTATGTGGGTCTGGCTGTTTTAAAGGGAGGTGCTCTGCTGCTAAATTTGGTAACACCTCCAGTTGTTCAACTTATGGCTGCTGTCCATCAACAGTGGAGGTTGGAGCTTTCTGCAGGCCGGCCTCTGTCACTTTAACTCCTGCACTGACAGATCATCTAACCATTGTTACGCTGCATTTCAAACTTAACTACTTTAAGAGTTGAAAAGAAAGTTAATGCACATTTAAAAAAAAAAAAAAAAAAGAGTTAAGTTGTATAGCTTGTCTTTGTAGAGGCTGGCAGTTCAGTAGTGTTATCCATTTATAGCATCCAGTAAAAGGAGTAGCCCAAGTGGGTGTGTGGCTCCCATACATAGCTCCTGCTTTGAAAGCACAATCAGCAACTGTTGGGGTCTGCAGCCAAGACTTCCATATTTGGCTTGTGGCATTTTCTTTACTTTGTTTCCCTTTTTTGTTTTAAACATGTTAAACCATCATGTTTTCTAAAAGTCTCAAAAATCTTTGATGTGCAGTAGTTATTCCTATAAATTATGATGCAGTCTTTGACTCAGCAAATCATGTGTCTGATTTTAGACACAAATACTCCTCCGAAAAGTTTAGAAATGTTGTTTTGGTCCTTTATTTCTCCGCTTTAATATTACTGATTGATATTGTATAATATATGGTTGGAAATCCTGATTAGCCACCTTTACAATGAGGTACAACATGTGAGTAGCACCCATAAAAATGTACCAGAATCCCCCTCTTCCCTGGTGTGAAGCTGGGGTGGGGGAACCGTCTTCTTGGGGGTGTTGTCTTCCCCTAAATTTCTGGGCATTTTAGGGGGCACTACCCTGATTTTTAGCGGTGTTGCTTATTCCATAAATGGACAATCCTTACAAGTTGTGCCTCGGTGTCAAGGTGACTTATCAAGCCTTCCAACCAATATGGATTACAGTACCCACTGGTATTATTAAAGGGGAGAAATAATCAACCAAAATAATATTTTTAAGCTTTTTCTAAGGAGTTTCGTTACCAAGTATGCATTAAAAAGACAAAAGTTGTAGTTGGTGAGTAGTGCTTGAGGAAACTGTTTTTTTTTCATTTCAATTATCATTTCATTCATTGTGCATAGCTGTTTAAACTTAAATTACACACTCTGGCCATTTTATTAAGAACAACTTGCTAGGACCCCCCCTTTTCTCCTGCAGAGCTACTCTAATTCTTGGTGGCATTGATTTAAAAAGATACAGCAAACAATCCTCAGAGATTTTGGTCCATATTCACATAGAGTAATAGCATCATGCAGACTTGCCAGCTGCACATCCATGATGTAAATCTCCCATCCTGCCACATCCCAAAGGGTCCCTATGTGAGTGAGATCTGATGACTGTGGAGGACACTGGAGTACTGTAAACTCTTGGTCATGTTCAACAAACCAATCTGAGATGATTTGAGCTTTGTGACTCTAGAAATTCGATGATATCCAGGTATTTTTTCAAGGATTTGTTAGCAGTGCCAGATGGAGCAGTTTTTGAAAGTAACTTGTTCGACAGTGTTGGAAATGCCTGGACAAAGGTTTGTACTCTCGTAGCTACTCTCTGGTTTTAAATTATTTATTATTATTATTATTTTTGTACGCAGCCAGTGTTTGCTGTGTTACTGTTTTCTGGGGTGAATTAACATTTTCGGCCTCCTCATATTAGCCCAATGTCACAAATGACTCATTTCTCATCTTGTTTAATAACTTTTTTTTTGTCCTTTTTCCAGGTTGTTAAAATTTTGCAGAAACTCAAAAATCTGAACATCACATTGGACATTCTTGCTGTAAGTTTAGTGACCAAGAACCATTTTTGCACCAATGAATCTGCATAATGATTATGGACAAGTTAAATTTTTGTTCACAATACTTCTGTTCCAACAACTTAGGAAACAGGAATTGGCAAAACAGTAAACTCGCTTCGCAGACATGAACAATTTGGAGAATTAGCAAAGTCACTTGTCAGAGACTGGAAAAGACTGTTACCCAAGGAATCAACAAGGTAACATTCATTCATAATTATGATTAAATAGAACTAAACACCTTTTTATGTTTGATTATGCTAATTGTATGTTTTGTTTGAATGTAGCCAAATGGAAGATTGTGAAGAATCAGAGAGTTTGCCAACTAAAGTAAAGCTGGATAAGGAAAAGGCTCCAAATAACGGGGGTATGATTGTTGAAGATTTGAACAATAATGTCTTCAAACTGAGTAACAAATGCCAGGATTCTTCAGATGAGGAAACCTTAAAAACAAGTTGCAGTAGAGCTGCTTCAGAGAAACAACGAGAGGGAAAGAAAAAGCACAAGGACAGAGATGAATGTCGAGAAAAAGGTCAAAAAGAAGATTTGGAGAGGAAAATTGAATTCCAAGAGGATGATGTGCATGATTTAGAAGTTTCCAAGATGAATAAAGTCAATAGAAGTGACAGAAAGTCAAGAAATGATGATAATGTGATAATAAACAAAAGCTCAGAAGACACATACCACAAATCAAGACTGTACTCTAAAGAAAAAATGAAAAGATGCTCTGAAAATCAAAGATCTGAATCACATAAACGTTCACATAAGAAGTTTAAGAGGTCAGATTTGTCTCCAAAAGAAAAAAGAGACTATTCATCATTTGATTCTGACGACAAATACTCAAAAACTGAACATCATACCAATGCTGAAGATTCAAAGTATTCAGAAATAAATGAAGATTCAGAAGACCAAGCAAGAAGAAAGAAAAGAAAAACTACAGAGAAACGCAGAAGCAAAGAGCCTGACGATGCAGAGAACAGAAACAAAAAGGCCAAAGAAAAGCTGAAGGACATAGACGGTGAGCTTGAAGAAGAACCCTCCATGTCTTTTGAGTCTTATCTGAACTACGATGTAAATGTTAGTAAGAGGAAAGAAAAACCTGCAGTCAAGAAACCACCCAAAAAACTGAAACCTGCTGTAAAAGAATATACGAAAGAAATGGACATGAAATCAGTCGAAATGGATGAAGACTGTGATACTCCAAAACAGGTATATTAGAAAATAACTTTAAGAATGCCTTTTTAAATAATTAATCTGATGAAATATTAATCAATTAATTCAGACTCACCATTTAATTATTTTTTTTTTAGAAAGAGTCCATAACAGATCTGATGAACATTCCTCTGGCTGCTGTTCCTCCTGCATGTGAAAGACCTTCATATGTGGAGCACTTTGAGAGAAAAGGTGATGTTTTTATTTTTAAAAGAGCGACATTACATACCAACTTTGTACTAAAGGTATACATTTTTACTTTTTTTTTTCATGATCTACAAATATTTCTTTTGTCTAATTTTTATCACCACTTACTTCATTTTGATTATTTAAATAATATTTTCTGGATTATTTTTTTCTGAATTTCGTTTTATCTGAAATATTTTGTATCTGTTGTAATATATATATATATAACTGAGTAAATTTGCATTCTGTATATGTGTATTTTGAAATTTTCAGTTTTGTTCAAATATTAAGATTTGATTTTTTTTTTATTTTACATAAATCTAATTCTAATTGTTTTAAATTTGTGAATATTTTATATTTTTTATTTCACTAGTTTTTTGATATTCATGCCTCTTTCAGTTGTAGTTTGAAGAGAAATCTGATTTTGTCAAGTTAACTTTAAAGTTAATTGAGTGAAGTTAGATACGTTTATTATTTAATTCTTATTTATTTTGAGTTAAAAAAAAGTTTGTTTGAAAAAAAAAATCACATTTCTACTTTAATTCTGATGTCTTATTATGATTAACTTATTTGTTTTCATTTTAAATATATTTTTTTATTACTTTTCATAGTTTTCATTTCACATGATTTTTCAATATTCATTTCCATTAAGAGTGATTATACATTAATTCAATTTTTCAGTGATGATTTTATTTATAAAATATACATTATTTGTATTTTATTAATTTAAATATTAACTTTTTAAAATGTTCATATATTTGTTTAGTTTACAGAATTATTTCTTAATTTCAGATTTCCATTGAGAGATGATTTTTGTCAAATGGTTTAATTTTTTGTATTCATTTTTTATTCAAATATTTTTTTTGTTTATTCTTAGTTGACGCGTAATTTTTACTTGTGATTTCTTTGTTAATCAATTCAATTATATTTACATGTTTTTTCGTGTATGTGTTAACTTCATTGACTTTTATGCTGCTCTATGTTCTGCCGCACAGTCGAGAAGGAGCCGGATTTCTTTGACGAGGAGTCTTTGGTCTTCACTGGTCAGCGATTAAACAAGAAGATGCAGGTTTACTCTGGAAACAAGACGCTTTTCCTCCCCACCATGATGAGTCTGCACCAGCAGTGTATCCGCACGCTGCAGAATAACATCAACCGTGAGTTGATTTATTCTGCACAAAGATTAAATGTTGTAGTGGTTGTGTTCATACTCATGTGCATGGATGTCTTCTCAGTGCTTTATGAAACTGGAGGGGTCCCGTATGAAATCCTGGAGCCGGTGCTGGAGAGGTGCACACCAGAGCAGCTGCTGCGCATCGAGGAATGTAACCCGGTGAGTAATGTAAATATGTTTGGACAGTAAATGCTCTCAGGGCACTTCAACTGGTACACCTGCTTGGTTCAGTGTTTGACCCTTAGTTGTTTCTGGGACAGCTGAAATCTGTCTGTGCTAAATGGTTTCTAAAATCCATGTATTTTGAGTTTTTTTTTTTTCTTGTTTATTATGTCCATATTATTTGAGAGACAGGACTGTGGATGAAGTAGGATAACAGTAAAGGGAGTAGAATAAAACCATGATGTTGATGCAGTTTGGGGTAGGAATGGGCATTAAATACAATTTTAAGATAAGCTGGTAATTATATAAATAGTTATTGATATATTTATGTGTTTTCAAATGTGATATATTATGAGACAATGTTATTAATTACCCTCCAATTAGGAGTTTTTTGTGAACAGGGTACCTGAAAAAGCTCTGAACAAATTTTGATAAAATGTTGGTCAGGGCACGAGGGAGAAGTGATAAGATTTTGGTAATCTGGATGTGGATTTGTTAACAGTGTCACAATGTTGGAAATGCCTTGTCGGAGAATTGTGCTCTCGAACCACTTACAGTATTGATATGTGATATATTTTCTAACTTGTTTAATTAGCTTATTTATTGTACTTCATTTAGGAAGCAAATGTATTATTGTGTAAAAATTGAACTATACTGGTACCTGTTTAACACCAAGGCAACAAAAGCAGAGGCCCTAAACACTCAATATTGGGTATTAACACAAAAAACAAAAGGGCATTATTGTGTGTACAGAGATTCTTCACCAAGCTCTTATGCTTTTATTATATAAGTTTTCACAGTGGAATTTGGACAAAGAGGATATTTTGTAAGCTTACAGGAATACACTGATCAGATTTAACATTACACCCCACAAGAGCTGCAGTTTTGGAGATGCTCTAATTCAGTTGTCTAGCATCACACTTTGGCCCTTGTCAAACTTGCTCAAATTCTTATGCTTGTCCATTTGTCCTCCTTCCAACACATCAACTTTGAGGACTACATGCTCACTTGCTGCCTAATATGTCCCACCCACTAATAGTTTCCATGATGAGGAGATAATCAGTGTTATTTACTTCTCCTGTCATTGTTATTTACTTCTGCCTGATCAGAGTACACTGGTTTGAAGGCATTCTTTCCCTTGTTTTCTCAGATCTACGTCGGAACAACAGATGACCTGTGGGGTAAACACTGTCAGAGGGACTTCAAAGACTCCAAACTTCTGGAGTATGAATCCTGGAAAGAGATGTACATCAGGCTGTCTGAGGAGAGGGAGAAGAAACTCAAAAGACTGACAAAGAGCATCGTCTCTGCACACTCGAACAGACCTAAAGGTGAATACTGTGAACCTGAGGGTGTGAGAGTTGGATCATTTTTAGTGTACCTCTGCCTCAAAATCCTGTTTATATCTCTGAAGTTTCAAATCTTCATGTTGCATTGTTTTTATTTGAAAACTGTGGTAAAATATTGCTCACTCTATCAATGTTTCTTGCACTGTTCTCAGGCCGGCAGGTCAAGATGGCATTTATTCACACTGTTGCAAAGCCACCGAGAGACGTTCGGATTCAGCAGGAAATTCATGGAACTGCAGTTCAGCAGCCTCAGCAGCTCAGGTACAGGTGAGCTCAAGCTTCACAAATGAACTGAAATGTCAACTTTGGTTTTTATGTTTAGTGTTATTGCTTATCTGTTTTATTGGACTAATATTAACTTTAACTCTGTTATTTTTTTGAACTATAAAGTTCACAAATTAGACAAAGTTTGAGGAGCGATTGGTAATTAATATATTTTGGAATATAATGGGAACAGTAAAAGTTGCGTGTTTAACATATTAACCATAACATTGCTTTGAGAGTGCATGATTTTAAAATTAGCAATGAACTTATAAGAAATAAAAGGGTCTTATTTTCATAGTTTTGTGATTTTAAGGATAAGACACAGTTAAGTTTGGTTTCTTTTTTAGAAACATCTGCACTTATGTTTATCGCATTTTTTTTACTAAAGATGCATCACTCTTTGAGGTGAATCTCGTCTGCACAAATTATGTGAAAGCAGTAATACAATCTAAAAATAAATATGTATTCACAATTTTATTTTTGGCTTAATATCGAACTTTTGTTTAGGATTAAGGTCATTTCAAAAGGTCAGACCAAAACAATGGTACCGTATACAAGTTTTATTTGAACTGTGAACAAGGAGCGATGAGATTCAGTATAAACCTCTTATGCTTCCCTGTTTCCTGGTGAGTCCATGTGCCCCCCATCTCACGAATGTTGCTGCGTTTGCACCAGGGTTTGACAGTAACAAAGAAGATTTACTTGAGTTCTGTACTTAAGTACATATTTTGAGTATCTCTACTTTACTTGAGTATTTTTCTTTTTGGAAACTTACGACTTTTACTCCACTACATTTGAAAGACAAATATTGTACTTTTAACTCCACAATGACGGGTCTAGTTACTTTTAAGTATAGCTTTAAAGTCAGCGGATGCATTTTTTTTTTCTCTCTTCTAAAATGCATCTGCATGTTATTTGTTCAAGCAATGACGCCATACCTGTACCTCACACATGTGCTACTCAGATCGGGTAGGTAAACGTTGAGCTAATGTTGCTAAGATAGGGGTTCGTCTTGGCAGTAATGATGGCTACGACAGATACAGACGACAATTCCACACCAGAGCACCCATGGCCATATCTGAAGTCTGATTCAATCCTGTTTCAATAGGCATTTCTATAGGCTTCGTAGCATATTTTACAAGCATTTTTTTCTACAGATTCTATAAGCAGGTCAATGCATTCAGTAGGTTGTTTAGTTCATTAATTTCTGCAAATACATTGTGGCAACAATACAATAATACGTTGATATTAAAAGGAAAATGTACTATTTATACTTAAGTATTTTCAAAAGCAGGCACTCGAGTACTTTAACTTGTATTGAAGTAATATTTGACCAGGAGTATCTATACTTTCACTCAAGTAATGGAGTTGAGTACTTTGTCCACCACTGGTTTCCACCAAGCAGTATGTTTCCGTTCGGTGTGGTACGTTATGCGATTAAAGGTGTTTCTGATGTGGAGAAAGGTACCCAAATAACTGATCCGTGCTGTCCTATTTTTTTGGCACCCCTCTGACGGGCTGCTGAGTGTACAAAACACTGCAGTCTGTTGATTGGTTGCAAGAACCATCACTTCACATGTGACAGCAGCTAAAATGAAAACAACATTCCACGCCATGTTTAAATCCACCGTGGATCTGAGTTAGTGACTTGTACACTGCTTTGCTGTAATGAATGTCCAAACAAAACAATGCTCCACTGAGCACTGGAGTTCTGGGACTCCTGTGTTGTTGCTATCTGTTAGTGTCGCGCACGACTTCAGAATGCACTCGCATCACTGCCCCTAAGTGAAGGTAGAGCTGGTATTGGAAACGCATGTGAGGTCAGAGTTTACCGTACCAAACTGTACTGAACCAAACCAGAGCACTCAGTGGAAATCCAGAACATTATTCCTCTGGTAGTCCCCCAAATCCCTCTCATTGTTCACAGTGGAGGCGAATGTTTCAGGGGCGTAAATATTTCAGCTTGAAACAGCAGCGTGAATGAGGCTTATAACATTTGTTTCTCGAAAGAGCAACAGTTTCCACTCTTGTCTAGGCATTACTGAGTATTTTGACCTGCTGATCCTGCTCTTCCTGACTACAATCTTATCACCCAACAACGCCTGTAAACAAAGTCATAATCTGGCAGAGACTGGTGAGATAACTGTGCCTGACATGCTTTTTGAGGGCGCTTAGCCAAACAGGAATTGGAGTTTTGTGCAGGATAAACTGGTTTAACACCTTTTTATAGCAGCCTTTAGGCTTTTGTTGTCTACAGGCAAAACACAGGATGTTTTTCTAACCAGCTGAAGTGTCATGCAACATTAAGAGGTAGATGGCAGTGCTGATGGATACCTAATTCTTAATGGTACTTGTAAAAGCTAAACCGCTTTAATATCTGTTTTGTTAACACAACAGTTAAAAAGAAGCACACATTTTTTAACATCTAATTTGTAATTTCCAAAAAAAACCCCGAAGGGCAAGAATTACAAGTTGAAGCCAAGCATCCAATTTTTGATAAGTTCTTGTTTTCAGTTTAAAAATGGAGGCAGAGTCCTGTAAATGATGCAGCTGGGAAAAATACTGCTATTGTTTCACTTTGATTGTTAATGCATTTGTTCAGTTTAACTGTCATCGTAGCTCACGGTCTGTTTTTAATAAACAGAATAAAACCCTGCCTCTGGAAGTCTTAGATGCAAAATAGACTTGAAAAAAATCAGTTATTGTAAACCTGTGTCTTAACAGACCTCTGCTCTCTCTTTTGCTCGCATCGTCTTAGGATAAAATATGGTGGATTAACTGGAGGTCTTTTAAAGCTTTCTGCACATTTCTACACTATTGATCTTTTAGAAAACATCAAATGTGGTGCCTTAAACATTTGGTATTAAAAATCATGTATCCATTGAAAATGTTGGTTCACTTAGAAGATTGAAGTACACCTTGTCTTTTATTTAACAATGATGTTCTCTGTTATTTTTCACATTTAAGTGTGAAAGTTCAGGACAATAGACTAAGGATGAGTTGTGATGAACCCAGCAGGTCCAGCAGCATCAGTTCAGGGACTGGGAATGCTCAAGACCCTCGCAAAAAATCAAGTGAGCGCATAAATTTAGCAGAATTATCAGATTTTCTACTCGGTAAAAACCTTAAATAACAGCTATAACACTTTTGGCTTTTATATAGCTAGCTTTTAGATTGACTCTCTACATTTAATCTTATAATTGTTCTTTCTTTCACACAGGGATCGCTCCAATGATGGCGAAGTCCTTAAAGGCCTTTAGGAAACGGTTTGGACGTAGATAAATGCTCTTACATCAGGATAACTTCTGCGTATAGATGTGGTGAAAGTGCACTCTATCATTTATTAACTGGACATGAGGAGGCCTTTTGTGCTCTCCTCTGAAACTGTGTTTGAATTGTCTGAATATTTCCAGGCTTCAGCCTTGTTTATTTTCATTATGATTGTGAACTTTCTTCACTATTAAATGGATGATGAACTGAAAAATATCAGATGTTTTGGTGTTCAAGCTGCTCAGTGTTTGGAAGAGTTATGTACTGGGAATTGGCTCCCTCTAGAGGATCTTTAGAGAAGTGTTCTGTATTTCCATACATCCACCAACAGTAGCCCTGTGCTTATCAAAAATAAATTAAATGAGTGTTGGATTGAAGTAAGGACATCCTTAAACAGATATTTTTGGTTGAAGCAGAAGCTTGAAAGCAATTAAGGAAAAGATAGGTAGTCAGTGCACCTATTATTTGAATGGTTACCATGGATGCAGCCAGATATTGTAAAAACAAATTAATACAACAAAACTGGGTGTTACTCAAAGAAGTGAATACATAAATGTTTGTTCCAAGGTAAGAGGGAAATTTAATTTGCAGTTTTTGCATTAATTGTATGAAATAGTTAAGGGTAGGATAGGGTAGGTAGGGAAGTGTGTTTTTTTCAGAAATTAATTGATTTTATTGAACAAGAACAACATGAAAAACATTTGGCTCATGTCCTGTACATTCAGAAACCATATATACAAGAGATTTAGGATTCATATCATATACAAAAATATACAGTAAAGCTTTTTTCAGAAACGAAAGCGAACGAAAATGAATTAAGGGAAACTATGCAGACAGTTTATAAGACATTGCTCTCAGGACTAAGATACAAATCCTACTATGAGAACAATAATATCCAAACTAATGTATGACGAATGACCTAGTGTGACATATCCAAGTATGACCCTCTGCCTGTTGTATGCCCATCGTATTTTGATAGTATACACCTTCTGTCACAGTCTGCATTTTGTAAGGTTTCCTTTATCCATCCATCATCTATTCAGCTTATCCCTTTCAGGGTCACGGGGGGGCTGGAGCCAATACCAGCTGACACTGGGCGAAAGGCGGAGTACATGCTGAAATGGTTGCCAGCCGATCGCAGGACCACATAAGGGCCCACGACCATTCATACGCATACTTAAGAGCAATTAAGATTTAAAAGTTGACCTATCAGAATGTTTTTGGTCTGTGGGAGGAAGTCGGGGTACAGGGGGAGTTCCCACGCAAGCACAGGGAGAACATGCAAACTCTACATGGGGATCGAACCAGCAACCTTCTTGCTGTGAGGCATGTGCACCACCTGCTGCTCCACTGTGTCACACATGTCCTTTATGTTTGTCAGTAATGAAGGTACGCAAATAAAGATAATTGATCATAATCTAGCTCAGCAGACAAAATCTTACTGATTTTTTTCCGAAGAGCCAGAGCTGTTGTGGTTTCTGCAAGATCAGAGGCAGTGCGCAAAGTTACCAATTTCTGTTTTGTATTGGGACACCAGTGATATGTTGGAGTTGACTCAATGATGCTGGGAGGGGGTTACTTTTTCTGAAGGTTTTGTACTAATTTAATATATTCAGTAACAGAGGTCTATAAAGATGATTCATTATCTGTTCTCTAAGAAGGACCGTAGATATTTAGATGTTTTATTGTTTTTCATTATTTACCTGCAGTGTGTCTTGTTTTAAATAAAACAACTTGCACAGGAAACATGAGTTCGTAATGCAGCAATTAATAACAACTGAAACATTTATTATAATTTTATGAATAGGCCCTCTGTTGATATTTAGTTGACAGGAAGGTTCTTCTCCCTCTAATTTAATTTTTTTATATAAAACATATGGATGCATTTGCTCCTTAGGCATTACTTTAGTTAAGAATCCTTAAAATGTAACCAACGATTTAGCATGGTTCTGATTTGAATGAAGCAAAAGGGGATGTTTACAATATCCATCCATTCATTATCTATACAGCTTATCTCTTTCAGGGTCGGGGGAGGGGTGGGCCGGAGCATATCCCAGTTGACACTGGACTGAACTGTGTCATGGGTATCTCTGTTATTTTTTTTTTATAAATTTCTCTTTGTACAATTTTAATCCTTAAAAGCCTCCCATGGACTGGTGTTGAAAATTAGCACTGTGCTATAAACACTTCCAGCAGTTAATTTGGGACCTGTGTATATTTAAATATCACAGCATCAATGTTACTGTGTGTCCATGTCAAATAAACAATAAATAAACAGTGCACCCTCAGCTGGTCACCACCCAGTCGCAGAGCTGACACCTAGAGACAGTCAACCATTTACACACTCACGCCTATGGACAATTTAGAGTCACCAAAAAGCATGCTTTTAGTCTGTGGGATGAAACCTGAGTAGCATGAGAAAACCCACAAATGCAGGCAGAACATGAAAACTTACACAAAGGCACTGACTGACTCAGGGAGTCAAACCAGCAACCCTTCTCGCTGAGAATCAAGAACACTGATCTGCTGCAACACTGTACAGCCAGCTTTATAATGTGTGTTTTTAACTTTGAAAAGTTGTCTCAGGCCAATCACTGCCCTGTGATTGGCCTAAGACAATGGGTAACAATGAAAAAGTTATGTGAAATCAAAAGAATGGTTGGTTTGGATCGATCTAAAAGTATTTCTTCTGCAGGAAACATTTAAAAAAATGCTAAATTAAGTTAGTCTGTTTTTTATTTAATTTCTAGGGACAGAATAAATATAAGTATATGTATAAATATAACAACTCCATTAAAGAATCTTCAGTCTGTAAGTTCTTACTACTTACACTTCCTGTCATCTAGAAGTCTATGTTTTCACTTGATTTTATTTTTCTTTCATTCCTCCCCCCGTCATTCAAATTTTCACTGACCTCCTAGATCCATACCCTGTGAACTCACTTTGCATAACAATAAACCATCAAACTTGTGAACTGATAATACAATCTGTAAGACATACACAAGCAATCATTTTTAATTTTGTTCTGTAGTTTTTCTCTGAACCAAATTGTGTTGAAGAAAATGGATGAATGCAGTTGGACATATAAATGGACCACATTGCTACCAAAACTACTGTTGTTGTTGCTGCTGCAAGTAAAATTGCATGCATCCAGACATCTAACTAAACTTCACTAAGTCTCAAACACGGTCTGTTAAGTGGAACAGTAGACATGAAAATGTGCGAAACATTCATCATGTACAGAATAACATTATAAACCTGGGATGGTGTTAAGAGCTGTCCATGTGCACATTCTGCAATCAGTGTTGTAAACATGCCAATAAAGTACATACACCTGTTGTTCTAATAAGGTGATCACTTGAGTTAAAATGCAGCTACAAATGCAGATAATATAGTATTTGAACTAAAGTGATTAACTGACAAGATGACGGAGTAATTCTTAGTTAACAAACTTGTTTTCCTGCCATCTTGTCTTTGGTGGAGGATGGCATCTGCTGTCTGCCTTTTCTCAAGGACCCTTGCTGTCCGTCTATTTTGGTTTTTCACATTCATTTGAACAACTGTTTGAGATATTACAGGCGGGAGGCTGCTGCAGCTTTCAGCACCACCTGTGGAGGCCTGCTAAGACGGCTCCATTAATCCCACTTGATGTTTTATTTATGAGTTTGAGACTAGAGGCCATTTCTCACGGGACTTTTGAATGTACGTTTTCATTTTCAGATTGGTGATTTACAGGAGAATTGTACGTTATTTTGTGATGTAAAAGAGGCAGAGTATCAGAGCATGTTTACCATCACATGAATTTAATTTTGGGCAATAAAAGAATGAGAACATAATGAGTCATTCAATAACCCTGTAATAAAACTACTCAGAAACATGGATATATGGATAGATCTGGATTTATTTGTCTTAATTGTAGAATTGGTGTGGTGAAATCACAACACTTTCAGAATAAAATCTGCCATCATGCCAATATCTACATCAAATAGTGAGCTATGTTTATTTGCAGATGTTTATTTGCAATAACTTAAAAAGAGGGTAAAATGACCTGATGTGTAATGATGCTGACCTACCACATGGGGGCGTCTCCCTTCTAAACTGTATCTAACCTTAACTTTTGACCTGGTAGTGAACAAACAGGGAAAATGAAGCACATGAGGGCAAATTTATCATATTTAGAGCCTCGGAGGATATAACATGAGTTGTGCAGAATTTCTGGTGGTTAAAAAGCAAATTTACTCACCTTGCTGACTCTCAGCAGGAGTCAATAGGATTCAGTTCAACATAATGGGTGTTTTATGAGAAGGTCTGTGAGTTGGTGCATTTTCAACCCAAGCATTCCTACGGAGCAATTGTTCTTAGGTATAGTGAAAAGTAACATTTAATCATTTTAAAACAACCCCCAATTCAAATGAAGTTGGCACAAAATATAAATAAAAACAGAGCACAGTGATTTGTAAAACCGTTTTGAAATAAATTCAATTGAAAACACTACAATGACGAGATATTTCATGTTCAATCTGACAAACTTCATTGTTTTTTGTAAATAGTCACTCGTTTTGAATTTGATGTCTGCAACACATTCTGAAAAAGGTGGGACAGGGACATCAAGAGACTGGGAAAGATGAGATATTCAACAAAAATACCTGTTTGGAACGTTCCACAGGTGAAGTGGTTCATTAAAAACAGGTGAGTGTCATAAGTATAAAAAAGCATCCCTAAAATGCTCAGACTTTTGCAGGCAAGGATGGGGCAAGGTTCATCACTTTGTCAACAACTGCGTAAGCAACTACTCCAACAATGTACTGTACATTTGGAAGGAACTTAGGAATTTTCATCATCTGCAGCCCAAAATAATAAAAGATTCAGAGAATCCAAATAAATCTCTGCATGTAAGCCACAAGGCCGAAAACCAACATTGAAATAAAAAGGATTAAAAACTGAGGGCAGCATGGTGCCACATCAGGCAGAGCACATGTCTCACAGCAAGAAGGTCATCGCTTCGATTCACGGGTCAGGCACTTTCTGTGTGGAATTTGCATGTTCTTCCTTTGCATATGTGGATTCTCTCCTGGCACTTTGGCTTCCTCTCATGCTTGTTAGGTTGATTGGTGACTCCAAATTGCCCTTGGGAATGAGTGTGAGAATGAATGGTCGTCTGCTCTCTGTGGCCCTGCCATTGGCTGGTGAAAATTGTTTTTGGAAATCATGGACGTTGTGTCCTCTGGGCTAAAGAGGGAAAAGTGACCATTCAGACCTGCCTCCAATTGAACATGTGGCACATTATTAAGTGAACATAGTTGTGAAAGTTGTACATCATTCAAGCTTAGGAAAAATTTCACTGATAAAAAAGCTTCAACATTATTATCCACAGTTCCCAAAAGCTTATTGCTGTTGAGTGCTGCTAAAAGAAAAGTTGATGTAACGCAGTGTAAAACATGTCCCTGTCCCAGCTTTTTTGGAATGCATTGCCGGCATCAAATGCAAAATGAGTGAATTTTTCTGCAATAAAATTTATCAGTTTGACTAATTATTTAACACACTAGGCAGCGAGAAACCTTCGAACAATGCCTGTGTTTTTAATTGTTACTGTCCTCAAAACTGTTGCACTTCCACTGTGAAATTGTTGAATTTTTTTTAAACCATATTTATTGTTTGTAATTTCTTGCCTTGATTTTTCTTGAATTTTGTATTTATTTTGACATGTGCTGCTGACCTCTTGGCAAGGTCGCCCCTTGTAAATGAGATCCTGATCTCATAGGGACTTATCTGGTTAAATAAAGGTTAAATAAATAAAAAAAACTTCATTGGAGCTGTGGTTTTTACTTTTTCCACCTTGTAATTTTCCTTTATGCTAAGCCTATGATGACAAATAAGTAATCCTGCATCTAAATAATCCTATGTATCAATTTAATGGTCAAATGTCCATGATTGATAATCAGCAGTACCTCCTAAAGTCTACAGTGGTGTAAAAAATGTACACATATTAACTCCCAACTTATTAACAGTCCTGTCAACTTGATATTTAATGCTTCAGCTACTTTAGGTGAAGCTTATATAAACATGTACACACCTTTTTGATAGTTGAGTAAGGCCTGAATCATCTCACTGTACCATTTTAAAACCTCCTTTATAAGTGCTCATCCACAGTGTTGCAGATAATAACAGGTCTGCCTCTAAAAATAATCAAATGGATACTTGAATGTTTCATAAACCCACAGTAAATAGATTTAATTATACTCATCTATCTGGTATCCATACTTTGCTTTCATATACCTGCTGAACAATGCCCACTGTGGGAAAAGTGACAATATAGAGGTATTGATTTCAGCAACTGTTATGTTAGGCTTGTATGGGCAGAGCTCCTCCAGCTGAATTTAATGACTTATTTGAGCAACAGCAAAGTCATGAAACAGTAGCCTGCTGTTTTCATTTTAGACATTCACAATGAAATTCTGTTATATTAAACAATAGCCATGAATGTGAAAGATATCAAACCTTCAATATGAGGTTCATTTTAATAACACTTGTTCCTCAGGCAGCGTTTCCTTGTTTAGAAATAAACAATACAATTAAATACAACAAATAATACATTAAAACAGATTACAATGAAATGATTAAATCTCTTTTGATTATGCACTGGAGCTCCAGTTTTTTAATCTGGGTGTCCACAGGGGTGGTTCCTGAGCTGTGCTTGGTTCTGCCCATCATGGCGTTCCTGTGCGGGACCTGAATAATGATGGGCTGTTGAGAACGAGTTGAGTTTTTAAAACTGACTCCTTCAAGTCACCTCAGTTGACAGTGTGGGCAGATAGAATTTTTACCTTCCCAAATGAGATTATGTTAGTTTGAACTCAAAAATGTATGAAATTTGATTACATTTGCAGGATAGGTCAGCAATGGGTGATCCAGATCTTAATGTGGATCGAGGATTTTATTTTAAATGGTTTGTTTACATTGCCTGAAAGGATAGTTTTTTTCCACATTTTTTGCTAATAACTAAAAAAGTTCTAAACAGATTTTAATGACATATTCAGGGAATGTTGGTCATAGCACAGGGGAGAATTGATCACACTTTGGTCTGTGCGGACATGGACCAAGGATTTTTTCAAGGACTTATTGACAGTGTGAGATAGGGCAATTTTTGACAGTAACTCACTGACAATGTTGGAAATGCTATGGCAAAACTTATATTTCTATCACATACTTTTCATGTACAAAAGTGTTACACCAATGGGTAGAGAGAAAATATATATTTCAATGTTTTTGAAATGGGGTTGTATGCAGCGATGTGTTCCTCTGTCTGAGTGCATTGATTCCACCAGCTGAATCTCATTCTAAAGAATTTCTTCTTCTGTATACTCCAGTCACTTGAGTCAGAATTTTATATTTGGTTCAGCATTAGTTTCCTTTTTTTTTCATCTTCTTTTTCAATATGTTTCATCACTTTTTATTTTACGAGCTGTAAAATAAATAAGAAAAAGTGTCTCTTTCAATTTATTTTTTTTTTTAGTTTTGAAGGTTTCTCAGGCATTCTGCTGTAATAAAACAATCTCATTAATTTTGTGATCATGGGCAGCCGTAATCGTGATTGTGATCCTAATCAAAAGTCAGTTAATCTGCCAGCACTGTGATGAAATTAGTTTATACAAAAAAGCAACATAGTGTCAAACACAGAGACCTCCCGGAGGAAAAATAAAGCGATCTGAAGTTTTTTCACAAAATCATACATTCGACCCAACAAAGTTTCCTGCCTTGTTTTCATGTAGAACTCACATGATTACATGAAATAACTGTCCCGCTAACAGCAGTGTACCTTACTGGTAGTCTGAGCTTGCTCTCCTTTGAAGGTACAGTAGTGTTAGCAGCCAAATAGCACCAAAACAAAACTCTGAATCTACCAAAGCTGCATACTGTTAACACTGCTGTATGGTTCAGAATGCTGGAAAACAACAAAAACAGATATCCACAAATTATCCACATTCCACACATCATCCCTGAACAAAATCCTTTGTATAGTCTGGCATAAGTCTATTTCAAACAATAAACTCCTCAACATCACTCAGCAAGATGACATGCACAACATAGACGAAGGTGGAGCTGGATTGGCCATGTCCTCAGGATGAATAGCTATCAACACTATCCCAAGAGTTGCTTTACATTGGACCCATAAAGGCAAAAGGAAGAAAGGGACACCATCAGAGCTGGGGAGCCACAGAGAAGATGGCCCAATGAGAATAAGTAAGTAAGTAAGTAAGTGCCAGCAGCCCGTTTAGCCACTTCACAGACTGTTGTCAAGTACCTTACACAACCGAACTTCAAAAATACTGAGATAACCCTTTAACGGGAGAGTCGTTAAGCAAGCATGGCCAAATGATCCGGCTCACTGAAAAGAGACGAACTTCCCATCACTGAACGGGACAATCCAGAGGAGGGACGGGGGGCGGGGCCGCCTGGAATGATGACGTAGGATTGGAATGAGGGAGTGAGTGTTCCGGGTCAGAAACTGGACGGGAGAGGAAATTAACTCCGGGACGAGACGAAAAACCGAGAATGCTACCCTGTTCCACTCGGAGATGTAGCCTGGGTCTGTTGCTTTAACAGGACGGGGTTTTTCAGCAGCAGAGGCCGAAGTGCGACGAGGACAGAACAGGAGAAAAACAGGTGCCTCCAAAAGTCGCCAAAGTGAGAAAACGTCGGGAATTATCCCATGTTCGTCGAGACTGAGGCGACGTTAGCTCCGTAGCGTCAGCGCCGCTCACGTACAGTCGGAGTTTCGGTGTTTACTCGCGTGAGAGTTTCGCCTCGCTCGTGCCTGACGGTAAATTTAGTTCAAGACTGTCCCGCCGAAGCAATCTGTTGCATCCCCCTCCTCCTCCTCCTCTTCCTTCTCTTCCTCCCCGCAGTTTGTTTACCGCTGGGGTCCGAGGCTGATCCGCGGCTCCCCCGTCATGTTCCACTGTATCCCCCTGTGGCGGTGTAACCGTCATGTGGAGCTGATCGATAAGCGCCACTGCTCCCTGCTCTATGTGCCCGACGAGATCTACCGATACACCCGGAGTTTGGAGGAGCTGCTGCTGGACGCCAACCAGCTCCGAGACCTGCCCAAGGTAAGAGGGGGACAAAGCCGAGGTACAGGTCAGATACTGGACTTTAACTGAGTGAGTTTGATGTGGACAAAAGTGCAGCAGAGTGATGAAGCCTGCTGCTCACGGTGGAGACTGTTTGCTGTTTGTGTGCAGGTCTAAATGTTTATTTGTGGATGTGTGAGTGTGGATTGTTTTATTGAGCTGCATGTGTCAGAGCTGTCATGATACCAGAACTATTAACTTTAATATCATTCACATTATATTCATTCCCATGCATTCAGAAATTGCACCTGTCAGGCAAACTGATTAATAAATATGAGTAGATATATTGACCTATCTATCTATCTATCTATCTATCTATCTATCTATACCACCTATCATAAAACAAGAAAACAAACATTTCAGAAATCTTTCAAAAAACTTGTTTAAAACTGAAAATGTCAGCAATTAATCAAGCAAAACATTCAACAACTGAAACTAATTGTGTTGAACTTAAATAAATGTCACTGTCAAAGACCGGAAAAAACCCCAAAACAAAATAAGACAATATCTAGTCAACATCTTCATAAAGGAGTGGGAGGAAGTAAAAAACGTATTAATTCCCACCCCTTTCATGCAAAGATATAACAATAATTTGACATCCTGATCAAGAAATAATAATGTGCTTTTCCATTTTTTTGTGAAACAGTAAATTTGAAAATTCATTTACCGTTACAGAAACATAGACAAAAATTTTGGCAATTACCAGTGCTGGTAATGTAGGTTAGCTGTGGCATAAACCTTACATTAGGTGGTCTTATAATTTTTTCAGACTCTCTCTATGACTGCCTTTCACAATTATGAAAAATTGGGTAATCGAGATCAAAAGGTTACTGTGACACCTGTTATTTTTAACTTTGTTTTATTTCTCCATTAATATTGTTTGCATTGTTATGAGGTATTCTTGTTTCAACAAGTACATTTCTACATAGAATAGTAGAAAACTGGAATTCCTTAATGTTAAAAATGATAGTTTCACCAGCTTATTCATTCTTAGAAAGCATGTGGTGTGTGCTTTAAAATCAGTGAGTAATCATGTTTCATATCTCAATATCTATTTATATAATTTAAATGATAATTTTTGCCATAATGGAGCAGCCCTACTATACAGAAATAATTTGCAGGTCCGTCTGGGCAACAGCCCGTAGAAAATGTTTGGGAATGGGCATAAATATGAATATAGTGTTAAACATAACTGGCAGGTGATTGGCTGATTATTCTGTCAATCACATTCATTATGGGTGCTACTTCTGCGGTGTTAAGTATAACACGTCAGTCACATCTAAGAATAAAATCTCTGCATTAACATGTCAGAAGGGGAGTGAAAATATTCTTTGTATTGATAAATGCTTTCAGTGTCATTTGTTTTTCATTCAATAAAGAAATGTGGTCCAGATCTGACAAAACTGCTTGTGAAGCTGTTAGCATCTATGCTAATCTCAGTATGAACAGTCGCTCTCTGTTGTCGTCTGCTGCGTAGCTCCACCCTCTTCCTGTTTTAAAGGATGCTGATTGGGCTGTGCAGCTCTGGGCTTGGCAAGATGGATCGGTCTGACTACAGACATTAAATTGAAACTTGCATTAAACTGAATTGATTTTATTTAATAGGTCCAGTGCGATTCAACAATTTCAGTACAAGACAGCAAGCGAATAGGCTTATTTCCAACTCTTTACCCTGTTGGACTCAAAAATACAGTTTGAAAAATATACATTTAGAAATTTAACAAGCATTGCACTTCATATGTGAAAATACTATAAATGTACACGTCAAAATATAGCAACTCATAACATTTCATCAACAACCATAAATTAGCAACATAAAAACAGAATGTAAAAGTGAGTCAGGCTCTGTTTCAGTTTTGGTCAACACCTGACTGTTCAAAAGTTTCAGATCTGTGGTTTGTTTTATGTTAGTCCCCCAAAGTGGACATTTCCTCTCACAGGTTTTAACGACATGTTGGGTCAGAGCCAGAGTGTCCCGGCTTATTTTTGGTAACATGAAATGCGCCCCTCCGGTTAAACTGCTTCTGACACAGAGCCGCTTGCTGAGCTGATCAGGAATCCCGTGAGAGTGTGGTGGGACCTGGGGACAATCATGACGCAAGATCAGCAAGACATGCACCCTGTGCAGGTGGAAACTTCTCCTGAACACTCTTAACCCCCCACTCCCATTCCCAGCAGGTTCTCGTAACAAGTGTGTCAGGGTCTGAGGTTTCATCATAAAACACATGAGGCCCAGGTGTCTGACCTGTAAAGATCTGACAGAGTGTGTGAAATGTGTGAGATTAAGTCAAACCTGTTTAACCAGGTGATCCACGCTGAGGTCAAAGATACCAGTGACCCTTTCTCCTTAAGCTGTGTGGCTGTTTGTACGACAGAGAAACTGTACTGTATGCAAAAATCATTAAACACCTGTAGATCATAGTGGAGATTCAGTGGTTGATACTCTATTGTAGTACTGTCAATTATTTATGTCTAAAAATAAAATGTTAGATGAACAGTTTTGTCACAGAGCCAAAAGGAGGAAAGCAAAAGGCGATGAAAGAAGAATGATGACTAATCTGGATTTTATCAGGTTGAGTCATTGAAACCTGCATGTGAGACTGACGTCTGTAAAATACATAAATAGTTAAATTGGTTTTGGTTGGTTTTTGGTTTTGTAAATGTTGAAATAGGGCTGCTGGATTATAAAATTATTATCATGATTAGGGATGGGAATTGAAAGGAACCAATATCATTCATCTCTTTTGCTTAATTCCCCTTTTAGTTTTACTTGTGCAGATGTTGGCAGACATGGAGCAGAAGTGGTCAAAACTGTGGCTTAATTTTTGACAGAAGTCACTTCCTGTGGTGTTTGGTAGGTTGAAACACCAACAGCTCGCAGAAGCATTAATCAATAAAGCATGGCACTGAATATCAGGAGTGTTTGAGTTTCGGCCCTTGAAATCCTCTGAAGGTCGACTTTTGTTCACATAGAAAATCCACAGGAATCAATAAGAGGATTTAAGAATCGCACCAGTAAGCAGAATCAATAATTCCATTGGTATCAATTAATTCGTATCACTTTCCTAATCATGGTTATTTTGCTTGATATTGATGGTTTTAATGACATCTGTGCAAGATTTTAAAAGAGTAAAAAATAAGTAATATTACATTAAGATGCAAATATAGCTGTGTAACTATTGCTCTAGTTTCTACTTTCTCTGTGTTCTCCAGTTCATATAGATATCCTTTTGTGTACATGACTAACAGCATGTTGGCATCACTTGAGTTGTTATCGATCATTTTAAGTGTTGTCTTTGTGAGGTTAGTGTTTGTTTCTTCTGACGACTGGACCAGCTGACCACAGATTGATACATAACCTCTACGTCACAACACACAAAAGTTTGGCTTTGTCGAGGACAATTAAAATTCTGCAAAGAATCTTACATTAGCGTCTTGTTGAGCCAATGTATTTTTTTTGTGTAGTCTTAACCTTAAGTGGGTTAATTAGGAGGTTTTTGGTAGCACCGTTGACTGCTATATATTACCTTGCGTCACTGTCTTTCTCTCCTAAGGGACAAAGCTAGTCTGCTGGCAGTCATATTCACAAATGCCACAGGCTTTGAGCAACCCAGCTTAAAAAAACTCAAACTGTCCCTTAAAGTCTAATTGAAGATCTTCAGTTACCCTGAGTCTACCAGCTCTTACTGACATAATTCACAGCTCTAAAATCCAATTGAAGAGGTAACTGAAGAGCTCCACAAGACTTGACTTTAACCCTTTTCGGTCTAATTTTCCTTAAATTATACTCACCATCTTTTTTTTCTGTAAGCTGGCTGTGCAGCTGGATAGAGGTGTTAACTTTAGATACAAGCCTGTAACTCTTACCTGTGACCTAGTGTGCTGATTTTATAACAGTTGTCAGATTTGCATGGTGTTTCCCACAGGCTAAAACACTTTATCTTGTGGTTTGAATCTGAAACTAAAGATCCAGAGTGAGACTGGTGGTGTTTCTGTGACATACAGCCCAGAGCAATGACTGACTTTGTGTTTCTTTAACATATGCCCTTTAACTTTTCTTGCAGCCAAACCTGTTTTATTGTGGAAGTTTCCACTCTGGAGATCAGATTTTCAGCCTGAGAAAACTGTGAGGTGTTCTCAGAGTAACATTGAACATGGAGTACAGCTGTAATGAATTGGGTTTACAGCTGGATAGATTATGAAATACGCTTAAGTTGACTTGAGAAACTGTCCTGACCTCCTCAAACTGATGTCATGGTGAGTCAGATGTTAAGCTGATTAGATTGATGCGCTATTTTAGTGCTTTTGTGGCGTTTCTCATCTCATTCACGCCCTAAACTTGAAAGCACTTTGATATAGAGTTATACCTACACAGAAGACTTTTTATTTTGTCGTTCAGTTCACAGAAGAAAGAAAGAAAGGAGAGCTGACAGTATTTCAGAGCTTGGCATGTCCATAGAAATGTGATGGCAGAGAGATAATGTGAGCAACCTCCCATAGCTGTGCCACACTGCCTACTTTGTCCGTCAAAGAAAGGCCCTTGCAGGAACAGGTATTCTGTCTGAAACAAAGACTGCATTATGTTTTGTTGTCCCCTAAATGTTCTAGTTTTTTTTGAATACAATTATGATGAATCATTGACCTGAATTGTGAAGAACACACCAATAAAACCATGAACCAGCACACATAGCAGACATGACACCTTAGAAACTAGATACTGGAAAAAGAAGGCATCCTTTCCATTCCCTCGAGGGTGTGTGAACCAGGAGGACTCATCCTGACGTTATCTGGCACTGACATATATTTTAGCCTGAAGGTTTTATTATGTCATAGGTCTAAATAAATGACATGTATTTTATTTTTACAATCAACAGTATTAAAAAAGTTTGGTGTTTTTTCTGTGTGTCAGCCCCGTGATTGACAACAGCAAAGCAAGTGACAGCTGAGATCGGCTCCAGCCTGTCAGCAATCCAGCACTGATGAACAGTATAGATCAGGGGTGGGCATCTGGTGGCCCAGGGTCCACACGCGGCCATCCAACTCCCTCAATGCCGCTCCTCAGTCAATCTAAAATAACTAAATGAAGAAAAATGTGACAGAATCTACCATGAAAACATTTACATTGTGAAATTTCCAAGAAAGCACTGCTACAACTGTAATTGTTTGTAAAACCTTCGGGATGGAAACCGAAAACCAATTCCAGTTGAGAATCGATAACGCCCTCAAAGAATAAATATCTCTAGTCTTTTTGCTTATCATTTCCCTTACCAATTCCTCCTACTTGGCTCTTCATGCCTTGCAAATCAAGGATGTCACACTCTTGTCAGAGGCTGTCAGCAGAAATACAACAAAGAAGCCACATATTCCTGCAGACATGTGACAGAATGGGTCAAAATTGTGGCATAATTTTTCACAAAATGATGCTCACTGCTCAACATTTAGTGGGTGAAAACACAAAAAACATGCAGAAGAATTCATGTACTCTGTGCAGCACAGCATTGAACATCAGTGATGTGTTTGGCATTGTTGTCACTGAAAATCTGTGTAGGCCAACTTTTTTCCATACAGAAAACCAAACAGGAATCGATGAAGAATTTTATCCATAAACAGAATCGTTGATGACATTGGTATCAATAAAATCTAATCAATTCCCATCCCTAATAGTCACATTGTTGCTGCAGATTTGTTAGTTGCACATGAAGTAAATCTCCATTTCTCAGTATCCCAAAGCTGCTGTATTGGATGGAGATCTGGTGATTGTTGAGGCCGCTGGAGTACAGTTACCTCATTGTCATGTTCAAGAAACCAGTTTGAGAAGACTGGAGCATTGTGACATGGTCCCTTATCTTGCTGAAAGTGGCAATCAGAAGATGGGGATCAGTGACAGTACTCAGGTTAGCTGCGGTGTTTAAGTCATGCTTAGTTGGCACTGGTCAGGTTTTCCAAAAAAATATCCCCCACACCATTACACCACCAGCTTGAACTGTTCATACAGGGCAGGATGGATCCATGATTTCATGGTGTCTACAGCAAATGCTGACCCCACTAAGTGCTTGTTAACCTACTTACAAGCAGTTCTGCGGTGGTTTGCGCGTACGCCCTTCGGTATACTTTAGTATGTATTTCTTTCGAAACATTAAGTGCTAATCTTAGTCTAAAATAAATAAGGTAACATAACGTGGTTAAAAAAAAGAGTCACAACAAGCACACAGCACCATTTAGAGTTTCTGAAGAGTTTATCTGGTGACTGTAGGCCGAAGCAGGCTAGCTATACCCATTGACTCCCAGTGTTTGAGCTCAGCTAATTAGTGGTGGGTGAGCTGTGCCTGTCTCTTTCTTGTTACCGCACGCACAGTCAAAAGAATGGTGTCTTATCTGCTTGTCATGGACTCTGGACTGAGGTAAGGCTCAAAAAGAAAAAAAGCTGGCATGTCCCTTTAAGAGTCAATGTGTTTTATGTTTAGAAATGGCCTTCTGAATACTCAGATTAGAACAGATGGTTATTTAGTTGCTGCTGCCTTTCTTGTACCACTCAGGCCATTTTTTGTAAACCCGATGATGGTTGTGTTTGAGCATCTCAGTAGATCAGTAGTTAATGAAGCGATCATACCAACCCTTTAATGTGATTTAGTTGCAGAGCCTTAACCTGCTCAGTTTGGAAATAATTCACAGGGCTGTGTTTTGTATTATTTGCATGTTGACAGTAGAAACAATTCATTGTGCTCCTTGGCATGTAACTAATATTATCGATTCCTGCTTAATGAACCCAAGACACGTCCACTCTGATCAAACTTCAGCATCAGTCCAGCTCTGTGCTCACTGTGTGGGTTCATCACATTTGCCTCCGAGGGGCCGACTGAATAAACGCTGGCCACTGAATGTGTCATGGTATTGACAGTTATGTAAGTCAAGCCCTAGAAGA
This sequence comes from Cetoscarus ocellatus, assembly GCA_037902135.1. NCBI lineage: Eukaryota > Metazoa > Chordata > Actinopteri > Labriformes > Labridae > Cetoscarus > Cetoscarus ocellatus. Next base: position 1,079,905 of record JBAMNC010000019.1, on the reverse strand, counting down.
CACTGAAACATTGCTGAAGTCAATCATCTCAAGCATAGGGCAGATAAAGACATGCACAGGGCAGCTCTACTGGCAGGATGAAACAGAAAAGGAGCGTTTTTACAATGACAAGATGAGGCAAGTTGAACCTGAGCAGAGAGTTTCAACAGTTTTACAAGAAAAAACCTGATGACCAAGTAACAAGGACTCAAGACACGTTTTCGTCTGAGTGTTCTTAATGGCTGGGACCTATTTCTTTAGGCACTCTCTCCATGTTTGATGGATTTATGTAATATTTGTGCTGAGGCACCGGACAGAATTAGCAAACAGACTCTGATGTTTTTCTGTTGATCTAACATTATTCCCTTCAGCGACTGGCCCTCCAGATAGAGAACATACCACCGGTCTGGTTTGTAAATAGCAGCTAGCTTACTGAACAGCAGACAAACTAAGAAACCAACAGGATAAGACGAGGAGGAATGTAGAACTCGCTGCCTGCTGAAATTCTTCTGCCTGTTTGTCCAGTTTAAATGAACGCAGCCCCCACCATCTCCTGCTGAAGTGAAACTGAGATACAGCGCTGATTGTGGTTATGTCAGACAAATTTTCACGAGTTGTTCTCTGTACACAACACATACGTCTGCAATTTAAGATGACCTCTAACACTTATGCTGCGGTTAATATCGTCATACTTGAAAGAAAATGACAGGAACTGTTTAAGCTTCAATTTAAAGCAGTCACGTCTACAGTAAAAATGTCAAACATTTTCTTGTTGCAACACCTTCAGAGGGAGAACGAGAAACCTTTCCGTGAAGCATATGAGGGTCATCGGTCACGATCAGCCCTGTTGACAGTAATGGGGTCCTGGAGTCCTCACTAGTATTGCAATCAATACTTCTCTGTTATTATAGAACTACTCCTTTTTTTATAACAAACTTGTATTACTATTATGCCAAATTTGACCTCCAAACAGCTGTGTTTATACAACTTTCTCAGTCACATTTGAACGCATCATGTTGACGTTTGATTTTGCTGTCCTATGCCTAGAGATGCACAGTATTATTGGTTCAATATTAGTTTACATGTTGATGTTTACAGATGATTTATTGGCCACGCCTATTCGCCATATTGGCTGAATATCTGCAGTATAGGTGTCTCATAATGCTTCATTTTTCACTTGATGTCTGCATTAGGATGCCAACATTAACATTTTTAGAGAAGGGCATATCATTGTTCTTGTTTCACATCTGTGTCAAACAAAGAAAATGTCTCAGATAAGGAAAAGGTTGTTTTAGTTCGGTGGAGACTGCATGCTTTGTACATCAAATCTAATAGTCCATTAGAGCAAGACCTATAAAGAAATGATAAAAAGTAGTAGCAGACTCAGAAACTAACTAAATAGATTTTTGAAAATTGGTATTGGTGTGAATTTCTGGTCATAGCTGCGTAAATCTGAGTCCTTCTGCTTCAGTTCTTCCCCTTTTGTTGCCATTTTGACAACTAAATCATAGCTACGAATGAACAGGACAAGTGGATTGTGATAAATAATCAAAAGATACTTTCAGCAGAATTTTCTTTTTCAGTCTGTAGCCATCAAGTGACCATATAACCCTCTTTTTTGATTCTGCAAACCACAAATGGGCTTTTATGTGATCATTTGTGCCTTCGCTGTAACAGAAAGTCCATCAGCTGTCAGCTGGCTGGCAACAAATTTGATACAAATCCATTTTTTGGTATTGAAATGTACTTGCCACCAATTAAGAACCCATTTAACATTCACACTTGAACTTCAACAAGCAGCCTCTACCAGTAACAGCCTTCAGCCAGGCCATTAGTCACACCAGAAGCAATGCTACATGTACTCTCTGCAGTCAACTCTGTGGCATTGTAAGTTTCTTTCTTGGCATTCTACACCTGAGTTGATAAGACATAAGATTTTAGCTGGAGCACAACTTGAGCCATGAATTTCACTGTTTTTCCTGCATAGCCATCTTTCAGAAGTTAAAAAACTCTCACGCACAGTGTTGACATTAATGCAGGGAGGAAGCAGAGCCTGCTGTGAGACAGGAAGCTGCAGGGTTCACGGCGTGGCTAGAGAGGTAAAAGAGAGCGGTGTTGTGAATCCTGGGCAGGAAGCCGCTGTTTGAACTGACACAGTACCTGACATGTGACCCACTGAAGGTGCTTTTTCAAAGAAAATGTGTCATGAAGGTAGTGTAGTCACCGAGTGTCAGACAAGTGCTTGAGGTTTAGTCTGGCCTCTGCTGTGATATCTAACACTGTTTGCATATAAAGATGTAACCTACATGTAACCGTAGACTCCACTTAGCACCTGACACCGATGTCTTCTGCTGAAGTGTGAGTGGTTATACAGTTGTATGCTGCCAAATGTGTTATGGTGAGTTATTTTTAGTTTTGCTGTGTATTTTTAGTTTTTTTCCTGCAGTAAAAGTAACATTCACTTAAAGACATACTCAAAAAAGTTTATAAGTATTATTTCAGTTGATTGTTTCTCCCCTTAAATAACACCAACTGGTCTTGTACTTGACATTGTTGGAAAGCCTGACTTGTTACCCTTACATTGAAGTACAATTTGTCAGGATCATGCATCCGTGGCAAGAGTGACACAGCTTAATGTGTGGGTAGTGCCCCCCCAAATATGTGCCAAAACTCCTTTTCCCCTGAAAGAAAGCCTTGGCGACTCAAGGGTGGAGGGCTGGTCTTATTGGGGTGTTGTCTTCCTGGGACTCCCAACTTCGCACTCTGTCTTTGACTTCACCTGTCCCACAGAACTTGGTCCTAAGTTTAGAAATGGTACCAGGGCTGACACCAAAAATGCTACCACGCCACACACCAGAACACCAACTTCCAGTTGCAGGGTATTTTGGCACTGTTTTTGGGGGGCAATACCCTCACATTTAGCTGTGCTGCTCATTACACAAATTAATGATCCTGACAAGTTGTATCTTGTTCTATACGCTACTAATCAGGCTCTCCAACAATATAAAATACAACACCAGTTATTATTACTGAAGGGGAGAAACAATCAACCAAAATAACATTTTGGGTTTTGCTTTCCCTGGATGGTACCAAGTGAAGAGTTGTATTTCCACAGAATTTCATTCTCATGTGTTACCCCTGAAAAACCCCATGTGTCATGTTCATCTGTTCATCCCCTTAAATATCTTCAGTAAGCCCACACAACAAATTCAGATGCAGACAAGGCATTCTTTTTGTCTCTCTCCTGTGCTGCTGTATTTGTTTATTAACTCTTACAAAATGACAACACCTCTGCTGACCTCACCTGCACTGGCTCAACAGCACCATTGTGTGAACTCAAAGACTAATATATTTTATTTCTATAGAACCAAAAGCTTTATTGAATGATTGGATTTGATACATTCAAATATGTTGATACTTGGCATCCTTGAGTCGATTTACTATTGCCACACCAAATATTGTGATACTATGGTGTATTGAGTTTTACTGTCAACCCTGCCACCCAATATTAAACACACCATGACTTAAAATTAAGTTGCTTAGTTTATTAAGCTAACAACATTTTATCCTGTAAACGAACAACAGATCATAACAGATTTCAATATGTGATGGCTTTTTACTTTGCCTGCTTTTTGAAGGTGTTTGAAATAAACTTATTAATGAACTCCTGCTGGCTGTGTTATAATGTTGACTGACAGGACTTATTACAATGTTAAGATAATATTGCAGAGGCTGCACTTACTGGAGTAGGGCAAGTAACCTGCAGCAGCAGACAAGTTCACAGTTTTTTTCAAGCTGACAGTCAAAAGTACTGAACATTGATTTTAAGTTGATCACTTTGCTTGCTTTTTTATGACTACAGTTCAAATAAATGGTTATAATATATGGCATACACTGTGCTTCTCTCATTTGCAGCCACATTGTATTAACCATGGGAAATATGCTTTGTTAATCATTGACTTTGAACCTTTATTCTTATCAACAAATCACAATTTAAAAAATAAAATACATACATACATACAGTAGAGTATATACAGTATATATATGTGTATATATATATATATATATATATATATATATATATATATATATATATATATATCAGCCCACTGCGATTGTTGTTGATCTGTCTTTATTGTTCACTTCTTTATTACTATTTCTGAAAGTTTCCTAGCAGAGATGCTATGATTGGTAAAATCAAAGTACACAATAGTTACCTCTGCCCATGATGAATGGCTGTTCAACACGAGTCTGTTTCTGCTCAAGATTTCCCGCTGCTTGATGAGAGGTTTTTTCTTGCCTCTAACTTGCCAACTTTGGCTAAGTGCTGTACTCATAGTGGATTCATGTCGGGTTTGGAACAGAAATAAAAAAAATCAATAAATGAATAAAAATAAAATTAAGTAAAGAATTTATGATTAGAAAAATAAGAAGAGTATGGAACTGACCTACTCTTTTTTTAAAGCGGTGAGAAATAACAGTTGTTTTGATTTAGCGCTGTGCAATAAAGATTGATTGATGACGAGGAAGTTTGTGTTTTTGCCAGCATTTGTCCATTTGTTTGTCTGTCTGTCTGTGAGCAAGATAAGATAAGACTCTTGATCTAGTTTTAGGAAATGTCAGTCAACCCATTAGCTTCTGGTAGTGATGTGAATTGAATGTAGATCCAGGGATGTTTTAAAGGACTTGCCAACATTGTGAGGTAGGGCAGTTCTCAACAATTGTAAAAAATTCAAAAAGTTCTTAACGGATTTTAATTACTTTTTTAGGGAATGCTGGTCATTGCACAAGGGACAAGTGATTCAATTTTAAAGATAACCTGAATGTGAATGCAGATCCAGGAATTTCTTAAAGGATTTGTTAGCAAATGTTCGAGATAAGGCAGATTGCAACATTTTTGGTTATAACTCTTCTAAGAATTCAGAAATGTCTTGGCAGATGTTTTTTTTCTCTGAGCACTTGTAGTTTAAGCAATCTTTCAATAATTTTCCCAACTGCCAATGCTAATATTTTCTCCAGCACCTGATTTTGGGTGCAACTCACCCACAATTATAACACTATTCTCGTGTCTGAACATGTAAGCAGATCAGAGGTTGCACAGCAAATGACTGCATCTGCCCAATAACAAACACCAAATCAGCAGTCAGGTGTGACAGATGCAAATGTGAAAGTTATTCAAACCAAAGACCAACAAATACTACTGATGATGTTTTACGCCTTCAATCACATTTTTAAATTAAAGACCTTAAATCTCTAACTTTTCTTGTAAGACGTCTTGAATTTGCTTGTGTAGGTGACTGTACACAGCACGTGTTGCAGCTTTTATGGCAGAGTGTCACAATAAATTTATTATAAGCCAAAAAGAGAGAGAAGGAAACAAAGATCATCTAAGAAATTTAGGGAATGGTTGGTTGGCTGACTGGTACAAATAACTGTCAGCTGGCAAGCTGCAAGAAATGAAAAAGCTTTCAGAATTAGAAATGTGTGAATAAAGGCCATTAAGTCCTACGCAAAATTTGAAAAACAGAGACACTTCTCAGTACATTCTTTGTCTTTATTAAGGCCATGAAGAGGTCATATAATATAAGTTTAAATGCTTTTTCACGTGTTTACATTTCTCCTCCATATGATAAGAGTACTTCTGTGCACAAGACAAGAGGTAGCGGCAACAAGACCACTCTCCCTTATTCCATTTACAGTGCCAGTAGCTGCTTTAGGCTTGTTCCTTCAGCCCCCTGAATAGACCTACCACTGTTGCATCCTACCACTGTTTAAGCAGTCAGTAAAGTCCATTGGCCTGAGGCGGCAAACCTAGTGCTGACCGTAAACCGTAAACTGAATGCAAAGCTACTGAAACTGACTGAGCTGCACTTAATGACCAATGACCACAGAATAGACTGGACTCAAGTGTAGAAGGAGGCTCCAACAGAGTGACTCAGACTGAGTTGGATCAGGGTTACTCAGTATGATTGTGAACATACCCTAAAAGTCATCAAAATCAAATATGTGCAAAGGCAAAATATGAGCTCTTTAATAAAACCAGTAAAGGTATTTGATTTTATATAGCGTGCCGCAGCCCTGTCTTCTCTTCTTTCCAAAGCTCCTACATGTGAACATATCGATCTTTAAACAATAATACGTTAATGAAATAAATACATTCAGTGCCTTTCTTAAGATCTTAAGGTGCGTTGATCCAGACATTCCTCCTCCAGGCTCCGTCTTATATTCCATAAAACTGCTGAAGGTGAAACTGAAGATTCAAACGCTGACTCTTGCTGACAGGCTGGTTAATGAATTCCTGAGTCTCGGGCTGTTTTGGATTTTTGTGTCACACATGGGTGCTTGTTTGGGGCGTGGCACTGCAGGAACACCAACAGGAAGAACAGGTTTACTGTCAATATGCTAACGCAACACTCACAAAGCTGGCCGAGAGAGAGGGACTAGACCGATAAAACAGAAACAGTCTGGCTCTTGTCACTCCTCTGATCCAGTGTATTGTTATTAGCAGGATAATAAAGGGACAAACAGCAGCTGAAAGAGAGTGCATTTGCTTTATTTTGACACTAAAGGATTCAGAGTCCTTCCCATGGAGTTTGCTATTTTATAAAGGAGTGGCTCTGCTCGAGTAGGAAGTCTGAGAGTGATAAACACCTCAGTAAAGTCAACCTGAACATGCATGATTTTCCAGACCTGTCATAGTTCAGGTTAGGTTTCTGGCACCAGACAAGTCTGCACAGGCGAAGACTCCCTCGATAATATCACAAAAAGATAAATCTTTGAGGTTGTCTATTTCTGAGCTAAAGAACTTCAATTGAATGTGTTTGTCTGTAAAACAAATGTGAAAGTGAAATAATTGTGGTCAGATTTCAAATGCTTGATCATTTGTCATGACTTGTGAGTGTACAAGTTTGTAAGCTTGATAAAGGGAGGGATTAGAGATTGTTTGAACTGCTTTAAGACCTCAGAATAACATGTTCATTTAGTGACAGGGTGGAGTTAGACTTTTGGACTTTTGGGTCATATTTCTTGTACACACATTATTAAGATAGAAATCATAACTAGACAAGGTCTTAGCGTGTGCGCACGTGATCCTAAGTGTTTATTTTCAAATGTACAAACACCTTCAGGTTATCTTTTTTCTGCACCATTTTCATAGCAAACTTTGTATCTTTACCCTGATCCCTATTCAACAACAAGATGGATAACGCTTTCATAGTTTGAGTGCTTAGGTGGTTTATGTAACAACGAAATGTATTATCATTAAGTATTAATCAGGAAGAAGTGTTTTACAAATTGATTTAAAGGAACTTGAGGATACTTTTATAAAGTGATATGAGAGCCAATATTTCACTTTAATTTTGGTACATATATCCATTTTTGTTGATTGCTAGGGTATGTTCACCATCAGAAATGTTAAAAAAGTAGTACGCCTTAGGTCACTTTCACATAAAGTCTCTATAAAGACTCTATTCAGTTCTGGAATAAAGTTTCAACACTGCTGCAAGTTTTACTTGGTTTATTTTCTGCACACTGAACTTAGTCAAGCTGACCAAAGCCTGTCAAATGTTTTGTAATCTAGCCTCCTGCCACAAATTGGGACTGTAACTGCAGTTTCTGTTCTGCCATTGTTGGACTATGACCCAGAAATACACTTATGGGGTTTAAGTTATGGTGCGCCCCATTTACATCGGAACTGGGAAAAGGGTAGTGGGAATTATGCCACATCCCAGCTAGATGCATTCCAGTTACAAGCTGGTAAAGTCTTGCTAGCTTAAGGACATCTGATTTGGGAGAGGGAAATTCCAACCAAAAGGGACGTTCCCAGTGACGTTATCTAATTTGTTACTCTGACTATCTCCAGGTCAGCTGGAGCCTAACATTATAACATTGTTAAGCTCAAAGCACATTTGAAATATACCAAGCTAAAACATGAAGCTGCATTTAGGCTGTGTCAGGGAACACTTAAATATTGACAGGAGTGTTGTGTAAATGCATTTAGAACAGACTTGAAGACATTAATCTATTATCAGAGGCTGGCTGTGCTAGCTATGCTAACGTTAGCCATATGTTGCTTGATATTGTTTATTAATGCTATGTTAGCTTACTCTCTGTTGTTGTACCCAGCCAAAACCAAGCCAGAATGCACAGCCCATGATTCCATGCCTTGTTTGGTCATTGGTTGGTTTGGGATAACTCTCATACCACGAACCAAACTCCGGTCTACTTGGAGGTAAACTGAGAACCCTGTTATCAAGCAGAAAACAGTTCAGTTCTTTGGTCTGCGTCAGAGTTTGTATGAGCTTGCCCACCACCTCACATCGAACCTACTTTCAAAAAAAAGACAAACCAGAGTTAGCTTGGGTTGGACCAAATATGTTTGGTGTAAGGTAATCTAAGGGTTGTGTTACAGTGTCTGTCCCATTTAGGCTCCCTTTCTCATGTAGGCCCAGTCAGCTGTGATTGGTTGAGCAGTCTACTCAGTGTTGATTGGGTGATTGGTAAGTTCAGTGCTGTTTGGCGCCGTGTTGTCAATGACTTGGCATTCATTGTAACTTCTATGCTCTGCATAGGCTTGCCATGTCGAAGCCAATGGACTTAAACTGTCAAAAATACATATGTAGGATGTCACGCTGGTAGATCTGGTAGCATCTGAGGCTGTAAAGGGGGGGGAACCTGTTGCTGTGGATATTTTGTCTCGTGTGTAGAAGTTTTCTTATTACAAGTAGGAGTCGTTTAAAACACAAAAGGGGACATGTAGAAGTCAAAAAAGCATAATATGGGTGCTTTCAAAAATTGTGTCCTGATCCTTATTCAACAGCAAAAGGGGAAGCACTTTAACATCAGATTTCATAGTTTGAGTGCTTTGGTGGTTTATGTAATCACAGAGTGTATTATCATTAAGTATTAATCAGGAAGAAATAGATCTGCTAATGTGAGAATAATCTTATTCAATAATTAAAGTCAAGAGTTGTGTGTTGCACCAACCAAACTTGAATGAATCTTAATAAAAGCTTTGCAAACAGAGTTTCAGATTGGTTTTATTTGGTTGACCAGCCATGTTAAATTACAGCATTTAAATATCTTAACATTATGATTACTGAAAAGTTGGTCATTAAAGAGGACAATTTGTATAAAATATTTGTCTGTCTGTATTATTTCAATAAAAATTGCTTAAAAAATATTTTAGCACACAAAAGTCCTCTGATGAAAGTGTACCAGTTCTCTAGGCACCAGGGATGGGACGATTATACAGTGTATACTGTAAATGTTAATTGCAGTTTAAAAAAAATCACAGTTAACTAATCCTTAAGGCCTTCCAATATGATTTGTTTTCCCTCACTTCAAAAACATACCAGGCTCTTGATTCCGGCACCTTGCAACCTGCACAGACCATTAACAAAGTGACACTGGATTCCCCAGATAGAGCTTCTTCTGCTCTTGTAAATGTAAATGTAAATGTTCTTTATTTATACAGCCCTTTACAACAACCCTTTCGGTGAACCAAAGTGCTTTAAAATAGATAGTAAATAAAAAAGGAATAAATAAAAAAAAATAAAATCAATAAAAACAATAAAAGCAATAAAAACAATGAAGCAATAAAAGCAATAAAAAACAGTAAAATAAAGTAAAAGTAATAGTGTCACCACACTACTGGGTATTAAAAGCCAACCTAAATAAATAGACGTTTTCAGTCTAGATTTAAAGAGGCCCCGGTCAGAAATAAGACGCATTTCAACAGGGAGCTTGTTCCAGAGTCTGGGGGCAGCAACGGAAAGGACTTGGTCACCCCAGTGTTTGTACTTTGACCTGGGCACTTCCAGAAAAAGTTGGTTAGATGACCTCAGCGTTCTACCAGGCTCCCGAACAGTTAAAAGCTCAGTTAAATACAAAGGGGCGAGGCCATTAAGAGCTTTAAAAACAAACATTAAAAGTTTAAAGTCAATCCTGTAATGGACGGGAAGCCAGTGAAGGGATTTTAGAACAGGAGTGATGTGCTGTCGCCTATTAGTGATGGTTAAAAGACAGGCAGCAGCGTTTTGCACAAGCTGGAGGCGACCAAGAGAAGCCTGGGAGACACCAACATAAAGAGCGTTGCAGTAGTCCAGCCTTGAACTTATAAGCGCATGGATGGTTTTCTCTTGTTAGCCCTTAGCCACAAAGAGGCTACAAATTGGACCATAACTCCAACACACTTATGATGCACGGATAAAAGCATTGTAGAAATAAGGTGCAGATGATGCTGACAGTGAGGTTAGCAACTTTTTATCAGTTGTTAACAAATATCTGATGAAAACATTGACCATTGTTGTTTATCTTTAATTTTGCTCTCAGGATTACTGCCATGTTTGCAGTTTACTTCTAACATAACAGGTAGTTGCATACAGCCTAAGGTCTTTTGTGCCTTCTAAAGGACAAACTTCAAGTATGCCTCAGGCTTTACCATGAGTACTTTGCCTGCAATCCTTTGCTAAAATCACTCAAACTTAAGTGTTGAATAATTAAGACAATGTGGAAGTGCATACCTTGACTGTGCACTTGACTGTGTACTACCAGGTCCTGTATGAAAGTGCTTGTTTAAACAGTCAAGCTATGGAACAACAAGAATAAAGTTTGGAATCCATTTTTTTCTGCATGAAAGGGAAATTTCTTTACCTCATTCATTTGGATTTTATTAAGTTGATGAGCTATCTTTTAAATTGTGGGGTGTATTCAGGTTGACTGGCAGTGCAGCTTATTGTAGTTTAAGGTCTTCAACAAACTGACCACCTCTGTTGGGCCTCAAAATGTCTACACGGAAACCAGTAGGTGGTATATACTTTCTGTGGTTGGTGCCTCAGATTAACCTGTTACTTAATTGAAATTTAGTAAGTTTATGCCTTACGTACAGAGGCTATATCTCCAGGCAGATGACCTGGGTTAAATTCTATCCTGTGGCTCCTTTTCCATGTTATACCCTTTCCCCCATTTCATACTCTTTCCTCTGTCCTGTTGAAATCAGGAGAAAAAGCTCATTTAAAATGGAAAAGTATTTTTAAGTCAACTTCACTGATGGATTGGTTGATGGAATGATATATGCACTTACTGTCATTGTTATGCTGTGTCGGGAATGTTAATCTTTGCTGTGATGAAGCAGCAGAAGCTAAAAACAAAGGCCAGAGGGGTAAATTCATGAGGCTCTTTGTGTTTATGTTAAAACATTAAAGGGAAATGGAGCAGCAGTTGGCTGGCTGCTTTACCACCACCACACAGACAAGCTTCTTCCTGCTTGTAATGGGCGTCAAGTATGTGCTTCTGATAATTGCTTACACCTTTTTGTTAAAAGAGGGTGCCAACTGGATCTGTGTTTTTAAAACTTAAAACAGAAAGCTATCTCCGAACACAACCAGTGCCTTGTGACTGTAACATCTTTGAACATTTTCACAAGTTATGGATGGATATTCAAGGCTTGGTATTAAGAACAAAAAAGACAAAATACGACTGGAAAGTCATGGACAGGTTTTTTTGAAAGGCCATATTTTTATTTCACAGACCAGCAGTTGCAGGGGGCTGGGCCTTGTGAAACAAACAAAAAATGTGGATAACAAACAAAACCCACCACCACACAAGATCAGTCTGAGCCATGCACTTGTCTTTCTGAAAAACTGTATGGAAACAAAATTGATATTATGATTCAATCAATGACTGTATTATCTGGTTACTTTCCACTAGTCTGTTCATGGGTGTGTTTGAAGGGGTTTATTTTTCATGAAAGTGTATCTGATCAGTTAGTTTACATCATAGAGAAAACCTATAAAAAGAGACTCTTCCTGTTTCAACAGCTACTGTTAAAACAACACCAAGGAAAAGCTGACTTAAGTCAACAGTTAACATGGTTGCTAATTATAACACCAGAAATTGTTCATCAGTGTTTATTTCTTCCATCAGGCATTACTCAAAGCCATTGCAGCCTTAAGTGTCATTCGCATTCACGTACCGCTCCCTGCCCCTTGCTCTGTCGGGCCAGAGGGCGCATGCAGATGTCAGTGAGCAGGGTCATGAAAGCTAATGGAGGGGATGAGCATTGCGCCCCTCACACTGTCATTTTAGTTATTTTAGTCCAACAGTCCATAGCCCAATAAAAATGAGCTTGAGACCCGATTTGGGTTGCGACCAAAACTTTGGGAAAGGCTGTTCTGTCTGATCTAATGTTACCTGTAGTAGCCATTTTTACAGTGTATTAATGCAAAAGTGCTGCAGCAAAGCTCTGCTGTCATTACATCTCTAGACATTTATCCCTCGAGGATGTGATATGTGTGTTCATTCCCACTGTGTTGCAGCTTTTGAAGAGCACAGGAGAACGTGGCATGTCATACAAATACAGTGCTACTCTTCCTCCACTGGGTGAACGTTCTCACCTCTCAACAGTATTACACGCCCTGTACCACCTCAGAAGACAAAGTTAGAGGAGCTATTGGCTAATGATGGTACCAGGTTGGACTCTCATTTGCCTTCAGACATGCCTTTATTCTCAGTGACATGGATTCAACAAGGTGCTGGAAATATTTCCCAGAGATTTTAGTCCATGCTGACATAAGTGTCACAGAGTTGCTGCAGATTTGTTGGCTGCACATCCAGGATGAGAATGTCCCATTCCACCATGTCCCAAAGATGTAGGATTCAGCTGGTCCAGGCCAATGGAGTACAACGGACTTATCGTCATGTTCAAGAAACCAGTTTGAGAGTGTTGGAGCTTTAGAGCTTTGACACATTGTAGAATGGATCCATGCTTTCGTGTTGTAATGACGAGTGTAGCTTTAGCCTGTTTTATTGTAAAGTGCCTTGAGATAACAATTGTTATGACCTGGCACTATACAAATAAAGATTGATTGATAGATTGATTTACCCCGAATTCGCACCATTTTGGATGTTGCAGCAGAAATCAATACTCATCAGACCAGGCATCATTTTTCCAGTCTTCACTATCCAAATCTGGTGAGCTCATGTGGGTTGTAGTCATCGTTTCTTGTTCCTAGCTGTCAGGAATTGCACCCGGTGTGATCTTCTGCTGCTGCTGCACATCAGCTTCTAGATATGTGCTCAGAAATGGTCTTCTGCATACCTTGGTCATGTCGGGTGGTTATTTGAGTTACTGTGACCTCCCTATCATCTCAAACCACTGTGGTTCAACAAGACATTTTCACCCAAAGCACTTCCACTGACTGGATATTTTCTCTTTTTCAGACCATACTCTGTAAACCTTTTAGATGGATGTACATGAAAATCTAGACCAGCAGTTTCTGAAATACTCAGACCAGCCAGCCTGGCTCCAACAACCATGCCATGAGCCACTTTGACTTATCCTATCAAATTAATTACATCATTAACAGTGCTTTAGCTTTAGTCCAGCTTCACAGTAGTCATGAAGCACGTTAGCATGCATATTATCAGGACCTCAATGAAATCATCCATCATTAATTCTGTTACTTACACTTGGGCTTTTCCTGCTGTGACATGAGGAAATGTTCTTTGTGTTCAGGCCTGTAGGATTATTTATCTGTTAGGAGCAGCCATGCAGTTATCATGATACAGCTAACACAACTTCATACAATATAGAGGTTTTTATAGAGGACGTATGAGAATGATGAGTCTTAAAAACACAGAGCTTCAGAGGTGTTTTTAATCATGTGTTTCTGATCAGACCATCTGTCACACTGAGTGGGCTTCTACAGATGAAGCTCAATTGACATTTTCTCTCACCCTGTATTTATCTCGTTGGACCTCTTAAATCAGGAAGAAATGCACCGCCTAACTTCTTTCTCTAATTTAGGGGGCTGTACCTGTATTCAAAGCCACCCACAACATACCACTGTTGTTAGCCACATGTACTGCATATGTAAGGATTAAATTAAAGCCCTAACAGCTTTAATCAGAATCAGAATCAGCTTTATTGGCCAGGTATGTTAGACATACAAGGAATTTGATGCCGGTTCACTTCACTCTCTAAGTACAGAATAGATACACACTGTGTACATACATTACAGACAGAACAGAAGCAGAAATCACAAAGCAAAGGTCCCATGTTAAGCTAAATTTACTTCTTCTTATTTTTTTTTTTACTAAAATGTGTCCATGGCCAACTCCTTTCTCTCAGTCCTTTGCTTTACCTTTAAGAAAGTGTGTGCGTTGCTGTCTGTTTCCTCTAATGCTGTCATCATAAGGGGACATGCCACCTAACCCAATGGGAGACACTCCCTGGGCCATGTGTTTTATCAGTCTAGAACTGGTGTTGACATGTCTGTGCAGCCACAGTAAACATGAGGGCACAGCACTGGGAAGCTGAGGCCATGTCCACTTACTCAAGATGGGCATGATCAGACAGAGCTTATGAGGATGTACACTCAAACAGCCTGTTTCAAACAGGGTGGAAACAGAGGGGTTTATTGGCACGCCAAAATCAAAATCAAGGTCCGGAGGGAAGTTCAAGTTTCATGTTAATGCTAATAATGCTAATTCTATTACCACAGACACACACTGCTGCCACCAGCTATTTTTTTTTTTATCTCTGACTGGATAGTGATGTGTGTTGAAGAAAACGGCACATGGCCAAATGTATACAGTATTTGGTTTTTTAATCAGTTTGAAGTATGATCATTTTTGGCACACAGCAGCCCTTCATTTGTTGACCTATACTGTATAATGCATACTGCAAACTCAGCGTTTTCACAGTGATACAGTCCTTGGAGGGGAAGAGGAGCCGATTTGAGTCATCCTGCTTGACTTCATCCCTCATGTTGATTTTTAAAAAATGTTTCTGCACTTATACTGTATGGATTTAATCAGTACATTCTATAAAGATGCTCAAATAACATAGCATGCTTTTCTTAATAATTATTAAAAAGTATAGTTTGAAAGTTTTTATTTAAATTTTCTTTAGCCAAAAAAGAGGTTGAGTCAACAGCCTTTAGTGGTAGTTTGGAAATGCGAACCCAACCTTTACTTTAATTGCAGCACTAATAAGGGGAGAAAGAGTGTTTAAAAAGCTGAATGAAAGTTCTGTGAGTCTTGTTTTGTATCAGAATGTTGTCATTATCAGTATTTATGTATTTTCGTATCCTGGCAGCATTCAAAATAGTGATCCATAAAAAGGCCAGTGTTCAGAGATTCTGTTTATAAGTCAGCCAAACAATTATCCGCAGGGATTGTTCAAGCCTTTTTGGCATGTTGGTGCAAGTCCTGGATGCATTGGTTGTGTCAATGAGAGTTACTGAATTCTAAACCTTTTAAGACTGTTTGACTCCATAAATCTTTCTTTTTTCTTTTCAGCCGTTTTTCCAGCTGGTGAAACTAAGAAAACTCGGCCTCAGTGACAACGAGATCCAGAGACTTCCGCCTGAGATAGCCAATTTCATGCAGCTTGTTGAACTAGATGTTTCTCGAAATGGTAAGAAAATAAAAAAAAACACAGAGAGCAAGGAAACAAAAATAAACTGTGACATTACTCATATTCACGTTTGTTACATATTGCATTTCTTAGCTGTTTTTTTCTGGTTATATTCCCTGGCAGGGAGTTTTTTTATTCTTTATTTTTTTTTTGATTGAGCAAGGCAGCTCTAAGCTCAGTGTATAAATCACATCGACAGATTTACTCCTCTGGTGGAGTTGCTGAAACAAACAAGCATGAAAATGAAGTATGGTTTGCATTAGCTTGAATCTGCCGAAACATTTTCATAGCCCTGAAAACTTCGCTTGAGATGCAGTGATAAGATTCGTGTTGCAACAGAGAAGGCTGTTCACTGGTAAGAGTGAAGTGTGAAATTGAAACTTATTTAGTTAAATAGGACAAACTGACATCAAAATTGTTTGGTCATAGATAAATGGGGTTCTTTTTCCTGTCCGTCAGTACTTTAGTTTTTATCAGTACTGAGGCATTTTTATAGACACAGGCATTGAAAGGAAAATTGTTTTTCAGTGTTATGTGCCACTACTTTACCGTCAACAGGCAAACGGATTTAAGAGTAGCACCATTTCTCTTGTCAGTTCTTGTGTGAGTTTTAATCACCTTTATCTAAAACCTTATTCTGACTTGTATTCAGGGTCTGAATTGACACACCAACCAATCTCAAATGGGGGGCTGACTTTCCATTTGGCCACTAAGTTTTAGAGGGTTATGTGCCAAATGATGGTTAAATGCTTATTCCACAAACATCCATTCACAAGTTATGCTGAGTTTAAAGCTCTGCAGGTGTAAATGTAGCTTTTTTCACAACCACACGGAGGGGAATTGATGGACTGGCACTTTATATCATATTAAAAAGACTTAAACAAATAAATAAGAGATATATATGAATTTTTATGTCAGTTCTTTGCTAATTGTAATTCTTTTTACATTTTTTCAGCAGGCTACTGTCCTATCATCTTGCTATTAATTATTACTATTATTATCATTTCTTTTGACATTTTAATTTTAATATGAATATTGGCAGTAAATACCAATTTTTATTCTAAATATTTCTTTGCAATGTCTTTATTTTCTGATCTGATTAAATATCCAGATCTGCGGAACATATTACTATAGATTAATTGAATACAATAAAACAAATGTATTTGACAGAAAAGACAATTTACTCTTTTGCCCAATAAAAAATCTGCTTGGCCAGGCCTTTGCTGGAGGGAGAAATTTTCAGTTTTAGACCTTGCTTGAATTCTTTACCACTGAGTTTCAAAACTTATTTGTAATTTATTGTTCCTGTAAAATTTGTTTGAGGCCAAATAGAGTGGATAAGAAGTATAGTAACTGTTTGTTCTCTCTTTGCTCAGATATTATGGAAATTCCAGAAAGCATTTCATACTGCAAAGCTCTCCAAGTGGCCGATTTCAGTGGAAATCCATTAACAAGGTAATCATACAGATTATGTTGTTTTCACTATACTAAAACATTTCATCCTTCTTTCATTATTAATCATTTACATTTGCTCCTTTCTTAATATCAGCTCTTAAGGCTGCAGCATTGCTGAAATACACATTTACCACAATCAGGATCATAAATACGGTGTTAAACATGACAGGTTTACTCATACATCATTAATCTTACAACAATGAT
Source organism: Cetoscarus ocellatus (assembly GCA_037902135.1). Taxonomy (NCBI): domain Eukaryota; kingdom Metazoa; phylum Chordata; class Actinopteri; order Labriformes; family Labridae; genus Cetoscarus; species Cetoscarus ocellatus. Next base: position 1,062,846 of record JBAMNC010000019.1, on the reverse strand, counting down.
TCACTGCAGCCAACATTGTTTTTGTAATCTGTAATTTGTGTAAATGTACTGCCTTTCTTTCTGTTTTTTCCTCTATGATTTTGTTCTTGTGTCTTAATTATGTCATTGTTTTGTGGTGTTATTACACCACAATAAAACATGATATTGTCTCAGAGGAGTAAGCAAATCTTTATAGAGATTATAAGTTCTTGTGGTACTGAGAGTTTTCTTTCTATTTTTTTCTTCTCTTTTTATTTTGAAGACCTCTAGTTGTTACGTGTTCTCATACACTCTCCTTGACAGACTGCAGATTGTGCATTATATGCCTCTCTTTGCGTGGGTGAGACTTTCTGCAATTTGCACCTCAGCAGGGACTGAACCACATCACATTGCAGTGTGTAGTCCAGGAAGCAATGTTGAAGAGCAGCACAAGTGCTTCAATACTGGTTCAATACAGCTAAAGTGCACACACAAACACACACAGAATGCTATTTATTCCACAGTAGTAACCTAATTTCACTCTGTTTCCAGCCTTTTTTCCACATTTTAAACAGCTAAACAGAGAAGATAGACTGCTTCCTGTCGTTATGTAATTAAACAGGCTCATTCAGTGTCCCCACAGATCACTAACAATGCCTTAAAGTGTCTGGAAATATAAATTACATTTTTAAATTATTAAATGTCTTAAAAATGTGTTTTTACTCTTGAGATGTATTAGATTTTAGATGGCACTTTTACTTTGTTTTTCCTGGATATTTAATCAAATATACACTTTATAAATAATAAGAAATAAATACATATTGATTTTATGCTGGCATTAAATCAAAACATTGCCTTAAAGCAAAAATTCTGCATCTGGTTCTTTTTTCTGCTTTAAATACAAACCAAGAGCTTCCCTAATGTTTTTTTTACCATCTTTGGTAAAGGACTTCTAAAATACATGAAAAGTCAAAACTATGATTACCTCTTAGTTCCAACTCTTGAGTTCAGCACATCAGTTTCAGGTTGATTTCGGGTTTCCTGTATAATTTAATCAGTGGAAATAATGTTTGTATTAGCGAGGTTACTTTACACGCAACTTCAGTGTTCTGTGGTCCAATAGCAGGAGCAGGTGCTTTTTGTTTATGGAGACTAACTGAAAGCTTGCCTCATGAATATATAAACCCTGATTCCAATGAAGTCGAAACATTTTGTAAAATGTAAATAAAAGCACAGTACAATTATTTGCAAAATGCTTAGACTGCCACTCAATTGAAAACACTTCAAAGACAAGATATTATCACTCATTTTGAATTTAAAGCCTGCAGCATGTTCAAGCAGAGACAGGGCCACATTTCCCACTGTGTTACATAAACTTTCCTTTTAACGCTCAATAGGACACTAAGTGTTGAAGCTTCCTAGGTGGAATTCTTTCCCATTCTTGTTTGATGTACGACTTAAGTTAACAGTTAGCAGTCAGAACTTCCCTCCGGACATATTTACCTTGAAGCCACGCTATTGTAACATTGGCTTGGTATTGTCTTGCTGAAATAAGCAGGGGTGTTCCTGAAAAAGACGTTAAGATGGCAGCATATGTTGCTCTAAAACCTCTTTGTACTGTTCAGCATTAGTGGGGCCTTCAAAGATGTGCAAGTTACCCATGCCATGGGCACTAACCCTCCTTGGCTTTTGAACTTTGTGCTGATAACAATCTTGATGGTCCTTTAACCCGGAGGACACGACGTCCATGATTTCCAAAAACAATGTGAAATCTGGACTCTACTGACCACAGCTCACTTGTACACGTTGGGTCAGTCCATCTCAGATGAGCTTGAACTGAGAAAAGCAGGTGGTGTTTTTGGGTGTTGCTGATATCTGGCTTTCACTTTGTATTGTAGAGTTTTACCTTGGACCTGTAGATCCAGCAATGATCCTGAGTGCATGTCGTAATATCCTTTACAGATTGATGTCAGATGTTGATGCAGAGGGATCAAAGGTCATGGGTATTCAGTGTAGGTTTTTTTGCTCTTGCTGCGTACATGCAGAAATTTCTCTAGATTCTTTGACTCTTTTGATGATATTATGGACTGTCATTGATGAAATCCCTAAATTCCTTGCAAATGTTTTTTTGCAAGTTACTCTTAGGCAAACTTTGTTTCAGTTTGATAGTGGCGGTGGGGTAGTCTTGTTAAAGGGAGTGAGAGACACTTGGCAAATTGACCTCAGGCGTGAATCAAACCCTGGCTTGTTGAAGCATATACGGGACACGACTGGTAGCTTACCACTCTGCCAAACCAGCACCCAATTCCTTGCAGGTGTATGTTAAAAATAATTCTCAAATTCTTCAAACTCCTGAACTTTTTGCTCATGCAGTTGTTCACAGAGTGGTGAACCTCACCTCGTCCTGGCTTGTGAATGACGCAGCCTTTCAGAGATTTCAGACACTCACCTGTGACCAGTTAACCTGTTCACCTGTGAAAATTCCAAGCAGGTGTTTTTAAGCATACTTTGACTTTCAAGTCTTTTGTTGCCCCTGTCCCAGCTTTTTCATAACATGTTACGGGTACTAAACTCAAAATGAGTGAATATATGCAAAATACTGTGTTTTATCTGTTTGAATATTAAATATCTTGTCTTTGTATGAAACAGTTTGAATGGAAAATGATTATTTTTAGCTTTTTATCCTTCTGATGTCCAAAGTCAAAACACGTGATTTTAGAGTTTCAATTTGCAAAAGAGCTGCAGTTCAAAGGACAGAGATAAAGGCTAACAGCACAAATAAATTCTATTAACTTTTTAAGAGTCCATGGCTGGATTGTGATGAACTCTCGCCCAGAGTTTTGTCGTTTAAAAACAAATTGACATGACTGTTGGGGGAAAGAAAACCCATGCTTTTCAAAGAATTTGATGTCCAGTATATTAGCTTAAGTGTTTAAAAGCATTTGAATTGGATTATTTTCTGTTTCAGCTGGCATCTAACACTCTGTCTTCTCTGTTATTTCTCCTAGGTTACCTGAAAGCTTTCCAGAGCTACGCAATCTCACATGCCTTTCCATCAATGATATTTCATTACAAGTTCTTCCAGATAACATCGGAAAGTAAGTAAAAGCACTGCCTCATCGTACAGTACATGCTTTGATTGTTAAGTACATCCAGTGTTTGCCAGTTAAACATTTTCTGTAGTTGGACAGCAGGAGAAAGAAGGATAAAGTTTATAATGGCTGATAAGTGTTTCTCTGATTGTTCAAAAATGGTCTTTAAGACTCCTGTAACCTTTAGAAAGCGTTTTGGAGCAGCAGCTTGAGATGCAGGTATGTAATTAATGTTGACATCAGGGCCAGAAAACATCCCACGTGTCTCTCTGTGCATTTCCTGGCGTCGATACTTTCCTTTAAAATGTGTTGAACTCAAAACATTTTTTAAAGTGGCACTTCTCTGTCTGAGTGACTCTTATCTAGCAACGTGGTTGACAATTGTGGCTGTATTTTTAGCCAGAGAGCACTTCCTCCCACACAGCAATTAACACATGGCATAAGAGCGTTTCATCTTCTCTCAAATGTAAACCTTCTGCTGTAAAGACACCGAAAGGTTATCCACTTAGAGCTCACTGCAACGAAAATACACACGGCATTTTAGAGTGCAGGCAGTACTTTTGTTTGTCCCTCCTCGATGGCAGGGCTGGGTGACACGGGCTGAAAATCAGACCTCTGTATTGTTTGGCTAAATGGAGATGTATGATTTTCATCCTTTTCTGTGCCAGGCTACAGTAGCTGTAGACTAAGGAAGTTGACCCAGATGTGCCTCTGTCCAGCAAAACCTTTGAGCTTTTCCCAGAGTATTCCAAGGATTTTCAAGGCAGAAAGGGATGTATCACTCCTCAATTGGACTGAAGTCGGAATCACTGAATTCCCTCAGGCTGTACATTGAGAAACATTGTTCTTAAACTGTTGGACTATTTGCTCGCACAGTTGTTGAGTTGTTGGTGAACCTCTCCCAATCTTTGCTTGTGAACGCCTGAGCCTGTCTGGGGTGCTCCATATATATTCAATCATGACGCTCACCTTTTTCTCAACTTTCCCCGTCTTTTGATTCCCCTGTCGCAGCTTTTATAAAATGTGTTACAAGCATCAAACTCAAAATGAGTGAATATTTGCAAAAAAAATTACATTTATCAGTTTGAACATTATATATATTGTTTTCTTGGTGTATTCAGTTAGATATAGGTCAACAAGGATTTGCAAATCACTGTATTTTGTTTGTTTTTGTTCAAATTGACACAATGTCCGAACTTCATTGGAATAGGGGTTTGAACCAGTGTTAATTTTGACAGCACTTTTTAAAGTGTAAATTTTAAGGCATTTTTTGTTTCCTTGAATGTCTGAAGTCATGTTTAACACTTGGATAAAATGAAACATCTAATAACCCTTTATTGAGTGCTAGTAAAGTTTAAATGTAGAAGTTAACAGAGACAAATTGAACTTTTGTGTGAAATGCAATCACCTTTATTCAGGCTACCTGGCAGAGCATCTCAGTTACAATACCAGAATTGACAACAAACAGTGAACCTGCTCTACATGAATATCAAAATGAAGCTAAGGCAGCTGTGATTGGATGTCCCTCTTAACTCATCCAACCTTTCCACACAACCAAAGTAGCTGTGATTGGATATATTCCTAACTTGTCCCTGCTTTCTACATGACCAAACTAGGTCTGATTGGATTCAGTCTCTGTCAAACATTTTCGTCTGGTTTTTGTTGCCAAAAATGTCAGTTAATTTAGTTTTAGTTTTTGTCCATGTGCACTTGTTTTTATTAGTTACTGTCTGGTTTTCGTCAGGGGAAAAAAGGTTGTTGATGAAAACTATGACGGAAATGATTAGTCAACAAAATTAACACTGATTTGAACATTACACTCACCAATAACCAGATTATTTTTGTTATATTAATGCCAAATAATCTTAAACAATAAAACAATGTTGTCTTTCACCATATCTCATTTGAAATTCTGTCTATTGTATCCCTAAACCTCAGTATATTGCCCAGCCCTATCGTATAATATAATTACCTCTAAATTCTCCTCAGTCTCACCACATTGGGGTAAACATACCAGCCACATTACTCCGCTCAGACACTTTGGTCTGTGTCGTCTGCCCGGCTGCATTGTCTTTGTTCATAAAAGGCAGCAGACTCGTCGTCAGATGGCATAAACAGTGCTGCAGTGAGTCGACCTGTCTGCCGGCATTCTGATTCCCACGAGGTCTGCGTTGTTGTTGAGTTTAGTTATAATTGGACTTAATAACAGAAGTATGTGCTTTAGGGTCACAGTGCCACAAGCATTGTTTTTTAGCAGAAGTTTGGAATTCAGTAGAAGCTGGATTTAAGCACTCACAGGGACGGATTTACAGGGATCAAATTACTTGATTACTAGACGGGCATTTTTGGTCAGAAATGTAGCTAATTTCCTGGCATTTCATTGACTTTCTCAAAAACTCGAACAATGACTACAACCTCTCAGGTTCTATCGAGATGCTTATTCTGTCACTGAAACATGAACTGAAGCTATCGAGTAACACATTTAAATTACCTCTGGCAGTGATTGGAATGGCATATTTTAACCATTAGATAACTGCTGAAACATTTGGGGCTAAACTAAACAGAGATTTGTCTTGGCTTGCTGTGCTGCCATATATTAAGGATTACTGCTGAACCTCTCGGGCATGGATGGCAGACAGGAGCATGAGTGCATGATTCAGGATTCAAGAAATTAGTTTGTTGGCTCCTTTTCTGATTGCAGGTCTGGCTCATAGACATTTATCATTGTCACTTGTAGACAGGAATTGAGGCTTGATATTAATCTGATTTTACACACACTGCTTTTAAACTAACATTAGACATGAATCATTAAATTCAAGATACAGCACCTCTGACAGATATTTTACAAACCCCTATTCCAATGAAGTTGAGAGGTTGTGTAAAATGTAAATAAAACTGGAATACAATGATTTACAAATAATATTTGACTTATATGTTCAAACTGATAAATTTAATGTTTTTTTTTTTTTTAAAATATTCACTCATTTTGAATGTGATGCCTACAACACATTCCAAAAATAGCTGGGACAGGGATAACAAAAGACTGGGTAAGATGAGGAATGCTCTAAAAACACCACAGGTGGATAGGTTAATGGATAACAGGAGAGTATCATTATTGGGTATAGCTCAACAGCTTAAAACATCTCTCAATGTACAATTGCAAGGGATTTAGGGATTTCATTATCTGCTGTCCATAATATTATCAAAAGTTTGAGAGATCTGGAGGAGTCTCTGCACATAAGCAGCAAGGCCAAAAAACAACATTGAATGCCTGTGACTTTCAATCCCTTAGGGAATATTACCACTCAGGCTCAGGAACACACTTTGGAAGTTTGTAGGTTGAAACTCTACCATGCAAAGCTAAAACCACGTATCACAACACCCAGAAACTCTGCCGACTTCTCTGGCCCTGAGCTCATCTAAGATGGGCTGACACAAAATGGAGAGGTGTGCTGTGGTCTGAAGAGTCCACATTTCAGATTGTTTTTGGAAATCATGGACATCGTGTCCTCCGGGCTAAAGAGGAAAAGGACCTTAAGTTTGTACACACCACACCTCACATTCACCCCCTTATTCACAAATGGCAGATGATACCGTAGAAAGTGTCTATCAGTATTACATACCCCTGTTCATACACTGTTACATCCTGCTGAGGCAGCAGGAGGAGCGGCTTGGGGCTTAGCGACTTGCCCGAGGACTCTTTCACACGTGGCTACATGATCTGGGGGGTGAATCTTCGACCTTTCAGTTCAGAACAACTTACCCTTCTGCTGAGCCACAGCTGCCACTCACCTAAACCAGAGCAAAACTTCTCATCTCCAAACCTTGTGTTCCTGTTGTTGTTTTATGTTTTGTTTTTGAGCTTTTACACAGAATGAGTACAGAACAGTGGGTAGAGTTAGAGATGGGAAAGAGAGAGTGTGAGTAACATGAAGAAAAAAGTCCCAGGATGGATTTGAGAGCTACAGGGCACCAACCAATCACAAGGTCACTGCCACCCCTAATTTTTGATATTTAACAACAATAGGCCCTTAAATTTTGGTCCACCCTCTCAACATGTGTTTCGTGTTTTTCTTTTGTCCACCAGACCAAATTCTTTCCCCTACAGAAATCTATGTTTAGTCTTTTTTCCTTTATTTTCCACATCTGCCATGGAAACAGCTTCAAACTAAACAAACGTGAGCTTGAACCACACTGATGCAAAACTGTATGTACAACTGATTGAATCATTTTAAGTTAGCATGCACCTTCCTGTGGTTACACGTATGTATCCAAAACACATACATGCACTGCAGCAAAGTGAGCTGGAGTTCAACCAACCCTCTGTTAGTCTCCCTCCATTTCCACATGGTACAGCATGTGCCCCACATATGTCCCATATCTGACTTACATAACTGGGTGTCTTCAAGGCCTGCTATCTGTCAGAAGAAAAAGGTTAATGAAAACCATAACAGTGCTGGAAAAACATGGTGCGGGTTCTCAGAAGGAGATAAGATAAATGTGTTTGAGGTTAATGACATCAGGAGGTTATCTGCTGAGATGGGAGGATGTGCTGAGTAAAATAAATGTTTTCAGTGAAATCTGAGACACTTGTACGTGTGAGAAAGTTGTTTTCTTTTCTATTATGGTTTATATGATAACTGAAATGTGGTTTAATAAGAAACATCTCAATTGTTTTTCTTTTATAGATATGAAAAATAAGTAAACATATACTAGACAATCGAAGGATGAAATAATAGTAATAATAATTAAAAGAAATTATAATGTTAAAAGCAATAAAAAACACTTATAACATAATAAAATACAATGATACTGATAAAAACAATATTAACAACAGTTGTGATAAAGAAAATAATGAACATTCATGGTAATAAATTAAATGAAATACAAAAAAAAATCATAAATAAGTAATAAAAAGCAGCCACAATGATATTCACAATGACAGTCCTGATGTTGCAAGTCATTTGTGTCCAGGAAGTTGTAAAAGAAATTGTTCCGTATCTTCTAAAACTTTTCAAGTTTGTTCTTTGAGAAATAGATCATCCTTCCAAGAGCAAGATAGAGAGTCATTCTATTCAACCACTGATAAACAACACAAGATGTTTGCTTTTTCCATGAAACTGCAGTGCAGCGTTTCACCTCCAGCAAACACACATTAAGCAGCAGACACTTTACATTGTATGAACAATAAAGTCATCCGGATACGTATTAAGAATACACAATTTTGAGTTTACAGGAACTTTATGGCCAACAACACTAGTCCATCACCTGAAATGTGATTTTTAATAGAAATTAAGCATCATAATGAGAAGATTTTAGAGAGTTTGCATGTTCTCCTGATGGGTTTTCTCAGGGTCCTTACACTGTCCAAAAACATGCACATTAGGGTAATTGATGTCTAAAAAAGATTATTTGGAAGAAATAGATGGCATTATGATGTGTTCAAATACAATATTAAAAAATAAACTGTGTTTTTTGTTTAAAAAATTCAATAATTTCAGCAGTTAGGAGGTTAATTTTTTTTATTTCTGTTTTTAAACTGTATTTTTTCTTAATTGTAAAGCACTTTGTAACCTTTCTGAAAAGTTCTATATGAACAAAATTGAGTTTACTTACTTGTTTATGTTTTACCAGCATTAAAAATAGATAGGAGTTGGTTGATTATGGCAAAAATCATACTTGCAAATATTTTGATAGATATATGGATCTCCATTATGAAACACAATTACTCACCGATTTTAAAACATGCTCCACATTCTTTCATTGGAGGTACTTGCTTTTGACGCTAGCGTTTTGTTCATTAAAACAGAATATACGTAGAAATTCACATTTAAAAATAAAACTGCAAAAAAACATGTGAATAACAATTAAAAAAAAGGAAAAGTTGATATCGTATGGCAGAGTAATCTCAATTATTCAGTTATCATTATTGTGGGAGAGAGTAATTGTAATCCCTATAAAAATTCAGCAAATTTCCCCGCTCTAAAATTGACACAATAGATGTCAGCTAAGGGTTAAAAACACAAAAATGTTGTTTATTAAATATGTTTGCTTTTTGATTTTCTATCATAAAACTGCATCAAGGATGTTTAAGGAAAAGTTGTTTTTTTAAATTAAAACTAGAAAAGAAAAGGTTTCGGAAAACAAACATTTTCTTCCAATAACTCTACAAGGCTGTCAGAACCAAACTAAAAACCATGACTAAAACGCTGAGGCACATATTTAACTGTGGGCTGAGTGTATTGTTACAATTCTTATATGTTTTGTTCATTCATATCAGCTGCTGATGCCAAACCTCGCAATAATATTGTGCACTGCTAGTCCTTACTTAAACAATGTGACATCAAAATGTCATAGACTTCATTGCTTTACAACAGGCAGTACTGAGGCATATCAAACTACTTTAGGGTAGTACTTAAATGTCATTTTTTAATTATCATATAGTAAAAGACTTGTTATTTTTTGTTAATGGACTTTCATGCTCTGCTTGTCACCTGCTGTCATATAATTAACCATTAATTGAGTATGTGCACAGTACTGAGACATAAACACAAGAAGATAACCTTGTACTTTGGTCCCTGATGACCTGAAGACATGTTACTCTTCATGTAAAGTATGCAGCTGTTGTTTATGCCCTTTTGATTTTACGGTCTTGATAAGACTGACGCGCCTCCTAAGTACTTCCTGTTGGTACTTATCTGATTGCAAAAGACATTTTCCAACCATTTTTTCCTCATTTGATAATGAGAAATATTGTCCATATTGTGCAGGGAGGGGTGTTAAATACTGAAGAAACCCCACTGGGTGTTTTGTTTTTATTTTAAATACATTTCAATTCTCTCTCTGCTCTTGTATTTTCAGTTTGTCCAATTTGGCATCACTAGAACTTAGAGAAAATCTGCTCACTTTCCTGCCAGAGTAAGTATTCATCAGCTGCCCTGTCCATAATAAAGACATAAATACACACTTTTGTATCTTATTGGTCCATTATTCTGTTTTCTGCAGCATGTTTTAAGTGGCATATGATGCAGCAAACCTGGTATATGTATATCTTAGGATTTTATGTTTCATCCACAGGTCACTTTCCATGCTCCATAGACTTGAAGAGCTCGACTTAGGGAATAATGAACTCTACAGTTTGGTGAGTTTTGTTGTCTTCATGACTGGGAACTTGTTTACTCTTTATCAGGCAGACAGAACCATACTTTTCCCATTTCCTTGTTCTTGTAGACGTAGATTAGCATCCCTCGAGGTCAGCTTCCACCTCTTATCACCCAGATGGGCGGATGACCATCTGCTTTGAGCTTTGGTTTTAAGTTGTAATCTTGTGCAAGCGGCCCGTCTCAGATCAATGATTCACTGACAAGGAAACTAAAGTCAGCCTCTTAGAAAATGGCCCTTTATTTGTTTAGTCATCATTTATTCCTTATTTACCGGTATTCAAATGTTAGAGTTGTGAGATGTCTGATTTTCAGTTTGGTTTCTTTGATCAGTTGAATTCTCATAAAGAAATGCGTTTGTACATGATAATAGAGATCAAAAGTTTGGATTTTGGAGTAAAATCCCATATAGTTTCTAGGTATTTGGCATAATATTATGAAGGTAGACTAACAGTGAATTACCTGAGTGTTTAAAGATAGTTTAGGGCCCTGCTGGAGACAGAAAATGTTTAACATTCACCTTGTTTCAAGAAAACATGGTTTATTTGGGATCTTGAGTAGATAATTGTACTACCTACAATCCAGCTCTTGGTCATGGTTGTCATGCAGAAAACTTTTATTTCATTTTTTTCATGATTTACTAATGGATCAGTGCTGTTGATTCCCTTGCACAGATGGGGGGTAAGGGTTTGTTTTTATTTTCTGAAAAGTTGTAATTCTGGAGAAGGGTTGGGATTAAAAAAGCAAAGCTAACAACTACCTTAAGGAATCAAGATCATTTGGCTTTTTGCTTAACAATTCCCAAATTAATTCCTTTATCTTTGTTCTGCCTTGAAAATCAAAGGATGTCACGCTCTTATCAGGGGCAGTCAGCAGAAACAACAAAGCAGACAAGAGACAGAAATAGGTTTAAGTTGCGACTTCATTTTTTCCTACATTTATAATTTTTACCTTAGCCAAAGAGGCTGTTTTTCTGTTTGTGAGCAAAATAATTCAAAAGGTTCTTTACAGATTTTGATAAAATTTCCTGGGGATGTCAGTCAGTGCACAAAGAAAAGGGCATTCAGTTTTGGTGGTGACCTGAATCTTGAGGTGGATCCAGAATCTTTTTGAAGGATTTGTTAAATTTGGGCAATAGGGCAGTTTCCACATTTTTTATAATGACTTGGCTAGCAATTTTAGAAATGCCCTGGTGAATTTTTGGGCTCTTGAAGCACCTCTAGTTGGTTTGTTTGTTTGTCTGTGAGCATATTCCAAAAAGTTATAGATGGTTTCTAAGGAATTTTCTGGGAATACTGGTCATGCCACAAGGAACAAGTAACTGGACTTTGTAGGTAATCAAAATAAGGAAGAGCCATCTGTCTGACTGTGAGCAAGATAGCTAAAAAAGTTCTCGATGCATTTTGATGAAATTTTCTGGGAATGTTTTTCTGGGAGGTTTTGGGTCTTAAAGCACTTCAAGAACTTAAATGCTTTTTACTAATTAAAGCTGCAGTATGTAATTTCTTTTTTGTGTAACTAGCCCAAAAAATGATTACCTTTCAAAACCTTATTACCAAAGCCACATGAGAGATCTTCAAACATCTGAGCCCCTTTCTTGCTCCGAATCGAGCCTTAAGAAATTCTTGCAAGGGACACCCTCTTTTCATCCAATCAGTGCTCAGACAGTGCTCTTATTGGATCCTTTACTAAGGTATATGTGCTTCTTATATCTTAATGAGCATTAGTTGTTTTTTAGATTGTACATTTTATGCAGGGACCTGTTTGTGACTCTTTTGTAGCTGCAAATACATTGTATTAGCGTAATGCTAAGACAGCTAAAGGCACACAAACACAGTGAATTGATAGTGCAAAGAGAAGGGGCGTGGCCAGGAGCACAACCATGATGGGGAAAAAAAGAAGTAAAGTTGCTTCCACTGCAGTCTCATCCGAGTCACACAACCCCGTCTTTAAGCAACTGAGTAGGTGTATAATGTGTTGAAGAAAACTTGTATTTGTAAACTCAAGGAGGAAAAGAGACTATAGAAAAGAATTCATACCTTCTTTTGTTCATTCAATTTGACACACTGTATGCTTTTCTGCTCCCAGTGGTCTGTGCATCACTACGTTTGCATGAACTGAATGTGAATCAAAGATAGAACAAAACAACCAAATCAATCATAACTTGTTTTTTTCTGTTCTGTTGTCTCGCCCCGTTTCTCTCCTCTCCTTTCCTGCTCTTTCTCTCTCATGTCTTCCTCCCACACAGCCGGAGTCAATAGGCTGTCTTGTCAGCTTGAAGGACTTGTGGCTGGATGGAAACCAGTTGTCTGAAATACCTGCAGTAAGACAATCAATCAACTCTTTGTTTTTATCTTAGTTTCTCTTTCTTTGTCTTGTCTCAGGTCAGCTTCTTGTACATATAGTGCTTTTCTAGTTCCACCAGTATTGACAGATTAATCTGAAAACTGAAAGTAGAAGCTGTTGTGCAAAGTCACACCTACAAATATCTGGCCATTATGTCCCAGAGGAAAAAGAGAAACTATGCACATCACTAAGGGTGTAGAACAGCTAAAAAAGAACAGCTTGAAAAAGGAAACAAGCACTTTTATTCAATATAATAGAAGTATTAATAGTATGGATAATGTTTTGATCCGACAGTCTTGTCCAGGTAACAACTATGAAAAACACTAACTTGTTCTCTGAAATCTAGATCTAGAGCAATTATTACTTGAAATTCTTCTGTAGAGTGCTCACTTTATTTATCAGAGTGACAGTGTACTTTTGGTATATCTAATTATATTTAAGGACCTTTATTTTTAATGATTTCTCACAAATATTTGTCCCCTGATTTATAGGAAATGGGCAGTATGAAAAGCCTGTTGTGTCTGGATGTATCAGAAAACAAAATAGATCGACTTCCAGAGGAGTTGGGGTGTTTGTCGATGCTCACAGACCTGCTTGTGTCTCAAAACCTCATTGAAGCTCTGCCAGAAAGCATTGGTAAGCATGTGGATTGTCTGTTTTCTTCTTTTGAAATAAATTTTGGCATATGAAGTAGGGCTGTCACTATACATCAAACTTGATCAGTTTTTGAGCATACACGAAAATAACTGAAGATATAACAGAACTTCGGTTATCAGCGTACCACACTGCGCACCATAACTGAACCACACTGCTGGGCTGCATGTCTTTGCATATCAATCTGAAAGGCTGATTAATAGACCTGCAGATTCGTCTAAGATGAGGAGTAAGGCAGCTGATTTGTGCATTATTGACACACAACCTGGTCTTGTTTTTTATTTTGCCATCTGTGTTTTGGAGCCCAAAGTGCTTCCACAGATAAACTTTGTCTGTCCTCCTTTTGCTGTAGGTGCCCTCTATTGGGCCAGGCAGCTTACTGCTCCAGGCACCCTAATGTGCTGCAGAACACTATATGTTATCCCTTCAAATGCATATTTACACTTTGGGCATGAATTTTTACTCACATCCTTGAGCAGTAATAGAAATTGAGTATAAGGTTACAGCCCTGTTAAATATCTTGTGATGCTGAAAATTGAAGGTCCTGCATACACCACATACTCCAGATAAAGAAACTGTGGCTTCTATATTTATTTTGACAACTTAATATAACAAAAAAACATTGTCTTTTTGTAATTTTGTCGTTGTGTCCTAATCAGGTCAGTAAATCTTTTTTTTTCTGTTTTTTTTTTTAAGGGAAACTACGGAAACTTTCAATATTGAAAGTGGATCAGAACAGACTAACCTATCTTCCAGAGAGCATTGGCCACTGTGAAAGCCTTACAGAGCTCGTGCTAACAGAGAACCAGCTACAGGTGTGTATTAGGTGCATTGCTTTAACATATATGTCGGCCCTTTGTACCAACACAGGGTATTGACACATTAATGTGGGATGAGCAGATATCGGTTTTAGATGGTAATTTGTTGTGTCATTTCAATGTCAATCTTAAGTCATCGAGCACCGGTGCTGCTTCAGAGTAGGAGTTTCTTATTTGGCAGAAGGACTGACCTGTTGGGTGTGACCTGTTTTCATGATCAAACATGAGAGCAAATATTGGCATTAATAAACAAAATTGCCAACAAAGGAATTGTTTAGCTCTGCCCCTGTTGGAAGATGGCCAGATATGGACGCTAGCTGATACAAAGCAGTCAGTGGTGCCACCAAAAGCCTCATAATTACTGACCAATAGGGTAAAACTACACAAAAAATAGGTTGGCTTGACGAGATGCTACAGTAAGATTCTTTTCAGCTGTTCATTCTTCCTCGACAAAGCCCCTGTGTTTAGAGCTGTTTTGTGATGCAACATGGGCTACATACCTTTTGCCAGCCACTCGCTGCTTTCCTGCCATCAGCTGATCAGGGGTCAGTTTGTGGAGCTCAAACTGATTTTGAGTCCGGATTCAGCTGTTTTGAATGTGGAAATAAGGATCCCCCCTCTACAATGACAGAACATTGTGTTGAGGCTCCCATTGTACTCATGAGGATCAGAAAGGTCCAGGAGAAGCGTTGTTACTAAGTCCCACTCATGGCAGCAATGGGCCCCTGGGTTTGTGGACATGGGATCACAGTTGGTGCATTTGCAATGCAAGTTAACTTGTGATCTGTGCTGCTCCTCACTTTCCACAACAGTTTTTCCACCCCTCTTTCTTGACTTCATTTGAAGAAGGTCTTCCTCTGTGTACTCTGGTTCATGAAAATATTTTCTGGTACCCACAACTAATTGCATGTCATTGTTGCTTGAGTTAAATTATTATTATTATTAGTCCAGTTTTAGTGAAGTTAGTGCTTGTTGTTGTGCAGATTGACAACCTTAACAGCTCATGAGAGCAGCTTTGGTGCTTTGTCGAGAAAAAGTGAAAGGAAACACTGTTTTAGTAAATAGATATGAATCTAATTTGACAATCACCAGGCTGACAGAGCCATGCACCACCCTTACATCTCTGGCGTATTCCTAAGGGTGGCCTGGACCCCAGATTGGGAATTAAGGCTCTTTTTAAATAATCTAATGAAAACTCTAAAGCATCATTACCTGATCATTTAGGTTACAGGAGTTGGCATATGTGCAATCTTTAACGTAAAATTTATATCTAACCCAAAAATGATGTCAAAAATATCATTAGATACACCTTCAACAAGCAGTGGACATGCTGCCCATTAAAGCTGACATTTGTCATAATTAAGATACAGAGATGTCATCAAAGTTAGAAATTATATGTTGAAGATGTAACATTTTTTTCCCTTTACTGAGTTTATCACCAACACGCCAAAATGTAGATAAATGCACCTTTTATCAGTATACCTGTTTGATTTGCTAAAATATTGTATTCTTTTGTACTGAGATCCACTGTCCTTATAACAACAAATGTTGAAAAGAATAAATAATATGAACAAAATGTAGTCCTTGACTCAGAGTGTAAACATGTATCACAGTATCAGTCAGTCTGTTGGTCTTAATGACTGAGATACCTGTATGAACAACACACCCCCTATATCTGTGTGCAAGAGAGCAACACACTGAACCTGTAGAGCAGGAATGATTAAGTCTGTTTTGTTTCCTTAATATAGTAATAAATTTACTTTTTTTAACTCTTAAAATAATATGAAAACAAATTACTAAGAAATCAGTCTGATCTGCTTTGTATGGCCATAAGCTGCATTTTAATCGTATTTGTTTAATATTTTCTTTTTCAGAGTTTGCCAAGAAGTGTAGGGAAATTGAAGCGACTGTCAAACTTCAACTGTGACAGAAATCAGCTATCATTATTACCAAAAGAGGTAAGTTTTACAAACTTAAGACTTTTTTTTTTCTAATGATGAAGTTTAGAGGCAGCCAAAGCAACAGATGAACCAAAAACAACACGAAGAAATGCACGTATGAGTCTAAAGTGGGATTGTTGCTAATGCCACGTTTTTTTTATGCAAGCCCACTTTAAAAATCTGGAACATCCCTTGCAGTTTAATGTTGGAAAGAAAAATAAAGTATAAAGGTCTGAGTGATAACTTGCATGTTTGCATATGTTAAAGGGATACACCAACTTTGTTTTTCTTTTCGTGTCCAGCCTCACTCCTGAGTCCGTGACAAGCAGATAGACATCATTCTTTTGACTGTGCGAGCAGTAACAAGAAAGAGATGGGCAAAGTTCACCCAACGCTAATTAGCTTAGCTCAAACACTGGGAGTCAATAGGAAGTGTTAGCCTGCCTCTGCTTATAGTCATCACATCAACTCTTCAGCAACTCTAAACAGTCCTGTGTGCTTGTTGTGACTGGCTTTTTCTACCGCATTATGTTAAGTTATCTTCTAAGTAAAAAAATACAGCAACTTTTGATTGGATACATGAGCATTATTTTTATGCAGTGTGTCACATTCTGCTTTAATTTGTTATGTTTGTTCATTTGTGTTTATTTGTCAATGGTAGCACTTACTAGATGAAAAGTATGTTTTAAAAAGTAAGTCATTCAACAACAGGTGACAATGAGGTAAAAAACAAACACTGAATTTTCAAACGTATTTGCTTGTAGGTGCCACCCAGTTAAATCTTTAAAATCCCCAGATTTTGATCAACAGGTGGTGCAGACTGTGATCAGTGTTATGTAATTCTCTAATGCATCTGCTCCTCGTCTGAATCGGTCCAAAGTTCTCTCACGTTTACATCAGCCATGCCCTCACTTCTCCTGCCCAGTGTTGTGGTTTGTTCAGCTCCATCTGAGTGAGTCGATTGTTTCTGTACGTGACGTTCTTCTCTAACCTCTCGTCCGTTTAAGTGAACGCTCGCCTGCTTTAAAGCTTCATCTGAAAGGCTCCTTCAGACGACGACAATGGCTCTGTGTCTTAATGATGCAAAAGCCTGCAGTGTGTGGAGGAAAAACTAACAGTTGGCCTGGATAATGAATCGATGGTGTCACTGTTTTTCTCAAACCAGCGTTGCATGATGTCTGTGACAATCACAGTGTAACCACGGTCAGGGTATTGATTCATGCCATGCTAAGCTACTTGACCATTGGCCCAGTTTATTGATTGTATTGATTGTTGATTAGCTGCTCATAACACTTTTTACATGGCAGAATTATGGCTGTGCTAACACAGAGCAGACATTATATTGCATCTGTTTACATGTTCATTGTGGTTACGTTCCTTTTTATTAATGCAGTTATGCAGTAGAAAATGTAAAGTGGTTCAAGTTTTAATGCTGTAGCCACAGGAGAGGCAGGAGGCGTTATGTTTTTTGATCATCCATATGTCAGTCCAGGTGTTTAAAGGAGCTGCTTCATTATTTCCTCAAATTCATACTCTTACTCAAAGATAAACTAGTTTTGCTTTTTAGGTTAGAGGTCAAGGTCATCAGGCAAATGTTTATCCCTTGCTTTAGTAAATTATGTCTTAAGACAGCTCTGAGGGATTTTCTTCAAAGTTTGCACAAATGGCTAGATCTATGAGGCCATAGGTCAAAGATCAAGGACCATCTTGAAAATGCTTTTATAGTTCATTAAAACTTTTCACTAATGTTTTCTCAGACTCAAGGTTGGCCTGATACATGTGTATGGTCATAGGTAGAAGGCTGCTTATGAATGTGATTAACCAGGAAAATCGTTTTTAATTTTTTTTGTCACTTTGTTCAATGTAAACTCTGACTCAAATTTAAGCCTATTAAATGTTAGGTGTGCAAGTTCAAAGGTCACTAGACTTCATGTTCAGCCCTTGCTTTTGGACATGATTTCTCAGTTTATTATACCTTGCACAAATGCCCAGTCTAACTCAAGGATAGAATTATAAGATTTTAAAAGCTTAAGGTCAAAGGTCAAGGTCATTAGACCTCGAGGTAACCCCTTGCTTGTTAATGCCATTGTCTCAAAGAAGTCTTTAGGGATTTTCCTTGAGTTTGCACAACGGTCCACTCTGATTTTATATTCGGCTGATAAGATTTTAAAGGTCAAAGGTCTGCCATTTGGCCCCTCGTGCATCTCTTGAATTTTCTTGACGTCTGAAGATCACTTTTCAAACTTTACAAAAATATCCGCTCTGGCAAAAGGATGAACTGATTAAATTGTAAAGGTCAAAATTCAAGGTCTTCACCCTTGTGCTCAGTCCTTGCTTGTAAATGTGATATCTTAAAAGAGTTTTAAAGAGTTCACATTCTGCTTTTTTTCTGGGGTTTCTGCCTTTTAGTGTTTTTTTCTGTCTTTTTGCTCAATAGAGTACCTTAGAGTTTTTCTATGCACAAGGCAACAATGTCCATAGCATCAGTAAACAGTGCCAGTAGCTGCTTGAAACATTTTATTCCCAGTCCTGCTGAATAGATCTACCACTGTGACATCAGACCACCATTGCTTCAGTATTTCATGCCCATTGGCCTTTCGTGGCAAGCCCAATGCAGACCATTGACTGTAGAGGGAATGCAGAGCTGTTGGAAATGGCTCATAATTCTGCTTAACTTACAAGTTACCACAGAGTAGATCAGTCAACCAATCAGAACAGACTAGGTCTACGATGGGAAGGGAGCGTTTAAAGTGACAGGAGCTCCAACAGAGCTTGTGAGAATAGAGGTGGATCAGGGGTACAGTTTTTGTTTTTACATTAGCGATTGTAAACATACTTTAACAGTTATTGAAATCAAATACGTGAACCTGAATGTAGGCAGACCATGACCATTTTATTGTCGTGATGGTTTTTTTCTCAAACTTTGCAAAAATGGCCACTCTTACCAAAAGATGACCTGTTCAGATTTAACTGGAGTTTAAGGGATGTTTTAGTATTTTTAAGTTTAAGTTGTATCAGGTACTTGACATTAGATGGTGAAGTGGCTGAAAGGGCTCCCAGCAACGCTGCACCTTTAAGGAGAATGAGCTCAGACTACCTATGAGGTAGACTGCTGTTGTCTGGTACAGTGATTATGTGTAATTGTGTGGGTTTTATGTAAAGATGAGCCACGAAACTATGATACAAACCAACTTAAAAAACACTGAAATATCCCTTTAAACATTAAACGTCATTGGACATCATGTTCATCCCTTGCTCCTATGATTCCTCTCTTTGACAACAACCAGCCACAGCTGTTCTGTTTCATCCATTCCTGTACTTTAGGGGACATTGGGCACTTTTACTGGATCTATAACAAAGGCCTAATAAGGCCAGGTGGTATTAATATTTTTTGCCTTAGATTACCAGAGTTATTTATTTCCAGCCTAAGAGCAGCTTGATCCGCCCTTAAGCACTCATGTCTTTCCTTTTTTTCTTCTTATATATGTTATATTTGTGATCATGATAAGCTTAACATGCTTCTTTTAACCTGATGAATCCCTGCTGCAGCTCGGATATCCTACTCAGGTCTATGTCTGAGCAGATTAATAGATTATAGATGCAGTTTAGCTCACCCATCAAGTCTCTGCCTTGTCTGACTACTAAGCCTAATTGCTCCTTATTTTAGTTCACTCAGCTACATCCCATTGACTCCTGACTTATCTGTTATTGAGATCGTCAATCACAGAACAAATGCCAGCATCTATTAAACCTACGGGCTTATGTGCTTTAAGACACATATTCATTGAGCCTGATGGTCAAGAAAATAAATGTGTCTCGGCATAATCCGTGTTTATATGCAACACACTATAGGTCCACTGTTACTGACACTCAGCCTAATCATTTTGATGTCCTCTGTTGTAGATTGGGGGCTGCAGCAGTCTGAATGTCTTCTGTGTTCGAGAGAACAGGCTGACGAGGATACCGTCCGAGCTGTCGCAGGCTACAGAGCTGCACGTGCTTGATGTGTCCGGTAATAGGTGAGTTTGACACACTTGTCCCATTTTGAATGCATGTCAAATGTTTTTTATGGAAGTTATGTAAAGTCTTTTAAATCAGGTCAATAAATCTTCCAATCGGATGCCCTCATAAAGTTTTTTTTCTACCAGTGCCAAAACTGATCCTTTATGAGGCGGATCAGCTGATGCTGATACTGATAATATAATCTGTTAGGTTGTAGCAGCTGGTCTTGAGGATGGTCAGTCTACTTAGCTGTGCAGTATATTGAGACCTCCTACAGGGGGCTATGTAACCAGATAAAAGGAGCACAACAGTAACCCTTATTTCAGTCTGTTTTGGTTAAACAGAGCTGTAGAAAAAAACATCCCAAACGGCAGAGCAAAAATTACTCTACAGCAAGGATGACTGCATTTTGCATTGTGAAGATTAATCGACATGTTAATTTTTGTGAATAAATCAGCACAGATATTAACAGACTGTTAAAATATAATTATCTATTTTTTAGGTGAAACAGTCCAAATAGTCCAAAAGCCACAAGCCAGTAAATCTCAGAACATTGACTTAGTTGCACTGTACAAGAAATGCAAATGTTTATTTTTGCCAAGGAAACAGATTTTACCTCCAAAAATTATATAAACATATTTATTTATGTTTCCCTCCCTTTCTTAGAGTTGTTGTTAAACTCATCATAATGATCTTTTATTTCACCTTCACTTTATTGTAATTCTAAAAAGCTGACCTTGAACTCATCATTGTATAACATCATGCTGCCCTGTTTAGACTAAATAGATCCAAAACTTTATGAAAAACCCTTTAATCATATTCTAAATCATCTGATAATTTTTATGTTTATTTACCTGAACATGATACTGTTAATACTCTAATTACATTATTACCTGTTCTGATACATCGGCAACTGAAAATATAAATCCCTGGCACCCAATATTGGCTAATTTTCTGTTTTCAATATCAAAAAATTGCAAGCAAACTCATTAAAACGATAGAAATTGACCAAGAATATGGCAGCATTTTGGTTCCAAAACACTGCCAGTGCAGTTTGCAGGAGTTTGCAGGCAGTTATCAATGAATTCAGAGACTTAAAGGAATAGTTCTGTTTTTTTTTAAGGTGGGGTTGCTGGAGACCTACTGCAGTAGTAAATATAATTACCAGTAAAGCAACTGACTAACTCTCCCCCTCAGGGAGGATATCCAGTGTTGAAGAGCTGGAAATATTGACATTTGCTTAACTTTACTTCTTATCCTCAGTCATTGGTTGCTTCGTCTTCATCTCTCTGCCAGTATCTGCCCTGGTCTGAGCTTTGTCGACAGACAGTCACAGCGCTGTCTGCTGCTTCACTCAAACATAAACATGTCCACCTCAGTGTCTGGAAAGTGTCTCTCCTCTTGTAATAACAAATCCCAGGTTTCTTGTCCTGATGTGACACAAGCACTCGTCTTAAATGTTCACACTGCAGAGTGTGCGAGTCATCAAAACAAAAACCTGCTTCTGGTTTCTGTTTGTAATTGATATTGTGTTTGTGTTTCAGACTCATCCACTTACCTTTGTCTCTGACCACACTACGACTGAAGGCCTTATGGTTGTCAGAGAACCAGTCGCAGTCGCTCCTCACCTTTCAGACCGACGAGGATCCAGACACGGGCGAGAAGGTGCTGACATGTGTGCTGCTGCCTCAACAGCCATATGACACAGATAAAGGTAATGTTTTTACAGTTAGATAAGAATAAATACAGAATAACCATGATGCTTCATTAGCTTTGGGCTAGTTGATTAGTTGCTGCATTTGTGATCATGAGCGATGTTTCTGTGCAGGTTATAAAGCCCCACCAGAAACCAAACTTCTTATCAGCCTTCTTCTAATGTTGTCAAGGGTTTTACGTCTTGTAAATTTAAATCTGAAAGAGCTGATGGGTTCACAAAGTTTGTAAATCTGGGTTTGACTTTGGTGTTTTACTCTTGATTCAGATAAAATATAATTTTAACCATTCATGCATTCACTTATCCATCTTTGTGTTCATCTGTCTGTCCATTCATCCATCTACCTTACATTGAGACACATACCCCTTCATCCATCCATCTATCAACCCATCCATCATCCATCCATTCATTCATCCATCTACCTACCTACCTATTAGTCCTTACATCCTGACACATACCCCTTTATCCATCTTTGTGTCCACCAAAATTTCATCCATCCAACTATTGGTCCTTCCATCCATCCGTTTATGCATCAACTACCCTATTTTTTCATCAGTCAGTCCAACCATCTATCAGTTTACCCCTCTCTCCATCCATTCATTCATTGCTTTGTAAACGGCCAATCAATCATTGATTTGTGTAATTCCTCTAAAATGTTGGAAATGATCAAAAATCCCAAAACATATTTACTATATTTTAAAACGTGGCGTTTCTGATCATTCTGAATGATGATTTTTAATTCCCAGATTTGAGTGATTAAAAACTGATTGTTTTACATCGATGTAGGCTTCTTTTTCAGAGGCTGTAAGTGAGTCAAAATCTCTGTTTCCCTTAAGAGTCTGTTGTTTCTAGATTTTAAGGATGTACTGTAAACACTGTGGCATACAGTATGAGTAATGTTTCTCATCAGTTATCACATCGTCTCTGAGTATTTAGTGCCCGGCAGTTTGTCATGACATCATTACATGATCTGCTCGGAGAAGCACGCAGTGTTCTGCTCTCTCTTATCCTTCCCTGTAGTTTTTATTTTCTGTCGATTACGAGGTCCTGTCGGGGATCACATCCTCTACATCAGATCAGGGCCTCTCCTGTCCCTTGAGGCCCTCCTTGGTTATGTTTTCAGAAATGCGTTGGATTGGACAGCTAAAGAGGCTTAGCAGCGGCTGGCCTACTGCCATTAAAAGCTCACTCGCTGGTATAAAGATGCTGCTGAGGGCTGGCTCGATCTCCGCCTGATACAGCAGTTCATTATAATTTTTTTCTTGGCTGTCGTCAACATTCAGGGAGTGTTAATGATTCACTGAAAATGTTGTTTTCTTGCTTGTCACTCTGTTTAGCATTTAAAAGATGTTTGTGTATCCATTAAAAAGGCGGTAAATATGTTCATTCATGTGTGTGACGTGCTTTCTCATAGCTCTGAGGCAGAGATGCAGATATTAGACGGGTGAAGGCCAGATGAGGGAGGCTGAGGCGGAGGCTGAGGTTGGGGGCAGGGAAGATTGTGTTGCTGTAAGCCAGTGACTAAGCCGGGATTTGAAACTGTGATCTGGCAGTTTCAGGCTCCGGGTTGTGTGACAGCTTTCATTTCTTGAGTTGGCGGCTTGCAGGGAAGCAATCGCAACAGCAGCATTGATTTTAATCTGCAGAGATAATTCACCACTCCTCACACTAAATGAGCATTTGAATGTGTATTTGTGTCTGTGTGTGTGTTCAAGTAATAAGAATTGTGTTGTGTCTATTGAACACTTCCTCAGGCTCTGATAATCTGGCCCGCTGTGGAGCTCTGGAGAGTCTTGTGAATGACATGGCAGACGACACGTGGGACAACAAAGCCGTGAACCGGATCAGTGCCATTCACTTCCTGGATGATGATGAGGAGGAGGATGATGAGAAGGTGAGACATGTTAGTTCCCATCAAAATCCATCCTTTGGTATTAAAGTCAAATCCATCCATTATCTACACTGCTTATTAGGCATGTCACTTTCCCCAAAAGTCAAACTAGAATGGCTTTGAGTATACATACACACTAATGACTGAAGAAACTCAACATTTGTCGTTATTGAGGCCGAGAGCAATGAATGGTCAGGAGCACTGGGAGCACCCTTTTTTGATTCACTGCTCCAGGCACCCGTATGTGCTACTGAACTCCATGTTTTCAATTTAAATCTATTTTTATTGAGACTAGTTGCCATCAAATCGCAGAGCTGAAATGTAAAGACAGAGAAACAGTAACACTCACATTCACTCTTGCCAACGATGTAGTGCCACCATTTAACCCCCTGATTTCCAAAGTAGGGCTAATGGACCCCGGGGGGGGGGGGGCTAAAGCTTTGTAATAGTATGACATAAACCTGTTAATCACCCTTCAGGCTGTCAATCACATGGCCACTTAGATAATGCGGTAGATGGGTGCTACTGCTACAGTATAAAATACAGAATGTGAGCTGCATCGTAGAATAAACTCTGATCAAAACATGTTGGAACTGAAGCAAAAATATCATTTATATCGAGAAGTTTGTAGTATTGATATTTGTTTTTCATTTCATAAAGAAATACCCTCTCAGATCTGATTAAACTGCTCCCGAAGCTGTTAGCATCTATGCTAATCTCTGTACGAGAAGCTCCTACCTCTTCCTGCTCCAATAAGCGCTATTTGGGCCGTGCCGCTTTTGATTGGAGCTCGGCAAGATGGATCTGTCTGATTACAGACATCGAATCGCACAGGTCCAGCTGCTGCGAAAGGTTACAAGAGCTCTGCCTTTTATTTGGAAACAATATGTCATGCTATCTGACATATAGACTCAAAATAATCTGCTTGCAGAGTAGGAATGTAGGAACAGTGCACTGAGCCCATGTTTTTATGTCATGGTTTTCGGTCTTTTGTTGCCTCTGTCCCAGCTTTATAACTGTCACTATCACTTTGAACATTAAATATCTTGTCTTTGTAGTGTATTCATATTAGATGTAATATAATTTGAAAAGGATTCAATGTATTGAGATTTTAATTACATTTTGAACACTGTCCAAACTCAAATGTAACTGTACGTGAAGGACCCCTGTTACATTCCAGAGGCAAGGTGATGATCAACATGTGACGAATTACATCTTCTCCTCACAGGGCACTCTTCTCCGACGAGCCACTCCTCACCCCGGTGAGCTGAAATCGATGAAGAAAGTCGCCGAGAACGTACGCAACGACCTGAACGCTGCCAAAGGCCTGGACTCCAACAAAAACGAGGTCAATAACGCTGCAGACAGAGTGACCACGTCTGTGTGACCTTCTCTTTACCTCAGAAATGTTTTTTTTACCTCCTGTGTCCTGCGGTGTTATCCTGCACAAACCCACCCCCCTGCAGCCCTCCTGCTCTTTATTTTCCTTTACCTACAAACCCTGATGTGGCCTACACCCTCCTCCTCTGATTAAACCCCGGGACGCCTGTAACAGAGCTCCAACTCCAGCCCTGTTTGTCAGGGCCGCCGTGCCTTCCTCCTCTTT
The DNA here is from genome assembly GCA_037902135.1 of Cetoscarus ocellatus. Lineage (NCBI taxonomy): Eukaryota > Metazoa > Chordata > Actinopteri > Labriformes > Labridae > Cetoscarus > Cetoscarus ocellatus. The sequence continues at coordinate 1,037,665 of JBAMNC010000019.1, read as the reverse complement.
TAAAGAAAAATGTCCACTGCAATAATCTGCACAGAGACGCTCCTTTTAAAGATATTTTAAAGATTTAAGACTTTTTTAAATGCCTCTTTTTAAGAATATACGTTAGATAGTTGCACTATTAAGTCTTTATAATGTGGTCAAACCTTCATTAATGTATGATATATATTTGTTCTATATCTATTTTTAAAACACTGGGTGAATACTTCTTTTTACATTTTGGGCAAACATAAAGGCAGGAGTTTTTGGACCTACTGATTAAGGATTATTGTATAGTCTCTTGTGAATACTTTTATACTTTTTGGCAGCTCAGTTGTAAATAAATGTATAGCAAATTTCTTAATCAGTCGCAGATTTTTAAGCTTTTTTTCAAACATGGTACTTTTTTTTTCTTAAAGTAACGAACAAATGCAGTCACTAATGTCTTATCAATCCATATAATGTCATTAGGTGAACAGATGGCCTTTGATCTTGTAAACCAGTAGAGTAATTGTTAAATAATAAACACATTTGATTAATGATTTATGTTTAGATTTAAAGTACTGCACATCAAACTCTAATAATGCTATCTTATTTATATGTGCCGTGCTTCTCTGCTTTGCTATTTCTCTCAAATAGATGCCAAAAAAAAGCTGTATTTTTTATGATTAAGTTTTCTTTCCCTTCTACAGAGCGAACTGTATATAATAATCATTGGTGGTTTGGTGAAATTGAGGTTCGTACCACAACAACAGCTTCTTTTTTTTTAATGCAGTTGTCAGAAGTTCCACTTTAATGCACTTCTCAGCGTTTCTCAAACTCTATATAAGTGGTACATGATCAACTGTTTTGTTTTTTAAAAAGTGGACCAGAGTGATTGGTTCAAGTGTTTTATGGTTTTATGTTTTTAATTATTTTCTCTGATCAAGCTGCACAAAAACAGACCTCACCTGGGCACTGTGCCTCGAGGTTTGGATGACCTTTTAACCACTGATCAATAAAAAGAGTGCAACACTAAAGAATATGTTTGTTTTGCCTTTTTATGCCATTTTTTTGATTTGAGACAATATCAACAAATGTTTCTGTTATCAGTTAAACTCATTAAACCTTTTTAATGTCGCAGTAAGTCAGTCGGTTTGATCTTATTTTAAATATCCATATCCAAATATAATTAAACCTGGGTTATTTGAGGCAGAAAGCAGGTATTCCACTTCCTGATCCCTCCATGGCTTGTTTTTGTCTGTCCAGCAGTGCACAAAGTTCCCATAATGCTTTGCCAGTATGTGCCGTATTTGACTCGTCTATCCTGCACGTGCTGCATGTTGTAGTGACGCAGGCATGCTCCTGGTACATGTCAGAGAATATTGTTTTTATCTGTCATTCATACATCCAACAAGAGTGAAAGTAGACCTGCTTTATTTTATTGTGTGTTATGATAGTTTTAACTGAAGAGAGTGAAGTCTTTAAACTGTTTCTGCACATTTCAATTAACTGCAAGAAAAAAAGTCTTAAAACAGTTAAATATGCAGTTTGTAGGTCATGATGCGTGACCTCTCAAAGCCTCAAGCAGACAACCATCCAAACATTTCGGATGACTTCTTTTTCTCCAGAGTCCCAGTGAAAACATCTGTTTCCTGATCCTTCAGAATCTTTTGATTTTGCTGTACCTTTGAGTCACAAAATGAAGAAAACAAACAAACGGGTCTAACCTACCACTGAATCAAAAGTGTCAAAAGTTCTTGATTTCATTGAAGTGTCATAGTAGTAGTTCACTGTAATCATTTACTGAGGCTTGTATTAGTATTATGTTCTTAGTTATTGTGCTGTAGGTGCGTATATTTAATAGTAATGTGTACTGACAAAACTCAGGCAATGTAAGTACTTTTGATGTTTTATATACCACACTTTCTCTTTCTACAAAATCATTATTTTCACATTTTTGGTTGTATTACTAACCCACAATTTAATATGTATAAAAATATAGTTGATGTATTGAGTCATCTTGCCAACAGACTGACAGACAAACGCCAGCAAAAGCATAACCTCCTTGGCAAAGGGAACTATGCTGTGTCCCAGTGAATGAGGGTAAAAGAAACAGAGAGACAGCAGGTCAAGTGGCTGAGAGCCTCCTGCTAACTAACAGCTAGAGGATCACATACAATCCTTCACATATGACCCAAATGTCCTGATATGTTTTGATAAAACTTGCACCAGTAAATAGTTCTACAGTTCTGTGCAGAGAAATATCAGGTTATGCAAGTGTATTAGTGTCATGATATTTTATTACCCCTATATAAAATAATATTATATAATATATATATAATATATAATATATAATATATATAATATATATATAATATATATTATATAGTGTATGTTTGTGTGTGCATGAATAACTATTGAGGAGCCCTGTCCCCTTTTCTAAATATAATGAGAGAATTTTTTGGTACAAAAGACCAAATGAGAAAATGCAGTAGAGAAGAGCAACTACATTTAAACTCTTATCAATGAAAAACAAGCAGTCAAGACAGATTAATTTGTCAGTATGTAAAGAAAATTTGTCTTTCCCTCAAATGTGAAAACCAGAGGAGCTGTATAGAACAGAAGAGGCATTAAGAATGATTCTTGGTCCTAGAAAAATCCATCCACAGGTCTTAAAACCAGGCTAGGACAAATACTTCTAAACTGAAACAACTTCAGATGTTAAAATGATGATGGATAAATACTATAAGTTAATGTCTTGTGAAAAAAAAAATCAGTCATCACAGAGAACAGAGAAGATAAAATTCATGGATGCAGGTCATCTCATGGGTTTCTGTTAAAAGGCCTTAAATGCTTGAAATTGTTTGCCTTTCAAAATGAAAATGATAAACAGGATTAAGTTCATCTTTTTGCCCTCAGTAGTCTTCAAGAGGAAGAGCTGTCTGTGAGACGGTTAATTTCAGGCCTTTAATCATTCTTAAACTTTTCTTTTTGCTGATTAAAAATCATTATTGTTCAGCTAAGGCAGCTTTTAAAAACAAATATACCAGAGAGTGGGGCCAAATTAAAATCATAAAAGAGATGGTTTTGCTGCCCCCTGGTGGCCCCAAAATATTTTACACCGCAATGATCCAGCCCTGGTGGCACGGTGGTGAGGCAGGTAGTTCACGCGCCTCTCAGTAAGAATGTTTCTGGTTTGTCAGTCAGGGCTTTTCTGTGTGGAGTTTGCATATTCTCCCTGAGCATGCCTGGGTTCTCTCCGGGCACTCCGGCTTCCTCCGACTAGCCTCTTGTCAGCTGGGATAGGCCCCAGCCCCCACGACCCCAAGAGGGAAAAGCGGTATAGATAATGGATGGATGGATGATTCAGCTCTAACACGAAGCATTTCATTGATCTTAGAAAGATGCTGCTCCCGCCTCAAACGTGTTCACTCTTACTATAAAATGGCAGACGTGTTTTCTGTGTTTTTCCTCAAACATTTCACACTAACACTCATTTTTCAGCAGCAGGTGTTGTCCTCCTCTGACTACCTCCAGGAAAGTAGAAACCCACACACTAACCCCTCCCCCAGCACCAGCAACCCACACAGGCCAGCCCCGGCCCTCAGCTGGGGGGCCAATAAAGAGAGTGAGCAGGGGGGCCCTCGATCGCCCGCGGCCCCTGAAGGTGTGTGCGGCCGTTTCTCTGCTGCAGAGAAGGAAGAAGAGGAAATTGAACAACCCAAGGAGGTCTGTGCTCTAATGAAGGTACCTCAGCCAGGTCATGTTGTTCATGTGGGTTTGTTCTGTTGTTCTGCTGTGATATTACATGTTTTTATTACAGTAACCACCTCCACTGCAGGGGTCACCCTGCTGCAGGCTCACAGTTACTCTGTGTTAGTGGCTCTCAGACTGTCAAACATTTGAGAAACTTTTCATCCACTCAGATTTAAAGGTTCCATGTCCTGCAAAGTTCATTTTCTTTGGTTTTTATGTTGTCAGAAGAGTAGTCGTAGGGAGCAGAAGAACAGGACACCTAGAGAAATGTGCTGCACCTCTTTCAAGAAAATGCCCCTCAAAACTCTGTTTTTACTTCCTTTCATCAATTTTTTTTCTAACTTTTTGAGTTATCCCGCGAACAAAACTATATAAGAAACTATCAACTGCTGGCAAAACTATAGTTTCCTTGGCATAGATAACATCCTGATGTGGGGAAGTGGGGCTCTGTCTCTACCTGTTGGGTGCCACAGTGGGGACAGAGTCTGCCCTCCTCTGTGAGCCAGCTCTTTTTGTGACAACCTGTCACTATTGCTAATCTGTGGTCACTGAGTCTGGAGACTGCCAGGACTTTTCTCAGTGAAGGATCTTTTACAAACTGCAGGTAGTATGGCAGACTTGTCAGTGTTTCACATACATTTCTTTCTGTTGGTTAATAACTTCATTTTAGTCTCATGTGAGGTCCTGGGTCCGGTTTGGTTGTATCAGGTGGTTGCTGTGGTCCTGGTGTTGGCATACTCTATGATGCCTGTGTAAACATGGCTTTTGAGATTGGATCTGGTCCTCTTAATGTTTTATGAGGACATTTATGATCTCCCTATCACTGACTGACCCTCCATCTTGTTTGTTGTTGATCAGAAATCTGAGAAAAGAGCAGGCAGAAAGTCTCAGCCTCACAGAGCCCCTCAGAGAGAGTCCGGTCTCCCTGGAGCCTACAAGACCTCCAACATCACAACCAGCCGGAGGTCTCCCTCATCTTCAGAGAGGACCCTCCCTCAGGAAACAGTCATCTCCAAAGTGCCATTAAGAGTAAGTGGGTTTTTATTTAAAGTCAAACAGTGATTTCACCTCCAGATAGAATTACTGCCTCTGGACACGTGTTTCTCCCTCAGACTGAATTATATAAAAATACTTGATCACTCTGTGGAGCTCTCTGACCTGCTGTATGCATGAATGGTGGTCTTTAAATAAAGTTGCCTTGCTTCACCTCATTACTGATTAAACTCATCTCCTCTTAGCTGCAGATCAAAGTGTCCGGTCAGAGGGGGAGTTTAGGATTCAGTATAGCAGGAGGGCGGGGGTCTCTGCCGTATAAGGACAACGATGAGGTGAGCATCCGTGTGACACATACAAAAGCATGACTTATTTGTCTTTAAGAGTCAGTGAAGGGCAAGCTAAATGTAGTGAACTAAGTTATTAGTTGCTCATAAAAACATATCAGCACAACAAAAGTAACTTACAACTTTAAAGTGCTTATCATTTATTAACCAGAAATATAAAAATAATAAAAATGATGATAGTGATAACAATTTAATTGTTGTTAAAAATGTTAATTCAATGGTTGTTGCTCTCATTATTTTATTATTATTGTTATATTGAAGTTTTTTTTATAATATGTTTTTTTTAACCTAACTTTAAAAAAAAATATATATATATATATATTTGTTGTGTGTCTTTCTTTTGCTTTTCAATTTTTTTGTGCTGCACAAAATGATGTCTACTCTTAAAAAAACACTCTGAATGGACTCTACTTGCTTATTACCTCCAGCAAGGAGGTTATGTATTTACCAATTTTTGTTTGATTTTAAACATAATAACTCAAAACGTTATGATCAGATTTCAATTACATTTTCAGGAAATGTTGGTCATGGCACAACAAAGAACTGATTAATTTTTGGTGGTGACCTGAATCTGGATGTGGATCCAGGAATTTTTTAAAGGATTTGTCAACAATGTAAGATTGGGCAGTTTTGGAAATATCTTTGGTGGAGGTTTGTGATCTCAGAGCACTCTTTTCTTTTTATTATTCCTAAAAATGTAACAATAACAAAAAATAATTATAAACTTATTTTAACATAAATGTATTTATAAAAAAATACAATAATTACAAATAGATCTTATAAACACAATTATCTTTTTTCACATTTCTACTATTACTTATACTATAAATGTTTTTGTTAATATTATAAGTAGCATTTGTTTGCTACATGGAAATATCCTCAGTTGGTTCTGTGTCTTTTCCTTTGACCCATTTCCCATCATCCATAGTTCCTAAAAAAAAGTTGGACTGAATGTTCAGTGTCTCTAGGCACCATGTGCTGAAGCTTCAAACCCAGAGATTACCACAGTCAACACTGAGCATCTCAAGGCTCTCATTTGAACATAATTTTATGTAAAGCAATTTTACTCATAACTCAATATTTAAAATGATAAATGATTAAATATGTTCTTTGTGTGTTTTATATGTCTCCTTCTCTCTTCCTCATGAAACAGTTCTTCCATGCACGTGACAAAAAGTCCACAGCATCTTGAGTTCATTCTCCTAAAGGACTTTACAGAGGAAAGAATACAACAGAATAAAAACTGGAAGAAACTGTGATGATTCTAATAGGCTGAGAACATTAGAATATAAACTTATCAGCAGTAAGCAATTAAAAATTCTAAAAACGTTGGACAAAACATATTTCAAAGATTTATAACTCTACAAAAAATACAAATACAGGTGCTCCGACAGCATAAACCTCCACAAAGGTATCTTTGTCAGCAAGTTATTATCAAACGTGGAAAACTGTACTCTCTCGCACTTCGTAAAATTCCTGGCTACACATCCAGGTTTGGATCACCACCAAAATATGATCATTTCACCCTCATGCCATGACCAACAGTTCCTGAAAAAGTCATTTAATCTGTTGAGAACTTATTGAGTTTTTGGCTAAAATGTAGAAAACTGCTCTGTCTCGCACTGTGAACAAATCCTTTCATAAATTTTTGCATCCACATCCGGATTGGGATCACCACTAAAATCTAATCAATTCTTCGTTGTTCCTTTGACCAACTACCCCTGAAACCAACCTTCCCTTTCATCCAAATCCATTCATTAGCATTTGAGTTATCCTGTTCACTAACAAAGAAACTAACACACACAGGCAAAAACATAAATCATAAAATAAAAAACTCAATCAAACATAAAATCTCTGATTAATGTTTTCAAACATCTCAGTCCACATGGACTGTTTCTCTCTATACTGATGACAAATATATATATAGCACATATATTTGACGTATATGACATGCAGAACTTCTGGTAACTTGGGAATCTCACACCAGGATGATGGTTATGAGAAATGGAGCTTTCATTAAATGATGCCTGTCCTTCAAATAATAATATACGTGTTATTTAAACCAATGTTTGGGCAGAAGCAAATGAAATACAAAATGTAACTTAAATGTTTCTTTATGACTTTCAGGGCATCTTTATTTCCAGAGTGATGAAAGGAGGAGCCTCAGAGAAGGCGGGGGTCCATGTTGGAGACAGATTACTGGAGGTATGCTCTGATTTGTTATTCTCATTTTGGTCAGTTTTGCTTGTATGATCTGGTTTTTAACTTTTTAAAACAAATCCTGCACGGGAAAAGAATGATTACTCTTCTGCTGCTATTCTGCTTGTGACCAGATGAGGGCAGTGTTTAACAGCAGAGATCACACAACTATGCCTCTCATTCATTTATTTATCTGAATCAAATTATCCACTCTGGATTCCTAAAATGTAAATAGAATAAAAACCATAACAAAAACTGAATAGTAATCTTTAAAATATGAGACAGAACGGAGCAACTTTAATAAAAAAAATATATGAATAAAAGCAAGAAAAAAGAAACAAGATGACGTTCAATCCCCAAAACAATAACGCTGTATTTACTATTTTAATTCACAAAAACTGAAGCAAGTATGGACATTTAAACACAATGTATTCACATTAGTTTTAACACGGGTTAAAGCTCAAGTATGCGATGATGTTTTTAAAAATACTGAAATGAATTTTGATGCCTTAAATGATTTTAACAACCATCTGAGATCATCTGGAAAAAGACTGATCATTTCAATATGATCATTGTTAATGTCTGTAATTGCTGCCACAGGGTCAAAGTCATTTAAAGTGATTAAGGGCAAACTTCTGTGAGAGCTCTGTTCATCTTCACCACAGCAAACACTCACAGGGCACGAGGAGGGGACCGTCAAATCAAACAGGAGAAACTGCATCAGAAAATACAGATCATGCAATCAGATGCAAGAATACACAACATACGAGACACCGCTAAATACACAGGGGGCACCAAATAACTCCTGTCAACAAAACCCAGTTTCAATAAAGCTAGGACATTGTGTAAAATGTAAATTAAAACAGAATACAGTGATTCACAATCATGTCAACCTATATATTTAATTGAATACATTACAAAGACAAGATATTTAAGGCTCAAACTGATAAATGTCCTTGTTTTTCTGTAAATATACACTAACTTTGAATGTGGTGCTTGAAACACGTTCCACAAAAGCTGGGACAGGGGCAACAAAAGACTGGGAGAGTTAAGGTAAAAAAAATGCAACGGCAAATTAAAAAACACTACAGCAAATAACTACACACAATAACTAACAACTAAATACAACAACAAATTAAAAAAAACAACAACAGCAAATAACTAAACACAATGGCAAATTAAACACTATAAAAAAATGGTTAAAATGGTAAAACATGGTTGCAAAGAGTGTTTATTTGAGTTACTGTCACCTTCAATTCTATATAACCATTCTGGGCACTCTCCTCTGACCTCTGGCATCAGTAAGGCATTTTCACCAAGTAAAGTGCAGCTCACTTGATATTTTCTCTTGTTTGGACCATTCTGTATAAACCATCGAGATTGTTGTGGTTGAAAAATCTCAGTAGAGGAGCAGCTTCTAAAATACTTAAACCAGTTTGGCACCAACAACCATGCCACATTCAAAGTCACTTAAATCACCTTTCCTTCCATTTTTGATGATTGACTTGATCTCCAGCATGTTGTCTTGACTATGTCTATGTGCCTAAATGCATTGAGTTGGTGCTATGTGATTGGCTAATTAGCTATTTGAATTAACAGGCAGATAAAGTGTACATGTTTCTACTTCATTAGTTAAAACTGTCTTATGTTTCTTACTTGTGATCTAAGTGTACATATGAAGTAGGTCACGTTATTTTCAGACTGGCTTTGCTGCTCTTTCACCCCTGACCCCTGCTCCCACTTTCACTGGCCCTTAAATCTGTGATGTGACCACCGTCTATCCAGGTCAACGGCCTCGACATGCAGGGGGCGACCCACCATCAGGCCGTCAGCGCCCTCAGGAATGCTGGGAGCTGCATCAAGATGAAAGTGCTCAGAGAGCGGCTGCTTCCCCTGGAGGTGTGCGGCCCGGATCAGCCTCCACCTCCTCCTGCAGATCCAAGAGACGTTATGGGACAACAGCTGCGGGGCCGAGCCGGAGGAGGGGGCAGGAGGAGCAAACAGCAGAAAGAGGAGAGCAGAGAGGACTGTTTGTCCAAGAAGATTGAGGCGGTGGTCTGCAACGGAAACGGCATTGTGGGTGGTTTGCTCAAATCACATTACCAACACCAGCTTTTACTTTTTGTCCACAGTGTCATGAGCCATGTGAGGATTAAATCCATTCATTTCTTTTTAATTTTTCGTTCTGTCTTTTATTTTGTTCCAGACTGAATTGGAGAGGGAGCTGAAAAGGACTCTATCTGAATTGGAAGCAGTGACAAAAGTGAAAAACAATTTACTGCAAGAGGGGAAACAAACAATGACAGTAAGCAGATTTACATCCTACAACAGAATAAACCGCCCACTGTAGGATCTTACCCTGATATCAACCCTCTATGATTTAAGAATCTGCAAAAACAGACACATCTCAGACTGATTTGACCTGATTTAGATTTTACTTCATAGACATCATACCTTCCAATTATGGGATGCTTAATAAATGCACTCTATTGATATAGCATCAGTAGATTATAAGTGAAAACTTATTTCATTACCTTCAAAGCATTTCTAAATTCATGTCAGTGCTGAAAAATGAAGCCAGTGTGGAAGTGCCAAAGTTTGCAGTTCCTCGATTGTTCACTTGAGGTTGGTTGCAGAACAACCTGAAATTATGCAATGGGAAACAGACTATCTTTACAGCTGAAATAAACACATTTCTGTCAGGACTGCTTTTTAAAGAAAATACACCAGAGTAGTTACTTACATTTAGCTTAATTTGCAGTGATTTAAATTTAATTTATTTGCAATTATTTATTTTAAATTTTATTAGCACGATATTTTAGCTAATTGAAGGTATTTGAATCTGGCGGTATGGTTCTGATGGGGGCATGTAAACAGATTTTCATCCTACTAAAGAATAAACTGCCAACTTTATGATCTTACCCTGCTCCTCCACGTGCTAACTGTGGAAGCCATAAGCAGGACCAGCACATGTTCCTGCCCTCCTTGCAGCCATGAGGCAGGGAGAGAAGCAGTCAAAATCCCTCCAGAAGAATCAATGACAGCAAGACATTGATTAAGGCAGAAAATGGCATAAAGGAGGAGCTGGGGTGGAGGAGGGTTGCAAAGTGGCTTGTAGAGGGAGCAGAAAAGAGTAGTCAGGCTAGAGCAGCTTACATAAGGCGGTCTGAGAGCATTTAGCAAAAGGCAGCTTAGAGACAACCAGCTGGCTTTCAGCAGTGGTGAGCTAGCTTTGGATCAGCTGTTTAACAATGAAACACCATAGGGGTTTAAAAAATAATCTTACAATTGATGCATGGTGATGTGGACATAGATGAAGATGTGTCAATGCAGAGACAGTCAATTATTGTTTAATCTTGCAGATGCTGCTTCTCAACTGCAGTATTAGTTTTGTTTATGAGGAAGAAAAAAACAAGTAAAGGAAGATGAGACCTAAACCAAAAGCCATTTCTTATTAATGAAAGGAGTTCATATTTATCTGACTGCTTGTATTTTTTTATCTAAAAAGTAGCCTGGTGCAGTAATATAGAAAATCAAGGATTCTACGAACTGTGCTGCATTGTGATGCATCATGCTATCGAATCAAATTGATTTGTTAACTTAATAATCCTAATCAAATCAAATTGTAAGACCAGTGAAGATTTGATTATTTTAAAGTTGGTTTAGACACTTCATAACAAAAAGTATAACTCATTGTTTCTTTAACAATGAAATAACCCTCGTAATATGATTTCTTGACCCTGAAAACCTACCCCTTTCACTTTGAATCATGTTGATGTCACTATTAGATTGACAATCACTGAGTGAAAATGATCATTTACTAAGGGCGGTTATCTAGATCACCGCCTCCATGTAATCACTTGTCCCTTGTGCCATGACCAACATTCCCTGAAAATCAAAATTCGTTGAGAACATATTGAGTCATTAGCAAAAGTGTGGAAAACTGCCCTATCTTGCTATGTTAACAAACATTTAAAATATTCCTGGATCAACATCCAGATCCAAATCACCACCAAATCGAATCACTCGTAAGTTGGGCCATTACCAACATCTCCAGAAAAATCAGTACAATCTGTCCAGCAGATTTTGAGTAATCTTGCTAACAAACAAGCAGACAAACAGAGGAGGTGCTCTCCAAAATATGCTTTTTCAGTGCCCCCAAACACTGCTAGCATGCGGACAGAAGGCCAAAAGGCACAGAAAAGTCTGCATCAAAAATACCTGCCTGTGTATGGACATGGCTGAGATTGTCTATACATTAAAACACAAATAAAATACAAAGTGTGGAATAGTCTAGTGTGTTACTTACTATGACTCATGTATTATCCGTCCCTCTCCAACTCCCTCTGTCTCAATCCTCTGACAGATCCCCCGGATCATCCTAACTCATCCGTCTACCTCAGATGAAGATGTGGAGCTGTTGACACAAAGCCCCAGCAGAGAACTGCAACGAGATGTTGACGTTTCTGACAGAAGCTGTTTCGACAGTGCCTTCTTCCCTCCCTGACCACAGTCTGAAGAAACAAACATGAAGGACACTTTTATTTCCACTTCGTTTGTTGAAGCACTTTCACTGATGAATCTGTGACATACTCGAGAAAAACAAATAGTGGAAATGTTTCCCAGACAGATTCAAGTGCTGCTAAAAGACACTGAAGTTATTTGAAAGAACTTTACTTCTTAAAACTTAAAACCACAGAGACTTTCCTGTGCCAAGAGCAAAGACTGAAGAGCAGAAGCTGTTGGCACTCTACTGGAAACAGCAGACAATGAATGCTGCCGGCTACCTCTGCTACGCTGTACATTTTACTTCGTAAAGTCTGCAGCCATGACGATGAGGAGCCCTCGGATGTTTTTAAGTCTGCAAGATAAAAGTCCACACAGCTGAACAGAGAGCACAAAAAGAACACAGCATATTCACACACCTCCTTTATGAGCTAAATTCAGATCTGTGAGGGTTTACACGCTCCTTTATGAGAGGAAAAGAGGTTAGACATCACACAAGAGGAATGTCCAATCGAAGATTTATTGTCTGCCTTCAGTTACTGTATTTCACAGTTTCTCAGACATTGTTTGGTGGTATTTTTTCAATAAAGTGCAAATTTATAAATTAAAAGTTTTCTTTTTCACTCAAGGACAAATATTTCTTCATTGACGAAAGAAGTACAAAAAAAAAAAAAAAAAAACAGAGCTACATCCGGGCTGTTTTAAGCCTCTGCATGGTACACAAGCCTCCTTCTTTCTTTCTTTATTCATCTCAAACAAAAAACAAACAAACAAAAAAACAAAAAAAAAACCTAGTAAGAACAGAGTAATTAATATGTACACCAAATTACTGTACATGTTCATCAAATAAACTGAACACATATAAGGAAATACACATGTATGTCAACACAACAAACCAGTTTAAGAAGGGACCGAATGAGGCATTAAGCTTATCGAGTCCTGCCCCTCTTATCAATCAGACTGCAACACAGAAACATAATTCTAATTATTTACCCAGCTTTCATTGAGTCAACAGTCACAGAAAACAAAAACTTTGCAAACACCTGGATGCACAACCCATTTCTTCATATAAACCACCTAGAGAGAAACAAACAATGAACACACTAATAATAAATAGATGAATGCTTCAGAAAAAAAGTATATATGTATATATATACGTATATATGTATGTATGTATCAGCAACAGCTTGGATCAGCCTGATTCAATGTCTGTTAGCAGGCAGATCCATCTTGCAAAGCTGCAACTCTAACGATGATGCACTTCCCAATCAGTGTCTTTTGAGTAGGATGGCGCAGGAGCTACAGGCACAGACGAGAGCGAGAGGCGACTGCACGCCTTAAACAACGGTTGTGGGCAGAGCGATTAACATAGATGCTAGCAGTTTTATCAGAACTGGACAGCATCTCTTAAAAAATGAAGAACAATGAACTTCACTGAGAAAAAATTCTCAGTGGAAAATGTGTTTTTTTTTCTCACTTCCAACATGTTTTGGCAAAAGTTTTCTTACGAATTGGCTCACATTTGCATTCGAGAGCTTATCCTTTCATCAGAGCACATGTATGTTTGTTCAAGTGATTCTCATTAATCATTTAAGAGGGCACTGCAGTAATTTATGCCTCTGCACACTCACCAGCCACTTTATCATGTGTTCCTCTTCAACTGTTCATTTATGCAAATAGCTAATCAGCTAAGCCAATGCATTTAGATATGGTCAAGCTAACCTGCTGAGGTTCAAACTGAGCATCGGAGAGAATAAAGGTGATTTGAGAGACTTTGTGAATGTGGCATGGTTGTTGGTGCCAGATGAGCTGGTCTGAGTATTTCAAAAACTACTGATCTATTAGGATTTTCATGAACAACCTTCCCAGAGGTTTACAGAGAATGGTCAGAAAAAGAGAAAAAACCCAGTGGGTGGCAGTTCCCTGGATGAAAATGACGCATTGATGCCAGAGGTCAGAGGAAAATGGCCAAAGTTGTTGGATATGATGAACGCAACAGTAACTCAGATAACCATTTGTTACAACCAAGGCAGGTGAAAGACCATTTCTGAATGATCTTCACGTCAAATCTTGGAGCAGATTGGCATCAGCAGCAGAGGAACACACTTGGTGCCACTCCTGTCAGCTAAGAACAGGAAATTGAAGCTACTATTCACACAGGCTCACCAGAACTGGACAATAGAAGGTTGATCAAATTTTGCCTGTTCTGATGAGTCTCTATTTCTAATGCCATTTTCAGGTGGAAGAGTCAAAAATTTGGCATATAATAACATAAAAGCATGGATCTACCGTGCTTGTATCAGCAGTTCAGGCTTGGGCTGTCACCTCATAGTTGATATTCGAATATCCGTTTGAGTGGAGGATCTGAGCTCAAAATGTACATATACAATTGAATATATAAGCACACCAGGCACCTGAAACAGTGAACCACCTGATCCTCAACCAGAAGAAGTACACCTCGAGAAGGGACCGACTAAGTCCCTCTGTGGAAGCACTTTGGGCTCCACACAGCTGATGACAAAATAAGAAAATAGACCAGACTGTATGTCAATTATGAACAAAGCAGCTGGCCAACTCCTCATCTATGACAAATCTGTGTGCCCATTTATTGGCCTTCAACCAGTGTAGTCCAGCGGTGCCTCTGCCTACCGGCTGAACATTGTTTGAATGCCACAGCCCACCTGAGTATTGCTGCTGACCATGTTCAACCCTTTATGACCATGTTGGCGACTACAACTTGTCACAAAGTGCAAATTACCTGGTTTCTTGAACATGACAATGAGTTCTCCATACTCCAGTGTCCTCCACAGTCACCAGATCTATGTTAGATTTATTGTGCACTGAGATCTTGGACTCCATTGCTCCCATGACTGTAAAGCATGTAAAGTCACAGACTGAGCCGTGGCTGAATGAGCCCACTCATGTGGTCAGACGCGCATGCAGACAGGCGGAGAGAAGGTGGAAAAAGGACAGACTCCAAATTTCTTGGGATCCGCCTGCTAACTTATCAGCAGACTGTGAAAGCTGGAAAAACTGGTTATTTTTCCTCACTTTTTTAATGTATTTGACTCGCTTGTAAATCCTGGTGATGCTGTCTGTGTTGAGCCTTCTTCGTCTCTGTGTGAGGATTTTCTGCAGTTCTTTGTTAATAAGATTTCTGCTCTCAGGTCCCTGCTCCCTCAGTCAGCTCAGGACCCCTCAGTTCCCACTGCTAGCTCAGCTGTCTCTCGTCAGTTTGAGGCTGTTTCTCTGTCTAAACTTGTTGAAATAGTGGAGCACTTACGTCCTGCTAACTGCCCATCATCCATTTTAGCTCAGTTCAGTCTTTTATTCTGTTTCTTCTTAATCGATGTCTCAGCTCTGGATGTGTTCCATCCTCCTTTAAACATGCCGTGGTGCAGACTCTTTTAAAAAAGAAAAATTTGGGCCCCTTGGTTCTGTCTAACTTTAGGCCTATTTCCAAACTCCCTTTTACTTCCAAGGTTTTAGAGAAAGTCGTTTTTAACCAACTCCAGGAATACTTGCAAAGGGCCAATGTTTGCGAAGTGTTTCAGTCTGATTTTAAGTCTCTTCACAGCACTGAAACTGCTCTTTAAAGGTTTTTAGTGATCTCTCATTAAACCTTTGTTCTGGTAACTGTGCCTTTTTAATCCTTCTTGACCTGACAGCGGTGTTTGATACAGTGGATCACTCAATTCTCCTGTCATGCCTCGAGAACTGTATAGGCATCAAGGGCACTGCCTTAAGTTGGTTTAAATCGCACCTCTCTGAGAGGTCATTCTCCGTGCACATGGGCCAGTTTTCCTCCTCTGTGGCCCCTCTGACACGCGGGGTCCTTCAGGGATCAGTCCTGGACCCTCTACTGTTCTCCCTTTATAGAAAGGGAGATTTTTAGAAAATATGGAATCCCCTTTCAATGCTTTGTCGATGATGTGCAAGTGTATTTGCTGTTGAAGGTCCCAACCAAAGATGCTCTTCAGTGTGTCTTCAACTGCATGAGTGATATTAACTGATTTTGTTCAGGTCCTTGGCCCACTAGCACCTTATATTGGATCCCACGCCAGGAATCTTGGTGTGATCATTTTAAATTGGACAAGCAGGTCAACTCAGTCGTTAAGTCCACCTTTTTTCAGCTGAGGCTTTTAGCCAAGGTTAAACCCTATCTGGACCGGAAAGACCTTGAGAAAGTTATCCATGCTTTGATGACATCTTGTTTGGACTATTGTAACTCCCTGTACGTTGGCATTGAACAGTCTGAGCTTAACCGCCTGCAGCTTGTTCAGAATGTGGCTGCTCGACTCCTAACTGGGACAAAGAAACAGGAGCACTTAACTCCGGTGCTCTCTTCCCTTCACTGGCTTCCAGTAAGGTTCAGGATTGGTTTTAATATTCTTTTATTTGTTTTCAAGTCTCTGAATGGGCTGGCCCCAGATTACCTGTCTGACCTTATGAAGGTTCATCAGCCCTCCAGAGCACTTCAGTCAGGAAATCAGATGGTCCTGGACATTCCTCAATCCTTTTGAAAAACTAGAGGGGATCGAGCCTTCTCTGTTGCAGCTCCCACTCTGTGGAACGCATTACCTTTAAATGTGCGGACTGCAAATAGCCTCTCCACTTTTAAAACACAGCTAAAGACGCACTTGTTCACCTTGGCCTTTGGCGGAGTATAGTCACTTTCATTGGGTTTTATAGGTTTTACTTGTTATTAAACATATTTATACTGTGTTGTTTTTGTTTTATTGCTTTTATTAGTTTTTATTGCTCTTATTGTTTTTTATTGTTTTACTATTTTTTTATTGTGACATTGACATTGACAGATCTCAGTCCAGTAGAGCTCCTTTGGGATGTGGTGGAATGGGAGACTGACTTCATGAATGTGCAGTCGTCAAATCTGCAGGAACTGTGCCATGCTTTCATAACAGTATGGACCGAGACCTCTGAGGAATGTTTCCAGCACCTTGTTGAATTCATACCACAAAGAATGACCACATTTTGAAGCCAAAAGAGGGTCAAACCAGGTAGGAACCAAAAAAACATCCTCACAGTATATGACATTTCAGAACATGTGACATGATGAAAGTGCGAAAGAAAGTTGTACAGATGATATCTGGGGCTGTATGAGGAGCTGTTACTCTTTTTTTTGCTCAGGGTTTACTGTAATTGAGTCACAACTACGGCACCTTCTCTCTCCTGACAGCCGAGAGCTGGTGTGACTTTTTGTTTTATCTCGGTGTTGCTCAGGAATGACTTTCTGCTGTGTAATAATTGTCTGGGGACACAACCTGTTGAAAAGTACATCCAGTGTGCAAGATTCAATTCAGAGTCAATTACTGGACCCGTGTTGTGACACTTGTGTCTTTGCCTGTCTCAAGAGGCTGTCGTGTACAGACTCCGAAGGGAGCTTGAATTAAAAATGACTCTATAATAAAGTGGGACTCTGGGAACATTGATTTTATCATCTCACTGCATGTTCGGCTAGGTGGAGACTGCCATGCAGTATAATTACATATGTACCAACATCTACTGGCTACACTCAACACAGAGGAAATGTTCTCAGGTGGTCCATCTGTCTCCATTAATATGAAACATATATATCAAGAACCCTAAACAGAGTAGATTTTGGTGGCTGTAGGTCAAAGTTCAAAGTCACTGAGTCTCATGTGCATCCCTAGCTTGTAAACACTTAATCTTTGGTACACATTGATGAATTTTATTCCAATTTTGCAACAAAAACCAGTCTGATTCCAGGGTAAAAAGAGTTGATTATGGAGGTCAAAGGTCCAGGGTCAGGATCCATCATGTTCTTGTCATGGTTGTGAAGTAATATTTCAAGAATACTTGGAGAGATTTTGTTAAATTTTTCCACAAATATTCACTATGACTCATGGATGAACTGATCTTTATTTGGAGATCATTTGTCAAAAGTCAAAGCCATTGGGCCTTATGTCCATCCCTTGAATGTGAGCACTGTATCTTTAGAGTGCTTTAAGGGATTTTCTCTACACTTTTCACAAATGCCCATTCAGTTTAATGGGTAAACTTATAAGAATTAAATGGCATCGGTTAAGAGGGAAGTCACTGTACCTCAAGCTGATCTCTTGCATGTGAACATTATAGCTCAAGGCCGCTTAAGGGATTATTTTGAGTTACATCGCTTAATCTACTCCAACTCCAAGATGAACTGATTAAAATTCATTGGCCACGTATCAAAGTAATGGGCCAAACTTTTGTTCTTTGCATCTCGAAGAATGCTTTGTGGGAATTTCAATATTTTGGACAATTATCCACCCAAACTTAAGAATAAACTCATTAGAATTGATGTTACAGGTCAAGGGGGAAAGCCGTTATATCTCATATTCTTATATTTCTAACTCTACTCCAGTCAACTCAACTGAAGATGCCTTTTGGAGAAGAGCGGCCACTTGGATCAGTGTTGGATGCGGATGACCAAGAACACACACAGACTTTTCTTCAGGGCTTTCCTTCAAACATTGAAGAAATATCAACTCTGATTGAGGGATGACCTGATTAGTGCATAGGTGAAAGGTCAGGGCCAATGGATCATGATTTCAATTTGAACTAGTGAGCATGTTAAATAAAAACGCTTTGAGAGATATTTCTAAAAATTAACACAAAAGTCCATTTTGACTAACCAAGTACAATTTGGAGATGGTCAACCAACAAGGCTGCTGTGCCTCATGTTTATAAACTTTTCTTGGGAGTATGATATCTCAAAAATGCTTGAGGGATTTTCTTGGACAAATTTACACCTCAACTCATCAACATACTGATGAGAACTAGTGGTCAAGTTCATACCTTGCTTGTGAACGCAATGACTCAAGAATGCTTTATGGAGTTTTCTTCAAATTTTGGCCAAATGCTCACTCTGACTTAATAATGAATCAATTTCAATCAAACTAAACATTTTTTGTATAGTACCAAATCCTGAATGTTGTTTCAAGACACTGAAAGAGTAATAGGTCAGTGGCATATGCTTTGTATTTCTATTCATGTTATTTTACATTTATTCCAAATCCACATGAATCCACTATGAGTACAACACCTTGCCACAAGCGGCAACAGTAAATAACCTTGCAGTGTAGCTGGATCCGCCTAATTCAGTGTCTGTAATCATGCTTCAGCGGTTTTATCAGATCTGGACCACATTTTTTTCATGAAAAACAAACAACACTGCAAGCATCTCTAAACAGAAATTATATTTTCATTCCATTTCCAACATGTTTTGGCGAGAGTTTGTTCTACAAAGCGGCTTACGTTTTGTTGTTTACACCACAGTAGTAGAGCTTGTCCATCTGGTGTGTCAGGTTAAACAGTCACAGTGGCAAGAAAAAACCTTCTGCTTAGCAGCAGGAACTGATCTGAATAAACTTTAGTCACCTTGAATAAAAGATTAATGTACAGAAATACTCAAAGGCAAATAGACAATATGAGTAGAAGTGCACCAGGTCATGTAAACAAACACATTTGACTGAGGATGCAAAGAAAACATCTTCATATAACATATGACATCATTGCTTTTTGAGTTCTTTAAGCACTACACTTATATCTGTTAATAATGATAATGAACATTTGGACTTAGATCACATGAGAGTAAATCCTAAAAGGCCTTTGCTACAATAATTAAGATGAATCTTTTAATTAGAGACACATCCCTGCTGTGCGCATTAATGACTTGGCAGCAGAATAAATTTGATCAGTATTAAGGAATTGCCTCCAGGCTAAAGGCTAATAATAAATGTCAGATTGTGCATGCTGGAAATCAGTGCAAATATACATAACATTACACGGATGCTGGGTATTAAAAGGATTATAAAAAAAATCAAGTACGTGCAGGGTTAGATTTACAATTTCAGCACCGGTAACTGCTGATAATCCACTGGCCGAAGGTGTATACATATTGAAATTTCAGGGGCTTTGCAGATGTTTCTCTAAGGGAATATATATGCACTTTAATCCTGAGAGTGCAGAACAGCAGCAGTGAAATGAAAAGGACCTTGAGGCATTGGCGTGTTGCGCTGTGATTTTCCCTGTATGCCGCTGTCACTGAGGAACAGGGGGAGGGTGACAGCGGGGTGGAAACAGACAAGAACAGCTGTGACAGAGTGAAGAATGTAGTGTACTTAAAGGATTAGCATCCACTCTACAGGTCTGCTTTCTCTCACTGATAGGCAAACACTGAGGTTGACATGGCAGCAATAAGTAAGCAAATGAATCTGTCGCCAGCTGCCTGATCCCCCTAATAAAAAAACATGCTGAAATCTGTGTGCAGGCTGATTGAACTCATTCTTGACTCATTCATACATTTTCTGAAGGATATTTGAAGATTTGATGCTTTTTTGATTAATTTAAATGTTTTAACTCCACACTTTACATGTCATGCATGAAGTTTCACAGGCTAATCCGTTAACATGCAGATTAAGAATTATATTGACTAATGTGGATGTAGTATTTTAAGTTTTAAAAAATAGAGGTCCTCAACCATCAGGCTGCGGACAGGTATACTGGGCCATAAATCATATGGTACCATAGTAGTGGAATAAAAATGATTACAAACCCCGGTTCCATCGAAGTTGGGACGTTGTATAAAACATCAATAAAACAGAAAACAATGATTCACAAATCCTTTCAACCTTAATTCAATAATTCACTATAACTGCAAGATATTTAGTGTTCAAACTGATAAATGTTATTATTTTTTTGCAAATGTTAACTAATTTTGAATTTAATGCCTGCAAATTCAAAATAAAAAAAAGACTGGTAAAGTTGAGGAATGTTTAAAAAACACCTGTTCTGAACATTTCACAGGTGAACAGGTTAACTGAAACAGATGAGTGTTACTGAAAGGCTCAGTGATTCACAAGCAAGGACAGGGCAATGTTCATCACTTTGTGAACAACTGCGTGAGCAAAGAGATTAAGAACATTTCTCAATGTGCCACTACGAGGAATTTAAGGATTTCATCATCTACAATCCATAATACCATCAAAAGATTAAGGGGATCTGGAGAAATCTGCACTTAAGCAGCAAGGCCAGTAACCAACAATGAATGCCTGTGACCTTTGGTTTCTTAGGCTGCACTGCATTAAAAACCAACATCATTCTGTGAAGGATATTACCAAGTGGGCTCAGGAACACTTAACAAAATCATTGTCAGTAAACAAAGTTCGCCCTTACATCTGCAGGTGCAGGTTAGAAAAAGAAAAAGAAAAAGAAAAAGCCATACATCAACAACACCCTGAAACACCACTAGCCCCTCTTGGGCCTGAGCTCATCTGAGATGGACTGTAAAGTGTGCTGTGGTCTGAGTCCACATTTCAAATCATGGACGTCGTGTTCTCCAGGCTAAAGAGGAGAAAGGACCATCAGGGCAAAATTCAAAAGCCAGCATCTATGATGGTATAGGGGTGTGTTAGTGCCTATTAGGGACGGAAATCTCCATCCCCACGATATGCATCTCTATATGTAGGCTACAGTACGATACACTAACGATTCACATGAAGCATCTACCAATTCAGGATGATACGATTTATCTTCCTCCCACGATGCAATAACAATGCAAATCTGTGCAAATTCAACTCAACTTTATTGTTCCTTCAAGAACATAAGCAGTATCACACCTATCACCATTAAGAAGCTTGTAATAAATGAAGACAGATCACTTACAGAAGGCTATTTAAGCAGTGAGGACTCGTGAGAATTTAACGGCTGAGAGATAATTATGGAAGTGAATTGACTGAAAATAATAATTAAAAAAATATACATATAATAACATGACATCAGATTTTACCGATGCAAGCTTTTACAAGGAGATGCATCGTGGTTTCAGTCCAGTTTCTAATCCGATGCACACCACTCCAACCGATGCAATTTACCATAGACCTTTGCCACGATGCATTGATTGCGCATCGGATAAAATTCCCATCTCTAGTGCCTATGGCATGGGTAACTTGCATATCTTGAACAACAGTGTGACTTCATAGTAAAATAGTGTGGGTACTATTCTGGCCTGCCTGCAGTCCAGATTTGTCTCCCATTGAAAATGTGTGCCAAATTATGAGGCAAAACACGACAACAGAGACTCTGGACTGTTGAGCAACTGAAGTTGTACATCAAGCAAGACTGCCATAAAATCCAACCCACAAAGCTTCAACAGTCAGTGTCCTCAGTTCTTAAATGCTTAGTGAGTGTTGTTACAGGAAAAGCTGGGAAACATGCCCCAGCTTTCTTGGAATATTGATAGGCATCAAATTCCTGGAAATAATGTGGTAAATCGAAGGGGAAAGTCCATGTTTAGAATATTTTTTAGTGTTTTATCAATCTTAAGCCAGAAAGGTTTGATTACTGACACTCAGAATGTATGCCAGTGGTTGGCCTCCAAAACCCCAGACTTCATCAAAAACCCAGCATCCTCTGTCTTCAAGTGACAAAAAACTTATAGCTCAATTCCATTCATGTTTTAGAGTTTTAAGTTTTCATTTGACATCAATAGATTACCCTCTTTGTCCCATTTTCTGATAACATTTTCTGTTGAAATTATTCCCTTATTATACTATTTTTGTAGATTCTTCTAAAAACTTTTAGTATGACAGAAACAGTATTAAGAAAAACTAAAATCATATTTTCATTTTACAGTTTCACCCATGCAGGTCCACCTGTTTACAGAGGGGCTGGGGTTTAAACAGTCAGTCAGTAGGTGGAGCTCTAAATGTTTAAGCTCCACTCTGCTGTTATGACATCTGTGTCTTTCCATCACCTTTGAATAAACCAACAGAAATCAGCAGAAATAATAATTTCATCAAAGTGTACATGTGTTATGTCATCAGAGACAGGGTAACAAAGTGTTCCCATATATCTATTTCCCCCGGCTCACAGTGTACAAAGCCTGTCCTCTGTTCAGACACAAGCTTCTGTGTGAGGCTGTATTACTCGTGAGAGGAAGCGCACACAATGGGATCTTCTTCTATTTTTACAGTTATGCGTCACAGTAGGTGTCTTGACATGAGACAATGAGATCATAGTTTCATTCTTCAGATATAGGAGCCCATTTTTCTTCAGATCACCGCAGGCTAACAGAGAGACCAGTTCTGATATCGTAATGACTTTTCATTTAAGGCTCAAGTATATTTAATTTCTTTTACCCTAAAACAAATCAAAGAATTATTCTTATTTTTGGTGGCTCTTTGAATTCTAGTTTCTAATTTACACTCTCATCATGATGGAGATACCGTGTACACATATCTAAACTACTGTAAAGCAACAGATCAAGAGCAACAGAGACATGATGCTGACCCATGTGCTCAACAGATTAACATGATCAGAGGTGGAAAGTGACAAATTAAATCAACACATGCCACCAAATCTGAACAACATCTTGGTTGGACTGTTTTGTGGATCAGTACTTTCACAATTAATTGAGTGATTTATATGGGTGGTACTGTGTTTCAGTGAATTTTACATCTGACTACTGCTGGGTTTTCCATGCAGTACTTGGGCGGGCCACCTTGGTATACATAAAGCCACTCAAGTTTATCTGTCAGGCATTTTTACTAAAGATGCACAGTATTATCTGAGCGATACTGACATTACCAGACAATTTCCAAAAATGTGATTATCTGTATCGGCAAGTATGAACAGTTCTGACGATATATTTAGCTTATATTTCAGCTGTACAAATTGGCCCAAGATACACCTTATTTTAGCTGTGATACTGGCAGAATGCACAAATGTAACATAATGCTTAAGCTGAATATTCACTTCTATGTATCAAAAAGGTAATTCATTAAAGAGTAAAATATTTTTCTTGCTTCACATTTGTCTCTAACACAAATAGACGGTCACCATGAAAGGAATGGGTCAATTTTAGAAAGCGGAAGCTCTGTGCTCAGGCTTGGAGTTTGTAAATATTGGCATATTGGATATCAGCTAAAATTCAATATCATGCATCCCTAATTTTACTTTAAAGCTCTCATATCCTGATGTGTTTGACCGTCAACATCATGTCTTGGGTGTCTATTAAGCAAGGATTTGATTAAAGTTCAATCAAAACAAGAAAAAAATTGTCTCTCTAAAGGATCAGATTCTGCTCTTTTTCCCTCCCCTTTGGCAATGCTTGGACCTGAGTGGGTGGAGAAGTTATGATCATGTGCTCTGCATTGAGTGGCTGCCCACATGATGCCTGATGTGAGAGGGGAGGAGGGAACAGTCATGGCATCTGCATGTAACCAGCAGAAATGAAACATGTAGGTGGAGGCTGTATATGACAAAATAAACCCCGGGAAGCAAAGCACAGGGCGTTTTAAGGGGCATTTTATTTACAGAGTCACAGAGCATTTCTCCATGAACTGAGTTTAGTGCTAGGTGTCATGTTCTTCTGCTCCTGAAGCCCATTCTAACGGCATTAAAAGCAGAGAAAACTGATTCTGCAGGACATGAAACCTTTAAAAAGATAATGAACAGTAACAATCCAGGTGCATCAGAGGCTGACATTCACTAGTGCAGTGATTCTCACCTGGGGTACTCGTACCCCCAGGGGTACGCGAAGTGGCGTAGGGGGTACGCGAATACCTGTCAGGTTTCAATCAGTTGTTTCAGTAGTTAAAGTTCAAACTAGCAGATGTTTACATTGTGAGATTTGATAAAGGCCTGAAGAATTAGCAGAGAGGCTGGAGGCTGGATTTGTGAGGCATCTTGGAAAAGGAAATCTGTCCTGAATTGTCTAAGATTCTTATAGTAACATAAGTTCAGTCAGACACCCTTCACGTTAAAGCTGTCGTGAGTTTGTACTTTACAGTTTCAAGGTCATTAATGAATTTGTTCCAGAAATGTAAATTTCTTTTTTCGAAAGTGAACTGGTGTTACCCACTGAAATTGCAGGTAAATAAATCTATTTTGTGAGAAATAACTCACTTGAAGAGATTTTTTTGTATGTTATGCATGTTAAATGTGGGAGGTGGGGGTGGCGGCAGACTTACAGACACATTTCTTTTTCTAGCTGCTATAAGTGCCTGACAGTAGGGGGTACATGGCTGGAGGTCGAGTGTCTGAAGGGGTACAGGCTGTGAAAAGTTTGGGAACCACTGCACTATTGCATCCCTTTCATACAAACTAAAAAACATGAAGTGTGATGTCTCAATTAAAAAATGAAGCTGTTTCAACATTTTTCTGCAGCTCCTTACTGTCAGTATTGTTCCATACTCCTGCACTCAGATGACAGTGATGACAAACTACTTCATCAACAATAAGCAAGCAGCCCATCTTTTGTGATATAAGGATATCAAGTAAAGCAGAATGTCGTGCTGATGATTTAAGGGCAAACCTAACCTAATAACCTAACTGGTGGCATAAAGTTTGCTTGCTGTCAATGCATATCATAGAGATCTGGACCAGGTGGAAACGTTGTCTTCTGACTTGAATCGTTTTGCCTGCAGAAGTCAGGTTGTTTTACAGTGACAGAGTAAGCCATAGCAATGTGGATTTGCTATTTTTTACCATAACTTTCATCGGCTCAGTGAGTTAACCACCTAAATCTCCTCCTGCCATGGAAGAAAGTCTACGGTTCCTCAGTGAAGCAAGGGTGAGGAACTGGTCTTCTTGGGGTCTTATGGCTTTTAGCTGATTGTACTTATTATTATTATTATTATTTAATCTTATTTGTACATTTTAACCATCTTAATATATTTCATTTCTCAATCTCAGCTCAGATTTATTGTTCGAAATTTTATTCTCTGTTCATCGATTTTTCTTTTCACTATCTTACTTCAGTACATTTTATTTCATTTTACTATATTATCATCTATTTATTTATTATTTACCTATTCATGTATTTTCCTATAGTATATTTAATTATTTATTTATTTGAATCTTTTTTCTTATCATGATTTTTTATTGTCATTTTAGTCTTAGCTCCAGTGTTTCCTCATTTTTAATTTAAGATGGCATTTTCTCAGTCCTCTAATTCTGTTTTCTGTTAGAATCTTTTCCTCATGTCTTTGTATGTGTGTGTGTGACTGAGTGTGTGTGCTGTATGTGGATTGCAAGGATGGGGTTGCATTTTTCATTGTATTCAGTTTACGACTTTTTATTTATTTTTATTTATTTTATTTCTTTGTTTTTATGTAAAGCACTTTGTGCTACAAACTTTGTATGAAAAGTGCTCTTCAAATAAAGTTTGATTGATTGATTGATTGATTGATCTTCCAGTGATGCCCACTTGGCAGTCCGTCTTTGACATCTCCTGTCTCAAAGAATTTGGTCCTAAGTTTGGCAATGGTATGAGGGCCGACGCCAAATAATGCTGCCACTCTGCGTACAGGACCACCATTTTCCTGAAGCAGGGCATTCTGGCAATTTTTGTGCACTACCCCAGCGGCTAACTATTGTTCATGCCACGAATGCATGATCCTTACAAGTTATACCTCATTGTAAATAGAGATGGGAATCAAAAACCAATTTCAGCTTTGGATTAACAACAAATCCCTTGAGGAATCGATATCATTAGGCGCTTTGATCATTAATTGCCTTAACAGTTCCTTCCACTTTGTTCTACAGGCCTTCAAAGACATCACACTCCCACCAGAGGCAGTCAGCAGAAGTGACAACAAAGAAGTCAAAAACCATGTCAGACAGGGGGCAGAAGTGGTCAAATTTGTTAATTTTAAACAAAAAAATACTTGCTGCACAACTTCCAGTAAGTGGAAATACCAGAAACTTTCAGAAGTATTTATCTATGCGGCATAACACTGAATATCAGAAGTGTCATGTGTTTGGCATTGTTGCCACTGAAAGCCTATGTAGGCAGGCTTTGGTCAACACAGAAAATAAGCGGGATGTAATGGAAAGAATCGGACCAATAAGCAGAATCGTTAATGGCATTGGTATCAATACAGTCTTATCTATTCCCATCCCTTGTAGTAAAGGTGACTAACCAGGCTTTTCAATTATATTACATGCAACAAAAAAAGAATACAGTCTGGACCTGCTCTTTTGTCAAGTGTGTCAGGATGATATTTTTTATACATGGGTGTTGTATAAAGACTGACTGATTGATTGACTGACTGATTTTCCTAAGTCTATAGAAAATGATTTTTATCTGTATAAAATATTCACTTGTATAACTCTACCTCTGACTGATTGTGAAGTTGTCATTATGTTTCGTTCTTATACTTTTCCCACTCTGCTGAGGTTAAAATAACCCCTGAATCATTACTCCTTGGTGAGTGAGTCTTTGAGTCTGAACGTTGAAATTTAATTATGAGTCGAGCAATGTCCCTGTGACCTGAGGCGGCCCCTCTGTCTGATGATACAAATCTGCATTTTGTAAAGATTTCCTTGTTAAAGTCATAAATACTCTGTGGGTTGCTCTGGGAAAATGACTCTAATAGGACTCAATGCAAAAAAGGAAAGTTTATTTCTGTGCCAAAAGGTAGTCTGTTTAATGTTGACATCTAATCTGCAGATTTCAAACCATTTCACTCAAATTTCCTGCTGCATTCATGAAAACAAAACCACCTTCCCCTGTTGTGCTCCCAAACAAGAAGCTTTATTACTGATTTCCACTCCAATCTGTGAAAGACCTCATCTGCGTGAAAATCAGTGTTTTCATTCTGGAAAAAAGTGTCAGTCTAAATACTATAAACAGCTGAACATCACTGGGACATTCAGTACTTCAGCACTGCTTGTTGCTTCCCAGCATGAACAATGTTAGGGCTGCCCTGCAGGCTGACTGCCGTCTGCAAGCTATTTGTGGCTATTATGAGTCTATAAAAGGAAATCAGCAGGGTGATACACACCAACACACGAGCAGTTACACACTTTGAACTTCTGAAGGCAGGCCGGGAAGTGAGCATCATGTTTTCTGGTCTGCTTTGATCAGCATCTGACGTCTTGGGAGAAGTTTTTCTTAAGTTTAAAGGCGAGAAGGACGTGTGGATGGAGAGTCACTCAGAACAGACATGGATGATATGAATGCGAGTCCAGGGAAGGTAAGAGGGTTTTAAAAGTAAGACTTTTTTTTGTCTGAATTATGTGCTTGTTTTTAAGCTTCCTGGTTTGTTTTCTTTTGCTGTGAGCTTGAAGAAACATCTTCTGATTTTTTGTCAGCCTTTGGGCACTCTAGGACTCACTTCATTATTTTAATTTCAGGCTAAGATTAATATTTAAACCAATAAATCATTTAGCTTTTATATTTACACTTTTAAACCTCACTGCCAAGACTCTGCTAGAGCTGAGAAATTTGGACTGAAACTATACAGAGGTTTGATCTGAATGGTGATACACATCTTGACGCTTTTTGTAAAAAAATTAAAGGAAGTTGTCACGATAAGAGAATTCTGAATTTCAATATGATTACAGTATTCAGAGAACACAGACACCCTGTATTATTGTTTTTTGTTCTTTTAAAGTGATACAAAATTTAACACAAACGTCTACACAGTTGTACAAAACTGCATTATCTCTGTATACTGAGGTTGTCACATTTTCTACAGTGTACACCAAAATATGATAAATTCAAGGATCTCATTTAAGTTTAAAAGCAGTGGAATGAAAGTGTTCATAAACTTAATGATCTTCAGCCATTTTTATTACCAAAAGAGAGACAGTGCTGTCTAAATGTATTGGAAATGTTGAGAAAAGTGTGTGGACCTTGGGAGGAACAATATAATGTATTTGTAGAATTAAAAAGAGGAGAGAGGTCCCTTCACTTTTTTGGTTCTTAAAAACATAAACTTGTCAAAGAAGAGATAAAATAACAGATGTGTTATTTACTAACAATGGAAAGATGAAAGGACTAAGTACTGAACCCTGTGGAACACCTTTTCTACAAGGGTTTTCAACATTTTTAATAGTATTTTACTTTTAACTAGGGATGCAAGGTAATATCAGAACAACATTGGTTTTGGCAGATATTTTTCTAGAAAGCTGTTTATCGGTGTTGGCAGATACATTTTTGCCAACATTAAAAGCCAAATTTTGCCTCACAAACTGGCCATGTATACATCACATTTTTTGGCTGAAATATTAACAGATTTAACAATTCTAGCACAATGGTTTACCTCATCATCAGTAAATGTCCACTTTTATAAATCAAAAGTCTCTTTATATAAAGAATATTTTTTTCTTGCTTTGTTTAGTTTTAATTAAGTTGTGGCTTTGTGCTCTTGACAGAAAACATCTGTATTTTGGAGCATTAAGCTCAAATGTCCTCAGGATTCATAGTCATGCCTATAAGAGCTATCTGAGAGATTTTGTCAAACTTTGCACAAATGTTCTCTCTGACTGGATGATAACCTGGTTAAATTTGCCATGCATAAGGAAATCAGTCAATATGCTGTTTCATTAAACAGTAAAGAGCACAGAACACTTCTTAATGGAAAAGAACAACATTAATGTAAATCATATTTTAAATCCGATGTGTAATTGTAAAGCATGCGCATATATCTAGAAAACACTTCCCAGCCCTACCCTCTGCCATCCTCAAGGCACTCTTCAGAATTTCACCCATGAACATTTTGACTCAGTTTAAACTCTGAACAGCTACTTGATGTTCTCTAAATTTATGTCATGAAAAATGCCTTCAGAATGCTTTAGGATTAATTTCATTGAAGAAAAAAAACTGTAAAAATCATGAAAATAAATGTCTAACACGTCTGAAATTCTAAAAACAATCCTTAAAAATAAATGATTCCAACTATGAAGTGTTACATTTTTAACTTCCTATTTCAGCACAAAGGGGTAAGAAACATTAATGCATTAAACATGGAGTGTATTTAAGGATAATGTGAATATTTTAAATGTTTCTTAAGCCTGAAACAAACTCTTTTCACTCATTTTGACTGCATTTTCTCCTTGACAGTACTGCTTCAGTGAATTTTGAGCAGTGATTGAAAAATGTGCTTATGTCTGATGTTCCTTTCTGTGCATCGGAGACTTTTGTTTATTATCAGGAGAGATAACTCGTGCTTAGTAGCAGCTGGCAGTGAGCTATATTTGCACACCCTATCTGCCGAGGAGGGAGGGGCTGTGTTTCTGTCTGTAATTAAACTCTTTGCTCGGTGGCACGCCCAAGTGTTTATGCTTTTACTGCGGCACAATGGAGACACTCAAATGTGCATCTGAACATCTGGGGAGCAGAGTGGTTTTTAGATTGGCAGGCGGTTATCATGGTTTTATGGGATGAATATGGCAAACATATACGCTGCAGATACAAATGAGTGAGGACGTGATAATTGATGTGCAGCTTTTTGAAAATAAAGGGTGCTGATAAATGTTTAACTTATGCATTATATAGCTAAAAACAATACAGCTCTTACAGTATAAAACAGGATAACTGGCCAAAATTTGCAAGTACCTGAATAGATCAAGCAAGTACTTAAGCATTTTAGAAGAAAATAAAATAAGTATTAAATTAGGCCAAACTGAGAGTTAAAAATAAAAATGGGAGTTCAAATTGCAAATGGCAGGGTACCAAAGTACCATATTAGTACAATTAAAGAAGAAAAAAAAAGCAATAAAAAAGTTGATAAATGACAACAATAAGATGATATAACATCAGGAAATATCACACATAAATAAGGAGATCTGTCCCCTAGAAATATTTTGACTGAAAAAGTATGGTGGTGGGTCAAAAACTGCTTTTTGCAGTGTAAAAAATGTTAATAGGACGTTAATCAGATGGACATGAAACCCAATGGCCTTGGCCTTTGACCTTATACATTTAATACAAATAATTCATTCTTGAGTCAAACAGGACATTTACGAAAAGTCTGATGAAAATCTCTTTGGGTGTTTTGGAGATACTATGTATAAAAGCAAAACTAGATAATACTCCATGATCTTGACCTTTGACCTGTGATTTCTAAAATGCAATCACTTCATCCTTGAAATTAATGGATGGTTTTTCCAGATTTTGAAGAAAATTTTTCAAATTGTTGGTGCACACCTACAGATATATGACCAGAGAACCCAAGAACATCCTCCAGTGTTGGCTGCTGTCTGCATGGAGGCATAAAAACAGATGAACCATAGACAAATAAATATGCTTTTCACTTAGGGCCTGGGTCTAGGTTCCAATCTACAGCAAGTGTGAGCATCCCAGTGCAGCATGGCCCAGTCAGATCCCCCCAGTCATACCCAAGTACAGTCGAACTCCCCCTGGGACCTATGTGGAAAAAAAGTCTCATTACTGTGCACAATTAACATCAATTTTACATGTTTCCAGCTGTTAAATCAGGATAAATTGGGCTATGAAGATAGCATGCACTAAGTGTGTAGATCATT
This sequence comes from Cetoscarus ocellatus, assembly GCA_037902135.1. NCBI lineage: Eukaryota > Metazoa > Chordata > Actinopteri > Labriformes > Labridae > Cetoscarus > Cetoscarus ocellatus. The sequence goes on along the minus strand of JBAMNC010000019.1, from coordinate 1,006,610 downwards.
GTTTTAGTTGACATATGTAAACCAGTTTTTGACGACCTCAAAGCTGACAAAGACTTGTGCTCCCCCAGAGACCCTCTGGCGCCCCCATCATTGTTTAAAAAATACATTATTAAAAAACTTTGGAACCATTTTCTTTTTTTACTATTTTGTTAGCCATTGTAAACCTAAAGAAAGCATCGTAAAATCTGCCATGAAAACAAGAAAACATACTTTCAGAGGAAACTGACAGAGAAATCCTCTGTTTGAAGGTGTTTTTTTCCAAGTTCATTCAATAGAAACACCTAGAAAGTTCCTATGATGACTCATTATGAAACTACTTATTGTTTAAATAAATATTCCTCTTGGACTGAACGCTGCATATATCTAGACCTCTCCAGGATGTCAGTTATAAACAAAAAACAAAGCAGAAAAATACCACCAGGAATCCCCCTGTGAACTGATAAAAGCATATATAACAACCCTGTTTCCTTCAAGTGTATCTGTCACTTTCTGTTGGGTCAGTGTTTACGAGTGTCCCTTTAAAGGTCTCTCAGGGTGGTCTGCTTCAGGAAATGATTTAGTGCTGCTTGTATTCGTTCTTTGGGATGAGTCGGACATGCCAGGAAAAATGACAGAGAGGGAGCACGCACACAGACAGGGGACATGTAACACAGTGAACCAGTGCTGGTTGGATACGTGATCTATGAGGACAGCATGACCTCGGCAACACTCGACACGCAATTACACATTCAAGAGGGCTCCGACGGGCCAGTAGGAAACGCTGGCTTTTACATTTCACAGGATCGTCTTACTCTGCTTTGACTACACAAGACATGCAAACAAGGATGATTGCATAAGAGCTTAAACACATAAACAAGTTTATTAGGCGGCTCGTGAGTATTTTAGTCCAGGCATTTGTCCTGTGTCTTTAAATAGAGCTGATTACAGATATGTTTGTGTGTGTTATATAAATATCTCGGGCCTTTATGAGATTATGTGGGCCTCTTCAGGCTCTGGACCTATAGGTGTCAAGTGACAAAGAACATGGATGACATGGGTGTTAGTCACACAGCAGTAGAGACAGCAATGAGTGGCCTGTTGCTCCACTTCTCTGAGTTTTGTGGGTGTAACACACTGGATAATTAAAAATTGTACCCTTTTTCTTAAAGCATGGGAGACCACAGGCATGAGGACTCATTTGACTCATTTTAAACATTATAATCCTCTCAATGCACACTCTAGATCAGGGGTGTCCAAATTATGGTCTGAGGACCAAATGCGGACTGCAGTCCACTTTCATCTGGCCTGCAGCAAGATCCAAAAATTGAAGGGAGTTTAGCCCACAGTACAACATGAGGCTTTTGCTTGACTGATACATACAAACCCATATTCCAATGAAGATGGGACTTTGTGTAAAATGTAAATAAAATAGAAAACAATATTTGCAAATCCTTTTCGACCCATATTCAATTGAATACAATACAAAGACAAGATATTCAATGGTCAAACTGATAAACTTTAGTCTTTGATTTTGATGCCTGCAACATGTTCCAAAAAAGCTGGGACAGGGGCATGTTTACCACTGTGTACAAACATCATTGGAATTAGGGTTTGTACAGACAAACTTCATCCATCCATCCTTCATCTCCTATACCAGGAGCCTCCCCCTGCTGGCATTGCAGGGCCACAAAGAGAGACAGACTACTACTCACGCTCACACAGTTATACCTAAGGGCAATTGTAGAGTCACCATCAACCTAATGAGTGTGTTTTTAGTCTGTGGGAAACCGGAGTGTCTGGATAAGACCCATGCAGGCACAGGGAGACCTTGCGAATTCAACACAGAAAGTCCCTGGCTCATACAGAGAGTCAAACCAGCCATCTTTTGCTGTGAGGGAACATGCAATATAACCTTGTGCGCCACCATGCAGCCACAGACAAAGCAATTACAACACTTAATATGAGCATGAATTTGCTGCTTGCTTCTGCCACAGGGTCTGATTTAGAAATGATATTGCACAAATCAGCGCCAAGCATAAAACACTCCTACAGTTTGACAGTTTTGTGCAGTTTGCTCTTGTTTTGAGTCTGAATCTTGACATTCTCATCTTGATCAGGGCCATGTAATGGTCGCAAGGGCTGAGAAGGGCTTCTGAAATCTGATTGGTTGACCTAAAATCTTTTACAACGATTGACTGTTTCCCTTGTTGAGCCATTAATGGAAACTTTCTTTTTTTCTTTGAACATTTTCAATAATAGAGCACATCTGAACCTACATTGCATCAGCTTTACTAACCTGTTGTACTAAGGGTAGGTGGATCAAAGCAGTGACCAGTGATCCTTACATTTTATTTTTATGTGGCCCCTGGTAAAAAAAACGTGGACACCCCTGCTCTAGATGATTTGGCTGGACAAAGTGACCACAAACCTGCTGCTGGATTAGTTTCCCATGGTGTTTCCAGAACATGAGATCTTATAAAAACTGCATGATCAAATGTGACCTCAGTAAGTAAACAAATATGGAGGATGATCCATGTCATCAGTTGGCCGTCCTGGTGAGTGCTGCCTTGTAACAAAACCAAAGAAGGCAAAAGGCAAGCCATGCCTTACAGTCATAAAATAGGTCAGGTTGGCTTTAATGGTTTGGCTGACTTTTAAAGAAGGCTTTTACAACTTTATCAAGAATCTAAAATTATCCCCAGATACTTCCCCCCAATACCTGTTCAATCCGTTCATCTGAAATGCTGTGGTTCTGTGGCAGGAGACTTTTTGACAGAAAAAACACACTGGCTTAGTTTTGTTTGTGTTGAGTGTTAAACAAGAAGCATTGAGCAAAGCTGATATATTTTGTCGTTTTTCAGTTAATTTCATCTGCAACAATGCCACACATTTTGCCAGAAATGTGCATAGATAACAGTGTCGTCAGCATACAACTGCGGACCAATCCCATGGCAGGTATCTGGCAAGTCCTTAATATGCAAAGTGAAAATGATGGACCCCAGGACAGTTCCTTGGGGGATTCCACTTTCAATATTGTAAAAAGCAGATTTGATGTTTGTGATGAGCAAAAGCTGTTCACAACCTTTAAGATATAAATCTAATCAAGACAGGGATGGTTTTGAAAGTTAAATATTACTTTTTAAAAATAAAATATCATGATTTACAGTGTCAAATGCCTTTTTAAAGACCAGAAACACAGCACCAACTACATTTTCTTTATCAGGAGACTGTTCTATATTTTCTAACAGTAAACAGGTGGTTGCGTCGAAGGCAGCCAGACCTGGAATCACTCATATCAGACATGTTTGACATGTATATTTCAAGATTGAGGAGGCTCCAACTTGATTGGGAGGTGTAAAATAATTAAATATAAACCTCTTGTAATTTATTTGTTCAATAACCAGTTGCATCAGTTGTCTACAACTGGATCCACACCTGATCAGGAGGAGAATGACACTTCATGCAGCAGAGATGGGATACACTGCCTGCATTTTCACATTCAGAGCCAAGATGAGAGAAAATTGTACAAAGCTGCCAAGTTTCAAAGAGATGTTGGTACTTTAAGATTGTTAGAGTAATATACTTTGTAAACTGAACTTTTAGATGAAGCAGAGAACAGAGCACACATTTTGTTATTGGAATGCATTTGTCTTTATTCACCAGACATGTTATGAATCAAGATTTTGTTCTGATTTTGGTTGAAAATAATGTTCGCCATTTATGCTGTTGCTCAATTTGAAAAGAAACACTCAGATACAGACATACACAAGTTCACACCCTGACCTGGGCCATATTTCACCTTATTTTTAGAATCTGCTGTTGGCCAATACAGATCAAGAACCACAGCTGGCCCTTTTTGCTGCTTTACAAAACCCCTGCTTTACAAGAAGCTTTAATATCCAGTATTTTGGATTTGTGGTTAGAGCCAAAAACAACCAAAAAAAAAACAACCAGAAAAGAAATTTTGCAGTAAAATATTTTGTTCAACCATTTATTTCATGAAACTGAACATGTTAAAGTTTAAAGAAAAAATACAGCTGTTATTGTGTTTACCTCACACAGGGGGTGAGTGCAAAAAAATACTGGACAAGGTCTGAGTAACATCAGCTGGTTGGTTACTGAGGGCTCTTTTGGGTCCAGCCCATGGTGGCTGCCAAGTTAAAAACACTATCTTACTCAGGCTAATTTTTGGTCAAGCTGAACAAAGACAAAGAGGCAAAGCTGAGGGTTCTTGAAAAACAGTAACACTACTCAGGCTTGCACTTACATCAGCCATGCCCCTAATTATGCACAGCACAAACTTATAATTACATCAAAACAAACGAGCCCCAGGTATATCCAGTCACCCAAAGTGTGTGTCCGCAAAAATGTGAACTTTTCAGCTCAGAGCCTTTCCTTGAACCAATGGGTGAACATGTTTAGTTTTAAATCAAAAGCTGAACTCATAAGACAATGAGGGACTTCTGGTGCCTCTAAAAAAATCCTTCATGCACTTGGGACTACATTATGGGTTTTTTTTTTTTGTCTGGCCTCACTTTTCAACACTAAAGGCTGCCACTTGATTTGTTCAAGCGTTGCGACTTAACTGAAGGCTAACCATCGTCCCCTTATGACAAGTTTTATCAGTTCTTCTTTGAACAGAGACTATTTTAATAAAGCTATTTGTCACTCTACTGCAGGGGCTTTCAGAGTGTGGGAGAGAGAGTGAGCCTCCCCTATTAGAATGTTTGACCTTTTTCAACAGTTTGATTCTAGTTAAATATTTTTTTGTAACCTTAAACAAACACTAGAAAAGCACTTAGAGAGCGCAGACCTCCGCCAAGAAGCTCAGTTGTGATTTCCACCCAACATTATAGTCCTAAATTTATTTTACACGCACATTGTGGAATGAAAAATATAAATCTGCAAGAAGTGTGATTATTGTTGAAAAAAATATCATAGAATAGAGTGACCTAGTCAGTAGTGGGTCTTGTGAGTTGTTGACTGAACCAATTTGCTGCTGCTTGTACAGATGTTGGTGTTGTGCGCGCCACGGCTCTTCCAGTGGGCGATGTCACCAGCCTGTCAGTCGGAGCAAAACCTTGGCGCTTTGGTGCGTGGCACATTCGCTCTATGTGGAGTTTGGGGGTTAGGTTTTTACGCTCACACATACAGACTTCTACTGGGATGGACTATTTCTGTATTGACATTATCAGCAGCCTTGTTTCGAGTGATTAACAGGCACGTCTGGAGGGACAGCGAGCAAGCAGGGCTGCCGTATATGTTTCTATAACGTTAACGGGCTCACAGTAATGTTACCAGTAGATGTGAGTTGTAGAGGACTGGGGTGTTTATTACAATTTCAGGAGAGTCTGCTGCCTTAATTTGTCTTTAAGTAACACTTAGTATTCCAGAGTAAATTGTAGCTTTTGGTCTTGACTGATAACTTTTCTGTCTCCATCTTCTCCTGCTCGGAATAAATAATGAACCAGAAAGGTCAAAGGCATGAGCTGAAATCTGAAGACAAAAAGGTGATACGTCTGCTCAGAGTAAAAGTGAAGCAATTGCAAAATCATGCCTCAAGGCTTGTGTATCTGCAGGTTTTTGATGCTAAGTGGAGACAGTTCTCTCTGATAAGAATAACAGACATTCAAGGCAACATTTAACCTTTATCAGAGCAAAAAAAAAAACATTATTGAAGTTTAGAAGACAAAAGTGTTTGAGGCACAAGGTCTAAAACCTGGTATGATGGAAATGGGACATTAAAAAGAGTGCTGTACTGTGACAATAAAATAAAAAAGTGAATAAAGTAACTGAGTTATGATTCATATGTGAGCAGTCAGATCTTCTTTGTAGTTCTCAGGCCTTTTATAACACATGAACAGGATATCAGAGGCCTCTCTCTGCTTTAGACTGCCTCCTGTGAACTCCTCCTGTATAGATCTGACTCTTCTCCATCATATGAACCATGGCTTTTATTCTGAAGAGACTGATGTACCGAGACCTCAGTTGTTTGAATTCAAATATAATGATTGAACTATGATAACAAAACAAGGCCTTTTTTTCTTTTGTTTTTGACTGACGTGAGACAATTTCTGAAAGCATGAGTGATATGCTTCTTTACATGTTCAACAATGAATCACAATATTTATCCTATGATCTAGAAATCATTTCCCCCTGTATTGTACTGTAGCTGCACCTATAAATCAGCCATGGTTTTACAATAAAGAATATTTGGTCTCTTCTTATAAAAGTCTGAGTCTGTTGCATTACTATTGCGTTTTGAATCTGGCTAATTAAAAAGCTCATGAACTTTCCAAGTTTTTAATGTCTTTAGGTGTGTATTACATGCCTCTTCTGCGTAAAAGAGTTCTTCTATGAACAAGTCAAGACTTCAACATCTGGACTTTTCCTTTCGTAAACAGCAAGGGTGTGTTATATGTTGATATATCATTTGGCTAATCAATCATCTGATCAGATTGATTGAAAGTCAAAATACTGATTTAACACAGCTTTATTCTGAAATTCTCACTGCAAGCCTGTGTGACAGTTCGTGTCTCGCAATGCTGTTTCCCAACCATGGGACTAGCAGTAAGCTTATGCTAACAGCTTAAGCCTGGTACACACATGAAGATTTTTAAAATCTTAACCGATTTTAAAACTATGAGAGAGCCCACACATGAAAACAAATAATCACTGATTTATCAGTTTGGTCCTCGTAAAGTCACGGACATAGCACACCACACACCAAACAATCCATTCACCAAAAACCAACTCTCGCCGCTCATAATCTCAAGTGATCAAATGCAACTTCAGTGTATATAAACATAGCAGACAGCGTCAGGAGGATTTGCTAGGCCAAATGCGGCCAGCAGTTAGCTTCCTTTAACATCCTCAGAGGTTGTGATTTCTGTCTAGCTCCTAAGTTCAGCAAGTTCCATAAGTGTGTCATAATTACAGGTTACAATGTGTTTTGCCACAAATTAGCAAGTTGTCCCCAATTTCTCATGTTCATCTAACTGTATGCTTTGCCTTTACTCTTGTTGCCATGGCTATATTTCCTCCCTGCTCCGGTTAGCTTTCTACCTGATTGGCTTTGCCCCAGTCCATGTGACAAAACACAGACAATATTCCCTGGCTGTTCTCAATGAAATCCACATATGTCAGGATTTCTGGTCATAAATATTAAACATGTATAATATTTATTATTCCAGGGGAGCCTCAATCCTCTTCTTAGATGGTATAATAAGTCTTAACACACCTCAAAACACAGGATAGTCAGGTAAGATAATCTTTAGGACCATTAGCTAATCTGGCCTTTGCTGACTTCGGTCAGAAGCAGGAATCCAAGATTAAAGTTGGGCTAATTGTTGAGTAGTGTGAACCATGCATTAGGGAGCATGAAGAGGATGTTTACTCATATTTTGGCTGTGATGAGACATAAAAAACACCAGGGAGGATTACTCAGCTTTATGTGTTTACTTTATAATTGTTTAAAACCAGCATCAGTTAAAATAACATAAAAATGGTCTCTACTCACTTCATCTTTCGCCTTTTTAGCTCTTGTTCAATGCTGGATCAGAATCTGAATGTTGATCCGGGAATTGGGAAAGGATTTATTATTATTGCAAGATAGGTATATTTATAACGCTTTTGGTAATAACTCACTTAACAATGTCAGAAATGCTTTGGTGAAAGTTTGTGCTCTTGGAGCTCTTACATTTCATCAATAACATCACAGGAGAAAATACATTATTTTATGTTGTTGGTGTTTTAAGTCTCCTCATCAGAAAAGGGTTAAAAATACAATGAGCCTTTTTTTTTTTTTTTTTAAAATATGCCTTATTTCTGACACAAATTGGTAAAATTCAAGAACCCATCTGACCCTTTTGAAATGTGTGCACCTTTTAGTGTGTTGAACAAGTCTCCTCTGCAGGATAGAGCACTTTTATGATCAAGACAAGTCAGCAGCTTCAGGATTTCTCTTTCTCCTCGTCTTTATGGTGCAACAACTGCCTAAACGTCGTTCCCCCAGTTTCCCTGAACAGATCTACAAGTGTGACATCCTAATATTTAGTGGTAATAATAGAAGCATTTCACTGATGTGGACAGCTAACGTTAGCCAACATCACTAAGCTTATACATCAGCAGTATTTTGATTTTTTAACAGTTGTTTTTCATATTTGAGTTACTGTCATACACCCTACTGTCTTTATTCTTCCATTGAGGCCAAGTCTGTGGAATAACCCATCCATCTATCAATTATCTATAACACTTATCCCTTTTAAGGTCTCGGGGTCGTGGGGGGCAGGACCCTATCCCAGCTCTGGGGAAGAATCATATTATTTAAATATGAATAAAAGTTAGTCAAATAGTGAGTTATTTTCAGTTGTTTCCAAATGGGAGAGAGGCCAATGACAACAGATTTTGTCTACCTGAGTAGCAGACACCAAGGAGGGTGAAGCTTGTTACGGATCACTTCCTGTAAAGACTGGGGCTTGACAAAGGGTCAGTTCAGTCCCCCTCCCCTTTGTGTTTGCAATTACTATCCTCTGATACAGCAGATACAGACAGTACTGATCTGCTTGAAATCATTTATCAAAGAGAACCAACACCCATGTCAATAACACTGTGATAACTGTATGCCCTGCTAGGTAAAAGAATGAGGACAAAAAAGTCAGGCTTAAAAACCTGAGGGTTTTTTTCATTTTCTTAAATTGTGAATCTATTTTTAAATCAGTGACATCCAAGCACTGCTCACGTTCAGCCGAGTCATTATTTTAGGCATTTGTGTGATTATCATGCACAACACACAAAGCCAGAATGATTACAGCTAAATAAAGCTAATTAGAATAGAACCCACAGGAGCTTCATGCGTCAATCAAATGATATAAACAGCAAAACATTTTAAAAGGAGCTGTCTGCTGCTTTAATCTGTAAACATCCCACTGATCAGATCACTTTGAAGCTGCTCCTTCTTATCTTCTCTCTATATTAATGTGCCACATAATTAAAATAACATGGCTGCACGGTGGAACATGTGGGTGTGGTATAATTGCGAGATAAGGTGAAAAAGACCCCAACATGCTAAGTATCCGACTGCCTACACCAACAAGCAGTGAACATGTGGTCCATTTCTAATTGAGTCTCAAGTGTGCTGCAAAGCCTCCCTGCTGATTAGCGGAAGAAAATGTCGGCACCCTTGTCCTCCAGTTTGTGTTTTCTCCTGACCTCCAACACAGAGAAGCGAACCGGCATGATTAGTAGGCAGCTCAAGCCCCTTTCATAAGGGTCTGTGTGATTGCTCTAGTGTGAATAAATAAGAAATGTTTTCTTTGAAATGCCATTGAACCCATTTTATAACAGGACTGTGTTTCCACCTTCAACTGTGTTAAGTCCCTCTATTGATCACATTTATAGACCAAAGGTGAAGTGACAAAAGACACTTCTCCAGAGGACACTTCAGAAGCAATCTTTGTGAAATATATTTCAAGAATAGTGCAAGGAGTTATGATAATTGTTACACATTTAAGTCAGGGATTAACTGCTGTTTCTCCTTCAAAATTGGAAAACAAACAAAAAACAACATCACATCAAAATGGGTCTCACATGGGGAGAAGGAAATGATTTCTGCAGGAAGCAATGTCAAAATGACTTTGTGCAGTTAATGGCTTTGCCAAGAGATCAGCTTTGAAACAAAGAAATAAAAACAAGAGTTACTTTCCTGTCTAGATGGCAAAAATGTTGAAAACTGCCCTATCTCACAATGTTAATTCCCAAGAATGTCATCAAAATCTATACAAAACTTTTTTATTTTTAATCAAAAATTGCCTGATCTTGCAATGATAAAAAATCATTTTATAAAACCCTAGAACTTTATTCATGTCTGGAACATGACCAAAATCTAATAATGTCTCCCTTGTGCCATGGCAAACATTTTCTGAAAGTTTTATCAAAATCGGTTCAGGAATCTTTGAGTTATCTTGTTCACAAGTCAGACAGAAACAATCAAACAGACAAACACCAGCAAACACATGACCTTCACGGTGGAGGAAATTAAGAATCTTCATCCCTACCTTCATCCAAGCTATTTCATACTCAGTCGTGACAATCAAAATGCCAAGATGTCTGCTGGAGGTCCTTGCTGAAGAAGCCAACAGAACCACAGCTTCTGCAAAGAAACAGAGATGAAGTACTGAGGTTGCTGGACCAGAAACTTTACCCCCATGGCTGAGCTTAAGATCAACAGAATCAGTGACAAGGGGGCAACACCTGCAGGGGCCAACATGCACGAGAATGTGACAGACTTTGAGCAGGATGTGGATTAAACTCCTACTCTGGTTTTTCAGGGACTGGAATTAATTCAATCAAAGTATACGCTTCTAATAATTTAGGCATATAGTCAACACTGCTCACTGTCAGCAGGATGTTTGATGGTTGTAGCTCTCACAAAGCTTGATTTCACTATAACTGTTAAAAATACTTCCTGCTCACAATGTTCATGTAATAAACATTTGATTAAAAGTTGTGACACAGCTTTGAAAGTGAAGCATAATCATGCAACCAAATAAACATTATAGTTTGATCATTTAAATGAATAGACACTAACGGAGCAGCAGGGCACTTGTGGAGTGTCAGACAGGAGAGAACCTGATCTGATTAAATAACATCTCATTACTCTGCTCTTTGAATGTGGCTGTGCAGAGGCTTCGAGCTGTGGGGTGCTAAACTGTCTAATCTGTTCAAGTGTGTGTGGTGATGGCTCATTAGTGTAAGGGTAAAGTTACAAAACCATGTGAAGCAGATAGATAAAGTGCTCACTGCATGATACAAGTTAAAGAGTTTGTGACATCTGGCTAATCTGGATTTTCCTTTTCTTTTCACAGGTTTTAACAGGAGAAAAATCTAGGATTTCTACGTTCACGTTTGTGCCGGTGCTGTGGGCTTTACCGACTGAAGGTATCACTACAGAAGAAGAAACACCAGACGTTCTGCCCAGAGACTCCAACCAGGTAGAGCATCTGTTACAATAACAATGGGTTATTGATCATTAATTTGTCATTAACTTGAGGAGATCATTACACTACAGAGTTTGCTGGTCTTGTTTGTTTGTTGGTTGGTTTGTTCTTAATACAGAGCTTGTTGTATAATCTGTAAACCTCTTACAGTGCTGCTTAACTATTTCTTTGATACACTATGGTTCTTGTATGTACTCAATTTCTTGTCAACATTTTTAATTTCAGTCATATATCTGTTTTTCAGGGCTGCTTAATTAAGGAAAAATGCAAAGCCTTGATTGTTTTGATGAATACTGTGATCACAGTTATTAAGCATAATTACTTATTGATTTTAAAACACCTGTGCGTACATTTTAAATGATCATACTGTCTTCAGCAGCAGCTGCAGCTGTAATCAATTATGCAAATTATTGTTAGCTGTGCAAAAAAAATTCACAATTATTTTTGATATAATATAAAAAATAATTGATATTATAATGATATTCCAAACATCACAAGGCTAATTATACACAGGATGGGTTGCAGAGCTGCCAGCTTGACTCAATAATAGTTAAATGAAATAGAAATATTCAATCTCTCTTCATTTTACAGAATGTTTGTTATACCTGCACAGAAGTGGTTTATGTTGTAATGAGGGTTTCAGGAACTCTCATGAAATGATCTTGCTATTATGAAAAAATGTGTCTAATTGACATAAAGGATAAATCCAAGGTTAGACAAGGAGGCGGAGAGATAGGTCTGAAATAAATACTTTTGTTCTTTGAGTTAATTTTTTCATCACAGCCTGAACAAATACCTTTGTGAATTTTTAATTTTATTTTGTAAAGAAGGTTTAGAGGAGATGTGCTCAACAAGTCTAAGTCAATGACTAAATAACTGACTTAGAAATATATTCAGTGTAAAAGTGTTATGTGTCTCATAGACAGGCTTTCACTTTGAAATGTCACCCTGAAGTCAAACAGTGCCTTACTGTCAAAGTTTAGGTTGATGATGTTCAGGCAAACAGGCAGTGCTGGCTCCAGTGAAGCTCCCTCTGCACACAGAGCACATGAGGAGGGAGGGAGAAGAGCGTTAACTTAGCACACATGACAAAACAAGCACATTTTTTTTTACTTGTTATATGTAAGTTATCCTTTTTATGATCATGGGATGCTAGAATTGTGATTGTAAATGAGACTTAATTGCCCAGCGGTACTGTTTTGTGTATAAAGGCAAATGTGATTTATATATTTATAACATGGTGCAGCAGATGGATCTGCCTGATTCAGTGTAAGCAGACAGATCTATCTTGCCTCAAAGCGACACGGCCCAATCAGCGTCCTTTGAAGCATGAAGAGGTGGGAGCCATGCGCAAGGCAACAGCAAGTAATGGCTTGTACAGAGATCAGCATAGATGCTAATAGCTTTAGCAGAAGTTTGATCAGATATGGACCATATTTCTTTATTAAATGAAAAACAAACAATAACACTGAAAGCATCTCTCCATAGAAAATATATTTTGCTTCACTTCCGACATGTTTTGGCGAGAGTTTGTTCCACAAAATGGCTTCTGTTTTGTATTTTAAATTGCAGCAGCAGCACCAGCCTACTGCATTATCTGATTGGCTCATAATGAAAGTTAATGACGGAACGATCGTCCAATCACCTGTTGGTTATTCTTTTGAAAGGTTCCCCCCATTCCCAAACACTTTCTATAGACTGTTACTCAGATGGACGAGTTAAATATATTTAACGGTCCATCTGGAGTGTCAGGTTAATAACCCAAAGCCTTGATTTAGTTTTTCTGATTCTGATAATTCAGAGCGAGGATCATGTGAAGTCTGCTCATGAACAATACAAGCAGCACAAAGTCTGAGTGTTCGATCTCAGTTTTTGCAGCTGAAGCTGACTACTGGTATAATTCATTTCACTTGTGTTGTTCCCTAATGGCTTTTTCTGCACTAACTTACCTACCTCTACTCCCTATATAACAGTAATTTAGGTTAGTCTGCGTGACATATTTTTGTATTTATATGCTAAATTAGCTCTGTGTTGTAAAATGGTTTTCCATTCATATAAACATGTTTAAAGAATTGCAGGAAAGAGCCTACAGCTCACTGATGGACCCCTATGTGAGCCAACCACACTATAGATTTCCAGATCAAAGGGCCGTGTGTGCATCTTTGTTGTTTTCTGTTTGTAAATCAGTGAATGTACCCACAAGTGATCATTACCAGCATGCATCAAAGTAGCCATCATTGATTTTAAATACAAGGGCTTGCTCTCAGGGCTGCCCTGCCTAATTATCCTGTTTCGGAGCAGAAGATTTCCACTCAGCCTTTTGTTCTTTACTGATCATCAAAGAGAATAAACAATACAGGCAGCAGATACTCGGAAGCATCAAGCTCAGCCATCCTCAGACATCTGTTTCCATTTGTGCCAAAAGTTGTGAATCTGATGAGAAGCATCCAGAAGAATCACTACAAATTTTGAATATGGTGTGGATTTTCCTGAATGTCAAAGCACTTCTATTTGTCTGAAACTGAGTAAAAAACTGGATTCATACCAAAATGATTGAACTGTTTCGCTGGAGTAACCTGATTTTACATGTCAAGTGTTTAAATTTAAAGTTGTGTGTTAATTTCGCTTTATGCTTTTTTTTTTTAATGAAGTCCAGACATAGAGGTCAGTGACTGCTCACATGGACTGGAGTATTCTGGTCATGAGTCACAGCATTTACATGCACACTATAGAATCCTGATTGTCTATTTCAGTTTATACATGATAAGCACTAAGACAAGGAACCCTCAGGCCCCGTTTACACGAATAGCAAATACGGCGAAAAACTGAGAGTTTTCATTGCGTTTTTGCCTCCCCTTTACACAAGGACGGTGCCCAGAGTGCCTGAGTCTGCTACCTTTTGGAACCAGGGTCCAGAGTGGAAAGTTTTGAACACGGATCCGTATCTGGCTCCGTGTAGACGTCTACTGAACAACACAAGTGCTGCTTACCATGCTCGGTTTGTTATTCAGACAGAAATATCCATACACATTTGTTGTCCAGACAAAAAGCTTCTGCGTCTTCGTGCGTCCACTCGTCATTGCTGTTTGTGAAAATTTTGTCTTCACTGGCAAGCATACACGTGTTGTAACACCGCTGTTTCACTACAAACCGACATCTACTGGCCTGGCATGCACGCTACAGCATTTTCAGTCGTTTTCACGGATCTGTGTGAATGCAGAGTGCTTTTGAAAACGCAAAGGAAAAACCTTTCCGTTTTTGGTGACAACGTTGTCGTGTAAACAGGGCCTCAGTTATAAAAAGTCCTTCTGCACAGATTTGTGTGTAATTAGTATGTTTTAACAGTGGCTCTCAACCTATTTTCCTTGGAGCCTGCCCAGTTTTACCTTATGGGTAGGTCAGTCTATACGATTTATGTATTATTATAGTCTAACTTGCATGGTTTTGGGAACTGTTGGCTATGAAAATCAGTTGTTTTCATCTAGTGTGGCATGTCATTGTGACCAGCAACAAGATATCTGTCTGGGATGACTTTACAGTCCAGCATGTTTCTCCTGTTTTCTAGGATTTGTTCCAAATAAGCACAAGGAGTATATAAGTACTCTAAATACAGTGTGTTTGTTTGCTGTCTTGAAGTATGAGCTCTCCTTCCTCCAGCATCATCAAGTTGGCTGTCATTTGCAGTTGACTTCAATCTATAGTCTGTCATACTTGTTTGGCAAGTCACAGAACATTTTTTTTTCCTGATAAAACTGCTCCTAAAGCATAAAGACAAGCCTATAGAGTACCAAGTAATCCGGGAAAGTCTTCCTTGAATGAAAAAGGAATCTCCCAGTCTCAAAGGGGCTGATCTGTGTAGGTAAAATTTAAACGGAAAATAGAGCTATTTTCAGTTTTGAGTCACTTCCACTGGTTCCCATATTACAAACTCCCCGTGACTCACTGTGTATCAAATCCAAGTTATAAATATACGTCTGCTTTTGACACAACATATGCTAATGTTAATGATATGAGCTGCCATTTCCAGTTCCCAGAATTAGTGTCACTGTGGCAGGCTTCAATTTTTGGATCACCTCTTATCAGTAAGACATAGGAACAGCAGAAGGCTGTATCAATTAAAAAAGCTGAACTGTGTCATAATCAAATGTCATATATATTTTTAGGACTATAATCATCATAAATGTGGGAGTTCATGTCAGTAATGATGCCTGTCATTAGCACCTACCCTTTACATTTCACATAAATGTCATATATATTATGTCAGAAAGGGGGCTTTAAATGAGAACTCACGCATATAAACCATAACCAGAAAGCACACTGGACCGAGGCTATGATTGAGTCAAATAATGTAAAAATACTAAAATGATGAAAGATATCTTATTTAGAGTTTTCTGAATCACATTGATGCCAAGCATTAAGTTAATAAAGTCTGATCTAAAATAGAATATCTGGACCCACAGTGGAGCATTAGTTAATAATTTATATACTTTAAAGAATATCCAAACCCTAAGACTTTGCTCAAATAAACACCTATGCAAACAGGAGTCTACTTTTATTGTAATTGATCAGTTAGAGCCAAAAATGTAACTTTTCAGGATTACAAGTCTATATATTTGTTTGAAATATGCAGTCACTGCCCTTAACAGTTTACAACCAGTAACTGTTGAATTTCTCCACTGGCAGATCGCTGGACACCGATGACCTGAGGTGCCAACCATTCTCACCACAGAGCTCAGAACGCTCACTTTTTAACACCAGCAACAGTGGCAGATAGCTGTCATTACTGAGCAAGAGTTCAGTTCAGTTCAGTTCAGTTCAGAGCTTTATTGTCCCTCCAGGAGAAATTTTGTCTGCAGTGACAGCACGTCCAATGACAACAACTACAAACACATAACTGAACAAATACTGACGTAAAACAACGTCGCAATAACAGGCTGTGTTACTGCCTGAATTCTTCATAGCATAGATTCAACATGGAGCTGGAAACATCCCTCTGAGATTCCAGTCCACAATAATATGATAGCATTATGCACTTACTACAGATTTGTCAGCTGTGAATCCGTGATGGAAATCTTCCATTACACCACATCCCAGGGGTTCTAAATTGGATTGAGATCTGGTGACTGTGGAGGGCACTGAAGTACAGTGAACTCTGTCAAGTTCAAGAAACCAGTTTGAGATGATTTGTGCTGTGACACGGTGAACTGTCCTACTGACAGTATTAACAAGAAAAAGGGAAGACTATGGATATAAAAGGAAGGACACAGTCAGCAACAACGCTCAGGTAGGCTGGGGTGTTAAAATGATGCTCAACTGGGGGCCAAACAGTGTAAGTTGTTTTTACTGTGAAAACAAGACTGGCGCAAATGTTTCAGGCAGGGGTGAAAAAATGCTATAACACAGGATTTTTTGCATTAATATAAGTGTTCAAGTTTTTTTTTTTTTTTTTTTTAAATCAATCAACAAAGTCGTAGTTCATGAATGAAATCTAAATCAAAACAATATTTGATTTGACCAACTTTGTCTTCAAAATATCATTAATACTTTTAAGCATCCTTGCACACAGTTTCTGAAAGAACCTGGCAGGTAGGTCGTTCCAAACATCTGGGCAAACTTAACCCAAGTCTTTTGTTAATGTAATGTAGACTGGCTCAAATGCTTCTGACTCTTCGTGTAATCCCAGACACGCTTCATGATATTGAGATCAGAGCTGTGAGGGCCAGATCCCTTGTTCTTTATGCTGGAGATAGTACTTAATGAGACTGGCTGTATGTTTTGGGTAGTGGCCCAGCTGCAGGCTAATTCCAGGGGCAAATCAGATGCCTCTCTGATGGTACTTCGTTCTCAATATTGAAGACAGTGTTAATCCTGACCAAATCTTTAATCCATTTGCAGAATTGCAGCCTCAAACTTTTAAGAAACCTCTGTATATTCCCTGTTGCCTGCAGGCACTTACTATTGTATAGCCCTGCATCCCTTGGACAAACAGATTTCTGCTGGAGCCAAATATTTCAAATTTTGACTCACTTGGCTGTGTTAGAAAGTTGGCAGCACGTTGGTATGCAGTGGCTCGAGGCTCCTTACAGCTACAGTGTATTTTGTATATTTTTTGTGTGCTGTTTTTTAAGTCCAGTTATGGACACCGGATCTACAGTCACTAGGAGCTCATAGACACTGGAATGCAGCTAAATGCTGCAGTCACAAATACTTTATGCGGACAAATGACATTACACCCGACATAGCGAAACCGTCGGGATCTCCGTGGATTGTTGTTGGGTCCAGCAGGTGACAAAGGTGGTGGAGGGAGAGGAAACAAAGCGGGGATGCTGAGCAAGGATGCAGAGCGGGGCTGCTAGCTCGACTAAAAAGAAACCTCTCAGGCCACCACTACCAACCATCTTCCTCACTAACGCCAGATCCATCACAGACAAAATGGATGAGTTGGTGCAGCAGATGGCCTCTAACTACCTGCTATGCAAGTGCTGTCTGATGATTTCACTGAGACCTTGCTGCACCTGCTAATTCCTGATGGTCACATGCAGCTAGCAGGCCACATGATCCACTGGCATGACCGCACCAAAGCCTCCAGGACACAGATGGCTGTTCCTGGGCTTCACTGATTTCTGCCAGTTCTAAGCTGATGGCTTCCGATGACCGAAGGAAGTAAGCATGATGTTTCATCTGCTGAACTAAATGCTCTTCACTCTTACAGTCCTCGACTATGCCCATTTTTTTGTGCTTCTTCAAAAGAGCTTGAAACATCTTGTAACCTGCGGTGTAATCTTTGCCTGGGACAGACTTTGCTGATGTAGTTTAACTAACTTGGGGTTGTTGGGGTACTCAGTCTTGCCACAGTGGATGACCTGAGACATGAAATTATCTTCCACAACCTCACCTTGGTAGCCGAGTTTCGCTGTTTCTCAACAAGTTTTAAGCCTCCAATGACAGCGTTTCAATTTACTTATGAAAATTAAATGTAATCATACACCAGACAACAGTCCTATATGAAGGAAGAGAGAGAGGAAAGCAAAATTTCTGAAAATTTCAGAGTAGGTTGAAGTACAGACTCGATGTTTTCACTGATGTGAAAGTGACAAAGATTCTGTGACATTTTTCTGTATAAAAGAAAAGGTTTCCGTCTGAAGGACATTTTATCAGGACATTTTTCAAACGAAGATGGATCTCTTAAATCTATCATAACCAAACAGCCTTGTATCGAATAGATTGAATTTTTCCACTCTGTTATAAAGAAAATAAACTCTGCTCCAATGTATCAGCGAGGTGAGGGGTTCAAAAGCTGTTTTGTATGTGTCTGCAAGTCATCTTGAATTCAATTCAATTTGATTTGATTTGTACAGCACGTTTCATACAAATGCAAACTTGGGTGCTTTACAGAGGATATAAACAGACATATAAACATGCTAACACACACTTAGAGTATATCTAATATATTAATATAAAACCACAAGAAAAATCAAAACATCCCGTAATCACCGTTACGTTTTCCACCTTTGCTTAAACTTTGCTTTAACCTTTGATTAAAGTCTCCTGACAAAGCCACTCTCATAGCCATGAGAGGACTGACTGTGTTGTGAAAGGCTCTCAGTAGTTTAATAGAAGCTTAATGGAAATGAGATCAAGGTGAGTGGTAGTTCCTTAAGTATATTTCTGAATCAGTTGTACACAGCACGTCTTTTACTGACAGACTTGCTCAAGGATGTTCCAAAGAGGGTAAAACAGGCAAAAGTCAGCTGCTCTTAGTTTAATGTACAAGTCAGACTACATGATTTAAGCAAGGTTAAGGCCCGACCCAACAGACAATAGGGTTTCGACCATGAAAACCCTTTCTCATGTAGCTTGTGTCTTACGCCTCCATGACAGAATTGAATTTGTTCTTCACGTCAGGGACATTGACCAATGAGAGCACAGGGAGCTCTGAATGTGTGACTATCATGGATGTTCACAGACTGAAGTCGTTGCCTTGAAGATAATGAGACAGAGAAAAAGTTTGTCAAGCTCTGAAAACTACATCTCTGCCTTTAAGATGTACTGTAGAGGAATTCCCACCAGACTGTTAAAAGAGAAATGTTGGAGAGAAACAGCAGAGGAAGTGCAGGTACAAGCGATAAAAGGACAGATTCTCCTGCTTGAATGAGCTGGATTCAATTCTTGGACTAAAGAAGATTCTGAATCAGTTGATGTTGTTGAGTCCTGTGATGATCTGCTGATAAGACTCAGTAATTTTTACCGCTGCAATTATTTTGTATGTTGTACCAGAGCACAGAAAGTGTCTCCATGTAAAGCATCTGTAGTACTTTGTTACTGGAGGAGATCAGTGCTGCCTGGTGGCCATAATGCTATTTTTATTATCATTACTGCTGCTTATACAAACACAGCAGTTTGATGAGTTAACTCGTTGCTCTGTGCTAGTTGCTGGGTTGAATGTGTCCTCACTGCAAACAAAGTGCTTCAGGGGTCGACCTGAAGTGGGCTGAGACCACTTTTTTCAGGTGAGTTCGGCTTGGTTCTTTTTACCAAAAAGGGTATCAATTGCCGTGTTCATATATGTTCACAATCAACAGATTGTGCTGAACTCTGAACAACCATCCCAAAAGATCTAGGAGTGAAAAACACCTTAAACTTAATATAGCCTACAATGCAATTTATGGGATCAAAATTGAAGAAAACTGCTCTGTGCTCCAACATACTATCAATTCACCAAGACAGTTCACATCTGGGTCTGTTAGGTCATTACAGAATTATAATAGTATGACACTGGATTTTAACTGCAGGTACAGACCAGACTTGTAGCAGATAGCTGCATCACAAATGGACAACATCTGGCTAACATTATGGGCCAGATATGTGGAAACTATCAAGAGATTGAAAACCAAATGGTATTTCTGGTGTGATGAACAATCAACATTCAATTGTAGAGCTGACTAAGCTCACAACAACCTTCAGCTTGTATTGGACAAAGTGTTCTTCTAATGTGTTTGAAAACAGCAAAAAGTAACTCACGGCAAACAAATACCAAAATAAAACTATTGAAATAATGAAAAAAAAAAACAGGAGCAGGCAATAAAATGACTCAAAGCTGAAACAGATTTAAAAGTAAGACTATTCATAAAAGTACAGAGAGAACAAGCCTCCGTGGTGTCCTTTGTGATTTTTATTATTTAGGGGAGTAAATGGAGAAACTCTCTTGTCCATGCTTTTGACAGACAGAGAAAAGTGGTTTTAGGAGTAGTGATTGAGGATTGACGTGTTTGGCTGAAAACATGAAAAGAAGACATTTTGATGAATGGTTTGACCAAGGGTGTACAAAACTTAAAAAAACAAGTTGCACAAACTGCGGTGTTTCAGGCTGGCAATTGCTCTGACTGGATGTGATGGCAAATCATTCTGTTTTCAAGTTGGCTCACATTTGTTCTTCAGGTAATTTATTGATAATGACTCTAAAACTTTGCCAATATTTCAGGTCTTTTGTGTACTGTATTTCTCTTTCTTTAATGGCATGATTTTAGTATACCACGTATTTACCCCTTCATTAAAGCATTGCTTAAGGATGCCCGTCTGTAAATATTTTGCGAACCTTCCTCTTACTGCTTTAACTGTTTTCTCTCAATGCATTTTTTTTTTCATTTTTTGCATACGAAATAGAATTTTTTTTTTTTTTTAGTGCTGCAGCAAACAGTGACACAAAGTCTTGTGCACTTTGCAGATGACCCGAGGCCAGGTCAACATAGTTTAATGCCCCTGTGCAACAACTTTCAAGTGCCCCTTTGGAAGTCCACTACCCACTGTTCGCACCAGCACTTACGGCCCCCCTCAAACACTGAATCAGCAACAAAAGGCATCAATATACAGTTTGGTCAGTGCCATGATATTCAAGATTCATCAAGTTAAGAACATGCACAGGATAAATGCATGCTCGGGTGTTTTTTTTTTTAATTGAATTTAATTTCTATCACATACCACTGTGCCTGACTAAAGTAACCCAGTACAACATTATGGAAACACATCAGCAACCTTTTTAAAAACTACAGCGGTCCTACCAGGACTAGCAATGTTAACTAATCCTTAAAAAATCCTGGACCTGCATCTGTTTTCAGATCAGGACCAAAATCTTATTATTTCCTCCTTTTGCCATGACAAACATCTGTTGAAATGTCTTTAAAATCCTTTGGTAAATTTTTGAGCTATCCTGTTCACAAACTTACTTACTTCCCTACAAACTGAGAAACACTGGCAAAACATAACCTCCTCTGTGGAGGTAATTAACCAACGCTTCAGTGTAACATCCAGTTGAGCTGAGTGAACATAAAAGAAAACATTTTTAATGACCTGATGGTTTAGAAACACAGACTCATTGCTCTTAGGTTTCTGCTGCCACGTTCACTTGATAGGGTCAGAATTTGGAGTAACATCATCAAAGCTTGGATCAATCCTGCCATGTGTCAGTGGTTCAGACTGGTGTTGGTGTGGTAATAATGTGGGGGGTACTATTTTGGCATACTTTGGGCTCCTTAGTATCAACCGAGCTATGTTTAAATGCCACGGTTTACCTGATTGTCGCTGACCATGCCCATCCTTTATAGCCAAAGTGTATTTGGGCTGAACAATTAACTTCATTTTTATCTTCATATAAAAATGCACACAGAGCCCATCCAAAATGAGAAATAACCCCAAATAATGTCTCCCCCTGCTGTGTTTCTCCCATGTGTGCTGTGGCCTCTGTGAACAGAGTGGCTGGAAGCTGCAGTTTCTCCTCAGAGAAAATGGAGGCTCTGCCGCTGCTGCATCTGTCATCAAACATGAGCCTTCTTGCTCTATGGTTCTAAACTTTTGTGTCACATGTTTATATGATATTTCTCTGCACTCTTTTTTTACCCCAGCAAGGTGAAAACAGAAAACAGAGATTTTAAACATGCACCCTTCCCCCCTGGAATTCCACATTTCCAGAGAGTCATGTCATGTCTACTTTGCTCTGAATGAAGGCACGTACCTTTGCACACAGAAAGTGTACTTAGAGCACTGCACAGCAGAGCACAGCCCTGGATGCTTGATTCACGGTATCTAAAGATCACAAGGGAAACACATGCAAATTGTGAGTTTACAAGATAACAGGGAAGAGCAACATGTACACAACAGTTTTTTTATTTTTATGTGTGGAGATTGGGGGTTTGGCACACTGGCGATCATGCTTTTAAAAGGCAGATAGATGCAGAAAGGCAACATTTTCAGGGCAGTTACAATGCAGGTGTTGTTGTTTACCTTTTTAAGCATTGTGCTATTTTAACAGTGATCTAAAATCAGAATGGCACTGTTTATTTAAGTGCACAAGGCTCAACACAATCTTTAAAAAGCTTTCTCTTTTTCTCTCTGACCTGTGAAGTCACTTGGCAAAAGCATGAACACCAACACTTTATCATCACATACTGTGTTTTGTTTAAAATTAAATTATCTACTTGCTGCACATACTAAGCTGTCATCAGTTTACTTTAAACAAGAAAGTTTAAAAAAAATTATTTTCTTCACAGCACGTAGGTTACCTTTGTAACCATCTTAGTGTTTTAGTAGTTTCAGTAGCATGCGCTGTCTCACTCATCCCACTGGCATTTTTTTTTTTTTTCATTATTTTTACTAATTAAAAATAATTTTATAAAAAATCTATCTTGGTCCCTATTTGTTCAGTTTGCTCTACAGTTACATGAAAGCATCCATGTTTATTTTGGTCGTTCATGGATGCTATAAACTCCCCATAGAAGCTTAAGCAGTCCCATTACAGAAAACATCTCTTCTATTTACCTCCCTGTGTACTCAGGCCTTACCACAGTCATTCAGCTCTGCAGATGGGGTATGTACTAAAATAACGTCAGCAGGACATGTGCGTGTACATGTGAATTATATGTGAGGGGCATGTGGTGAAACCAAACACACACCCCCGAGCTCAGACAGGCTCAGTGAAGTTCACCTCGGGTTTTCTCGGGTTTCACTCGCTCAGTTTCTCCTAAACATTTCACTTCATGTTCTCCTGTCAGAACTTCACTGTGTCCCATGAGGAGAGGAGCGGGGCGACCATGTCGGACAGGGAGATCTTCAAAGCAGAGAAAGTCTTTATCAGAGACTGTGAGGAGGGAGGAGCAGGAAACACAAACCAACAGGGGACAAAATCACAAGTAAGTTCAAGAACAGCACGCTCAATGTCATTAAGATACTGTGAGAGAAAGCTTTAATTCAGTGTGGTATAAAAAAGGTTTGAAATACTGTCCACAGTTTTTAACTTTTTAATGTATGACAATGTCTCAACCTGCAATTAAAATGGATTCATTTTAAGTGAAAATTAGCAAAAATTCAACACAGAGCAGGGAAATGTTTCACAGTAAGTTAGTAGGTTTAGTGTCATACTTGAACAAGTAATGTCAAAGCAGATAAATAGGTTGCACCAGTTTTCAGTGTGACATCCTACCATTGGTTTTTCAGGGCAGCAAACCCATGACAGCATAGATGTTAGAATGAATGCATAGTTGGTATCGTGGGGCCACAGAGTTAACCATGCTCTGTCAACCAATCAGAGACTGTGCCCACATGTGGAAGGGAGCCTTAAAGGGGCAGGAACTCTAACAGAGGATCTCAAGCAGACTGGGAAAGCAGCACTATCAGGGAAACTCAGTATGCAAAAAATTGACATTTTTTTAACATTAGTGACTGTGAGCATACCCTAGTCCTCAAGAACAAATAATATATGAACCTGATTTAAGACAAACTATGACCTTTTTAAAAGGGTCTCACCAGGAAAGTTATATTGAAGTTAAAAGTGACTTGAGCTCATATAGCACTTTTCTAGTCACTTATGACTCTTTCACTCAAAGCAGCTTTACACTGCAGGTCACACTTTCCCATTCATACCCATTCACTCTCACATTCACTCACTGATGGTTGGGGTATCTATGCTGTTTGTCTACCAGTATCAGCTAACACATTTATGCCTTTTCATACCCATTTATATGCCACTGACATGGCAGTGGGAGCAACTTGGGGCTAGGTGTCTTGCCCCAAAGTGCTTTCGAACTTGGCTTGAACCTGCAACCTTTCTTATACCAACCGCACTGTCAGACTGTGCAACCAACACCCCATGTCCTGGTGTGTTTGACTGTTAACATCATGGTCTTTGGTATCTATTAAGCAAGGATTTGATATAAGCTGAGGAAAAAATGAAAAATGTTGTCTCTGTAGATGGTCAGATGCAGCCCTTCTTCCCTCAACATACATGTAGGTAGAGGCTGTATGGCTATGACATCATAAACTCAAGGGGGGGGAGTCCTATAGAGGCTTCTATGTCCTTCCGGTGTATAAAAACTATGAATAGCCAAGAGAGACATATAGAACTACATAGTACTACTGGCCAAGTATAAACGTGTTTTTGCTCAGAGCCAGTGTGACTGAAACGGAAAATGAGCACAGTGACGAGACGAGTTTGTCACCGCCCCGGTAAATCTAAAAGCCTAACACTCATGATTCAATGCAGTTTGCAGTTTGTTTGAAATAATGTACCTCTTCACCAGAAAGAAAACTCGATGAAGTGTTGGATGACATGTTGACATAGCTTCTGGGCACATACCGGCCATGATGTTGAAGAAAGGGACATTTGTGAAGCTTAATTGCAGCTGTCATAGAACGTGTCAGAACTTATTTGACTGGTGATAGTAAAGCTAACGAGCTAGTGAACAAACACTGGCCAACTTTAAGTGAACTTAACGTGCTTCTCTACCCACATTTCTGCTCTGAACTCAGTCACAGTTATTGCTGAACAGCAACAGGTAAAGAATCAGTTCATCTGCTCGGCTGTCATTTGTCTGCGCAGCCCTGTGTTGAAAAATCTGACTCAAGATCTGTTTTGTGAGCACCTAAGTTTTTGATATTACCAACGAACACAATGGTATTGAATATGTTTGGGTGTTTTTGGGCAACCTTAGTTCAGATCCACGGCCCACAAGCCACTCCGCCTACCTCTGTTTGTAACATGTCTTTCACTGGGAAGTTTTTTTCCCAATCAAACTGTCTCTCCTTGAGATTCAATTACTTGTCAGCATACCTATATTTTCTTTATGTACTGAATAAAGAAAAAAGCTGATAACAGATGAGCCTTCATTCTGATGTGTTGCAATAAATCCCTGAAAACTATGGGGCAATAAAGGGGGGAGCCCATTTAGAACAGTGACAGGTTTGGTGCAGTATGTGATGATGGTGTGTACACTCGCAGTAATGAGGGTGCATGTCTCAGAATTTTACAATAGTACATCAGTGCTGCTATACGGGATGTGGCTAACTTTTAAGACTAAAAAATAGTTGAGCGAAGTGAAATGACACATCACTTATTCCCCTGAAACATTTTTTTCATTAAGAAGTCTTGATTATGTTGCTGACATTGTGATAATGTTAAAATAGCTTTTTTAATTTTGTGCAGCCTTAATTAAGATTAAATCTGTTTTAGTTGGTTATGCATGCCAGAGTTAATTACACTTTTTGGGTTAAAAAATAAGGACTTAAACTAAATATGTAGTTGTAATATGGAAATGTAGGAGAAAGTGCAAGAGGACAAGACACTTCTGTGAGACCCTGCTAGAGTGTGAGTCAAACTGTCAGCATGAGTGTTCATGCAGGTAAAATTCACACTTAAAGTCGACAGGCGTGATGAAGAATGTCCTCGAGATTTAATTAAAAATGAATCAACTCTCCTTCATAGTCACACGTTTCTTATCAAACTGGACATGTTAATAAGAATCTAAAACTAGTTCAAACTCTAAAAAGCTGGATGAGTGAGTTTGGACTCTATAATTAGTTTGTTTTAGTCTTCCTGTCAGTGACTGTTGGATAGTGTTTTCATCAAAGTGCTTTCCTTTTCTACTACAAATTTATTAAATTGACAGAACCTTGTTAAAACTTTAATTTGCTGGTCTAACATTTGAGAAAACTTCAATGTGCAAGTGTCTGAAGTTAAGTAAAAGTGACCCAAAAGAGCGGAAATTAAAAAAAAAAGCTGTCTGACTGACTGACGTCTTTATCTTAGATAAAGTAATTTCCACAAAAACAAACAAAACTTAACAGGATTAGAAAGAAAATCAACAACATCGGCAAACCCTTCACCATCTCAGTGTGCATGTGTTAAAAGGAGGAAGAGGTAAAATACATTTAATCCTACTTTTTATTTATTATAAATGTTTTATCAATAATTCCTGAGTTGAAATAACAAAACTACCCCAAACTATTTTACCATCAGCTTTTTTAAGATCAGTACAAACATATAGTACATTTTTCATCACATACTAAAGAAAATGCATTCACATCCCTATATACATTCAGGAAAACAAACCAAAGTAGTGCATGGTTGGTAAAGTTCCTTAGCCTTGTATGGCAGCTGGAACAGTCAGTCAGTCCCATATCAGTCATCAGGCAGGTCCCCCTTACAAAGCTTCAAGGGGTTGTTGCTGGTCAAAAATGACCAGCTTTTCAGCGTCCTTCTAGGACAAAGAGACAGTGGTTTCAAGTGTAGATTAGTTGTGCTGAAAGTGAGAAGGGAAAAGCTTACAACTGGACTGAAATGAATGTTACAAACATTTGTTCAATAACCATCCTGTTGTTATTAAAAGGTTCTGCCCTTTCCAGTCACTGTTCATGGAATGAGGCCCAGATGGACTTGAATTACACTCTCCTGCCACATTATTAAGTACACCTTTCTCATGATTGGAGCCCTTTGGCCTTCAGAGCTACCTTAATTCTTCATGGCATAGATTCAACAAGGTCCTGGAAACATTCCCTCTGAGATTTTGGTCCATATTTGTATGATAATATCAGGCAGTTGCTGCAGATTTGTTTGCTGCTTATACATGAAGCAAATCTCCCATTCAACACATCTTAAAGGTGCTTCATTGGATTGAGATGTGGATACTGTAGAGGGCACTGGAGTAGAGTGAAGTCATTGTCATGTTAAGAAACTGGTTTGAGGTGATTTGAGCTTTGCGACACAGTCTATTAACCTGTTAAAAGAAGCCTGTAGAAGAAGGATACACTTCGGTCACAAAGGGGTGGACATGGTCGGCAACAACACTCAGACAGGATATGGCATTCAAATAACTTACAGTTGGCACTAAGGGCCCTAAAGTGTGTCAAGAAACAAACAGCCTGAGCCGTTGATACAAGACAGGATAGAGCCATGCTTTCATGTTGTTTACATCATGTCACAACAGAAATCAAGACTCAACTGACCAGGCAACATCTTTCCAATATGCTACTGTTTTTGATGAGCTTGTGTGAATTTCAGTCTCAGTTGCCTGTTCTTAGCTGACAAAAAGTTAGACTAAATTAGACAATTAGATTAGATAAAACTTTATTAATCCCTTTGGGAAACTCCCTCAGGGAAATAAGGAAATTACAATAGCAGTTGAAAAGTAAGTAGAAAGATATATAAAAGTGATAGATATGAACAAAATATAAACAAAATAAAATAAATTAAAATAAATACGGGTGCCTAAAATGAACTGATTAACGAACAGTATCAAATTGCATTATTCTCTGAATGGAGGGGAGCGATGCAAACAAGAAAGCAGCACATGCATCATGACAAAAAACATCTGAATACTTCTTGTACAAGCGTTACATGGCTGCTACAATTTCTCTTCAGTATTTTCTCAGGTCACCCTTGAACAGTTAAAATAGAATCGATCAGCACAGACTTGGTTAAAGTGTGATCTGAAATCTAAGGCCTCTTGCTGGTAAAAATAATCCCTCCAGACTTTTTATGGCCTTGAATTTTTAAAATTAGTTTGGAAACATTTTAATACATTTAAGGATCTGCAGGAACCTTGGTTAAAGTGAAATCGTCATGAATGCAACAAATGTTCAATTTTTATCACTGTAACTTCTGAAAACCACAACTTTCAACTTGTTAATTTTTTTTAACATTTTTTTAATCTCCTCACTTGACCTGTTCTTGGATTTTAAACATCTGTTGTATAAAATTAAAGCTGCTTCCACACCCTAGGTTCAGTGGACTTGGTTCAATTCAGGAATAAATATTTCATATTTCACTGCTCTTTGTCAAGTGGATTGTCAAATGTTGTGTAATCTAGCCTTCTGCCACTTTTTGGAGCTTTAGCTGGGTCATTGTTCTTGGCATACGGGCCCACTGGAAAGCCCCGGAAAAATACATCTGACTTCAGGCAATAAGACTGTAGCTCCAGAGAGTTCAAAAGCGATATGTAAACCTATCCTGCACATATTTGGAAATGTTAACTTGTGAAAAGCTTAGAGGCTGGCAGTGCTGGCAATGCTAACACTAGCCACAGTCTGCTTGATGTTTTCTGTTAAACGTTATGCTAGCCTTAGTAAGAGCAAGATGGCGGTGCATTTGAATTTAGTGGAGGACTGACAGACTTATAATTAGCTTTGTCCTTTCAAGCACCTCAAAATTCTGCACAATGTTTACATGCTAAGCAGACTCTACCTGGACATCACTTGCACATGTTGAAGGCCACCCTGTTGTATATATTGTTTGCTTTTCTGACTATTTTTTGTGATTTTCTACTACTTATACTACTATTTTTGACCCTTTATTTATATTTAATGTTGTATACTGTGTTTTTTACAGTACACTGTGTTGTAAGCAGAACTCCCAAAATTTCTTTGTTCTAAGTTGCAAAGCCAGTAAAGGCTATTCTATTCTATACTCTTCTTATTGTTGTGATATTTGGCAGATCCAAGCCACAATTTATTCTCTTTTGGTCCCTTTGCCTTGTTTGGTCCTTGTTTGGTCCAGACTGCTTGGTCCAGCTACTTTGAAGTAGCTTTCAACCAAAGTTTCCAAAAAAAGGAGAAAAAGAGTTTGTTTGTTGTTTGTTGTTGGTCTGGACCAAACCTGTTAAGTGTGATAGCACATAAAGACTGAACTCATGCGACAAAACAAACTTCAATTTCGTACATGTCATTTTATTCAGATTCTTTGAAACATGTAAGGCCAATGCGCAAAGTATAACTTATTTAACTAAAAAGGGAAGTATTCTCTGTGTGTGCTTTTTTTCTGCTGCAGTTTGTTAAGTGCTTGCTGTGTGTCTCATGTTTACTCTGTGTGGGGACAGCAAATAAAAATTTGCAGCTCACTAAATCTACTTTATAAATCGACTGTAAATATGATCAATGTAATTACACACTGTCCCTGCCAAATAAATACACTACACCAAACTAAGCTAATACATTCCATCAGAAAGTAGGTTCAGTAGGAGTCTGTTTCCCTAAAAAACTACGTGGAAACAAGATTTGTGTTTTGGTTCAACCAGTGAGCATGGAAACTGGATCCTGTCAGCTGTGTCTGTAGCTGTTTGTATTAGCTTAGTTTTCATTAAATATACATATTAACGTGGTGGATTATTTAACATTTTTATGAAAAACTTCACAAAGAGAGATTTACAAGTCTTCAAATGCTGCTGTAACATCAACAACCAGGAGGCTGGAAGTCACCAGTTAATAAAGTCACTTGTAATGCTGTTCATACAAGCATAATTGATAACACTGTATAAATGGATTGCAGACGGTGCTGATGGGGTATCTTAGGTCTTACATGTTTTTAGTCCTCACAGCTGTGAAGGGGACATGGAGTCCAGGGTTTCCTGCATAATATTGCCGGTTTATGTGGTGGTGGGAATTGGAAGAGGTTTTATTAAAAAATTAAGCTCACATATAAAACAACACAACACACATCAGAGAAATGTGCCACACATTAAGCCGAGCACACACGGATTTCAGCTGGATGGTTTGTCGTGCAGTGTACAGGGAGGTGGGGGTATTTTTTCTAAAGGTTGCCGTCTTAAAGGTCCCATGTCCTGTAAAATATTGTTAGAAGGGGCTTGGGGAGCAGAAGACTATGACACCTTTTACTATACTCTCAGTTCACAGAGAATTGTGTCTTTCAAGAAAATGTCCCTTAGGATACTCTGTTTTTCTTTTACTTGGGGTTTATGATGTAATAGCTATACAGCTTCACCTACAGGTGCGTTTTCTGCCTGTCACAGGCAGATGCCATGACTGTTTAGAAAGTTTTTCCAACAGCCTGCAACACCCTCCGCCCCCTTTCATCAGACATTGTTTGGGCAGCCAATCAGCACAGAGCTCATTATCATAGCCTCTCCACCCTCTCAGATATGAGTGTTTCCAAAGGGGAGGGTAAAAGAGCTTGATATGATCCTTTACAGAGATGAAATTTTGATTTTTTTATTCAACTGAAATCAAATCCTTGCTCAATGGACACTGAAGACATTATGTAAGTGGTCAAGCACACCAGGACATAAGACCTTTAACTATAATGTGCTTTGGGAAACACTGGATGTCAAAAGTTGTGATAGTCAATATGCACGGATGCATGGGAGATAATCTGTTATTATGTGTTTATTCATTAAATAAACACCCTACAGACTTTATAGGGAAAAAAAAACATAGAAATATATTTTTTTTGTTAGGAGGCACCACAGGATTCCACAGCCTGGTGGTTTTAATCCTTGGTGTGCATAAATAACAAAAACATAACAAAAGGTTGTGTTATGCTGAACATTTTTGGCTGAAACATTTTTGTGGAAAAGTGGCCAATAAGAGTCTTTAAATTTAGCTTTCTCACTAAGTTTTAACTTTCCCTTCTCTTGCTTTGTCTTCCAGTTTGATCTGTCATTGGATCACAAGAGCCTTCAGTCTCCTTCAATCACAACTCCGTCTGAAAATAAGACCCTCCATGAAACCCCTGGGACCGCCTCTATGGAAACAGCTGTTTATAAACAGAGGGGCGTTTCCCGGCCGCGGTGTTCCGATACCTCTGGACTGTGTGAGGTTAGCTCGGGTTGCTTTGTAAATAGAGTGTCAGAGGACAGAGTGAGCCCCACAAACTCCAATGACCTTTTCCCCACTCCAGCCTCGTCCAGAGAGTCCATCCTGTCGGACAGCTCAGACAGAGACAAGAGCTGGTCAGGTGTGCGTCTCTCCTCTGCCACGTCCCCCGCCTCCTTGAGCCGCACTGTCTCCCCTTGCTCCTCTGTCCTCTCTGGCATCTTTGCCCCTGCTGTCATCCAGATTAAGAAGCACTTTCTCGCCCCTGGCTCTAGCCTGCTTCAAACCCCTTTCTCTTCCTGTGAGAGCCTCTCCTCTTCCATCTGCCCCCAGTCTCCTCCTCCTGCTGCTCCCCGGCACCGGCCTCCTCTCACCCGACTCTCCCTCCTCACCGCCATACTGAGAAAAGGCCGGCTCCCTGTCCTGTCTCCGGCCCTGCAGAGGCCTTACACCCCCTGCTGGCCCGTTAACCCTGTGACACTGTCCTTCTGTAACGCCTGCTCTGCGGCCTCCAGCGTGGCCTCTATCCCCCTGGAGTTCTCCTCACGTTTCTCCTCCTCTGCGTCTATAGATAGCCAGAGCCACGTTTACAGGAAGTCAAACAGATGCCTTACTTCTCCTCCACCCGAGCCAAGCAGAATCTCAAACTCTCAGATGTGTTTTGAGAAAAATCACTCAGAAAGCAGCCCTGCACAGGGGCAGGTTATTTCATGTGCAGCAGAGACAAGATCCACACTACCACGAGCTCCGGCATTTTGCTCAAACTTTAAATCTGTTTCTCCACCGAAGCGTGAAGAAATTGACTCTGCAGCCACCAAAAAATTGCCACATGCATGCACTGCCATGTCCCCGGAGCTGAAGATGCTCAACAACCAGAATAATAACCTTAAAAAACTCACCTCCCTTTCCCCTAAACTAATTACCCACCAAGACACCCCTGCTTCACAGAAATGGACTCCTACTACAAATTCATCCCTCCCAGGGCTTCACTCCCTCTCCAAGCAGCTAAGATCTCCCCCTGTCTGTCTTTCTCCTCCTCCGCTTCACCCCTCACGCTCACCCAGTGTCAACCCATCACCCCTCCACCTGTCACAAGACACAGCAGGAAGGTGCGAGCCGAGGGGGAGACTTGTCGATTCCAAAACAAACACACCCCGCTGTCTTCTGTCACCTTCCCGCTACACACCTGTAAATTTCCCCGGCTGGTCATCACCTGCTGATTCCCTCACGCCCACACCTTCACCCGCTCCACCTGCCAAAAGCCTCACCCCATCACCATCGCTCTCCCTGCGCTCCACACCCTCTCCTAGGCCGGGGAGTGGAATATCAGACTGCAGTGACAGGGAGGGTAAAAAAAGAAAGGTAGCCGCTCTGCTCTGCTCTGCCTGACGTATGCATGACTTGTTTAGGTGCTATTTAATGTGCTCTCGTGCTTTGTAGTTATAAACAGATTTCCTGTCACCGAAGTGGGATAACAGGTGCTATCCTCAGTGTGGGGATGTTTTAGATATATGTTTGATCATCTGCTCTTCCTATAACACTTACGTTTTCATAGATCTTCACTTCCCGAAAACTTTTCACACACCCACTCGTTTAATGACTGGCAGCTCTGAAATGTCATATGTAGGAGCAGCAGGGAACCCATCATCTTAAAATTGATGCAAGAGCTTTTTAAAATGTCATCTTGAGGATAGATATGTCAGCTTGGTGTTATGCAACAGCACATAAATTTCTCAATATTTGATGCGTGTGTTTGGGTTATGTACTTCCTCTTGTGCTGTGTGATATACCAGACATAAACTTTTGAGCATCAGAGTTTTTAATTTTCTTAAATAATAGAAGCATATTGGGTCTCCTACAGCGACTCTCATCATATACGAGGTGTGTCAGAAAAGTTCCAGGACTTGTGTCACAAAAGATTTATTTAGAATACAAACTACAAACTACAAGTTTTCCCCTTCGAAGTAATCCCCCTGGAGTCTAATGCACTTTCCCATCCTTCTCTGCCACGCTTTCATGCACACCTGGAAGGACTCTTCCAGGATCCTCCACAGCTCCATCTTCACGGCCTTTTTGATGTCGTCCACGTCTTCAAAACAGGTCCTCTTGATGACCCCCTTCAGCTTGGGGAAGATGAATAAATCACAAGGCGCCAGGTCGGGTGAGTAGGGAGGTTGTTCCAGCATGGCGATGTTCTTCTCGGCCAGGAACTGTCGGATGATCAGGGCATCTTTGTCATGGTGAAGCAGCCACGACTTATCCTGCAACAACTCTCGCCTCTTCTCATGCACTGAACGAAGCAAACGCCTCATTATCTCTTTGTAGACATGCTGGGATTACTTTGAAGGGGAAAACTCTTAGTTTGAAGTTTGGGTTTGAAATAAATCTTTTGTGACACCAGTCATGGAACTTTTCTGACACACCTCGTAAAGCACCAAAAAGGCTAAAACAGAAAAAAATACTGTAATTAATACAACTGCTAAGCCACACTAAAAAAATCAACTATCAAGCTACAATTTTGGCTTGCAAAGCATGGCAGTGTAGTTAGCCTACCATATAATAATAAGCAAATTAATACTGTCTTACAGAAAAATTCAAACAGCAGAAAAATGGCCCCAATTTACTAACGTGAAGCATGTTGTCTAAAATTGTGTGGTATACACTGGTTTGACTGTCTATTCTTAAAATACAGGTGTTATCTATAAACCCCTCAAAAAAGTTAGGAAACGCTATTTTGGATTATTACGTGTCTCATTTAATAACACCAATTGGTATTGTATTTTACGTCATTGAAAAGCCTGATTAGTCAAATTTACAACTAGGTAAAACTTGTAGAGATGGTGCATTCGTGGAATGAGCAACACAGCTAAACATCTGGGTAGCGCCCAATAAATGTGCCAAAAGGTGTCAGCCTCAAACATACATTTAGATTTATAACCTGACATGATGATTGACCAAAGCAAGCTGCTATTTTTTGGAAAACACCTTAAAAATTAGAATGAGGATAAAAAAGTATGACATTTTTACTTGTATAATAATACATTATGAATAAAATAAATAAGAGTACAGTATTGACACTCTCTGTTTTAAAGTCTAATGGAGAAATCATTTGATGTGATGTTGACACTATAAATAGCAGATTTATTATTGAGCAGTGCCATCTTTTAACATTAATCAGGCTTCTTTTTTTTTTTTTTTTTTTTTTAAAGTAGAGCCGCTTTCTGCTGGCCTTTAGATGTACTGCATGTTAAATGCACTTTCACACTTGCCTGCACTTGTTTTAGCATTCTGTGCTTGTGACTAAACTTTCTGTCATTCACTGACAGTGTAATGAGCCAACTGAGCAACAGTGATGTGCGATGGTTTCTGGTAGCAGACAAATACTCACACCTTTGCCCTCAAGTGTCTCTCAGGTGCCTGGGCTGTTACTGTTTTGCATGATAAGCAGCCGGTGGCAACAGCAGATATAGCATGAGAAAGGGGAATGTAAAACACAGATAATACATGTCTACAAGGCCATAAAATGCATGTTATTTAAATTTAGAATGATTTTGTACTCATTTTCTGTTGTTCTCTGATAATTCTAGACACACAAGATAAAACTAAGTTACAAATCACTCGCTGCTATTCCCACCAACACACTCCTGTTGGATCAGCAGGTAAGTTCATTAATTTAAATCTAATCCAACTAATTCAATACATGACGCTGTGATGGGGTTGCCTGCAGGCTTTGTTCCAATTTGCAGCACAGCTATACAGTCTTTAAAAAAAAACTAATTCCCTGTGCCCACCTATAAGGCCCTTTAGAAAACTCTTATTTAAATGGTAATTGTAAATACTGGTCAAGCACATAAGTCATGAAGATTCAGACTGACAGGGTCTAATGCTGAAGCAAGGTTTCAGCTGCAGCACTTAATGACTGGGCTTCAAGGGCCTGGGCTCTCCCACTAGTGTGACCGACCCCCCCAGAATGACTGAGAGTTGAAAGCCTTTCTTGCTAATTTGTTGATGCATCTTTCTTTAAATGCAATTTGACATCTAAAATTGAGTTTTCTCCTTAAAATGTCAGGACATCAAAATTAAGCTGCTGTAATGTGAAGGTATGACCAACAAATCAGATGATTTTATGCTGCATGGATCCAGAATGTTTTTATTTATTTATTTATTTTTTAAGGATTTGTTAACTTTTTGAGATAGGGCAGTTTTCCACATTCAAAAACCTCACAACCAATTTTGATGAAATTTTCACAGAAGGAAATTTTTAAAGGATTTGTTAATATCGTTCAATAGGACATTTTCCACGTTTGATTAAAACCTTGCTTACAATGTTAGAAATGTTTTGGCAGAGGTTTGTGCCCTCTGAACCCTTCTAGTTTATGCTGTGCTGTATGTTGCTGAATGCTTTGACAAATTGCTGTTGTTTCCATCTTTAATTAAAATCACATAGACACAGATTCTAGACATTGAGCAGTTAGTGTCATTTTCTGTAAAATTAAGCCACAATTGACCACTTCTGCTCCCTGTCATAATTACATCTTTGATTTCTTTGTTATCATTTGCTGACTGTCCATGAGTTTGGCCACCTTGATTTGTAAGACATGCAGAATGAAGAGGAAGGAAGTGATATGAGAATTGGTTGCTAAACATGCAGGCAAATTATACTGATTCCTTGAGACAGATGTTATTGATTCTCAACTGGGATTGGTTTTCAATTCCTCTTCTAGTGGCAGGACACATTGGAGAGGGCAGGAGCAAAACCTTACACACTAGACTTTCTGTAGGGAGATTATGCTGGGTTTATGTTGGAGGTCTAACTCTGACGTAAACCCGGTTTACCTGTGAGCTTTCCTGTTTCACCTGTGAGCAGAAGTCAGATGCACTTTCACATTAATTAAACGTACATTATAAAATTACAACTATTCCTGTAACTTAAGTGCTAAAACACACTTTTCTTAAGATCATATACTAGTGTACTAGTACTATCACATTTTGTGGCACTTTTTAATTGATCAACACCAACCCACTGGAGCTTCAGCAGCAGTTAGCATTATTAGCTCATAACTGATACAAACAGCACGCTAAATGATGATTTTGAACAAAAGTCAACATTACAATATGCCCACATGTAGAGGGTGTACAATACTATCAGACATGATAGATTTAAATGCATAAGAACAACCCTAAGTTATTATTTTAGGTAATAATGCACTGCATTTACTTTCTGCTTATGCACTGAGCAGCAAGGTTTGTCCTGGTAGGACCTCTGAATTTTGAGGGCACCCCAGATGACGTTTTCCAACGAAGAAGTTGTAATTTCAGACCTCCAACATAAATTCCTACCTTTAGACCAGTTAAACCCATTTTAACGGCAGCTCAGCTAGATGCTGCTACATTAATCAACAGTACTCCTCTATAGATAATATTCATTATAGATATTATTTAATATAAGTTTAATCTCTCAATCCATAGTTGTATTGATTATACATCCATGGGAACTATCTTTACAGCCTTATAGACATGAGGCCCTCTTAAAAATGAGATGCCACATCTCAAAGGGCTTACCTTTAATAAATTTATATTCAACAAATATGGTGCTATATAAATAAAGATTGATTGAGTCTATATTTAGCAGACAAATGTGATTTTAGTCCCTTTGTCTCTGCCTGGATTGATACATCTCTGGATGTATGTGTATACAAATATATATATTACATGTATTTGTATAAATGCATATATGTGTATCTATAAAATGAAGAGTTTGCCTTCAGCCTGCTCTACTGCAAAGTGCCTTGAGACAACACTTGTTATGAACTGGCACTATCAAATAAAGATTGATTGATTGATTGATTGATTGATTGATTGAAAGGGAATGCACCATTAGTGAAATGTCCTCAAAGTGGACGTCATTTTTGTTCACAGTCACTCAATACATGAAAAAAACACAATAATTTTCTGGGCCCAAACCCCTAAATCTGCCTGATTGGGCTACAACAGTGCTTAAAACCTGTAGTCTTACCTCTGCATAAGATTCAAAGTAGCTAATAGTTAATTCAAACTGCAGTGGAAACAGCTGACTGCTACAAAGCAGACAAATATGAATTGAGTAGGAGTTGTCACCAATGTCATCTGAAATCACTGCATCATTACTCACAGTCCTCTCCCTGATCTTCATGTGACTGTTTTGCTTTGCTTTCACAGGTGATAGACGAGCAGGTAGAGCGAGGAGAGAGTCCGTATGACACACTGGACGTGGGCGTACCAGATACACATGCTGAGGTATCACTGCACACATCACTGCTGGTTCTCAATGAAAACATTTCAAAAAGAAAACGTCGATGACTTTGTGTTTCTTACAGATGTGCTCACCCTCTCAGCTCCGGCAGCAGTCAGCAGAGCTCTACGCTGTTATTGATGAGATATTAGCCAATTCCATTCCACCAGTGAGTTACACAAACACGTCAAACAATGTTAAGAATCCATAAACTTAGACAATGTTGACTGAGTTTTTGCTTTTCTTTGGATTCTTTAAGAGTAAAACATCATCACAGCCCTCCAGGCCGACAAGTGCAAACAGTGGACTGCAGGTAAAGTTGTTTCTACAACAAAATGTGACAACCAACTATCACATTTTCTAATCAGATATATATTTTTTACAATAACGACAATTTACTGCAGTTATTCAGAGCAAGGCTTGGTGTCACACTCATGACCATTTGATACGATTATTTTAACAGCTCACTCATTTGGTCATCAACTGCATTTAAGCAAGGAGCCATGTTTTTAAATTACCAGAAGCTCTAGGGGTTTTTGATGTTATTTTTCAAAAATCTGCTGATTACCTTATTAAAAAATAATCTTTGAATATTTTTACTTCCAAACTGTATTTGTTTTGAAACCCTTTAAAGTGAGGTCAGTCCCTATCCCCCTTTCTGCTGCCAGCCAAATGTGGGATACTGTGAAATTTGCACTTTATTTCTGAGGATGTCATTTTGTCTGTTAGTTGGTTTGACACTTGACACTAAACTACTCATCTTTTTGGTTTTGTTATTCACCAGTGCTGCTTTGACGGGTGAATTTTCAGTAAAACAGATCAAATATTACGTCATTCCTTGTCAAATTTTTTCAGTCTCAGTTTTTTTGGGGTTGCTTAATGAGCTAATTTTATGATTTTTTGGTTGTTTTTTTATATGCCCCTTAGTGAGTTTAACACGTCTCCTCCTTGTGGAAGAACAAGACAAAACGTCCTCAGTATCAGGACTTCTCCCACTCCCCATGTTTATGGTGCCACTGCTGTCTAAAACGTCTTGCACCTCGCCAAATCAACCGACCACTGTGATGGGCTATCGTAGTTTCATCTTTAGTTTAAGCAGTAGCAAGCCTATTGAAGAGCATGGATGTTAGAATGAATGGAGCATTGCTGACAGAATGACAATGAGCAGTGCTGACCTGATTTTCACAAAGCAAATCTATCGACCAATCAGAGCAGACTAGGCCCATGTAGAGAAGGCAGCCTTAAGCTGTGCTCACACCAAACGTTAACAAAAATGTTTGTGTCGCGCCTAAATTTCAAGCATGTACTCGTGTGTTCAAATGGTTCATATTTACTGAGGCAAATTACCACCTCTCAGACCAAAGCTTCAAGAGAAGGGGGTTAGCCTGTCTCCTAGCCACAACGTGTTTCTGCCTTCTTGATCAATAATCAATCATGGTGGATGTTTCGATTATTCTATCTTCTGCCTCTCCTCAAAAATGAGAAGCCAGATGTCCCAGAAAAGTCAGAAATAGAGACCCATCCATTTAATGATCTATAACATCCTTTGGAGCCTCACATGGAGAGTTTCATCACGGTGTGAGGGTGATGGCCCCTCTGTTGCTGAATCTGCCCTGCTCTACTCGTCTTTTTTCCCGGTACGGCAGGAGACCCTCTCCTCCTTTGGCTGAAATGCCAGCTTAGCATTTCTGTGTGGACAGCGAATATAGATAGATTTAGAAACAATGACATCATAGGCCCACCTTGTCCATACACGCAAGCACAAACTCTGACAACAACAGAAACAATGGAGGAATATGGTTCTGCATTCATGCTGCAGAAGCTTCTGGGCTTGTTGTAGCTTTAACAGCAAAATCTTCTGCTCCTCTACAACCACCTTGAGCAACAAGAGGACATGGAGAACAGCTCCATCTCTTCTTCTCTGGTTTCTCCAGTCTGTCTGAAGCAGCACTGCAGTGCCGCATACAGGCTTGGCATATATACCACAGCATTTTCAGTGTTTCGTGGTCGTCTTTACAGAGATCATTGTGTGGACATTGCCTGATCAACCTTCTCTTGTGTAGGAGAAATATTTTGCAGGGACACTCATTTGATGGAGCCTGAGGCTGTTTAATTTTTCCACCCCTCCTATTGAGTCTATTTTTCGTAAACTCTTTTCACCACAGCTATCTATCACTGTTTGAGCTCAAAGATGGCTAATCTTGTTAAAAAAAAAAAAAAAAAAAACCTTTCACAAATGCTTTGCACATGAAATGACAACATTGCATCATCTCATGCTCCTCTGGTGCACAAATATACATCTTCAGTGAATATCAAAAGTCCAGAGATGTAAAGTCTTTTATATAAACATGTTTCTCAAACAAAATCTGAAGACAACAACCAGTCAAAATATAAAACACTGAGTTTTGTTGACCTCAAAGCCCCGGATAGAGATTTCTCTCCATTTTACCACAACACAAACTGCAAGTGAGATAAAAGTGAATTCTGCCTTTTTAATCAATGGCACAAGAAATAAAAAGACATGTGTTCATTATTCATCAAAGGACTCGGGGGGTCTCCATCAAAAACCAGAGTGTGTATGAGGTTTCTGTGTGTAAGGGGAGTTTACACTGGCATCACTGTGACATGTTTATGAATTCAGATGCTTGTTCAGGGTTGAGAAAGTGATGTGTGACTTTAAAAATTCTTTTGGCATTTCATATTTAAATTAGCAACTGGGTGCTAAAAGGTTCCTGGGAAAAAGGTTAACACTCACCAAAGTTTGTAATCAATAATTGCATTGGATTTCTTTTCATATTCATCTTTTCACTCATTTTTTTTACATCGTTCCCAACAGTGGATGAATACTTTCACATTTTTCTCTGTCAGTTGAGTCTGGAGCTTTGTTTCATTTCTTCTATCTACCTTTCAGCGGGAAAACTCATCATTTCTGAAGTCCTTAGGCCGTGAAACCAAATACGTGAGTAAAAGTTTTAGATGGTTGAAAGCAAACATTTATCTGAAGGTTTTACACCAACAGGAACATAGACGCTAACAACATCTGTGTTGGTTAATTTTAAGTCCAAAACTCACTGTGGAGGAGCTGTTATGAAGAACCAACATTTTACCATACTTCATGAAAAAAGCTTTGATAGGGAAGTTAAAGAGGTCCATCGGGAGTTTTATCCTTTTAAAGAGCTCTCTTTGGGGTTAATGCAGCTTTCATGAATTAAGATTCACTTTTTTAAGGGTAGAAGGAATAACAACAATATCAAATCCTCAGACTATTGTCAACTGCAAATGTAACTTATCAGCTGAAGTCTTGGTGATCTTTCAATTTAATTGATTAATTTCCTTGAAGTCCTAAGATGCAGTGGTCTTCTGCTGCACCAAGGACACTTAGTGCAGCAGATAAAAGACACCATGCTCACTTCCCTTCAAAGTCAGCGGGAATCAGTGCCATCAGCTTAGAGCTGGAAAAAAACAGGGGGATCCAGGTACTCCAATCTACTGTCTGGAAAAGTCTGGCTAGTCATGGTCTTTATGGAAAAATGGCAACCAAAAAGCCATACCTCTGATGTAGAAACAAGACCATGCACCACGACCATGCACAAAAACAATGGACCTGGAGAGAAGAAAAATGGTGCACTGGTCTTATGAGTCAAGATGTGAAAGCAAAAAAAAGAATTACAGTGAAGGTTCCTTGCAAGTGTAGAGCTAAATTTCTGCAAATAGAGATTCTGATGTGGTAAGGATTAACGGTGTCCTCAATGCTGAGGAATACAAACAGATATTTACATATCAAGCAATATCAGCACGGAGGCATTATAATCCACAACATACAGCTAATGTCATTTAGAAATACCTTGAGCATAAAAACATTTTGATTTTTATGCATATTAACAGCTACAAACAAACAAAAACACTTGCAATGTCCAAATGTTGCCCTGCTCTTACAGAGCCTGCACTGTAAAGAGTTTTAAGATCATTTGGATGCTTTCATCTGTACATCAGACACGTCTGTTTGCTTTTTTTTCAGGCATCTTTATCCTGCCTGCACCCATCTACAGGAAAGGACAGAAAGCTCACTGATACTAAGAAGGTAAAACAGAGATGTATTTGGGCCAATGCTTCTGCTGTTATATCTGTATCCCTGATTTTGTATATTTTGGCTTATTTTATTCATGGATGGGGCCAGGGTTGGCATGCTTGTTTGTTTGTTAACAGAATAACTCGAAAAGGCATGAAAGGAGTTTGAAGAAATTATCAGGATAGGACCAATGGATTAGGCTTTGCTGGTAATCCAAATCTGGATGTAGATAGAGGGATTTTTTAAGAGTATTTCTTTACATTGCAAGATTGGGCAGTTTTCCACATTTTCACCAATAACCCAACAAGTCTGTACACATTTTGACGTCATTTTCAGGGAATGTTGGTCATGGTACAAGAGAGAGGTGATTACAGTTTGGTAATGATCTGAATCTGGATGTGGACCCAAGAATTCCTTCAATATATTCC
Organism: Cetoscarus ocellatus; assembly: GCA_037902135.1. Taxonomy (NCBI): domain Eukaryota; kingdom Metazoa; phylum Chordata; class Actinopteri; order Labriformes; family Labridae; genus Cetoscarus; species Cetoscarus ocellatus. The sequence goes on along the minus strand of JBAMNC010000019.1, from coordinate 964,997 downwards.
TTAACATCAAAACATTCCTTTATACAATCTGTTCTGAATATAAAATTTGATTTAAGCAGCAGTTTATACTTGCTAAACGACACATACAATTTACAGTTGGATAACAAAAAATGCAGAATACTAATTTTGATTACATATTTTGCAAAGAAATGTATACTTTTATTTTGGAAAGATGATTCTCCTCCATCTTTAAATATCTTCATTGATCAACTATCAGCTTTTTAACCTTTGGAAAGATTAACCCTGGAAAAATATAATCGTGGCCATCTTTTTCAAGAATTTTGGTCCCCTCTACTCTCTGGCTTGGAGAACAAAGACAAGGACTGGTCTACAATCTTCCTGATACAGTTGTGTAAACCCTCACTTTAAATGTATGCTATATGTATGAATTTGTAAGCTGAAAGAATATATGTAATCTGCATGTAACTAGATACAAGATATATATGCATACCATATAGACAATAATGCTGTAATTTGTTGCTTCCTTATTGTTTTGTTTCTTTTACTTTTTTCTATTCCTTTTTAATTTTATTTATTTATTTATTTATTTAATTATTTATGGGGGGTAAGCTGTATCAGGAAGATTTTTCTTTTGTGAAATAAAAACACATGATAATAAAAAAGAATTCCTTCAAGGATTTGTTAGAGATAGGGCAGTTTTCCACATATCTGACAATAACTCACCTTATAGTGATGGAAATGCTTTGACATTGGTTTTTACTCTTGTTTTGTCTCATTCGTTGGTGAACCTGAGTCATAAAAGTCTGGACACATCTCTGGATAGCCCCTCATCCATTACAGCAGCACACAAAAAGTCATAAAAGAGTTTGAAGTATGAAGCTAGCATGGAGTCTGAATCCTTTGTGTCCAACTCTGAATCTTCCTTCAGACAAAGCCTGGAGTCATTCGCCCGATGACGGCCATTCCAAGACTGATGGTAGAGGACAAGGAAGAATTTCATCCCAATCCCTTCACCCGATATGACTTAAAGCAGACCTCATCTGACAGCAGAAAGGTTTGAAGTTTAAATGGCATTGCATAAAAAAGTCTTTCTAGTTTTAACTGATTTTCTCATGGGCTTTAAAATAAAAACGTCACATATCCCCAGGAAGCAGAAAAGAGCTCCACCACTGAGAAAAAAATCCCCAGAGCATGAGGTTCATGGTACAGCATGTTCCTGCTGTTCAAAGTGTGCATTAGCAGAATGATCACACACAGGTGAATTCACAAAGAGCCTCCACGAAGCTTGTTAGACACAGCAGCCCTCCCACTGCCCAGATGAATATCAGTTCATTTAAAGATAGACTTACACAGAGTCAGTTTCAGCACAGCAGGCTGGTGAGCTTTTGTTTTCTCATCCTGCTGACATCTTTATTCCCTGTTGGTATGAGGCCAGGAAAAAGAAACAATCTCCCTTTTTCATTCACAACTTCCTCTTTGGTGTCCCCTACATCTCATGGAGATTTCTGCTCAAGCCCTGCATGGACTGAAAAGCTTCAGCTCACGATCAAAAACGAGATCTGTATCATGCATGCCAGCTCTGATGGACACTAGCTCTGATGAATGCAGAAACACACTGGGGTGAACAGCTAGATTGATCATTATCCTCTGACAGAACAAGTGCCACTGATTGCCATGTCCATAGATATCAATACAGATGGTCCAGACAGTCCAGCCTGCACACTATGTAGAGTATTGTCATAATACCAGAATTTGCACTTCGATACTATACCAGTTAAATGTCAATATTTGATACCTGTTTTGAAACCATGACAAAAAAAAATAAAATAAAATTACAAACTAGACTTTGAAATGCCATCAATTTTTACCACAGTCTGGATCCTTGATGTCCTAATGAAACAGTAGTAGCATGCTGTGGTCCAAAAAGCCTACGAATAAAGCACAGCTGCATTCTTTCCATGTTCACATAGCCCCTGTGTTCAGAATGGCTGGTTTTGAGGGCGGTCGCCTTAATATGCTAATGAGCCAGAGCAGAGCTGCGGCATACACAGTAACATACGGGGACTTAACAACAGACCTGCAGCGTATCTCGAGCTAAGCGGAGCGCATTGCTGCTCCCGTCACGCACTGCTTCCAGTCCTGAACACACACAAACAGCAAATTCATGCCGGTTACCAGATAACAGTGAATCTCGTTCACCCAGACATCACAGGCTAACGCACAACATGCTAAACGCGGTGGGACAGCTGCAACTTAGCCTACCTTCCGGGCTAATGTAAGCAGAAACGGAGGGGTAATGGGTGGGAAACAGCCAACTCCTCTTGACTAATGTAGGTATGTTCATACTTTGAAGTTTACTCTTCAGACTTTCAACAAGTAACGTGAACATTGACAAACGTGAAGTTACCTCTGGTTTACTTCACCCTGCTGTTAGCATTAGCTCATAGCAGTGAGCAAAATAAATACTACACGGCATTAAAATACTCACATTTCCATCATCAGGTTTGGCAACCGATTGTACTGAGCCCGGATTCAGGCAAAGTCCAGTTCCCAGTTCTGTGTTGAACTGACTGAAGTTGAAGAAGCAGTCGGACGTGAAGTGACTGGCACACACATCCAGGTTTTAGCCGACAGTAGCTGGCTCATTTCCTTCAAAAAAAAAATTTGTCCACTGGGCCCTTTGGTCCTCCGAGGCTGGTAGCCTGTTTGTGGAGATATATATGGCTGTTTATCGCCAACAACCGAGCAGTGATAGGTTTTGGGTCTAGACATGGTGTGCAAAGATCTTTCGCTAAGAATGGCGGCACTACGTAGAGAAATTTCACTAAGGTTGATGTAGACTTATGCAAATAAAATGCTTGTTACGTAACAGTATATCCACAAACTCAACAGCTCGCCAAATACCATGAGTTTACATTTATGCAGCCTGCTAAATACAGGTTTTGTTGTATACTCTCACATTTTGTGGGCTGGGAGAGAGGCCAAATACCAAAAAATGTGTTCAAAAGCGCTAAAAAAAAGTGGGTCTTTTTGCATAATATGGGACCTTTAAATATCTTGTCTTTGTAGTGTATTCAACTGAAAATCGGTTGAAAAGGATTTGCAAACCATTGTATTCTGTACACAACACTCCCAAAACAACATCCCAATCTAAAAAATGCTCAGATGTGCCGTCATTACTTCAACTAGAGCCACCACCATCATACTCAGTTCATTCAAACTGGCACATAAAATTGATTTATTCATCCTCCCATTAACATTTTCCTTTGCTTATTAAACATATTTATTAAAATGAGTGAGGATATGCATCAAAATTTTCTGATATATAAAACTCAATCAAACCAATATTTTTTTTTCAAATGATCCCAAACAATTCCTAAGGGCTCGAAAAAAAATGTTGAAGGGCCATATTTGTTCGACAACCCTGAATTAGTTTAAATCTGGTGCCAGCTAATTAGTGATCAGCTTTCATTGTTTATCTGGCTATTTGCAGATCTCTTTCCTATTGTTTAAATAAACTATGTGAACAGCTGGTTTGATTTAAAAGACTTCACAATTTAAGACAAGTTCCAGGAAAAGGTGGAAAAACACCAGAGCTGCAGGTCCATAGCTTTAAAACAGTCTCTATTATTATTATATGAGAGCTGTGCTACGGTCTAAGTTAGCATGACTGTAGCACTATCGCTCTCTCTAGCAGAGCAGTACAGCTGTATATTCCCCTCAGAGTTAAACAGCTTTCCTTTATAGTAACTGAATTTCAAACAGGTTTTCTGTTTTCTCTGGATGATTTTTCATCACACTGCCATTCTTGTTGGCAGCCTGTTAATATCCTCAGAGAGAAGATTTGTTTCCCCTCACAAGCTGCTGGATTCATTCAATGCTGTCAGGCCTCGTCCTGTCAGACAAGTTAATCCAAAATTACTGAGAAAAGCTTCGTTGTTGTCGTTTTATAACAGGCCAAGAAGCAGTGTATTCAGAGGAGTGTGTTTTCAAATTGAACAAAAAGTGTTTGTTTCCCAAAATCCCACAAAGCCTACCAAACCTTTATTGGAAATAGAGAGGATTTCAATGTGATTGCAAAGTTTAGCCCGTGCAATACAAATTAATGATACAAGTGGATTCAAAGTGTGAGGAGGGCCTCCCTGGTGGGATGCAAGAGAACTTTAGGGGAAACCCAACTTATGAAAACATTTACTAAGAAATTAGATCTGTTCAGCTAAATTCTGAATTATGTGAGTAAAACTGGATATACATTTTTGGTAGGGAAAATAGATTCTGAAGAGAGAAATCATAATGTAAGCAGTGCAAATAATGCATAATAAAAAGACCATCTTTATGTTTTAAATGATCCTTTAACTGGAGTCTACAGAGGCAAAACAATTTATGATGTTGGTATAGTTTTTGATACCCTATATTTTATTGGGGTGTATGGGAGGCATAATGGACACTTTGTTCTCTTTGGTGAGGCTCCCCCTCACAAACTTTAAAAACCACTGAATTATACAAAGCTAATAACTCACCGTCCAGCTTTTCTCGTGTTGACATGACAGTAAGATGAAAGGGAAATGGCCTTAAATTAACACTAAATTAACACCAACCAGGTGCTAAATGTGGGTAATTTTACAGTTTGGTAGGTGAATTTCAGAGGGTAATGCACCAAATAAAAGGTAATTGTTTGTAACTCTACTCTTTGTTGGCTCTCTAATTAATCCACTGATCAGCCAATCAGAATCAGAGAACCCAATTTCAAGGTATCCATTGACCACCGATCCAGTCAGACAATTTTTGAGCTGGCAGAGTCTGTTTTAATGCATTGTAGTGAAACTGTTATCTTAATTTTGTTACTTTAACAATGAAAATTAAAAAATTAATATACCTACACACAAAGGTAAGAGAAAAGAATTATTTTGATGTGAACAGCTAATGTTAAAGTACATCACTAAGCAGGAATATTCGTAATTGTTAAAACAATTTTGTAAGGATTTTAAGTTTCCCTCATAGACCCTACTGTATTTTTTTCTCTATTTTTTCACCTAGGCCAGATTCAAAAACGACTTGACTTAATTAAGCTAGAATAAGAGTTGGTCATAAAGCTAGCCTGTCACATGGGAAACAGGCCAACTACAACAGATTTTGTTCAACCAAGTTACAGTTACTGGAGAAGGTGGAGCTTGATAAAGGATCTCACCCTGTAAAGGGTGGGAGATGGCAAAGGGTCAGTCACCACAGAGCAGACCAGTCAGCCAATTAGAGCAGACTGGGCCTTAAAGTTACAGGAACTTCAACAGAGTTTCTAAGGCTACATCCACATGTAGGTCAATAAAAACTGAGGTTTACTTCCTCCATTTTCCAAAGTGATCTCGTCCACACGGATTAAGTCTTTAAAAACCCGCAAGTGCACTGTAAAACACTTTTTATGAACTTATTAAAAGCAGTTTTATTTTCATATTTATTCAGATTGTAATTATAACTGCTGTTACAGTTTAACTTGTGGCATTGTTAATAGGTGATGGCAGGTGCATTGAGTAAATGTTTCTTGGTTTGTCTTTCAATTCAGGACTATCTGATAATCTCAAATTCTGTTATTAAAAAGTTTTGTGGGTACTCTTGTTGGTTTTGTAACCATGACAACCACAGACGCAAGCGGCCACTGGTCAACACAACCAGTCAATAATGAAACAATAACACAGAGTTTTGTCCTAAGTGCTGGCAGCCTTTTTTATCATTGGAGTGTTTTTAAAGCAGCAGTATAGTGTGGGAGCGACAAAAAGGATGCATGATCATGCAGTCAGCAACGCATAAACCGGCAACAGATTAACATTGTCCACTGCGACGCATGTAAACAACAGAGATATTATCACAAATTTGGTGACACCGGAGGAAAGGTCGATTCTGAGTGTGACACAGTAGGCCCAAAATGCTGTTTTGTCTGCCCACACTGAGACAACCAACATGTGGGTTTGCCAAATGTTGGTTTTCAGTGACAGTGGACAGAAGGACACAACGCACAGGAAAAGCTGTGTATTTTTTACTTTGCACCAGTCATTAAAATAAAGCATATGAAACTGGGCAAACTATGAGGGCAATTAATGACACATTTTACAGTTTTGTTTATAGTACGTGTTGAGCAACAATAAGATAGACATAAAACACACTAACTGACTCACCAACAACCAGGACCAACCAGGAAGATCTTGCAAACCACTATGGAATTGGGCCTTTGCTGACTTTGGTCTGTGGCAGGGATCTGAGACGAAATTCGAGATATCTTGTATCTTGCGAAAGAGAAAGAATCTTTTGGAACTCACTTTGTATTATGCCAGTGTGCATTGTGCATGATTATATCATGAATCTTATTAATTATAAAGTCTGCAGCTCATTAAATGTCAAGGCCAGTGTGTTGGGCAGTCCACAGAAAGATCTTGAGGGAAAAAATGAGACATCAACACCAGCACTGAGAGTTTTCACAACTTGTCTAAAGCCGAGAGGGTTTTAACCCGTCAGTCTTCTTGACAAATTTGATGCTCAAATAACAGTGTTCTCTCTAAAAGGCACTCATTTTTACCTCCTGATACACAAATAATTACAACATCTCACTGTTACAGAGCATTGAGAGCTTTTTCAAGGCTTTTTAGCCACACATTCGGTTGTTTGGTATTGATGCAGAAGACATTATTATGCAGAGTGAGGAGCAACAACATTCATATTCAGAGAGTGATGAAATCTGCTTTGTACCTCTCACAGTCAGTGCTGTGTGTAAATGTGTTTCCTGCCCTTGCTGAAACTCACGTCTTTGATTAGTTCTAGGCAGGGTTTGAGCTGAATTCTTCTCAGACAGGTTCAATTAAATTGAAGGTGATGCTGCTGACGCTGTATTGTTAACACAAACACTCAAACTCTAAACAAACCTTTGTATGCAGTGTTAACCACCTCAGTCTTTATTTGGATATGAATACCATTTCTTATGTAACATACTCCATGCAGTAGTGGTGAGCTACCTTCAGTGACCATAAAGTCAATATGTGTACCACTAAAATAAGTCATAAGGTATGAGGTATAAGGCTGACTATAGTGATCACACAAATTCACTCTTCCCAAATTTACATTTTTAGCAAATTTCAGTCAGGAATGTGTAAGAAATTGGTTTAAGGAATAACAGTCCCCAACCACTGGGCCGTGGACCAGTACCAGGATGTAGATCATAGACCAGGACCTATGGAAACAAAAACAACTTAATTCATCACTCTTTTTGTAACTGAGACTGAAGGGGATGAATGAAAAGTGCAACTTGAGGTAAGTTCACTGCTATACCTCTTCCACCTGTGCTCTGGACATAGTTGTAAAAAGATTTGACTCCGAACGATGTGTGTTCATTTCTAGTGTGGAAGGATTCAACAAAGAGGTAGAAAACTAATAAAATACAAGCCAGTGATTAATAGAATCATCAGATCAAACTTGGACTGATGACAATTGGAAAAAAAACACACACTGTCTGCATGGTATAAATGCCATTTTTACAGCATTTTAATCCATGCTCAGAAGGTGTAGTGGTTTATTTAGTCACTGTGCCAACTGGCGACTTTCACGCTATTGAATTTCTAAATGTCACTGTCAATCAGCTGATAAAAACAGAGTGTGCCCTGATGAATGTCTCTTTAATGGGGTTAAGAAACTAGCCCATGGCTCCCTCTGATCCTGCGTTATAGTGAGGTATACTAAGCACAATGCGTATGATTGTTTGTCACTGTCATTGTCCTCCTCCATGCTCTCCTACAAAAGCCATCCACAACTATACTAGATTTCATAAATCAGGGTTGAGGTACAAAAAGTGACTTTATAAATTTATTATAAGGCAGATCCATCTTGCCAAGCTCCACATCACAATGACTGAGCTCGGTCAGCAAGGGCACTGCTTAGGCAATGTCCATTAGAGCGGGAAAAGGCCTGAGAAGGGAGAGGAAGTGACTGCTTGAACAGAGATTAGCATAGATGCTTACAGCTTCGGTATTAGTTTTGTCAGATCTGTACAGCTATTACTTGTGAAATGAAAACAAAATAACACCAAAAGCACTTCTAGAGTGAAGGGTATTTTCTCTCTACTTCTGACATGTTTTGGTGAGAGTTTGTTTGTGGCTTACATTTCTTTATTACACCACTGCAGTAGTACCCGCCAACTACATCTAATAAGCCTGTAATGAATACAACGGATGGTCCAGTCACCTTTGAGATGTTATTAAAGGGCTCTGCCCTGCCCCTTTCTATGGGCTGTTGCCCTGATGGACTAGTGAGATATGTGAAGTATAATATTTATTGAACTTTATCTTGTGTGTCAGGTTAAAAAAAGGTCAGCGACCACACTCCCTGAGCCAGGTGTTCGTCCGACCAACTGCCATTTTAGTGAGAGGAACATATCAAGGCATGTCCAAGCGGCCACAGAAAACATTAGAGCAGAGAGCTACAACCACTTCTGGAAAGGGGCATGGTCAGATACGGCTCATGATCATATAAACTAAAACAGCCTGTTCTGTGCAAGGCTGAAACAGGGGCAACAAAGGCATGTATGTAAAGGCATTAAATATTTGAGTGGGTTTTCATGACAAGAAATAAAAAAATCTTCTTTGGAAATCTGAGTTGAATACAAGATCTTTACAGTAGCTTAAGGTCTTTCACTAAAAAACTAGATATAGATATAGATATAGATATAGATATAGATATAGATATAGATATATACACATAGATTTCAGGATTGGAGAGTTGCTTTGTTAACCTTTAACCTTTTAACTCTGAAATTTTTTTGGCGTTGAGCGTTTCTAGACTGCAGGACTGTTCTCACCCTGCTCTCATTTAATTCCCTCTGCAGCCTCATGCCATCTGCTTGACCTTCATGACCCAGTTGTACATATGGATTGTGAAACTGCTGGAGGTGCCATATTCATGTTTTATTCTGTGGTGTGAGCTCAGTAAATGGAACATGGTTTTGGCAATAGGTGAAATTCTGACACATTTTCTGTGAAAGGTTATATAATTTCTCTTGTAGAATCACACATGCCAAAATCTTAAGGCTCAGAGGTTTTCTTTATTTTTTAAACTATTGTTAAAAGACAATAAAAGGCCTAATAGTCGAGAAGGCAACGAAAAATTGAGAAGATGCTAAGGAGATTACTGCTGTCATACTGAAGAGCATCCTGAACCTGGTGGAGGAGGTGAAGGCTCTAGAACACCGAGAAGGACCAGCATCCTGGGGAGCTGGAGGGTGAACAATGTAATTGTGACCGGGCTTGGCATCAAACCCCATTCATACACCTGGGTGGTGGCAGCTGACAATGGGAGCCCGGTGAGCAGGATGCCAGCTCAGTGGAGCAACAGGTGTCTGCCTTCCTTCATTCCAAGGGAATTTCAGTGGATGTAAACAACATCGAGGCATGCCACCCTCTGCCCCAGAAAAATGACAACAATGCACTAGACGTTATGTGATTTGCAAATAAAAAACACAAAGTTGCACTGCTAAACAAGGAAGGAAGTTGAGAGGAACAAAAATGCTTGTGAATGGTCCTCTCACAAAACGAAACGCCGACATTGCCACAAAAGCATGCAAATTAAAGGAACAGAAAGAAATTCAAAGCACATGGACCTCAAACTGTAAAATATTCATAAAATTAAATGAAACACTGGAGCAAGCCAAAGCATTGGCCATCAGGAGCATGGAGGAGTCTGATAAATACCAATAACCTGGACAGTAAGGTATTTAAGTCAATCCATAACACACAATCATAGCACAGTCTGAACTAGAAGGCCCTTGGAGAGTGATAATGTTAACATCATAATATGATTCCTTGACCATGAAAACCCGCATGTAGCACTCGGACTCATGTTGATATCATTATTAGTTAGACTGTTATTGAGCAAAAACGATTGTTCGCAAATGACTGTTATCTGGATCACCACCAAAATCAAATCTGGCCATTCCCAGCATCTCCTGAAAATTTCAGGAGATGTTTTTTTCAAACTTTCATTTTTCACAAAATCCATCCAGGAGTTTTTGCACAATCTTGCTAAAAACTAACAAACAAACAGACAAACAAACAAACAAACATACGCCTGCAAAAACATAACCTCCTTGGTGGAGGTAAATTTCTCATTCACCTACAACTGGAGACACTGACAGAACTAAAATGATTGTTGATCATGAGGATGTGTACTGTTTTAATACACTGACCATAACTAATCAGGTTTAAAAAATGACATACATCTATGTATTAAGCTATCAAAAATTCATTTTAATTGCCAGATTATGTATGCAAACTTCAATAACACCAAAGAATGCTACAGGCACTTTACAAAACCCTTCAAAAAAAAAAAATTAAATATCAGAAACTTTGATGAACACTGCTAAAGGAATGGATTTTGAACTAAGTGGATATGAACTTAACTAAAATGTTGACAGAAATAAAAAGATTGAGGAGGAGTGGCAGTATATATGTGGATAAAGATCTGAATTATAGTGTGGTCTAAAGTACGTTAACTTTAATTGTTAACTTATTTGAATGCATAACAATTAAAATTTGTAAAGCAAAATAGAAAAATGTGATTATATAGTGTTGCATGGTAAGGAATAAATGGACAGATATTTTTCTGTCTGAAGTGAGGTTGAGCATGACCACATGTAACTGAACTCACCCATTGCTTGTGAATGCAGTTTCATGAACGGGATATCTAAAGATTGATTTTAGGTTTTTTTTGTAAGTTTTTGTTTTTCAAAATTTTGTACAAATGTCCTTTGAACAGCTGAACTGACACAATTTTGAAGGTCACAAGTTAAAGGGACAGTTTAGGGTTTTCGAAGTTGGGTTGTGTGAGGTACACAGCATTAGCCTAAACATGAGCTACAACAGTACATCTACATAGAAATGGTCAGCAATATAAGCTTATACAGTGCTGCAAATGGTGCCACAGAATCTGCATAATTAAAAGAATTGTGGGGGAAAATAAGCCACAAAAGTAACGTAGGGAGACCGAGCATATACAACAACTTACTCTTTCACTTGTAATTCACTTTGTTTTGGTACTACTTTGGGATATGGTACAGCCTACGTGTCCTTAAACCAAGTTAAGTCTTCACTAAAGTAAAACAGGATGATCTTACAAAACAAACTTAACTAGCCCTAATTAGCCTTAATAAGTGAGTGCTACGATGTGTTCAATGAAAGCTCAGACAAATAACAAACAAATTATAACTAAAATGTCATCACATTTTTATGTGATTTCAAGAAAAAGAAAACGTAGTGTCTTAGAAACTTGAATTATTACAGGTGGTCAGAATAGTTTCAAAAAATAAATATATCTGGTGAGCCATAGTTCTCTGGTTAAGATGCCTTGATGATGCCAGAGGTCTTAGGGGAGTGGCCAGCATGGTTGAAGATGATAGAAAGGCAACTGTAACTTAAATAACCACTTGTGTTAACCAAGGTATGCAGAAGACCATTTCTGAACACTCAACACAGCAAATCTTGAAGAAGATGGACTACAGCAGCAGAGGACCACCCTTAGTGCGACTCTTGTCAGCTAAAAACAGAAAACCGTGGCACAGTTGTGTCAAAATTGGACAATACAAAATTGGGAAGATGTTGCCTCGTCCGTTTAGTCTCAGCTTCTGCTGTCATGTTTAGATGTAGGATCAGAATTTGGTATAAAAATGAAAGCATGGATCCATCCTGCCTTGTGTCAATGGTTCAGGCTGCTGCTGCTGGTGATGGTGTGGGGGATAACTTCTTGGCACACTTTGGGGCCCTTAGTACCAAATGAGCATTATTCAAACACCACAGCCTGCAGGAGTATTGGTTCTGATCACGTGCCAAACCTTTATGACACATCTTCTGAAGGCTACTTCCAGGATAACGTGCCATGCCACAAAGCCTAACTCATCTCAAAGTGATTTTTTGTGAAGTTTATTGTACTCTAGTGACCTCCACAGTCACAAGATCTATGTCCAATCTAGGATCTTTGGATGTTGTGGAACAGAAGGTTCACATAGTAGATGTGCAGCCGACAAGTCTGCTGCAGCTGTGTAATGCTATAATGCTATTTCCTTACTCTACTGTATCTTAGTAATTTCACCGTGGAACTTTAGTGTTTATTGTATTTATTTAGTATTTGTTGCTGATCCTGCTAATCTGTGGGTACTGACAGGGAATGTGGTTGTCCATATGCTGCTACGAATGTCTTGTATTTGTTTGTTTGTTCCCTGATTTGTTTGGATGGTTCAATAAGGCAGAGTAACTGTGAACAGAACTGCCCTTTGGGGATTAATAAAGTTGTCTGAATCTGAATAATGTCGATATGAAACAAAATCTTTCAGGAATGTTTCCAGCACTTTGTTGAATCTATGCCTCGCAGAATCACATCAGAGTATGAGCATATTACTAGAGGCTGTTGAGGGTGTAGTGCAAGCTTGGATTTGTTTTACCAGCTAAGACATTCTCTGTATATAAGATCTCCTTGGTTTTGCTTGCCGAGGATAAAAGCTGAAGAACAATCTATAGTGAAATGACCGTGACAGCATGTCTGACCATCTCAAATTAAAAAGCTCATTATCTGCCTGCAGAATAAATGCAAGGCTCAAGAGGGTTGTGTAAAGTCTCTTGAGTAATCATTGATATGTTTTATATGTTCCACTAGCCATGTAATCTTATTTTAAAGCAAGGTGCTTTGTACTCTACTCTGCTGCTGTGAGATTTCAGCTATTTTATTTTTTATAACAACATGCTCGGGTTCATTTTAATTCTGTCCATCTATTGTGCGTGTGTTCATGTAAAACACACACTCAATATAATAATGAGATGTGTGACTTAGAGTTTAACTGCAGCAGACCGTTCACAGCAGAACTGAAGAGCATGTTTGTGCCGTGTGCTTTTACACATAGGTATTAGAAGAGGGTTTTTGGTTATTTAAATCTCCAAACACAGTGTACAATGCAAAGACTGATAAAATACCATCAGGAGGCGATGACACAACAGCTTGCTCTCCTTTATCTTTACCATCAGAAAATCAATTTCACTTTTTTGAGATAATGCATCAATTCTCAGCCAGCAGAGACAGAGTGATGGCTGTATGTCACTGTGTGATAAGCTGTGAGAGCTTTGTGGACATGAATATGACACACTGTCACTAAATCAAGGCAGGATAAGATTCACCGGTATGCATTTATCTCTCCAAAGGGCATGTACCAGTATTTCATAATAAATATAGGTTTTCATGCATGTGAAAGGTTTCTGGCTGCTCAATTGAGATGTTTCAATTTACTGTGAATCATATATACCCTGCTGAAAGAAACAACACATGGGCTCTATTACGACAGCGTGAAGCATGCTCTTTGAAAGCATGGTGCCAAGAGGCTGGGGATATGTCTGCCTGTATATATTGACAATGCAATTTCCTGGCACAAGGCCAGGTACATGAATATGGATTATATATGGGCGTTTTTTGGACGTAACATGACTCTAACTAATCAGTGTCAGTGTTGCTATTTGTGCAACAGAATCCTTTGTATATTCTGAATTTGAACTGTATCATTTAATTTCTTGATGTTTATTGTGCCACTGAACACACATTAAAAAAACACAAAACACTGGGCCCTGATTTACAGGAAATAAGAGCGGACACTCCGATGATCTGATGATCAGCCGATGGTCTGATCTACATGTATGTTATGCCCAAAACACACCCATTTATCATCAAGGAACAAAATACATCCCTTTTGAACCCTGCGCCTGGCTTTGGGCTTAGAATATGCATCCTCAAATCAGCAAAAAAAAAGACAGACACCCCAACGCCATTGTGTGCCATTCCCTCCAGACAACTTGCTTTACTCTGTCAAAAGAGGGCCCTGTATGAAACTTGTTTATATTTTGAATAAAGGTATATGTCACTGAAGCAATCCCCACAACATTGGAAATGATTCTTCTTAATAGCCTCCTCAATACAGCTCTCATTAACTGGTTCAAAAGACAAACTTCCCTTAAAGAACTCAGTTTAGTGATTAAATACCTGGATAAATCTTCAAAAGGAGAATTACCTCTGTAACAAACTTTTGCAAAGGACAAAAACAATTGAACAGACATTTTAAAACCAATAGCAGATGCCTTAAATGAAAAGGGGATGTATATTATATTTGTGACTGAGTCAAGGTTTGCCCACTGGTGCTCACGCATTCTGCTGTCCAGTTTGTTTTGAAAGAAGTTTCAGGCCAAGGCAGAGTTTTCATACACTTTTATAAAGAGACCCTGGAGATGAGGGCAATATCCAAACAATGTTATGGCTTGTTGTATACTGACAGTGACATTTGAAAGCTTGTTTTGATGTTTTGATGTGCCATGCATTGTTTTTTCTTGGTTTCAGTGAGGACTTCTTGTATGACCCATTTTCTAACTTGAAGAATGTTGTGTTCTTTCATGTTTCAGGTGGAAAATAAAGACCTTTCAAAGCTGGGAAAAGATTTGTACCACAGAGAAAAAACACCGGAAAGAAGAACTCTCTCAGCGTGTGACCTGCAGATTACAGAACCTGAAGACCTGATTAGTCACCAACTGAAGGAATCGTCAGCGCTATTCAGCAGCACTGAGAAGAGAATCAATGCTTTTGAGACTCACATTTAGACACTGAGAAGGAAACATTACAGTTTATTCTTTTCTCTGCTGAAGATCTGTATGCTCAGACACAGTCAGAACTAGACCTTTAGAAGACATTTTACAGCTGAGGGAAAAATAATAATGTTTCATGTGACATGATCGCATGAATAAAGCTGACAGCAAAGGTTACCCACACCTCAAAAAACCCATATTATGTTTTTTTGAGTATATGTGCCCTTTAGTGTGACTAATGCGTCTCCTTTGCACTTTCATGAGCATGACAACAATTCTGCGGCATCAGGACTTCACACCTTAATGGTGCCAGTTGCTGCTTAATGCATCCTGTTCCCCCTCCTCCTCTGAATAGATCTATCAGTGTGACATCCTACCTTTGTTTCATTGTCAGTTTAAGGCCGCTGGCTCACAGAAGCCTGCCAAGTGAAGAGCAGGGACCAATAATGAATACAGAGTTGTTTAAAACATGGTGCCAAGCAGTGCTGAACTGACAAATTACTACAGAGTAGACCTATAAAACCAATCAGAGTCTTGGCGGACTTGGCCCACCAGGGGAAGGAGCTCCAGCTGAATGTCTGAGGCAAGACTGAGAATACAGGGGGATCAGGGGTACTCAGTAAATGACACCAGAAGACCTGTTGAACATTAGTGATTGTGAACTTACCCTGGCAGCCATCAAAAATTAATATATAAACCCCCATTAAGTCAAAATATGACCTCTTTGAAGAGATTAACCTAATGCATATCTTTTCTAATGTATAATGTCAATCCAATTTTTATTTGCCCTCATGCTCAAACAGATATTCAATATGGAGCACAAGGTGACAGCATTATACTCAATGTCAATGTCTGTTGATTAATTAATTCAATATTTCACAGTATCAGGCTCTAAACTAATGTCTTCTCATGCAGCTATTGTTTACAGGCTTGCAGTTATGTCTCGATTTTGTCATACACACTCCCTTCTTTTACAGTACAATATGCGCTCTGCATCTTCCATCAAAAAAGCTCTCACTTTAATTCAAGTGAGGAGCAGAGGGAGCCTGGACACATTTCTTGAAATAATCACATGCTCAACTCAAAAAGCAATTTCCTTGTTGTTGGCGCTTACTCAAGAAATGTATTTAATCCAAATGATAAAAGCATCAGCACTTGAAATAAAGTCTTTGACTTTTATTAAAGTTTATACAGCAACAACAAGACGGACACACTTCAGGCCGAGGCTTTCATCAGCCTGGTCACATTATCCCGTTAGTTTATTGAAAACAGGAGAGTAAAGGTGGGTAACGGGCAGCCATTTGGTAACAAAATCTGCAAAACCATCTCAGTCAATATGGAAGTATCTTGGTTTAATTAACACCCAAGATAAAACAACAAAATAATTGGATTCTCTATAATGCCTACACAGATGTAGATTGAAACATTAAATGAGTTTTTACTAAGTTTGCTAAATGCAACTTCATTATCCATGAAAACACATACAGTTATGATTTTTGAGGTTATCTAGCTGCCATACTACTTGCCAAGTAGCTAATGTCAGACAGAGAAAGAGAAAATCCAAACAGTGCACTGATGTTAGAATTTCTAATATCTCGCAGGGGACTGACACAGCTGCAGAGCGTATAAAAGCTAATTAGGCTTATTGGCTTGGTGGGTTTTGTTAACCATCAAAATAATCCTGCTAAAGGGCTCTTCATTATGCATTGTAAGGTGCAGTTATGCCAGGCCAGATAACACAATACAAGCACAACTTTTGCCTGGCCTGATAGCTGTGGAGTCCTAGGACCCATGGGCAACAAAAATCTGTATATCATTTATCATAGCATTTTGAGAGACAAACAAAAATATAGTGCTCCAAACACAGTGTTTGTTTGCTGTCCTCAGTGTCACTCCTCCTCCTTAAATGTAATAATACCAATTATGGTTTATGGTCAGATATGTAATCCCATGCAAATCCAAAACCAGTTGAATGACTCTAAATTACAGCCAAAAATTGCCTTGAAATACTCAGCCTATGCCTGGCTTAATCTGACATATTGACTATCAAACAGACCAAAATGTTGTGAAGTCTGACCTCGGCATTTGGCACTTTTGAACTGAGGTGGCATGAAGGTCTTTTCAGTAGAGTTTTTTAGCCACATGAGATGCCAGTCAGCATTGCTCTCTTGAGGAGAGACTGGCTGGAGTTCAGTGACTCTATGTTACACAGCTATGCAGACCATGTAGTTGGCAATCTGCAATTAAACTAATTTAAGTACCTTGAAGATAAGTCTATATATATATGAAAACCCTTATCTAATGGGGGCACATTGATCCACATTTCTGGCACCGTTGGTGTAAAAATGTTTTTAACAAGTTGATCTGCTGAAATGCTAGTCCTCAGAAACAGCTAGACATGAAAGAGTATTTGTGTTCAGAGTGAAGAAAGAGTTTTGAAGATCATTTCATTTGATTTTCTTTTGTAAAGAGGGGATAAAGGTTGCAAATCACTCAATGTGCATGCAGGGTCAACTGCTCTAATTTGAGGTAGGATGGCAATAGCACCCATACTCTCACACCGAGAAAGGTTTTATTATTCACTGTTGATGTGCTGGTCATGAATTTTTCTTCTTTTTTTTTTTGTAAAGTAGCTGCCGCAAAAAAATTGTCTTTTTTCAGAGTATTACTTTGACTGGATCACTTCTGGGCTTTTGAAGCAACACAAATTTGCAAAAACCTGTTTGTGCTCAAGACTTTTAGCCTAAAATGTGTCTAACATGCCTGATAAGAAGGCAGGTCTAAGAAATAAAGAGTCACATTAAATGAACATACTCACTGGGCTTGGAGTTTTGTGTTGTATGTTGCATTACACCAGATCCTGTTTTTAGCTTTATGACAGTGCCTTAAGACAATTATTTACACACTTTGATCTGAATTAATTCATCAGAATCCAGCCCAGGTCTGTGTGCTTGCTTTCATTTCATACACTCAAATCCCTTGAGAAGCAAATACATGAATGAGCCAAGAGGTTTACACAGGATGAAAACATGCATGTTGGTTAGGCACACATGAGTGGAGTGCCACATTGTCAGGCACCTGGTTGTTAGATCAGGGGCCTCTTTAGTGAAAACATCACTTAAAAAGTAAAAATAACATTTTTTTGCTATACTGTGTCATATTTGATTACATTTTTTCAAGTTAATTTTTGCTTTACTATGAGAGAGCCTGACTGAGTGTGCCTTTGTGTGTATCTCCATGCAAGTGTATAAGTGCACATCAGTGTGCACTGAATGGAGTGCTTGGGTCAGCAGGGTCAACAATCCTGCCCTTTCAAAATAAGGGCAAAAATCCTGAAAATAATTCTTAAAGTTCTAAATAGAAAGTATTGGGCCTGATGTAGAGTCATGTGGGACCCCACAGTTCATTGTGTAGCAGCTAAGCAGCTATGGAGTATATGCCAAAGTGGATGGAGAAGATCTTTTGAAAAGTTTAACTGAAACCATCCAGAGGAAAAATGGTTACCTGTTGTCTTACAATTAGTTGGATCATGCAGGGAACTTTTTGTTTTGTATAACAAGAGCATTAAAGGAGGAGCTTTGAATATTTATGTGATTTTACCTCAATGTATAGCTTCACCAGGTCTGGAACAATACACTCAGCCAGTGGTTTGGTACATACTTTGTTTTATTGTTTCAATTCTGTTTGGTCTTGACAACTTGGCCACTGAAGTTGTTTTCTTTATCATGTTATTTTAAAAATTCTTTCAAATTTTGATGCATTTTACACTTTTTTCTTCCAAAATATGGAGGGGTTATTAAGGAGAAAAGGTTATTTCTTACCTCCTTTAACATTTTTCTTTTGTACTTTTATGAAAAAATATGCATCTACATTAAACATCCTTAATGCAATTTATGATGTATGTATATATGTATGTGTATATACATATATATACACATATATGTATGTGTATACACACACACACACATACACACACATATATATATATATATATATATGTATGTATGTATGTATCTGTATATATATAAACATATATACATATATATATATATATACATATATATCTATATCTATATCTATATCTATATATATATATACACACACATATATATATATATATATACACACACACACACACATATATATATATATATATATATATATATATATATATATATATATATATATATATATATATATAAAATGCTTAATCAGCAGAAATTATAATATATACACACACACACATATATATATATATATATATATATATATATATATATATATATATATATGTATGTATGTATGTATCTGTATATATATAAACATATATACATATATATATATATACATATATCTATATCTATATCTATATCTATATATATATATACACACACATATATATATATATATATACACACACACACATATATATATATATATATATATATATATATATATATATATATATATATATATATATATATATATATAAAATGCTTAATCAGCAGAAATTATAACGTAGTTTTGATATGCTTGTCACAGGTGTTTTGAGCAAGAGGATATTTCTTCTTGTTGCAGCGGGCAGTATGTTAGGAGTCTGTTGTTGAGTTTTTATTTCAGGTCAGGCCAGAAAAGATAAGGCATGCTGAATTATATGCACTGTGTTGATGTCCTTGGAGTTGGTGTCCCCCCTGCGACAGCTGATTGATGATTACGCACCAGCGGTTTAATAAAATAAGGCTTTTCACAGGAAACACAAGGCTCTATAGCCATATTAATAAGCTCAAACCTCATTGAAATTCTGGTTTGGCACATATTGAACAATTACCCCCTCCCTCTATGATATGAATCTGGGGTCCCTTATATAGCGAGTGTGCATGTAAATTGCGGCCTCTCCTCTTACAGTAATGTGTTATTTTGTGCATTGCCACTGGTGGCAGGGGTGTCCTCATCCCAGCATGAATTCATAGGCACACAGCTGCACAAATATGGAGAGAAAAGGGAAACATGAATGAAAGCCTTTTTGAACTCAAAACAGAAAATACCACAATTTACACATGTATTGAACTGTCATTGTCATACCTTACAGCTCAACATTGCTTCAGAACAGACTGAAGCACAGCCTCTACCCTCAAGCTGTGAATGAAAGCCATTACCCTCCACCCCCTCTCCACCCAGAATGAGTGACATGTAAGACACCAATCCTCTGGCTACACTGCTGCAACCCCGCCCAGCCATGAGCTCTCCTTCTCCTTGCTTCTATTTGCACTAACAACTCTGTGCTGTACTTGCGTTTCATATCACACATGGCACTTTTATATAAAGTCTGTCACGTTTTTAGCAATTGTCTGTTTATACTTGTCTCCATTTTTATCTGGTCTCTACATTTAAAATATTTTCTTGTCTCTAGTTTTTGTAATATTTTATTTCTTTTGTGTGTTCTTTTGCTGCCACGGAGGATGCCAAACCATGTTTCACTATACAAATTCTGAGTGTTTATAGTGACAATAAAGAGCTTTTCTATTCTACTTTATTCTATTCTATAAGAGTTCAACAGAGCAGGTATGGATGGATGATACATCACTGATTGAAGAGCCTTAACAGAAAGCACACTCCTCCCTAACCAGAGCTTCTGAAAAACAAGGCTTACAAAATACTGCAGGTGATTGAGGCACTCACAGTGCCCATTACTGTAAAAAGACCGTCACAAACAGCAATCAATCGCTAAATCTTTCCCACATAATCAAAGAGAACAACACTTAAGACCTGTTACATGATATCTTAAGTGGTTAATGACAAGACTTATCATCAACAAATATTCTCTTTAAATTGATTCAAAACTGAGAGGTGAGTATTTGAAATGTCTGGATTTCAGACACTTTCAAGGAGAACAGGAGGAAAACGTGATTGGGAAAAAAAGCAGAACAAAATGTGATCATAGTGTTGACATGCTTATTTTTTTGACTTTTTTGAAACCCCTGAACCTCCTCAAAACATGTTTTGAAGCATTAAATAAATCGGTAAATCCCCTTAAATCTATTTCCATAGGTGTCACTATGTTGAATGCAAATGTAATTCTTTTAAGTAAGAGCTGTAGTATGAAGTAGAGGAGATCAACATCCATAATTCATGATCATTTTGTCAGTAGACCTCATACATTTGATTGTATTGGCTTTATTTTCAATCGTAATACCCTGTAAAATATTTTAATTAATACATTTTCAAGCTATATGACATACAGTATGAATAGCATAAGGTCCCTGCATGGGATAGTTTTACGTGTGCACGAGGATTTTTTATTTTATTTTATTTCTTTGCCAATGTCCCTTTAGGGGCTGCTTAATGATAAACATTAATATTCAAAATAATTTTTGGGTGATTAATCTTATTCACTGGAAGGGGAGACATATAAGCATTGTTATGTAACTAGTAACTTGAGCTGTCAGATAACTGTAACAGATTTCAAAAGCAGGACATGTGGCCTAAATAACACACTCAGCTTGTGTCAAAATTGAACTAAAGTACATAATTTGAGGAAATGCATTTAAGTTTCATTACATTACCAGGTACAACATTAAAATAATAATAAAACTTTTGTCAGTGCAGTACAGGGATATGGAGGGCCCCTATGACTGGGTTTGCCTTGGGCTCCCAAATGACTAAATATGCCCCTGGTTAAATGTAAATTATTCATATATCACTCACAGTAGTTGATATTATTAGTCCTTTAACTCCTATGTTCAAGTAAGTCTCAGTGACAGCCTTTTACCTTGACATGTCAAAAATCCCATCTTGTCCCAAGATGCTGCGGACAAGCAGGTCCATGCTTTTGATACCTCTGCATTGGATTCTGTTCACTCTCTTTTATCAGCCTGTCCTCATAAGTTTCTCAAGACTCCTCAGCTGGTCCAAAATGCTGCAGCACCTACACCGACTAGAACTAAGAGAAGAGATCACATAACTCCTGTATTAGCTTCTCTGGACTGGCTTCCCATAAGATCTGGAATAGAAATCAAGATTCTTTGTCTCACCAACAAAGCTCTCAATAATCAGGTACAAACTTATCTTAGAGAGCTTGTTGTGCAGCTCCCAAAATGCAGGCCTGCTTCAACATCAGTCTATCAAAGTAGTATCGGAGGTAGTGACTTCAGTTATCAGGCTCAATTTTTTGGAATCATTTACCACTCATGACTCGGGAGACAGACACCCTCTCTATCTTTAAGAGTAAGACTTTCCTCATTGACAAAGCTTTGAGTCAGGGCTGGCTCATGCTTGGACCATGTGTGTTCTTCTGAATGCATTGCCAACTAGTTTCCTTCACAAGAGGAAACAACCACTGCCAAACGGGATAATTCATTAGTTAAATTAAATCAAATTAGATGTTTAGCATTAATGTATAGCATTAGCGTCCAACCCGTGATTTCTGAATGGGGAGAGAACAGAGCTGTGACACTCCTGCACACGTTCAGGATCATTCCATGTACCTAACACAACCCCAACTTTAAAAAACCCATAAACTAACACGAACCATTCCCAGTTGGATATAAACCCATCACTACATGACAGCAGTTCAGTGATTAATGTGGGCACAGTAACCCCTCACAATGCCCCTGCATCCCTACAGCATCTGACCCACCTGCTCCAGATGCTCACCCACGCAGCAGTACTCTGACCCTCTCACCTACACTGTGACTGATCATCTCACCACTCTGGTTCAAAGAAGTACTTGAGATGCTTTGTTTCTGGTTTCGAGTTTAATTACAAGACTGTTTAGAGTCCAGGGTCATTTCATACATACACCTCACTTCAAAAAGCTGCCCCAAACTTGTTCAGTGTAAACAGTCCAATCCTTTCACCCTGACTGAATGCAGACTTTTCTATAACACCTCACAAACTGGTGCAGTTAAGCTGGTGTTTGATGTTTAATACTAAGCTGAGTTTCTCTGCCTTCTTCTTTTTACCACTTGTCTTATTTCCATAGAAAAATATGTGTCTTGCCTACATCCCCTCTTCTTCGCAATGTGAGTCAAATCTGTCCTTTCACTCAACTTTTTTTTATAAAAGGTGATCAAACCATCAGTTTGAAACTTCCCCCTTGGTGATGCCACCTCTCCCTGATGGCAGACACTCCCTGAGGCAGGTGTTTGACTCCATTCCCTAACAATTAAGTTTTTTTCCTTCCTAGAGCAAGCTAGCTCCAAAAAAGGTAACATGTCCAGCCATAGTAAACATTAAAGCACAACACTTTAAAGCCTAAGCTTAATCTATCTCCTAAGAGGTGCTTAATCAGACAAAGCTCAAGAGGATTTATAGCAAAAGATACCAAAAACAGCCCATAATTAGCAGGCTACAATCGAAATGTTTACAGGTATGACAAAATTAGATATGAGTGAATTTTAGAAAAGATTTTATTGATACCTATGGCATTATCATTTCAGCTTATCAGCCCAATTCTTCATTATTTCACGGTGCATTCTCTGGGGGGAAAAAAGTCAGCCTACACAGGTATTCAGGGTCACAACATCAAAAGCATTGTACTCCTGACACTAAATGCTATGCTGCATGGCTCTGAAAGTCACTGGTGTTTTTCCTCTTGCTTGAAATCACACAGACCCTGAATATTGTGCAGTTAGTATCGTATTGTGTAAAACTAGACATCAAATTTGACCACCTCAGTCTTCTGTCTGACATGATTACATCTATAACTTGTTTGTCAGCATATTTGTTAACAGCTACTGATGACAGCATGATATCTTGGATTTGTAAGGTATGCAGAAAAGGCAAAAAGAATTAATTAGGATTTGTTATGCAAATACACCAGAGATATGGATTCCCTGAGCTAGTTGCTCTCAATTCTCAACTGGATTTAATTTTCGATTCCCATCCCTAATTAACAGTTGTTATTCACTTGCCTGCGTGTGAAGATAATACCCTGACAGCCCTTTCTAGGATTTCCTCTAAATTTTGCACAAATGTTCTCATTCATTCAATAACAAATGATCAAGATTTTAGGGGGAAATTTTCTTTCAAACTATACAAAAACGCTCACTCTGACTTGACGATGGACAGATCAAATCTAGGAGGCAAACGGTCAGAGGCCAAGTGACCAACTGCTGCCCTTTCCCATCCTGACTTGTATACCTCACAGAGGCATTAAATCATACAGTAGACCTAGTTGCCTCTGCCAAGGAGGTTATGTTTTCGCCGGCTTATGTTTGTTTGCCTGTTTGTCAGCAAGATTACGCAAAAACTACAGGACGGATTTTGCTGAAACTTTCAGGAGTTATTGGTAAAGGCCCAACTTAAAAATGATTCAATTTTGGTGGTGATTCAGAAAACCTCCATTAGAGAACAAGGTTTTTGCTCAATAACTGTCTAACTAATAACAATATCAACATGATTCCAAGTGTTGCGTGTGGGTTTTCAGGGTCAAGGAATCATATTATGATTGTAACTTTATCATGGAACTATTACTTACAGATGTAACAGTGATATGTGAGCTACCTGACGGGGGGTTTTGAATATACGTTTGTACAGATTTTTCTGTTTGTACTGGTGTGCAAATTTTAGGGTCCCTGAATTTTATAGAGTAATTTGGAAGTTGAAAACCCGATTGAATAAGTTTGTGTGAAAGTAACAAAGGTAAACATATTTTGAGAATTTCACAAATTCAAACACTACAGTGAGCTCTGGAGTGATTTTTGTTTGTTTGAGTTCACTTCTGCTTTAAAAATGGCTAATGTCCCGTGACATACCCACACAGCGTTTTTCTAACTTTGACTTGATGCCACTATTGTGTTAAGTTGGGTTAAGTTGCTGAAGCTGTGAATGTCCCTGAATCTCATTAGGCTATTTCATCTTAAAAGCCCCCTGACAAATCAAGACCTGAAGACTTTTAATGTAAAAAAAATCAGAGGTAAAAAAATGTGGATTAGCTTTATCTAACTTGACTTTGCGTTAGAGACACCAGCACTTGATAACACAATGAGGAAACACAGTGCTGAACCAGTGAGCGATAGTGAACCAGGGGGAAAACTAGACTACATGTCCTCTCAAACTTGAATAAACAGACACAGTGACAACATTGACCTTTCCTAACAAAAAGGAAAAGAAGAGTAAGAATGTTAAAATAGTATGAAATAAATATGAAATGAAATGGATGCTAAGACTCTCAAAAACCTACTACTGCACATTGATCATAATTAGAGTTACAGAACATGATCCCCTTTAGTGACTGAGGCCCTGTCCACAGAGACGAAAACATTTTGGTTTTTAAAACGTTCCCGTTTCAAGAAAGGTGTTTGTCCACACTGAAACACTGAAGTATATACGTATGCCAGGCCTGTAAGTGGCGCTGTAATGCTGCTGAAGACATACATCAAAATCAGAGAAGAAGACATTGAGTATGTGCATACATCATGAGAGAAGTAAACAAACATTGGCGTATGCTGTTCTTCATGTCCACTTGTTGCTTACGGTGGTTGTAGAGGAGAAGAAGACATTGCTTTAAAAGCCATCACAAACTTGGTTGCTTCTGCAGCACAAACACAAACTTGTATTCCATCGTTGGTTATATTGCTGGGGTTAGCGCATATGGCTTAAGGGCAAGGGGGGGCTATGAGATCTTGTTCCTGAAAACGTACGTACTCATTTTACACATAAGGGCGGCATTTTGAGATGTATTCACTCTGGGACCTGCTTTCAAAAACGTGCATTTTTGGGCCCCCAAAATGCATAATCCATGCAGACGAAACGCCCATACGACAAAAAACTTTTGTGGATACACCTATACTTGTCTCCTTGTGGACAGCTCCTTAATATGACCTGATGTTGAAAAAGACAGTGTTTTTAACCTAATTGAAAATAGGCACCTGGTCATTAACATTTGAGCCTTTTTTTTCGAAAACCTTAAATAAGACCAAGAATTGTCTACTATAACAGAAATTAACAAATAAGGATTTGTATTAATGCATAAATTGAACATGTAAAGCGTTCTTTAAGGCTGTTTGAGGCAAAACAATGGTCTTCTGCTCTAATCCTGAGGTTCATACCCATGGGCCTGACTCTGGATTTGGCTGATGAGTATCACCTGAGCCTGCGTAGAGAAGAGCAACTGAGGAAGAGCCTGATTTAGCTGCAAATGTGGTCGTTTTTAATTAATTAAAGCATAAATTAGTTTTTTTTGAGCATCAGAAATGCAAGATTTCTTTTTTTTCTTGTTTGCTCTGCCTCCCTGAATTGGGACACAGAAAATTACATGCAATACGAAAATGCTGTCAGGGTCCAGGAGTGCGATGAATTTGGTTCACAGTTGGTAATAGACTGATTTTTTATTTGGCATGTACTGACATGAG
The DNA here is from genome assembly GCA_037902135.1 of Cetoscarus ocellatus. NCBI lineage: Eukaryota > Metazoa > Chordata > Actinopteri > Labriformes > Labridae > Cetoscarus > Cetoscarus ocellatus. The sequence goes on along the minus strand of JBAMNC010000019.1, from coordinate 939,046 downwards.
TAGAAAACAAATCTCTTGGTTGGAATGAAATGTGTCCAACTCAATATGCTGTACAAGATGTTTCAGGTGCTGTAACTACATGTTTGCTTTGATTACTGATCCCATCAGTCAAAAGAGGACTTTATGTTCTGGGGAGCTGCACAGAGGCAGACTCAGGTCATGTATGACTGATGGCAGCAGACCTCTTTCAGTATGACCCTTTATGACTCTCTGCCTGGTGCAGCATATACTGCTATAAAATCCACAGACAAGAGCTGATCAAGAAAAAACAAGAGGGCAAGAGAAACAGGGAGGAAATGTTCTGGATTTGTACTACAGCCAATTTGCTGATGCCCTTTTGGCAACCTAGTCTTCAGAGAGAGGCAGATAAACAGAGGCAGAAAAATAGGCTGATTATTCTACTCATTTTTATAATAGAATAATCTGATTTCAGCACCAGCTGCACCACAACAGCCTCCACTGCCCCCAGCGAAGGATACAGGCCCGCCATCGGTTCCACCTCCCCCCGGGCCCTCATCACAGGCCTTGGACTTGTCTGTGACAGCCCCAGCAGAAGTTTCAGACCCAGCAGCACCCCAATCACCTCCTCTACCCACAGACCAGCCCTGGGCCCCCCCTGCTATATCTACCCCCTCTAGAGACTTGTCCCTCTCCTTCCCCCATGGGCCTTCCCAACCATCTTGAAGGCCTGATCAAATCAGGGATTAAGATGGTTCCCCTCACCCCTAATATAGCAAGGTCAAAACTTCTGTCATCAACTATGCTGAACTCTTCCCCGCATAAAACTGCGCCCCTCAAGTCACACAGGAGCTTCAGCTCTCCTGCTTCACAAACTAAAGCTCCCCCAGCTCCTCCCCCTCGGTTTTCATCTGGTCCATCACCCAAACTCCCCCCTGCCCGTCCTCCAAAGAGCTAGGACGTACAGGGCCTCTGCTGTCCCAGGACTTACAGTCATGATAAAGGTAATATCAAGCTGGGGCCCTGTGAGACAACATTCTCCCATAGTGCTTTATCTACAGTCACACCACATAGACTAGATTACAGAAGGACAGTTATTGTCCAATCAGAGAAATTTAATTCATATCGCTTGTACAAAGACAAGGTCCAGTCCTACTGCAACTAATCTGAAACTTGCTGTGCTCAATGTTAGATCCTTGTCTAACAAATCATTTTTAATTAATAATTTGATCTCCTCTTATAATCTTGATTTTTTTTGTTTTTAACTGAAACATGGCTTGACAAAAACACAGTTAATGCAGTTCTAATGGAATCAGCTCCACCCAACTTCAAATCTGAATCTGAAACTGGAGAAAACAAAAACAGTGGAGGCGTCTGTGCAGTATTTAGAGATCATACGGTCACGCACAGGTTGTCATTTGGGGTGTTTCCATCATTTGAGAATGTGTCCTTTAAAATGGAGCTAAAACAATCTCCGTCCATAATCTGTGTAGTTATATACAAGCCTCCCCAGCACGGTCAAAGTTTTATTGATGATTTAACCAGGATGCTTTCAATTGTATGCACAGACTTTGATGGTTTTGTCATTACAGGTGATTATAATGTACATGTGGATAATGTCTGAGACAGAAATGCTAAAGAGCTCAGTGCTGTCCTTGAATCCTTTGGCCTGACTCAGCATGTGTGCGATCCCACCCACGGCAGAGCACAGCACACTCTGGACCTGCTCATTACAAAGGGGGTTAATATTTCAAACGACAGTGTGGTTGATGTTGCTCTGTCTGATCATTTCTGTGTCTTCTTTGACCTGTCTGTTTCTCCCAAACCACCGGCTGGTCCTGCAGTTGTTCAGGGGAGACACATAAATAACAACACAGGTGCTCCGTTCATGGAAATGATAGACTTTGAAAATGCCTCATGTTCTAATGTTGATGATTTGTTGAACTCTGTTACTTCAAGTGTTTTGAATGTTCTGGACACCATTGCAAATGGTTAATAATAAGCAGAAGGTGCCATGGAGGAATGATGACGCGGTCTGGGCACAGAAAAGGGAGTGCCAGAGGGCCGAGCGGGAATGGTGCAAGTCAAAGCTTCATGTACATTATGAAATTTATAAAGAAAAGTTGTACATGTTCAATCAGATCTTACGTAGAACAAGGGAGAGGTACTTTTCTGAAATTATTGGAAACTGCAGTAACAACTTGCGTGTTTTATTTGCAACAGTGAACAGATTAACAAATCCTCAAGCTCAACCGCCTTTGGAACTAATCTCCACATCTAAGTGTAATGAGTTTGCAGTACTCTTTTGCAACAAGGTTCAGACCATTAAAAATGCCATCAGTTCCCCAACACCAATAACAACCCTGCAGCCATCTAGACATTAAGAGCCGACTCATTTTGCACCTGTAACTGACAAAACTGTCCAAGAGATCATCACCAGTCTGAGTTCATCTACATGCTGCCTCGATGTGTTACCCTCTAGATTTCTAAAGTCTGTGCTGAGCAGTTTGTCACCACCACTCGCTCGCATAGTTAACATGTCACTACAATCTGGAACAGTCCCAAAGGCCTTGAAAACTGCGGTCATAAAGTCTCTCCTAGAGAAGAGCAGTCTTGATGCCACAGTACTGAACAACTACCGGCACATCTCAAATCTGCCATTTTTAGGAAAAGTCCTTGAAAAAGTTGTTTACCAACAGCTTACTGACATTCTCCTAATGAACAAGTCCTTTGATGTTTTCCAGTCAGGTTTTAGACCCATCACAGCACTGAGACCGCTCTTATCAAGGTGACAAATGACATCTGCCTGAACACTGACGCAGGCAAAGTCTCAGTTTTAGTCCTGCTAGATCTGAGTGCTGCTTTGAGTGTTGATCATGAGATCCTCTTACAGAGACTAGAAGACTGGGTGGGCATCTCTGGCACTGCCCTAAATTGGTTAAAGTCCTATCTAGAAGACAGGAAGTACTTTGTTGAAATTGGTAACTGTGTCTCAGACCACATGGCCTTGACCTGTGGGGTGCCCCAAGGGTCAATCCTGGGACCCGGCGGGGTGCGCCACGCTCAATCACCCTGCGCCACCCTGGGCCACCCTGCGCCACCCTGCGTTGTGCCAGGAAATTAGAGCCCCATATATCAACAAGACATAAGCCCTGCTGCTTCTCTGAGCCTGAGCTTATCTGAGATGGACTGACTCAAAGTGTAAAAATGTGCTGCGGCCTGATGAGTCCACATTTCTCATTGTTTTTGGAAATCATGGACTGTATCGTCTGAGCTAAAGAGGAAAAGGACCATCCAGATTATTATTTGCCAAAAGTTCATAAGCCAGCATCTGTAATGGTATGAGGTGTGTCTGTGGTCATGGTATGTGTAACTTGCATAACTTAATCAGTGTGACTTTGTCTAGTGCGTGTACTAGATTGGCCTTTCTGCAGTCCAGACCATTGAAAATGTCTGGCACATTATGAAGCCCAAAATATGACAACGAAGACCCCAAACTGTCAAGCAACTAAATTCATACGCCATACAAGAATGAGAAAGAATTCCACCTACAAAGCTTCAACAATAAGTGTCCTCTGGTCCTAAACATGTATTGAATGTTGTTAAAAGGACATGTGATGTAACATAGTGGTAAACATGGCCCAGTCTCTTCACTTTTGGAATGAGTAGAAGACATGAAATTCAACATGAGTGAATATTTCCCATAAAATATAATTTATCAGTTTAAACATTAAATGCCTTGACTTTGTATATATTTAATTGAATTAAGATCAAAAAGGATTTGCAAATTATTGTATTTTGTATTTATTTATGTTTTACATAATGTCCCAACTTGGTCTGTATTTGTTAATTATTACAGAAAGAAATGTTGAGAATTATACTGTGTGTCTCCATTCAGCATAAAAAAAATGGAAATATGAATTTTGGTCAATATCAGGCGTAGTTTAAAGCAATCAGTGCACCTTTCAATACATCACAATCATCTTTCAACAACCTACGATCCAGCTGTGCCAGCCAGCTGCCCAAGCAATCACACATGATGAGCCAGTCAACAGCCTGGTCCTCCAGCCATCAGCATAAATGTTCAGAGGCACATAGCACACACTGAAAAAGATCCACTTCTGTTCGAGCACAGCTACTCAGAGAAATCACCACGTTTTAATCTAAAATACTGTCTCTATGATTTTGAGCGTGTCCTTGTTTGCACCCTGAAAATGTTCCTGCACTTCAAAGAGGAAATTGTTTTCAAGGATAAAAACTGTTTGCTATCATAAAACAATTGCAGTAGACAAAATGTTCGGGGGCAGCCAGGCCAACCTTTTCCTATTTGTAGGGTATATGTGGAAGAAGCGATGGTAAGGGTTATGAGTTGTTGAACAATATATTCTTTTACGAGGACACACAGAGGTGCTTTGAGTCATCGTGGGTATTTGGGAAAAAAAAAAAAACTGTATATCTGAAGTGTTTTTTCATGCAATAACAAGAACAGACTGCCCTTGTGCAGGGCCACGTTTTCAAAAGAATTTTGTTCCAAAAGAATTTATGCAATTAAAAAGTCAAAGTACATTAAATTAAATGTTTCTTCTCCCCTTTTTCTCTGTACTTTTATGTTTTTTTTAAGCACGCTGGATTGCCCTGTTGCTCAATGTGTTACATTCACAGCTTGCCTTGAATACAATGCAGATTTATAAGTCAGCAACTGTAAATCCATACAGGGTTCTGGTTGATGTGATGTGACAGACGTCTTTTTTAGTAAGTCATACCTTAACTAGATAAAATCCTTTAACCCGGAGACTGGATGCCCCAGTTCTGTGGTACAGATGTCTCACACCCCTGTACTGGGCCACAGAACATGTGGAACAGCAACATAGAGAAGCAAAAGTACTTAATTTCATTACTCTCATTTGAATAACTAAGACTGAAGGATGTTTTATTTTGAAAGGATGACCAGATCCTTGAATATCCCTCTGGGTGGCTTAACTGCCCGGACTTTACACTCAGGCTTTTTGTCTCTGTCACTGCTCTTATGATTGAAAGACTAGACTAGAACCAGAGACAAACTCACAGTTAACCTTTGTGCTCATACACTCATCCGCTTGTGCTCTGGTTGTAGCTATAAATTTATTTCATTTTGCATGTTGTGTGTAACTGGAGGACAGTTGAGGCACAAGAGAGTTCTCAATGTGAAAGGACTCAATTAAGAGGTAAGAACTAATAAAATACCTATCAGTAATCAATAGAAACATCCAATCAGCTTAGACTGATGATTATAATACACACCATCAGCACGCTTGTATGCACGCATTTTCCTCCATGCTCAGAGAGTGTAGCAGTTTAATTAGTTATGATGTCAATAAGTGACTTTCAGTTGACCAGGGGCCTGGTGTACTCACAAAAGAAAGTGTACGCTACCCGTAAGCAACTTTTGTGATTTGTAAAAAACAAACTTGAAGGGAGAATGTGCACACCTCCACAGCAGCCCTGATCCTGCAAGCCCTGCCTGTCTCTTTCTTGTTACTTCATGCACAGTCGAAAGAATAATATCCATCTGCTTGTCATGAACTCTGGAGTGAGGCAAGAAGGGAAACAAAAAAAAATGTTGGCGTATTCCTTTAAGGACTGAGACAACGCAAGCCCATTAACAACAAGTGAAAGGGGGAAAAAAAGTACAAATAAATGAAAGAAAGTACACATAAAAAAAAGATTCATGGACATTTTGAATCCTTTCAGAGTCTTATGTATGAATTAGATTAAATTTGAGTGCTGCATGTTATTTGTTAGCGCGTCTGATTACAACCATAAGTCTTTTTTTTAACAATTATACTGGCAGCTTACATGACTTGAGCTGTTAACAAGAATGTAAATATTTCGTGACAAGGACACGTGTCTCTTCAATGTCGAAAACAGAACATTCTAGATTCACTGAAGTGTGAAATACACTCTCAAGGTGCTCATTCGTTGTGAATGCAAATCACACACTACATTTGCATTGACAGAAATAACAGCAATAATTCAGCGTGTGAGATCAATCAAGATCCAATCAAACCTCCAAAATGACCTACTTTGATTCATTTAGACTTCATCTTGGTAATAATTGAACCTAAATTTAAATACAATAACGTCGATGAGTATATTAAGATGAGCTCTTCTCACTGGAGAGCTCCACGAGTACTTTGAGGCTGCTGGAAGAGAAATCTGTCATTCAATTCAGCAGTTCAGTCATCAGACAGAGAGGGGGTGTCTGCGTTGTGGTCTTACAGCCCACCTAGTCTTTACCACTTAACCCCCTGTGAGATGAGGAGCTCCAGCCATCATTAAGAGTCCGCTGTCCACTTAGTGTCATCATCTTGTCATTACAGTTGATGATTGGCACAGCAGCATGCGGCTGTCTCACAGTAGAGGAGTGTGAGGAAACATACTGAACAGAGGTCTCATTTAAAGCATGGATCATACACAACCATGTGAATGATCCACACTAAAATACACGTGCTTTGAAAACCTAAACTGATGTGCAAACAAAAAAATTCAGATTTATAAAGTAGGGATGCACAATATTATCGGTTTGATATCGGTATCAGCCGATATCAGCCTCAAAAGTTAAGCATGGCTCAGTCTCCTGATCCTCCCTCTGCATGCCCAGTTTTAACCATGAACAGTGAATGCACAGTCATGAATCAAAGGTCTCATGTCCTGCAAAATCAGTTTTCTATGCTTTTAATGTTGTCAGAAGGAGCTTGGGGAGCAGAGGAATATGACACCTTTACTAGACTCTCAGTTCATGGAGAAATGTGCTATACATCTTTAAAGAAAATGCCCCTTAAACTACTCTGTTTCTTACTTCCTGGAGTTTATTATGCCATAGTCAGAGCCCTAGAAATAGAAAGATGCATCATTGAGGGGTCAGAACGCAAGAGGGTCACGTGGTTCATGTATCAGCCGAATAGTTCCAACAAAGGTTGGCAGGTCATTTGAATGAACTGCTTAGCTGCGATTTCTGGTAACTACTTACCATTATTTTCCATTTTTTACATTCATATATTGATAAAGATAAATTCCATTGTGACACATATCCTATGTGCATGTGTAGGAAAATTATTATTCTGATAGTACTTTAAAAATTGCTAAAATTTCCTCTGGAAAGGAAGATTACTTGACACTGTTATGCGTTTCCAAAGGGGAGGGAAAAACAGTTTCATCTGATCCTCTACAGACAAGAAATGTTTCATTTTCTTATTCAGCTTAAATGAAATACTTCATTAATAGACAGCCAAGACATGATGAAAACAGTCAAACACACCATGATATGGAAACTTTAATATAAACTAAGCACAAAAAAGTAAGTATGTGTGTATTTTATAGATAATTTCTTTCGTTGTAAAAAAGCTTTGTGTCAATAAATCTTTGGAGTGCCTGTTTATTTTCCTTTTAAATGGTGCGGCATTTGTAAGGAACATGTATTTGTGGGATTAAGATTTGCAAAACTTTCAATGACAGTGTCAAACAGTATCTTGTGATACTGTTTTGATTTTTAAAAGCAAACTAAAGACCTACCTTTTTAGTCTGGCTTTTAGCTGATTTTTCTTTCGTTCTCTTAATATGCATTTTGTGTTTTTTACTGAATTTTAGTTTCAGAGTTACTATATTGTGTTTTATTACCTCTTTTTGTTTATTTTCTTTTATTGTTTGGTTTTAAGACTGTCTTTTTTAAACTGTTAAAGCTTTATTAATTTTATTATATCTTATCATGGTTTTGTCAGTTTAGTCTTGTGTTTCCTCATGTTTAATTCGAGATTGCATTTCCTCGGTCATCTGTGGTAGTTTGAAGAGTCCACGCTTAGTGTCCTTGTGTGTACATCTGTGTTCGTTTGTGTGTTTGCGGGTGTGAGTGGTTGTGTGTGTTTAATGTGGGTTGCGGGGTTGGATGGGTTTTTGTATTTTATATTGTATCCATTGCACATATCTGAATGTGCTCTTGAATGTACCACACTTTGTGTTATGTTTTTTTTTTGTATGAAAAGTGCTTTATAAGTAAAGTTTGATTGATTGATTGATTGATTGATTGATATGATGACAAACAGGGGCTTGACGTTTAAAGTAGGATGTTTTGATGCAGAAGGCTATGAAAGCCTGAGGTTTGGGGCTGCAGCTCACCATGTTACAGTCATCATACTGCTCTTTGTAGCATTAATGTGAAAACTGGAAACTGGTCATCATGCTCAAGCTTTATTTGCCACCTGCTTTGGCATTTTTCACAACTGCATTCCTAATGATGGCTCATTTTATGCTATTTTATTTGATCACCAACTATATTGAGACAAACGATACTGTCTAAACCAATATCTGGTTTGAAAATACGTTGATATTATAAAAAAAAGATGTATATCCCAGCCCTATTACAACCCTCACACTATCATCCCTTATTTACCCCATGCACTTGATTTCTGTCTTAAGTGTGCCTTGTCATGTTTTTCCTCATTGATTTCCTGCAGAGAGATTACTTTGAGGACAAGAAGAGATGAAAAGCACCTCAACCTGAGAGGTACGACACCCAGCTGTTGTAGAGTGTCCCTCCAAAGAGCCTGATTTTCTACAACCACCTCCTCTGTCAGAGCGTGAAAGCACTATCATGTTTATTCATGGACAATCTCCTGTCTTCATTAATGTATGAATCCTGTGTTATATAAATGAACTGGTGCTTATAGATGGGAGCTTGGACTCTGACCAGGGTGAACATTTTCAATAAATGGATGTACAGGCAGTCAGGCAGGGTGTCGAATCCTTTTAGGCATAAATTATGTGTGTCCTCATAAGACATAGTTTCTTTTAAGACATTTGGGTAAGGCAATAACTGTGTAGGTGATTATCATTTCAGTTTGAAGGAGAACATTTCTGTTGTCAGGAGGGTGTACTTTCCCTTGACTTTCTCTTCTCTTGAACTTTTTTTTCATTGTCCGCAGGTCATTTCTAACCAGAGAATAAAAGATAACTTAGCTACCATTCTCTATCCGACTATCTGCTTGGGTGCTTTTATTTTCTCTGTGAATGTACAAAAAGCTTTTGTCAATTTTTTTTTTACCTAAATTGCAAGACACATTATACTACTAATTACAACCAAAGACAATTTCTGAATGCACATCTTGTTGAATCTTGAAGCAGCTGGGCTACAGCAGCAGTAGTCTACTCCAAGTGCCACTCCTGTCAACTAAGAACAGGAAACTGAGGCTACAATTCATTAAGGCTCATCAAAGTTGGACAGCTGCCTTTTGCATCAGCTATGGGTAAAGTTCTTTCTTAAGTTCTGGAGTATAATCTTCACTAATACTTTTGGTGAAACTAATTAAGGTCCAATTAAGTTGTTTCTTAGTTCTTTTGCACCACAAAGATGTAAGGTTCATCTTAACTAGTAGAGAGTAATGTTCAAACTAAGCACAACATCGTTGCAAAAATTACAATTAAATTAAATTTTTTTACAATCAGTTTGATTTTTATACAGTGTAAATTCTGAGGAAACTAGAAGCATCGAATGTCGATACAGACTAACGGCTGGAAATAACTCCTGGTAACTGGTGTTAATCAATATATAGTTATGAAAGTATATTAAAATTATGTCAAAATAATACGACAGGGATTTAACTAAAGGTGATCACCTTAATCCACCAACAGATCAATATAAAACAGTAAAACCATGCAGTAAAATCACTGGATAAGCGATTTAATGATGCTTTATTGCTGAATGGCTAAAATGATCTCCACTTAAAATTCAAGTCCTTGCTCAAGAATATTACTGCAAGTACTGTATGTGGTGGGAAACTAGCAACCCTCCTCTGCACTTCATGTAGACTGTCAATCACTGTTAAATTTCCAAGACTTGCATCCATAAAGATTGAAAAATTCTGCTATTTCTGGAATTAAGTCTGATTCACAACACTGTACACACGAAAATAACATATAACATACATAAGTGAATATTTTCCTTCGCCCACACCCCAACACAGCTTCTGTGAATGACTGTCCCATAAGAGTTTGGTTTCACTTTTCTTGACAGTGATAATGTGAGCTTCCTACAGGTGCACTGCACTGTAGGATGGCCCAGTGCTCTGCTCATGGTGATTCATGTTGGGTTTTGATGTATGATCAGTATATATATATAAAATGAAGAGTATGGCTTTGACCTGCTTAATTGTTAAGTGTTTTGAGATAGCACTTCCTATACAAATAAAAATGGATTGAAATAAAGACAGATTTAAATATTTCAATAACAGTCTTTCAAAACTGCTTTTACTTCATTTTTTTTTTATTTCATTGAGGTATTATGTAGCACTTTTAATACATTGGGGGGGGGGGGGGGGGGGGGGGGAAGCAAATTCACTTGAGAAAACATGAAAAAAAAAAGATATTTCTTCCTTGGCTGGTTTAGTTTTGTTATATTTTTTTCTATTCTCAGTGGGACTTAATGGCACCCTATATCTCTTTTAAAAGTATAATCATATTTTTTATAACTCAATATATTGTCCAGCATGAAGCCATCCAAGAGCACCACCATCTCCTGCCTTCTTTCATCTTCACTTCATACACCACAGAGCACCATTTTATTCAAGTCCATCCCCTCTACAGCAGAGGACAATAATGCCCTGCATGCCCTCATAACCTCACCTCATTAATTCTCAGAAGTACATTTCAGAGCCTATTAGAAGTCCATCCATGAGATCACAGCTATGAAACCACCCTCATTCACTTTCAGGAGGAAAACACCTTGGACTCCTCCTCTGCATTTCCAATTGTTCCCCACATGAACATCCTCTGCTTATACACTATTGATCACTGAACCCTCCCTCCCATCATTTCTGCCTTCTTTTTTCCTCCAAACTCTGCTGCTCTCTGTGGGGTCCTGAGGGTGGGCTGTCATGCCCAAGGGCTTCAGTCAAAATCCTGCAAACACTTTTCCCACAGGAACAGCAAGTGAATCTCAAATCTATCAGTTTGTCATAAATAAATAACTTAAACTCATCTGGTTTTAGAGGTGGTCCTGCTTGGTAGTTGAAATATTAATAATAGATCCCTGTGAGCAGACAGGAACATGTCCTGAAGGTGCAAGCTTATCTGACATACAGCTTCAAAATGCATCAACCTTCACGACAAGGTTGAATCCACATCTGCAATTCAATTATGATGTATGACATTGACATGAAAGACATCTGCATCTGAATTCACACCATGAGCAATTAGCTTTGGGGGCCTGCTGGCAATAAATCTGACAGTGTCCTTTACATCGTAACTGTCTTTTTTTTTTTACATTATAATGACTTAAACTTATCTCAACACATCCAATGCTATACTGTAGTTAATATTCAGCACATAGTAATTTTAAAAGAAAACATCATAAATCTTTAATGTTTAATATTGGTGGAATGATTTTACCAGGACAATAATGATTGGTGCTCTCAACACAGACATCTGCCTCCACTTGGTTGGCTGGTCACAGCTACATCACATGGTAACCCACTAGATGGAGCAGAGCCTGTCCAAACTGCAGACATGGAATCACCAAAATGTTGATGACAACGCAATCATGTGATCGCCAAAACTACAATTTTTTGCAGAGCTCCTGACTGACCCAGGATCTGTAGTGCCAACTATTTTACACATTATATTTTACAAATGTGCACTCAATTTGCATTTACAGAAGTGCTGGTATGCAGGTCGACAATACAAAGCCTCTGTTTAGGAGTAGAAGTTGGAGTATCCCTTAAATAATTAAAACAATTTATTCATCATTAATATTAGATGATGAATAATGTGTTATGTGCTTTTGATCATTGATTAACTTACTGTTGTCTACACTGTAAACATAGCAAATATTGCACTGAAGCTTGATTTGAAGAAAATCGTGAATCGAATTGAAATCCCAATATCTGCCAGAAAAATCGCAATTAGATCTTTTCCTGAAATCGTTTAGCCCTACTCAGGTCATTTTCAAGGCTGCAAAGGGGTGTAAATACTCAAGTGGCAATCTTAAGTGTTGGAAAAAAGAAGCCAATATGTGGTGCAAAATCTGCAGTGGCTCCTATGAAGGGAAATGAATGATTCTCCTTCTTCTTACCTACAAAGCTTTTATTGTTCAGGCACCAACATTTTTTAGCTTGTAGTGTAAAGACTTCGTTTAACACTGGGAACCATAAAACTAAAACATGAACAATGATGATTTAAAAAAAATATATGTTATTTAATTATCTATTTATGAATTTATTCATTTTTTTACTTTCCTTATTAATTTCTTATTTTACTATCTTTTTATTTCAATCTTTTTATCTATTTTGTTCATTCGTTGATTTTTATTTATTCATTTATATTTAATTTTTACCTATTAATATTGACCTATTCTATTTATGGTTTATATTTGTTAGTATTTACCAATTAATTGAATTATTTTACATATTACCAACTTCATTTATTTAACCTATTTTGAAATAAAATAGTTATCTTAATGATTTACTTGAATAATTATTCTGTCTATAATTTCTGTATTTTTTTTTTTTTTTGACAAGTGTGGCCCAACTGCACTCCTAATAATAAAATCTTATTGGAAGGAAGTTTAAGATTACTGCGTGATATATGGGTGAGTGCGTACATGTTTGTGGACCTACATATGTTTAAGCTGTTCACAAATGCTCTTTGAGTTCTACTTTGAAATATGAAAATAATTTTATTTGCAGAAAAAAAGAGCTTGTTATGCGTATAACCCTCTAGAACATCACGCTCCTTTAACACAGGCCTGCTCAGGAGAGGCAGAGCTCTAGCAGGCTCTTCTCCTCTTCTAATCTTTTTACTAGGGATGCACGATATTTATCAGACCGATATAATATCGGCTGATTTGGGGGAAAATTATGTCATTTTTTATCGGCTGGATATGTACATTTTATCCAATAAAAACATCCGATAAATTACTTAAATTGAGGAAACTGTTTGCAGGACACCTAGCCCCAAAACAAGCCATGTGGCGCTTGTTACGTCATCTATCATGCCTTACTAGAAGGACCCAAGCCTGCCCCCCTCTCTGCCAGACCAAAAGTGAACATGGCTTCACCAGTGTGGCTGTTTTTCACAGAAGATAACAACAGCATTGCTGTTTGCACAACCTGTTCAGCGAGAATTCTGAGAGGAGGAAAGAGGACTTCAAGTTTTAACACAACAGATCTTAGAGCTCACCTGAAAAGTTGTCATCACGGCGAAGCGGTATTGAAAGAAGACGAAGCAGCCGCAGTAGCAGTTAGAGTGCTAACGCTAAAAACAACAACACGGAGCGTGGATATCTCCATTCAACAGGCGTTTGAAAACTGGAAAAACTTTTTAAGAGACAGTGAAAAGGCTGAAGCCATTAACGACAAAGTGATGGAGTTCATAGCTATCGACGACCAGCCCTTTTCTGTCGTTGAGAGCCCGGGTTTTCACAAGTTAATAGCACATTTGGAGCCATGTTACAGCCCCCCAAGCTGTTGCTTCTTCTTGGATGTGTCCATCTATGCCTCTAAGGTATCGTTGTCACACACATCCATAATTTGATAACATAGCACATAACAAGAACACACTACACGTAAATTTTACCACAGACATAAGGACATCTGACGTTAGTCTGGTCAGCAAGCTTAGCTTAACGGCTCAGTGGTTGGATCAAGATTTCAACATGCAAAAAGATTATATTAAATATATAAATATGAATTTGTATCGGTTGAAATTTGTTATATCGTGCATCACTACGTTTTACGACTCGAGTCATGGTTTGGGAGGCAGACACTAGAGGTGTAACAAATCATTGATTTCCAAACCCCAAATCCAAAGAAGTTGGGACGTTGCCCATAATGTAAATGAAAACGGAATGCAATCATTTGCAATCCTTTTTAACTTATTTTCTATTGAATACACTACACAGACAAGATATGCAATGTTCAAACTGGTAAAAAAAAGTTTTTTTTAGGAAATATCAACTCATAACATCCCAACGTCCCAACTTCATTTTAATTGGGGATTGCATCAGTTAATCCAATGGGTGATCATTGGAGCTTTGCTGACAGTCAAATATCGATCTGAACTATTATCTAAAAGAATTCAGCAGTATTTTGAAACTCCAACTGCATGTCCTTTTGACATTTTCTGCCCGGCAGTATAACTTCCTGCGAGTTCAAAAAGGCTAGCGGTAAGCTGATGCTAACAGCTAGTGCCTGAGTGTTAGGCAGGATGAAAAGGATGTAAAGGAAGGATGCAATAATAGTTTGACTTAAAAACACCGGGGAGGACTGCTCAGCTTTTTTGGTCAACCATTTGCAGTCTTAACTGTTTATGACCAAAATAATTTAAACTCACAAGGAAAAAATGATCTAGAGCTGCTGTAGCATTTGATACAGACTGTAGATCAACAGTAAGAGAAAGTCACGCTGCTTGGTGTCTGTTTAGATGAATGGACTGCATTTCTGTGTCACAGTAAAGAGCAGTCGCTCTCTCTTCTTCCCCGCTGCAGTTATGAAACCACTCTGTTTCCATTTAAACTTTGTCTCGATCGCTAACAAAGTTTATATAACAATAAAACAAATTCTTCACTGCATCAAATTTGTTTTACAGATTGAATATCATTAAAATCTCAAGTCACAATAGAAATACACCTGAACTCCAAGCTATTTATACCAAAATAGAAATGGTTGAGAAATAAAAAAATAACTATTCAAGTCTACATATGCGTTCATGTATTCAAAAAGAATTTTAAAACAGTAAAAAAGAGAATAAAGGACAGAATCATAATGCCAGAGGTTACAGAAAAGGTGCAAATCAATACTTTGAAGTTTTTTTAACTAAAGGCCTAAATGTACCATATAGTTTTTAAAAGTCCTTATTTCTAAACTGAAAAAACAATTATTAAGTTCACTATGCAAATCTCTATCAGGATCATAAACTCTTATATATACATCTTACATATAGAGAGAGATATGTTATTTTTTTCCCCGCTTAAAATTTTATTTAAACATTGATTATGAGGTACTAAACAGTGAAATTCTAGTTTGTGTCATAATGTTTTGAAGATTGATCTGTTTTCTAATCAAAATAGAAGCAATTAAGCAAAGGAGCAGTCTGAACCGCTTGTTTCCTTATGTTAATGTAATTGTATTAATTCTGTGCATAAAATCATCCAATATTGATTGCTGGCTTCTAAATGTTATCAATATCATCCTGTGGCAGTCTTTGTAATATCAGAAAATACACCCCTGCTTATGCAGGATGGCTGGGAACTCTATAAACAGCTGAACTTATTCAGTGACTGAAGGGAGCCAACCTGGACATTTTTCTCTGTCTATTTCTTATGCAATGACTGGACAAAAAATGAATTGCTTTCTCACACTGATAGGACATCCCATCAGTCTGAAATATACTCAAATATCTGCCTGTGTCTGCTCATACTGTTCCTGTCATTGCTTTTTTTTTCATTTCCACTATTTCAGAAAATGTTCCTTTCTGCCCCTTTTTTCCTATTTTCAACAAACCTGGTCAAATTGCAGGCTGGGTGTCAGATGAGGTGATAAACATAAGGAGCCTCAGCAGTAGATGAAAAAGTTAAAGGATGACGACTGACACATATGTTTAACAGGTGACCTGGGATAATGAAACTGTCAGCTCTGAGGTCTTCACACAGGAAATGGGCCTACTAAACGTGCTAATTACAGGCCTTGTTGCATTCATAGTGTCAAATTCTCATGTTCCTTGGTGTGAAATTTGTCACATACGATACAACATGACCTACTACCTGCTGGATCATATTCCTCTGCGTGGTATACAATTGCTAGACCTAGAAAGAACAGGGAAAGTATCATGGGACATATTATTTGTCAAAGCAATAAAGGGATAAGACACTCATATGCCTCGACTTTCTAGCCTAAAATCAAGGTAATTCATCTTTAAGTCCGGGTAGAAAGTTCTGTTGAGTTTGAAAAAAACACGAAAGGCGTTTTTGAGATATTGCATTCACAAGCAAGGGATGAAGCTGAGTGCCAATGACCTTTGAACACCAAAACTTAATCGGCTTATCCCTGAGTCTGAGTGGATAGTTGTAAACAATTTGAAGAACATCCCTAAGCTTTCTTGAGAAATTAAGACCTTTAAAATCCAATTGTAAATGGCAAATGGACCTGTGGATGTGTAGAGCTTTCCAAGTCTTCTGTGTCCTTTTACCCAACAGGTCATACCTTCTTATTTACACTTGGGCTGACACTTTGTGCTCTATATTCGAATATCCGTTTGAGCATGGGGGTAAACATCTGTACTCTAACTGCAAATGAACATTTGAGTAGAAAACATACAGTTCAGCAGCACATCAGTGTGCCTGGCGCGGTGCACCGCCTGATCCAATAGAGGGCATTCCCAGCGCAACCTGGCCGTTGATTCCCTCCTTGACCTCAACGACAGAATGTACAACTCAAGAAGTGGAGGGCACACATTTCATGGAAGAACTTTGGGATTCACACTGCTGATAGCAAAATAACAAACATATACCGGGCTATGTGTTGGTTATGTGCAAAGCAGCTGGTGCACTCCTCATCTACAACTAATCCCAGGCCGTTTTGTCAACCTTCTGCCGTCAAGTAGCTCAGCCTGCGACCATGTCCTGTTCAGCAGGCCCTCCACCAGATGTGTGGAAGAGGGATGGCCATCGTGGACAACATTGGAAGACTCATATGGGAGGACATGCGGCCCACCAGCGTGACCTCAAAAGAGGTACTATAAATAGTAAAATGATGCAACAGTTATGCCTTATGTCTCTGTTGAAGCTAGGCCAATGCTGAAAATTGATCAAGCTTGTTTTTTTGAAGTGACAGCCCTGATACACACATTCAACACCCAATTTCACTGATGGTTGAAGTTTCTACAAAAGCTGTCCGTCAGTATTAGCTGACACACCCCTGCACATTCATTCCCGATTATGCATCATTGATACAGTGGTGGAAGCAATTTGGGGTTAAGGGTCTTGCCCAAGGACACATAGACATATGATAGCTTAAAGTGGGCTTGAACCCCCAACCTTCAAACTGACGGAAAAGCAACCTACCAGACTAACGGTCCTTTCACACTGGATGCCTTTTACTTACATGACAGTTGTGGTTGCAGTGGTGCGTGCAAGTTTTCTGAATGCAAGGCTGAGCTGCATCAAAAATCTTGACAACAGGAGGCTCATTTATCTTTTCAGTGAGCAGCTGAGAATGGCAGAAATATGAAAAATGGAGAGACACAATTGACTTAATTTGGCAGGTTTGTTTGTCCACAGAAGTAAAATATGTCACAGAAAAGATCAAAACTGTTACATTCCCAGTCTGTGCCTCTGCCCCCGCTGTGAAGAGGCTCCCCTTGTTTGTACAGAATGCTTTCATACTACACTTTTTCTTATTCAGTTATTTGATAAATCAAGTCATCTGTAGCTAGATGTATTGTGGTTTTCCCTAAACTTATAATTTTAGCTTATTATGGAGGTGAAACTTTCAGAGACTTTCATTGCTGTGGTAGCAGGGACATCCGGCAAAAACATAACACTTATGGGGTCTGGTATCAGTGTTAATTTTGACTAATTACTTTCGTCATACTTTTCATCAACAACCTTTTCTCCCCTGACGAAAACTAGACAGTAACTAATAAAAACAAGTGCACATTAACAAAAACTAAAACTAAATTAAATGAAATTTTTGTCAACAAATAAAAACTAGACTACAATGTTTGACGGAGACTAAATCCAATCAGACCTAATTTCGTCATGTAGAAAGTAGGGACAAGTAAGGAAAATATCCAATCACAGATACTTTGGTCCAATCACAGATACTTTGGTTGTGTGGAAAGGTTGGATAAGTTAAGAGGGACATCCAATCAAAACTGCCTTAGTTTCATGGTGGTGGGATCCAGGTGTAAAACATAAAAAATGCCTTATACTTTACACTTCATATTTTAGTCGACTACATTTACAGTAGATTTTGTTGACTAAAATGTTGTGAAATTTCATCAACCAAAACTAGACTAAAACTAAAACAATTTAGATGACTAAATTATGACTAAAACTAAAAGATATTTTAGGCATAAGACTATACCTAAAACTAAAAAGTGCCGTCAAAATTAACACTGCCTGGTATGCACGCCAGCCAGTGCGATACTACATCAGCCAACAACACCCAAATCATTTCATCTGTAAGAAACAGAGCGGGATATCTGTGAAAAGTTTAGATAAATCCTTCAAAGCAATCTGGAGACATGAGGCCTTATCTACAAAGAATGGATTGTAACCACTATTGGTGCCTCATATGCAATTTGTGCACGAAGTGACTGATTTTAGCACCTTATCCTTAGAACTATTTGCTTTAACTATATGCCGGCACAATCACACCCACAAAGCTCAGCAGCTGGGTGCTGTCTGCACCTTTATTATCAATATTTTGTATTAATTCAGAGGTTTTACACAAAGATCACAGAGGACAAAACAATAACGGATGCAGAGATTAAACAAGAAAGAGAGGAACTAAATAGATATGCATCCAATTTCAGAAGAAAAATCTCACCCTGATAGAGAAAACTCATGTAGCAACACAGGAGCTGATTCATGTTGGTCTTTGTTCCAGTCAAACACTAACAGCTTTTTACTATTTTGTTAAGGCAGAAAAACACACATTTCAGCACAGAAATGAAGGTCATTCAACAGCAACGGCTGACATAAATGCACACACACACACACACACACACACACACTAAATCAATCTGGTGCTATTATTAAATGTTCTTATTCAATGTCAAGGACTCACTTGAAAATATGTCATTCACCACATCAGCGAGATAATAATCCAACCAGGGGATGAGTGAAATGAAAGGAGGACTGTCTGTGGTCCTTCATTCACTGAACCTGAATGCACTTGTTCATTTCTTATTAACCTGATATTAAAAGCTGATAATAATTCTAATGTCAGTCACTGGGTAACTTTTATTGAGACTGATGGGGTTAGAAACATCGACTGCAGGCAGACTTTTCATTTCATAAACCCTGCTGTCAAGGATTAGAAAAAAACTTGCAGCAACCACACACGTTTTTATTCCAATATTATTAAAGGTGTATTATTGAAAGATAAGAATATTAAAGTCAGTCATAGGACAGTTGTAGTTAAGTTGTCTAGCCGTGTATTACCTTGCCTGTTTTTCGGACCTCGGTTTTGCCTGTTCTGATTCCTTTTTTGTGTTCCGACTCCTGCCTGCTCTTCATTCCTGATTTTTGTCTTACGTCTCTGGACACTGTTGCCTCGTTGACTGATTACCTGCGTACCAAACTAAGCTGGTTTTATCATTAAACCTTTTGCCTTCTTGACTCTGGTTTTGGTGTCATGCATCTGTGTCCTACCCATGTGTTACGTTCATGATAATGTTTCAGCACTACATCTTATAAATAAAAGGCAACTGACCTTTCAAGGCTTGCCCTTTACTTGGCTTTGGCACTTAGCACCAGTTCCACTTTAAAACCAGTTACAAATTTTTAAGGTTCGAGGATTTGATTAGATGCAAAGGTTTTGGTCACACTTTTCAGTTCCTAAAAGGTACACAAATAATTTTTAATGATTACTCTCAGTCAAGCTAATACCATTGAAAAGTCTTATGTGTCTTTGATGACCTGCTGTGTTGCCTTAGCATTATGTTACGTGTGATGCAGCGTGCACAGCTTTGGGAGGTGAAATCATGCCAGAGCGTTGCAGAGAAAGTTTGCCTAAACTGAAAAGACAATGACAGCTCCTGCAGTAAAGACATCTGGTACAGACAAGGCAGTAAAAACAGCACTGCAAAGAGTGAATGTGTGTAAATACACCATGTCCAGTGTTTTCTGATCTCCTATCCACTAATGCCAATACATTCCCAGCAATCTCCGGGAATGTATTGAACATCTCTGTTCAGCTAAACAAATCAAGTTGGCAAACATTATAAACGTGTTCAAGGGTGTCCAGAGAGCCCCCCATTAACCTCTGCTATTATTTTAACAACATGTTTAACTGTGAAGAAACCCTGCAGAGCTCACTGTAGCGATGGAAGAGTAGAGTAGATTAGGGATGAAGGGTTAAACCTTTTCAACACAAACAGCAGTATTTATGTTTTTAAAACATAACTTATCCCTGGATATCTGCAGTAATATTTATAGATTTTAACCTGGTTTCATTTTATTATTTTAACAACATGTTGAATCTAAAGTTAGTAGAGATAATAACATCACAAACTTCATTTTTTATTTTTATTCATTTTTTATTTATATGTTTGTCTATGTTATTACTGTCAATATGCCCTCATAACAAGAGCAATGTGGAGAGGGAAAATAAAATTGCATATACTGAGGGGACATAAAATTCTCTTCAGCAGCTGATAGTCCATTATTGAGATCATAATTTGGCCTACAATATTGGCAGGCTGATTGTATTCTCAAAATATTCAGAATCATCATGTTACCATACTGTCAGCCACAGGTGAAATTAAAATAAAAGGTCTAGGACGACAGCTGTGGCTCTGTTTGGCAATTCAGACTGTATCCCAGGATCATGAAACTTAGCTCTTGTCTAGCCCCAGGAAAAATGGGCACAGTAATTATGAACTAATGAGCTTTGGGACATAAATGTATGATATCAACATATGAATGCGTTCTGTTGTAAAATGTGTTACGTGCAGAGAGAAAGACTGTGACCCTAACAAGCCCCAACATCTTGAGCATTGTATGATTATTTGAGTCAATAAAAGCCTTCTTCACATTCTGATTGTCTTTTTCTTTTTATACTTGGTGCTGTTTGATCTTTTTCTTTCTCTCACAGCAGTGCCTCACCTTCAGACCCCCAGAGGTTATCTTCATAGGAGAGGGCAGTGTAACTCATAAAGTCTACAAATCTCCTGCCAGCAGAGTCAGCGGGACTCAGGACTTTCATGAATTGATCCTGACCTTCACCAATCTGCTTTTCAGTCCCAAGCTTTTACTGAGGGAATACACAACAGTCTGTCACAAAAAAACAAATGAAAGCGCTTATCTGTGTCCAAAAAATAAAGGTCACATATTGGAATAACTAAAAGGCTCTTCAGATAAGAAGATTGAAGCATGAGTTATAACTGTGGGGACATCCTCTGAAGATTAACCTCTAAACTGTAAACACAAGAGGAGTTAGTTCTGTTTTTGTAAACTTTTTGAAGTAAAAGTTTTGTTCCCAGAGTTGTATTGTTCATTGCTTTTATTGTAAATCAAACTGGCCACATTGGTTATAAGGTTAACATGCTCTTTTTTGAGGCTGTATATTTTTTGTTTCCATTGGTTGATCTTAAGACCTGTACAGAAAAACGTAAAAAAAAAAAAAAATCATAAAAATACTTAAGACAATACAAAGATGTAATGACCGACTTGAAATCTTGAAAGTAATATCTTTGCATTTCTTTTCCACAAAATACAGCCATGTCAAAAAAGATACAAGAAAATCCCCTGCCCCCCTCAACCCCCTGAAAACAAAGATATGCAGAAAGATGAGACAAGGATATATAAACAATATTGTTTAAGATTGTGCTATTTTATTATTTATGAACATTAAAAATATGAGTTATTTTTGAGTATTTGGGGGCGTTATAGATATCGTGTTCTTAGAGTAGGGGGCTCCCTCTTCCACATTTTGAAAGCCCCCGCTGGTTTGGACTTTAGACCAGTTTTTAGTAGCTAAAGGTGCATTCAGTCAATGCCTGACCCCTCCTCAATTTCAGAAAAACAAACCAGAGTGCACAAACACGGTCATATGATGATTTACTATAAAAACGATATGAGCAACGGGTGCAACAATGACAACTGTGGTAGGAAAATAGGAAAGACACTTGTGCTGCACCCCAGAACACTTTGTGTATGATGAGGTGCATGATGACAAAGACATTACATGACTAGGTGAATATGTTTATTTAGAGTTAAATAACAAAAAACAAACAGTCCAAATTACAGATTATCTTTATAAAATATCCCATTCATTATTAACTGTAATCCTTCAGGGTTTTTCAAAGCTGCATTGCACGCTCACAGAATTATTTAGACTTATAAAAAGAAACAGTTAACAGAAAAACGCAAAACTTGTGATGCTTAATTTAGTGATGTTGAATAAACTTGCTAGTTACCTCCTTTATATTCCCTAAATGCTTACAACACAGACAGATGGGATTGCAAACACAAGTACAAACTGAAAATTTCTCTCTTGACTTGGCCTTTGATTGCAGATGCAGCACCCCTGCTGTCCAAATTTCCGTTAACCTTAAAAAATGTACATCTTTTTATTCTAATAAATAAACTCTGTATGTTGTCTTGGTTGAGCCATCTAAGGTCAGATCCTTGACTCTCCTGTGGCTTCATTAAGGATTGTATTATCATATTTGTCTGATTATCTGTTTTCAAATGAGGAAATTGAAATGAGAAATTAGTTAACTGAAATTTAATTTTGTTCTTAATTAAATGTCTCAGTGGACAGATTGTTGGAACAGTGGATTAATTAATGATTCTACCTGCACTCATCTGATGCATTATGAGAGGAGGTAGTAGACAGCATCAAGCAGAGAGCTTCTACATCACAGTTGTATGCTCAAATGTCTCCAGGCTTAGCTTTGGAAAATGAGTCAGTGGGTCTGTCAGTCAGCAGGGTAAGCCTTAGGTGGAGTGTGGACTGAAAGTTAAGATGAGATTAAAGTAAAAAATCAACATTTAAAAAATGATGTAGGAGATTATCACAGGTCCTTCCTTATTCGGGGTTGTTTAAGACCCAAAATGAAAAGTTTTGTACTGCAAGATGAATCAACACAGGTGTGGTACATTGAACTTTTTTTTTTTTTTTTTGGACATTTGTTAAAATGCAAATTACTTGAAGTAGTATTGTCATTTTACAAAAACCGAGCAGGCCAGGGTGTTTGGCAGATATTTGATTAATGAAATTATAAGTCACAGCTCCCTTCATAAATTAAAATGAAAAGGCACACGTGCACATGGACAGAAAAAACACAATTTAATGTGAAATTGTACGAGTGACAGGAAACTGACATTAAAGAAGCCCTTAAAATAGCCTTCAAAGAGATTTGTTAAAAGTCTGTCTTATTCAATAGGCTGCAAAAAATTTAAGACCTCCCAAAGGTAAAAGAAAAATAGAACTTTTAGAAACTTTTAATCAGCTCAAAAGTCTAAAATATATTTTCAGAACTAGACTTAATTGATCTGCAAGAATCCTGTCATTATATATGTGTGTGTGTGTGTGTGTGTGTGTGTGTGTATATGTGTATCTCTCTCTCTCTCTCTCTCTCTCTCTCTCTCTATATATATATATATATATATATATATATATAGATAGATAGATAGGTAGATAGATAGATAGATATAGATATAGAGATATAGAGATATGGATATATACATATACATATACAAATAAATATATACATATATAAATAATATATGTATGTATATTTGTTTCAATGGGTCCCTTTGCTTAAAATTTAAGTTTCTTGTTGCTGTTGGTTTGTTTTGTTGTGTTTTTTGGGATTTTGCTGCTTTCAGAATGTCAAAGCATTACTGCAGCTCTGTTTGTGAAAGTGCTTCAAAATAGTTTTAAACAATAATATCATAATTATTAAGATTGTTAACTAAAGTTATTAATGTGAGCGGGATCATATCAAATCAAGGATAAAGATATGTTAAAAATGTTACCATGAGTCTAAAACTGTATCAGACATTAATTTCCAAACAACTGATGCTTTCCAAAAGTTAAAAATTTAAAACTCTAAAATTATGATAACGGGCACTTAAAGTCACTACTTCATGACCCCTCAAGGTGGCGCCTCTTATACTTATATGATGAGGGTAAAATGACACCGGCGCAGTGTGAATAAATACTCTACACTCATCAGCTCATCGAATATTGTGATGTTTGACTGAATGAGAAGCTTGTATGGTCTTATTGCATTATTAATGTGTCATGATACAGCATAGAGTGTCAAGATTCTTAAAGCAAAACTCAAGACCATTTCTTTAATCTTGCTTTAGAGGTAATTCTAGTGTTTTGTTGAATGATATATTCTAGCTGTCTTTTACAATTTCCAATATCAAATCTTTGAATGTTATATTATACCACTCCCCATTATTTAAATTTAATTCTTGTTTTCTGTATTTGTTATCAATATTAATATTTTCATTTTATTATTGCTATAATTTTATCTACATTTTCAGTGATTCTTTTTCTCATCTCCAGTGTTTTTGTTATTAACTACTGACTTTCCCTCAGTTCCCAACTCCCTCAGCTCTGTTTCATTGATGTCTTTGATAGATTTATCTTTTCTTTTTTTTTTGTGCTCAATACAGGGTTTTTTTCTTAATATATTTTATTCATGTTTGTCTTACATATACTATTTATTGTTATTGTTTTTTCTTTATGTAAAGCATTTTTTCTGAGTTGCTTATTGTATCATACTGCAGTATAATAATTCATTAAGTCCTAAAGTGTATGACATCCTCTATGAGTTTCTCAGCTATTGCCAAACCTAGTGGTGACTCATGTGGATAAAAATGGAGAGGGTTATTATACCTGAGCCAGAATCATCTTCAGCACCATTTTAAATATAAAAATCACCATTTTGATCAAAGAGACTCTTAAGTTCACAGTGAAAGGGTTTATTAAGTTTTAATCACTTGATATTTTTTTTCTCTTCTTTCAAAAGTCATAATGTGATGCCCCTGAGAAGTTCAACTCATCAATGTTTGTGATTCAGAGGCTGTTCACTGAATTTGTAATTATTTCAAATTATAAAATTTTGTCTTGACTGCCTGTAGGCTGGCTGTAATTTGATGTCAAGTATTAAGTTTAAAACATGCACATTTCATGAGGAGCTCTTTAATATGAAAAGAAGAGTCGAGTTAAAAGACCTTTACAACAGAATTATAAATTACAGTTTATAACAGAGGGTTGGTACGCCTTCAGTCTTTCTGTTAACAGCTCCTTGACCTTATAATGGTCCTTACATTTTAATGAGTTAGTCAAATTGGCAGATTAATCTGGTTAAAGTGCTGTATATTTCTTTAAACCAAAACCTGGACACATGGCGCCAAAGAGAAGAACTTTTATTGACCATGTGACATCACTGTCTCCATCCTCTGCTGTCTGTCTATCTGTACCAGGCACTGATATGAACACATGTACAGTACTGAGGTCTCAAAAGGACTTCATGACACTCATTTGCATTTCTTCAGGATTAACCTGATACAGATGCCAGCTGCAGTATACACCTCAGGTCAGATTAGGGAGCACATGTCTGGTTTGCACTTATTCATCATTCCTGACAACTTGTTTGCACCACCAGCAACATTAACTGTACTTCATGAGTAGGCTTTTACATGCAAGGAAGTTTAAGGTTGCGAGGGTGCAAACCCTATGCCTCAAGGCTCTGAGGGCGTGGGACTCCAACCCCTTCAGCTGCGTTACAAACCGTTACCAACTGTTACCAACTGACTGTTTAAATTGGTGTCTTTGAGTTATACTTGAGTTGACACCATGGTTTACTTCATCCCTGGGCCTGATTGTGTTAGCTTAGTGTCTTTGGCTTTACTTTTCCTAAATATAAGCTACTGAAGAGTACTTTTGGTGCAATGCTTAAAAAACAACCTACAATAATCGTCAGAGGGCACACCCTCTGTTTTCGCATGTGCTTTAACTTCAGCATCTAACAGCACAGTTGGTTAAAGATATCACTCTTCACAGTCACTCAATCACCTCTAATGCCAAAACACTTACGACATGTACGGTGGTAATTATTGAAGAAATGGAGCGCAGACAATGCTGATGGTGAGGTCTCACTACTGGTCATCAGTTGCTAACAAATATTTGATGATGATATTGATTAATGGTGTTTTATTTTATGATTTTACTCTCAGACCTACCACCATGTTTGCAGTTTACTTCTAACACAACAGGTAGTTGCATACAGCCTGAGGTCCTTTGTACTCTTTAGTGGCCTCCTCCAGTCAAAGGCTTCACATTCATGCAAGTATATAAAACAAAAACAAAGGAAAAATTTTCGCTCAGGTCTCAATGTGTTTCCAAGCTCTTTAGAAGAAATAATATCTTATATCTCTGTATCTGATATGTATATATATATATATATTTTTTTTTTTTTTTTTTTTTGTGAATTCATTGCTTTCACTACTGTTGAATCTAGAAATAATAGATACTACCATTTAAGTCTGTGTTATTTAGTTGTTAAGGATCACATTTTTGACAACCTTAGATAATGCCCTCCTTTGTCTTTTGTGCTCTTCTACATTTTTAAATGTTCCTCTTAAGTTCTTTGTGGCTCATGCTGTTAAAATGTCTTATATTCAAAGACTTTGCCTGCTTTATAACACTTCCTTTTACACACTTACGGGGTGCATGAGAAGAGCACTCAAGGGGGACATTTTTAATGTCAACGATGTATTCAAGCTGTCATGGTCACACATTTCCAAGAGCACATTCCCCAGAAGTCCAGGAAGAGCAGGAGCGGGAAGTCCATGACAGTTTATGTCCTTCTCACTGCAGTGGGTGCTCTTACCAGCGAAACACCCTGCATAGATAGAGACAATACCAGAGGGAATAAAACACTTAGTGTGCTTCTGAGTGCTTATCTTGTCATATTCCCAACAGTGTTTGAACTCTTCCAACCTTCGCATGTGCTCTTCAGGTTCAAAACTTTACTTTTCAAGCACTGTTTTCTCATTCCTGACATTTTCTTTGTCTGTTTTTTTATGTTCACCCTGGTGTGAAATCATGAGGGCTTTCAAAGGCCCTGAACCCTGGGGTCAGACCAAGGGTCTGTCCCAATTTTACCCCTTAGCCCTTGTCTTACCCCTTAGCCCTTGGTTTTGTGCGTTCACGTCTAGTATAGGGGTGTCCCAATTCTCCACAGGGCTAAGGCGAAGGGCTACACAGCCCTTGAAACTAAGACAGACCGGGACCTCACTTGAAAGGAACTGGTATGAGAATTTCCCATAATAAACTGTGCCTGCTGACAAGATGGTAGACAGGAGACCGAAGGAAGAGCATAATTATAGGTAATTATTAAATCATCAAGTTAATATTAATCACGTTTTGAATTGTTGGTCGTATTTTAAAATTTCTCGTTATAAAGAGCAAGCTTTCGCAGCTGTAGCTACAGCTATTGTCGCATCTGTGTGTCAGAAAAGTTCCAGGACTGGTATCACAAAAGATTTATTTAGAATCCAAACTACAAGTTTTCCCTTTCGAAGTAATCCCCCTGGAGTCTAAAGCACTTTCCCATCCTTCTCTGCCACGCTTTCGTGCACTCCTGGATCCTCCGCAGCTCCATCGTCACGGCCTTTTTGCTGTTCATTATGAGACTGGGGTCCACATTCAAGATTTCCTGCTGCTTAACAGAAGGTTTTTTTCTTGCCGCCATGATGGCGGGATTCATGATTGGCTATATGGATTCATGTTGGATGTTGGATGTATATATTTGTATATATATGTATATGTGTATTTTATATATGTATATATGTATCTATGCATATATGTGTATCGATAATATGAAGAGCTTTGTGCTCTATTGTAAAGTGTCTTGAGATAACACTTGTTATGAATTGGCGCTATACAAATAAAGATTGATTGATGTCGTCCATGTCTTTAAAACGGGTCCCTCGATGACCCCCTTGAGCTTGTGGAAGAGGAAAAAATCCCATGGAGCCAGGTCGGGTGAGAAGGGAGGTTGCTCCAGCACGGCGATGTTCTTCTTGGACAGGAACTGTCGGATGCTCAGGGCATTGTGAGCAGGCATGTTGTCATGGTGAAGCAGCCGCGACTTGTCCTGCCACAACTCTCGCCTCTTCTCGCACATTGAACAAAGCAAACGCTGCAGTATCTCTTTGTAGACATGCTGGGATTACTTTGAAGGGCAAAACTCTTAGTTTGGGTTTAAAATAAGTGTTTTGTGACACCAGTCCTGGAACTTTTCTGACACACCTCGTATACGACACAGCCAGCGTGCGCCTCTGGGTGATGACATAACGGGAATCGAGTGGCGTCTCGTTTCTTAGAAGCGTGTTTTCACCCCTTCTCATTGGCTCTCAAAACAGAGGGCTAAGGGGAAGGGGTAAAAACAAAGGGAAAGGGCTAAGGGGTACAATTGAATTCACCCTAAAAATGCCACTACAAAAAAGAGCATTATTCAACCCACCCTGTTGTACTGTTCAATAACTAAAGACCCCTATCAACCTCTCAACCCACACTGGTTCCATCAGGCCGCAGATACATGATTCTGAATGGGAGATTGGCTCGCTGTAGCAAGAGGTTTGTGCCTTCTGCCGTAACAGCGCTCAACAACCTGCAGTTAAAACTGCTGCTCTCTATTTGAGCTACATGTTAACAGTGTGTCCTTAGGCCAATGTGCAGATATGATGAATGATTTGATGTGTTATGGATTATTTCTTGTTGGTACAGACTGTGAAAACAAATTTCCCTTTGGGGCACTAAAGGCTATGTATCTACATGTTCATCTTCTCAAAGTGCTTTTACACTGCAGTTCACATCTACCCATTCACAATCATTTACCATCACATTCACTTACTGATAGTTCTGCTATGTCAGTTATCCATGGGTATTATCTAACACATCCACTCCCTTTCATACACATATACATGCCACAGAAACAGAAGTGGAAGCAACACGGGGTTAAGTGTCTTACCCAGGGACATATCAACATGTGACAGGCAGAGCTGGGATCAAACCCTCAACCATCCAATTGATGGTAGAGTGTATTACAAGCCTAAGCCATTAACACCCTATGTAGCCAATCTGCCTGAAGATTTGATGTGCTGGGAAGGCAGAAATAGTCTTCTACACACCTTGGTTGTACTCTGGTCATTCTCCTCTGACCTTTAGCATCAATAAGGCATTTTAACCCAGAAATTGATGCTAGCTAAATATCTTCTCTTTCTACTTTTTCATGCTGCAACAGAGACTGCACTGTTCTCAAAAGTTTGCACCCTTGAACCCACTTTCAATCTTACCATCAGGCTTCTGAGTCCACTGGCATGTAAATGAACAGCCGAAAGTCAAGAACAAAAACAGGGCTTCAGCCTCTTGATTATTTTTTGTCCAAAAGTTAGTAGTGGACAGCATTTGTTGAAAATGGTAACTGCTGTAGATTTACTTCAAAAGGCTAAAATCACTAAGGCTTTCTCCAATACTTCATAAAGTCAATAACAGGTGTTCAATAGAGCTCTTTATTTGTTCAGTTGTGGTAAGGCTAAGGAGATATTTTTGAGATGGCTTAGCGAAAAGTATGAGATTATTTGTCCAAGAAGATCTGCACTCCTCACAAGATTCTTTATTTTTCAAGACAACTGAGCTTTTTAGAAGAGAAAAGTGCAGTAGAGACCAAAATGAGCGGTTGATTTGTGTCGAACTTTGTGGGATTGTACTGCCACACAAAGATAAACTCTCTCTTTGTTAGCTCAGAGTCTCTGTGGAGCTTTGATGTTCTGCTCTCTAGAAAACAGCCCCGAGTAGGAGAGCTGTGCAGTGTGACAGCATGAGATTGTAAAGCTATTTAAACAGCACTATGCTGACAAACGGAGAACTAAAACACGGGGCATTTTACACCATCCCAATTATTAACTGCAGAAGAGATACTTATTTTACAGCTGGAGAAGCCGAGGAAGGTCTGCCACCTGGTAGAGTAACATATAAAAGATAATAAAAGCTGTTTGAAAATACCACACATACTGATACCACTATTACAGGCACAGACAGTCTGACTGTAACTGCTAAACTATAAGCAACAGCTTTACATAAATCACCATTAAAAAATGTTGACGTAAATCTGAGAGCTGCTTAATTTCATCCACTGCAGTTACTGTAGTTTTGTCTCTTTCGTACCATCATGGCTAGAGTGCAAATGCTGATATTAAATTATTAAATGAACTTGAGCTTTTATAGCACTTTTCTAGTCTTTTCAAAGCAGCTTTACATAGCAGGTCACACAAATTCACACCTATTCACTCTCACATTCACTGATGGTTTCAGAGTTTCTATAAAAGTTGTCCATCAGTATCAGTTAACACATTCTTGCTCTTTCATACCAATTTACACACCACTGATGCAGCTTGAGTTAAGTATTTTGCCCAAGGACACATCACTCTATGCCAGCTGGGTTCAAACCTTCGACCTTTCGATTACAGACGGATCACACTATTTGACTGAGCCACTGATGTCCCCTTATTGTAAGAATAACTACTTTATTATCAGATATGTAGTTACTGCCTATACTACACATATTGACCCTATTTCAGTCCTGTAGGATATAGAATCAAATAAAGTAAATGTTTTCATAGTATGGAGCATCCACTGCATTATGTGAATAATCAAGAAGTTCTCCAAGAGCACAAACCTCTGCCAAGGCATTTTCAACAATGTCAGGTGAGTGATGAAAAAAATGTGGAAAACTGCCCTGTTCAGAAATTCTTGTAAAAAAAAATCCTGGATCTGCAACAGAGTCTGGATAACCACCAAGATCACATCACTTCTTCCTTGTGCCATGACCAACATTCCCTGAAAATGTCATGAAAATCTGTTGAGAACTTATTGAGTTATTAGCAAAAAATTGACAATTTTAACAAATCTTTAAAAAACTTCCTGGATCCACATCCGGATTTGGATCACCACCAAAATCTAATCACTTCTTTCTTGAGCCATGACCGAAATTCCATAAGATTTTCATCAGAATCTGTTCATAACTTTTTGAGTTATCCTGTTATAACTATGTAACAAACAAACTAACTTACAAAAGCTGGCAAAAGCAAAACATCCTTAGCAGAGGTAGAAATACAGTTTATAATCTGCAAGTGTGTTTTAACTGGAGGGCTTGTGTTGACCACTTAATCAGATTTAAAATGAGACAGTCTAGGCCATAACCTCACTGGCCTTCTCGACAGCTTTACAATAACAAAGTGACAAAAACAAACAACTAGTCACCAAATATAAAATCATTTAGATCAGAGCATTAATGTATTTACTAGGTGTGTAACAAAACACTGATGTTTGTTCAATAATCCAATCAGGATGACTGAAAGTCAAAATATCAATTTAAAACTTAGTCTATGTGACACAGCTCTAGTCTGAAACTCCCACTGCACGCCCATGTGACAGTTACCACCAAGTAAGACAAACTGTTTCCTGTGAGGTCAAACGGGCCAGCAGTAAGCTGATGCTAACAGCTAGAAGAGGATATTCACACCTGCCCTGGCAACTGTATCACAACAGTCCAGACTTAAAAACAGGACGTAGAGTGCTACTCTGTTTATCCCAACCACATTTGCTTTTTAAACCATTTATGACCAACAAAAGTTCGACCTACAGAAAAAGATCTTTCACTTTACTGCTCACTAATTTATCACTGTAATAGTGCCTTATGTAGACTGTGTGTGAACAGAACGTGAAAGCCTGCTGCCAGTTTGGATCCTCTGAGTGTACTTTTGTGTGCCACGGCTAACATACCATTTAAAGCACTTTGAAGGACTAAAGCTGTCTCTACGCCCTTCTTTACTTAACAAGCCACTCTGTGTCCATTTAAACTTTGTGCCAACTCATGTATGTATTAAAAGAAAGATCACAGAGAACAAATAGAAATATTTATTTTATCAAATATGTGTCACAGATTTAATCTGTGACCGCAGTGCTGCAGTCACCCCTGAAAACTATAAATAAGGGTATTGATGTAGATACAACTAACCTGCCAAAACAATACAAGTAAAAGTCCTTTGCTGAAGTAATGCCAATACTTTCATTATTTCAATTTAAATTTCAGTTATATAAAGAGTATTTACATGAGTAAACTACAATCAATTTCATTTCAAAGTCTGGTTTATTAGGTCAGCTTAAAGCGAGAAAGTGTCCTTAAAATAGGTCATCTAAAATGTAAGCACTTTTGTTTTATAAAACAGGATTAAATTATTTTAAAGTTTTTGTTACAAAAACTAAACAATTCTTAAGAGGGCTATAATAAACCAACTGTGACTTATATTAATTGGCATTTATAGCTGAAGACTTAGGCCATTGTCAAAACCACAAACTTTACTAGCAGTACACACTGATTTTGTCAAAATGTAGTATGTTCTATGCATAATGTGAACATGTGTGAAATCTTCCAAACCCTGATTTAATACTATGTTGGGGAAAACTGGCAGTATACATCAGACCAGTCTACCTCACATATTGTTTCAATACAGAGCGCCAGTGTGTCAGGGGTTTAAAAAGTAGACAGCTACAGTGTATATCCATAGCAACAGCCTTAGTTTTATTAGTACTGGCATAATTTCATTATATTTACATTAGGGCTGTCACCTTATATTCGATATTCGAATAACCATTCGAACATAGGGATAAATATCCGTAACTGAAGAGTAAATAAACATTTGAATGTAAAATATTAAATGTAGCAGCCAGAGCGGTTGAAAGAGAGAGTGGCGTCATTGAGGGTTCAGAACGCAGAGGGTCACGTGGTTCATGTAGCGGCCGAATAGTTCCAAACAAAGCTTGGCGGGCCATTTAATGAACTGCAGAGCCGCGTTTTCTGGTAATTATTAACCAGGCATAATAACTGAATATCTTTGGTTATTTACGCGTATGTTTGAAAACTGTTTGAGTTTGAGGAGAACTGACAGCCTTAATTTACATAACAGTAAAGCAAATCCAATCTCAGTAAATAATCATTTTTTGAGTTCTCACATAGATGCGGCACATTTATCTTCATTCAGTGGTAAAAATCAAGAAAATCCAAATAATTGACTTGTAAGACTTTTTTACAGTGAATTAATGGATGCCAATTTAGCAGAGCTAGCCATTAGCTGAGCTCCTGTTTGCTTTTGTTTTTGAAGACCAGAAGCAGAAATCAGCTGAATTATTGGATTGAGGAGAGAATTATTGAATAGTAATTTAACAGTAATTATTTTTGTATGTTTTATGTAGTTTTTGTATTGTAAAAATAGTTGCCCTGATCCAAACTTTAGCACAATAAGTGTCAGGAAAGGAGAATGTGGTAGTTGCCACCTGCAAGAAAACAAAAGAGGAAGAAGAATCAGGTGACCGGGTCTAATATATTTTTTAAATAAAACAGCCTTTTGGCAGCCATTCTCCATACTACGACCAAATACAGTCTGCAATATGCTGTATAAACTGCATTTTTAAGAAGCATGAAGTTTGTGGTTACAAAAACAGCCTTATGCTGAATCCAAAATGGTCTTCAAAATCACAATTGGCTTGAGGAGGTCTGTCTTATGATTGGTATATAAGGAGATTTGTGTGTGTGTGTGTGTGTGTGTGTGTGTGGGGAGGGGGTGGTCTTTTGTGACAATGGAAAAGGCCTTGGAAAGACGGAGAGCCTCTAATAATTCAGTGATTTCGAATGAATATAAATAACCATGATAGATTTTCATAGGTACATTTCACTGCACTCAAGGTCACCTTACACTTCTTTACGTCTTTAGAGGTGGGTGTTTTCATAACAAAAGTTTGTCATGCAAGTTTTTAGTCCCTCGGGATTCTGTTTGTGACTCAGGTCTGTGAGGATGGTGCTGTGATTGAAGAAGGTTCATAAGACAAAGATATAACAAGCAAACACTCTGTCATACCACGTAAAAGTGAAGCTGTATTCATTTTGTTTGTTACATAATATGCTTGAGCAAAAGGAGACTGCATGACAGAAACTTTTAGAGAAAACTTCATAAACAGCTTTATTTATTCCCTGTGGCTGTTTTTAGAGGTTCAGACACATCAGTCTCAAGTTTCAGGTTTGTTGTGATCTCTGTTGTCAAATTCACTTCTTTCATGCTTAAATAATTCCACTGTGTGAAACTAAAAGTAGGCAGAGTAGATTTCAGAGACAGAGGCTTAACTTGGCAGGGGCAGAAATAGTCTTTCCGGGGCGCTCCACAGCGTGCGACTCAAGTAGCCTACCAGTTGGCATCTTTAACTATGTCCAGACATCTCTATCTGTCCCATGCTTAAGTATGTTTCCTTGACAGATGATTGATTGATTATTTATTTATGTTGTTGACTGACCGTATGCATGAACGTAAACTGGAAAGCTACAAATCAATTGCCCCTTGTGGGATAAATAAAGTTGTCTGAACTGAACTGAACATGTCCAAAGTCCATTTGTTTTACTTTCAGTAATGCTGTTTTTTTTAGTTGTCTTTGCTTTCATTTATTAGTAATTTGGAGAGAAAAATAAAGAGCGCTAATCACTGTGCAGATGAGGTTTCATTACAATCATTAGTTTGTGTAGAAGCTGCCTTTACGAAACATCAACTGTGCCCAAACATTATTTTCTTTCTTTAATCATAAAAAGCAGAGCAGCTGAGTAAGAAGCTGTGAGTGAATACATAATGTCACATTTTTTTCCATATAGAATATTAATTGTTCAGAGACATTATCTTTCAATTGTGAGATTCAAGCTATGCAGAGTTCCATGTGCACGCGTGGGTTTTATTCAGGTACTCCAGCTTCCTCCCACAGACTAAAAACATGTGTTAAATTGCCCTTACGTATGTGTTAATGGTTATCTCTCTATGTGGCCCTGTGATTGGCTGGGGACCAGTCAAGGGTGTACCCTGCCTCCTGCCCAGTGTTAGCTGGAATAGGCTCCAGCCTGCCGTGACCCTAAAAGAGATAAGTGGTGTAGATGATGGATGAAAGGTATAATCGTTCAATTTTTAAGAAGTGCCTGTGAATGTACTTTCAGTGGATGGGAAATAAGGGTTTACATTAGGGCTGAAAGATGCCCTAATGCCTCCTCGTTTTGATTTAAAAACAAGCCCATGGTTCACACTAAACCTGCGTTATGTTGAGTTTTTCCTATATACAATTAGTAGATTTGATTGTCATTATCGTCACCCACTCCTCCTTGTGAGAGCTGGTCCGTGACTATATTATTGTATTAAATTAAAGCAGGTGGGGTAATCAGGTGGGGACCAGAGGTCATGGTCATGGAGTTTTCTTATTCATCCCTTACATGTGGAATTTACATCTCAAAATCACTTTCAAGGCATGTTTTTCTTTGAAATATAATGAAATATCCATTCTGAATCAAGGATTAGCTAATAACAATATGAAGGTGCAGGATCAAAGGTCACTGGGTCTCATGATCATTAAGTGTGAGAATCAGCACACTTTGAGAGACTCAAGTATATATTGATAAGATTTTTAACTTTAAAGACCACTATATTCAAGACTCATGTTCATTTCTTGCTCCTTACATTTTATGGATCACACAATAACAAGGAAACCACCCAAGGCCTCTCATTGACCCGTCACTGTACTTTCACTTGCATAGCTTGCAGAGTAATAAAACCACCAGGTGGTGGTTTTAGCCTTAAGCCTATTTAGAATCTGGAGTACCTTTCCACCCACAAATATGAACCTGTGCCTGAAAATATGAACTCTGACGTAGAAGACCACAACGAGTCATTAGAATAACACCTGCTACTCACCAGGTATTCCCTTTTCATTGGCTCACACACTAACACACTCTCTCAAAGTCGTGAAACAAGTCTGCATAATAAGGTCAAATAGCAAGGTAACATGATATCAACCACAAAAATTTAATCATCCATTTTCAGTCATGCTTCGTGAAAATCAGCTATCAACAAGCTAAGAAAGTGACAGCAGCAGGGCCGTGTTCCCGTAAGAGCTTTCATGTGTGCTTTATCAGTAGAATGGAGAGGGCTATTAAGTTAACACAGTTTGCCTACAGTACCATAAACCTGTCTTATATTTGATAAAATGCAAACATCTGCTGCC
Source organism: Cetoscarus ocellatus (assembly GCA_037902135.1). NCBI lineage: Eukaryota > Metazoa > Chordata > Actinopteri > Labriformes > Labridae > Cetoscarus > Cetoscarus ocellatus. The sequence continues at coordinate 903,218 of JBAMNC010000019.1, read as the reverse complement.
TCTGTGTGTGCTCACAAAACCAGGTGTCTTGTGACATGCCACATTTCTATTACCCGTGGAGATGGGAAGTGCAAAGAGTAATAACTGACTCTGAAAACTTTCTCATCGCTGAAACACATTACAATAATAACAAACTCACATACATGAGTTGAATCTCAAATAGTGAAAAAATAAGCTGTGGCTTAGTTACAGACTGGTGGAAGGTATGGAGAGGACATTCTCCATATAAAGGCACAGCCAGAGCAGGTAAATGAAGACAATACAGAAGGATGTCAGTGCTCACGAGCTGGTGTCCATTCATATCAAGAAAAATACAGACTACTGCAAAAAAGAGGAAAAATAAGTCAGAAGGATCAAACTTTTCATGAAATGATAACAGAAAACAGAAAAACCTTTCCCATTAACCCATTTAAACCTGAAAACCACCCTCTTTAACCAGAATATTTTCTGAATAACTGCACAGACTTAAACATTTACTTAAATTTTTGTTTCTTACCCTTTGTAACAGATAAAGACATGACATATAAACAACTTTAAGCTGAAACCCCTGGCTTTACCTGCAGATTAATGCTTCAGCCCTAAAAGTTTTTACATATTTTAAAGTATCAATCAGTAAAATCTAAATCAACAACATCTTACATCAAACGATATGGATGATGATCAAGGTCTAAAAATGTTAAAAAAAAGAACGCATAAAGGTCACAAAAGGTCTAAGTGCATTAAAACATTTTAAACAGTTGCAAAAATCCAGATAATCAGACTGGTATGTACGATGCTATAGTGGGACCACTCTAAACGTGTTTGCACACCAGACGTGCTTGTTTTCCGCATGGATAATTTTCCAGTAATTAAGGACGCACGATAGTGGATTATTGCTGGTATCCAATGTTTCTGAACTCATCGCTGATACTGATACTAGTATTTCTCAAGTCTTTACCTCACAAAAAATCTACTTGTTGCTTTTACCTTGACAGTCTAACCCGTGCATGCGTGGGTTCTCCCTGGGCACTCCAGTCTCCTCCCACAGACCAAAACATGCTAACTAGGTAAAAATAAAAATAGCACAGGGTCATAGTCACTTGATGTCGAGACCATTATCACTTCTACAGCCGCCCTTTTGTTAAATGTACAAATACGCTTAACTTTTATGTGAATAAAAGAACTGTCAAAATTACTGCCAAAATATTCCCAAGGTCATGCTCATTATTTGCATTGGCTCTGGTGTGTAAAGACTTAGAAAAAACAGAATAATCCATATTTTCAAAAGATGAAAAATATATTTTTGAGGTTATAAAGCCATGAAATTAAGGAAAACAAGTCTCAGAATTTTCAGTTTCAAAAGTCGAGAACTTACAAAAAACACAAACTCAAATATTTTGAGATTATTAAGTGTGAAAAAGTTTATCTTGTACTTTGTATGACATTGAGAGCCTGATCAAATTGTACTTTTTACTTGAACTGAAGGAAAAGGAAGTTCCTTACATTATTTAGCAACTGGAGTTGGAGTTTGAAGAGACATGAGGAACAAACCAAGCCTTTGAAACTTCTGAGTGCAGTGGATTCAGGACAGATGACCATCATCTGCGTACAGATGAGCGAGGACACAACAGTTCAGACTTCAGCAGAAGTCTGTACTGACAGACATGCAACTGCACTGCATATCAGACTCACTTATTGGACACTACAGTGCAGAAGATTCAATGAAACTTTACAACAGCAGCAGCGTTTAATAACAGTAAAATTGACAGAGCAAAAACCTAATAAAAAAAATCACTAACTACAGTACGTGATAAACTGAGTTAACGTCCTGGTTACTAGGAAATCACCAAACTTTGTTTAGTCTGTTTTGTCTTCGAGCTCTGGTGAAATGCTGCCTAAAGGTGTTCAAAACATCCCTCTAACATCTGGCCTTAGTTAAATCACATGTATTGTTTGTCTCCAAATATTCTACATGCATGAGTGGGTGAGGAATCTGTGTCAGATTGACGTTAATGAGATAATATTCAGGTCACGTTATTGTGGTGTAACCAGACCTGTTTGTGTGAACTGGAGTATAAAAAATGATCCATTATCAAATGTAATGACCTATATTAGTAAGATTTGTCCTTTGAGATGATATATTCTTCATAATAAGTCAATTCATCCCTGTTAACATCCTTAAAGTTAGAGTGATTTCTTCTCAAGATGGTGCCATCAGGGAGTGTACAGGTGTTAGTTTTTACATTATTTCAGGGATTCTCTGATCAGGATATTGGGTTAAAAAAATGGTAACCAATCATTTATGGATGGGATTGGCCAAATAGTAGCCATATTTTGTGTTATCCTATAGCTGGTGGTTAGTCAATCTTCTTATTTTTTACTGCACAGGGACCTCCTGGGTGACTGCATAACCTTTGAAAGCACCACAGTCATTCTTCTTCAGTCAACAACATACTTTAACTTCAACAGAGCAGTACATAGCCTAACAAGGTGTAATGCAAAAACTATCCCACACTAAAGACAACTGAATTCCACAATATTATGGTTCGTTAATTACACCTGTGAAATCATTGACACTGTTATAAATATATTCAGCCTATTCAGTGGGCTAAGCAGTGCAAATAATAAAAAGGCAACAAGACTTAAATTGACTTATGCTCACTTTACACCCAACAAATTTTGCTGACAAATTTCCAAAGTCATAGAAAAATCTTTAGTCTTGCTTAAGAGTGTAACGGTATGAAAATTTCATATCATGGTTATGGTGACCAAAATTAGGATGGATATCCTTATTATTGTGGTATTGTTTCAAAGTGCTCAAAATGTTCAAAAAGTACTAACACACACTTGAGGTCATTTAACCCTTTAATGCTATAATCATAACAGGCCACCTGGTCTTTTTTGTCTTTTTTTGTCAATAAATTTGTCAGGAAATGTCCTTTGAGTAAATTTTACCCCTTTTCTGTGAGAAATAAAGTAAACAATTCTGGGCAGTATTTGTCATTATTATGTAAGAAATGCTTAAATTGTGTGCAATTACAATAAAATAAAATAAAACAGATTTTAACTTTCAACAGTATTTTCTTTATAAACAATCGTAAATGAACATGTTCAAAGTTTTTGAGATGACCAAAAATAAACCAAACCTATTTTACGTACACTCAAACATTTTTGTTTGCCTACAGCATTTTTAGTGTCCATGTTACAGTTTGTTATTTAAGACCATTTCCATGAGTTTTTTTTTTATTTATTGACGGATGGTAAAGTCACTGAAGCAGTTCCTGTCCAGTTGAAGACAGACCCCTACCTTGCCAGCTCAGCTCACTTCCCGCCACTCCCCCTCAGGCAAAGCCTTTACCCTAATGTACTGTGCACCACTGGAAAGCTCAGTTTCTTAGATTTCAGAATAGGTTGTAAATATTTGTATGGCGTCGATACTAGAGGAGTTATGGTAGTTTGAATCACGCATGTCTTTGTCTTTTGCCGGTGACAGCTTCATATTTTAGCAAAGTTTTATTTAGTTTAAAAATAATGTGAATTTAAGAACGACCTGCAGTGGTCAGAACCTGAACCTCTTCACCACTGGTTTTTGGCTGAGGTAATCTTTCTCAACAGGCCAGCCAGGAGAGTTTTTTCTGCATTTTCTGCAGACAGGGTGACCGTCTTCAATCAGTTTCCCCTCAGCCTTGTTAAATGCAAAATATGACCAGACTTCAGACTTTCCGTTTTGAGGAGGAAAAATCTCCGGTACAGTGTCCCTGCAGGCACCCTCTGCCATACTTTCACTTTCAGAGGCCAAACACTGCAAACTGCGCATGTGTCTGAGGGACCGCTGCTGCTTTGCCGAGGGGCAGACACGCAGTTCTTTTTATTCCAAGCAATGAGCAGCATCACCACAAGTTATTGACAAAGCAGGTTTTAACAGTATTTAAAATAGGAAACGTAACACTAACCATCAGAAATTTTACCACGGTTTATCATTTTACCAGTAACCGTTACATTCCTAGTCTTACTTGAGTTGGGACAGCTCTTGTAGATGTAAGGTGGTCTAATGACCTAGTTTTTGCAGTCTTAAGGTAGTCTTTCTCCAGTCGTGGCCTTGCATAAATATCAAACATGTTTAAAATTGTGGTGAATCTTTAGTCTTGTCTTGTGCAAAGTGTAGTAGTGGTAAGCGTTGGACTTATTCTCTTAAATGAAAGCATGAAGGATTTTCATTGTTTTGGATCAAGTCTGACAAGGGCCAAATTGCTACTGTAAGACAACTTGGTCAGGGCATCTTCAAAACCGTAGCTCTTGTGGGGTGTTCCTGGTCTGCAGAGGTCACTATCTAAAAGGGTCCAAGGAAGGAAAAGTGATGAACCGGCCACAGGGTCATGGACAGCCAAGGCTCACTGATGCAGGTGGAGAACGAAGGCTGGTCCATGTGGTCCGATCCAACAGAAGAGCTACTGTTGCTCAAACTGCTGAAGAAGTTAATGCTAGTTCTGATAAAAGGTGTCAGAATAAACAGCATCACAGTTAGTTACGTATGGGACTGTATAGCCGATGAGCCTTGTTGGTGTATATTTACAGATTGTGTATGATTCTTTTACCCCACTGCTCAAATGGACATTAGAATATCTAGTATAAGGTGACAGCCTTGCACACAATGCCTTTTTAAGCCACAGACATTAGAGCATGAACCACAGATGTTCTGAAAATGATTAACTCTGCTCTACAAATCATATAATTTTCAGTGAAAACCAGCTAATAATGAATGCTTTGTTTCTATTCAAACCCTGAATCTCCCACAAGGACACTGCCAACCTCAGTTTGCTCTGAAATACTTCTTGTGTACATTTATTCTCTGCAGTGTGGCTGCAATTAGCATAATAGCCTCTTTTTTTTTTTACAACTGTCGCCTCATCCCATATATTACTTCCTCATTCAGCCCATCATGATCTTTCCCGTCAAAGCAAAGTAAGCATGCTGCTGTCAACCACCTGCCATAAACAGGTCAAAGTGAAGTGAAGTGAATTAGATCCAACATTAACAATCAAACCTGTAATTAGAATCAGTGGGCACCTTTAATGTCACCGGTGAATACAAATGTGCCAGAACAGGTCCAACTCAAAAAAGACTTTCATCACCTGAAGAGCTGATTTACTGCTGCAGGATGAAGATGTGACTGACAACGTGAAATAAAAAGTATAATGACTCTGCTTAGTGTGTTTCTGAATGGAGACCGTTTTCCCTTGTTTTTAACACTCAAACACAAATCAGTCCTTTGAGGCAGAGCTAGAGTAATATTACTGTCTCTAAACTTCACAAAATAGACCTAAATGCACCAGATCTTTGTTGACTTGATTCAGAAGCAGGCTCTGTTTCATATACTGAAGTGCTACCCTTCAGTTCCAATATCTTTGAATGTTTGCGTGTATGCTAAAGAAACTGTTGAGCGTACATGACAAAAATGCCAGAAAGAGAGCAGGTTAAGTCTTTTTTGCTCTTGGGAGAATGTTTCTGTTAAATTAAATTGTAACTTACGTTTCCAAGCCAAAATGTTTCCCATTAAAAAACACTGAAATTTTCTGTCAGTTCTTCATACACATACTATGGCAGATATGTTAAATGCAGCTTTAAATGCTTCCTTTAATTAGAAATATACATCAACATGTTATACACTTTCCTGACCATAAACTACTGTTAGTATCTGAAGAATAAAGCATATTTTCTCCCTCATTGCCACATGAAAATGTGTGATAAGCCAGAACCTGAGGCAGTAAATAAAACAAATCAAGTCTCTCCCTGCTGTAAGTCGGGGAGCTGCAGTGGCATCTGTGAGCAGGGTGGCTGTAAGCTGCCATTGCAACTATCACTAAATGTGAGCCTCCTTGCTCCACTGTTTTAAACATTTGTGTTACAGGTTTATACCATGTTTCTCTGCACTGCTTCAGTTTTTATCTCATCTGCTGGGACAGAGTAAAGGGGAGGAACTTTTTAAAAACTTAGATGAACCGTTGGTCACGCATCTAAAAAGGAAAACAATGTTGGAAGGCAATGTTTTCAAAGGACCTATGACCCAGATGTTTTTTACATATTTAAAGTTTTACACATATAGTATTACACAAACTTTAAAGCTAATATTTCCAGTGCAGACACGTTTATCGTGAGAATTACCATCATTACTGTATGATGTGTTATCGCACATCATTTTCTCATATTGTGAAGTTACATTGAGCTAGGGCAGTCCCAATAAAAATTTTCTCCATACGATTATCACGGCCTAATGGATCACACAAACAATATCATTGCCATAATTGTAGAAAACAAGGTAAATCAGCACTATAAATCAAATAAGCCTGCACTCTTATTTTTGTTTCTGCTTGGCAAAAATACCCTTAAAAGCGCAAAGAAAGAGAATCCGTCTGCAACCACAAATGTCCCAAAATTGTATAGAAAAAAACAACAACTAAGTGGTACTATAAAACACAACTAAATATTAGTGCTGTTTTTTCAAATATTTTGCTTTCACTTTCTCCATTAATGATATTTTATCATAGATCATTGTAAATATTTTTTAATATCAAAGATTTTTTTTATCCACGTGGTCTTGCGTGCATTTTGTGTTATGTGTTGTACATTTGTGCAATGTGTCAATTTCTTGTTTTAATTTCTTCTGTGGCTGTCAAACAGTTTTGAGCTATAAGTGTAACTGTATCATGCTGAAGGGTGCAATCCAAAACAAATAAACTAAAAAGCAGAGACTGATCCACTTCCAGAATATTTAAGTGAACTGGCTGATCGGAGTCATGCAGATGCTTATCTACTCCTCTGTCTCTTACTTGAAGCTCCTAGTGATGACAAAACAACCTGCCACTTGCATCGACATGCCAGCAGGAGACAAGAACAGCCTGAGGGACCGATCATGACGACTACACTGCTGAGCAGAGATTGAGTGTCACAAAAGGTGACTCAAAGAGAGATCACTTCAGGAAGGAAAAACTCCCTGTTTGGGTACATACATTACTTTATCTTCACACACCTAGATTGAAGAAGCAGCTGAACAATGCCGCACAGATCTTGTTCTTTTTGGCTCTTCTGTGAGGCGGAGCTCAGTGGGACTACCAGACATACTTCTGTCAGTCTGATAAAGGAGTGGAGTGTTTACACATTAAATCTATATGATCACCATGATTTCATTAACATAGTTTACCGCAGAGCCTTTCAAATGAATGATTGCAGAGCTAAACAGTATACTGTAATCTTCTTTTGCACATTAATTTGATTTAATTAAAGAATTTAGTCTTAATTATAATTTGTCTTGTAACAACAGCTGAAATGGATTTAATTTCCTGGAGAAGTCTACATGATACACTTTTGATACCAGAGATTCTGCATGAGAAGACTAATGACATTTAATATACAGTATGACAAGCATCAGTGAAATGATTGGATTTAATTATTGATATAAAGCACACAGACTTATTCTTATAAATTAATATTCCTTTTGTCAGCTTACAAGACACAAGTTGCATACATGCTGACTGGCCACTTTATAAGGTACACCTTGCTGGCACCAGGTTAGCCATCAGCACTGCCTTAATTCTTTGTGGCATAGAATCAACTAGAAAGCACTCAGAGAGCACAAACCTCCACCAAGGTAGCTCACATATTGCTTTTACATCTAAAAGCAATAGTTCATGATGAAGTTACCATCGTAATATGACTCCTTGACCCTGAACGACACCCAGCACTTGGAATCATGTTGATATCATTATTAGTTAGACTGTTATTGAGCAAAAACGATCGTTTGCAAAAATCCAATCATTTTTAAATTGGGCCATTACCAACACCTCCTGAAAATTTCAGCAAAATCTGTCAAGTAGTTTTTGAGTAATCTTGCTAAAAAACAAACAAACAAACAAACAAACAAACATACACCAGCAAAAACATAACCTCCTTGGCAGAGGTAACAAGATGCTGGTAACAAATTTCACAGATTTTGGTCCATACTGACAAAATAGCATCACACAGCTGCAGCAGATTTGTTGGCTACACATCCATCCATGCCAATCTCCTGTTCCAGCACATTCTAAAGATGCTCTATTTGATTGAGATCTTGTGACTGTAGAGGCCACTGAATTCAGTGAACTCACTGTCATGATCGAGAAACCAGTTCAAGATGATTTGAGCTTTGTGACATGGCACATTATCCTGCTGGAAGTATCCATCAGAAAATGGGTACAGTGTGATCATAAGGGGATGGACATGGTCAGCAACTATACTCAGGTGGGCTGTGCGGTTCAGTTCATGGTAATGGGCCCAGACTGAACTGTTGATACAAAGCAGTATGGATTTGTACTTTTATGATGTTTACCCTAAAGTCTAACCCTACTGTCTGAATGCTGCAGCAGAAATCGATGCAACATTTTTCCAGTCTTCTATCATCTGATTTTGGTTAGCCCATGGGCATTGTAGTAGGCCCAAGCAACATATTGATTATGTTGATTCATTCTGTTTTTTTGGAGGACTGACAAATAAAAATCGAGCTGTTATTCAGACTTGCTTTAAGTGAACACACTCCATCCTGTTTCCTTTCGACAGAGACACAACAACTTGAAAGTTATGCTATTTTTTGAAGAGAGAAATACAAAAAAAGACACAGTTTTTATGATGGTAAGGTCTGCCATGTGTGCACAGGTAAATTTCTATGCAGTATTTTTTCTTTTTTAGTAACATTCAACAATGAGATGAGAGCTTCATGTTTACATTTTGAGAAAATTTTGCTGCATAGTGTAACTTTTTAAAATAATGTAAGAGCATGCATTTTACTGTAAATCAAGGAGAGAGAAATAGTTTAATTTTATGAGATATTTTGATAAACTAAAAATAAAACGTGTAATTTGGAGGGTTTTTTTCTCTGAGGGGAAATTGATTAAAAATCACAAATCAAGTCTTGTGTGACTGTTAATTGATTGATTAACCTAATAAAACTGGTTTAAAGTGTGGAATTTGTGTCTTGCTGGTCAATCTGTGTTCGGACGCAGATCCTCTACCCTCTGGTATGATGGTGCGTGACCTCTCACTAACAGGGGGAGGTACTGAACAGACAGGAAATGGATGTTTTCCTTAGAGGATGTTTATTTATCATGTTTTATAGAGACATGATAACAGTATTTGTGTTTATGCTGAATGTTTGGGCAGTTCTAAATTAGTCAAAGAAACAAGACGGAACATATAAGAAACTGAAGAGAGGAAGTGTTTTTGCAGATTGTTGAGTTTTCTAACATTGTTTCTCTAATTTCTGTGTTTTATTTACTTTTTTGTCCTTGTTTACTGTCTTCTGATTGGTTGAGAATCCTTCCTCTGCTGGACTTAATTGGACCAAAAGGAAATGTATCTCTGTGTGGGAATACCTCCTCCAGTTTGTGCTTTTCTCTATCTCTCCTCTTCATTCTTGTGTTTATTCTCAGCTCTTCCTGCAGGTCCTTCACTCCCTGAGGGGGAAAAGAAACATTGCTCAGACAGGCTTGTTGTCACTGGTATGTCCAATTTGGCCTGATGTTCAAACAGAAAGGATCATGAGGACTATTAAGTGCTGTGTTTTCAGTTAAAGATCTGGGACACCAAGAGTGATGTTAAGGTAAAATCTTTTCATTGGAGATTATCAGACTTCACATCACAATTAAAAAAAAAAAAAAAAAAATTATATATATATATATATATATATATATATATATATATATATATATATGTATGTGTGTATACATATATATATACACGTATATATGTGTATATATATATATATATATATATACATACATATATATGTATATATATACACATATATATGTATATATATGTGTGTATATATATATATGTGTGTATGTATATATATATATATATGTATGTGTGTATATATATATATATATGTATGTGTGTATATATATATATATATGTATGTGTGTATATATATATATATATGTATGTGTGTATATATATATATATATATATATATATATATATATATATATATATATATATATATATATATATATATATATATATATTTATATATCAGACTTTTTCTCCTTGGATATCAGATTAGCACTGGTTCATCAACAACATCACAAATGGGTTTTCACTGGTTCACTGGTTCAGAGTACACCAACTGGGTTTTTACTGGTTTGAAATAGGAATAATTGGATGTGCACTGGATATAAAGAGTGAATATTGGACTATGTTTGGTTTAAAGAGTTATACCAGGAGTTAAACTTTTTATAAATACTGAAAAGGCTATCACTGGTTAAATAAAGCCATTATTTTATTTTTTATTTTTTCAACCTTTATTTAACCAGGAAAATGAACTTGTTGAGATTAAAAATCTCCTTTTCAAGAGTGTCCTGGCCAAGATAGGCAGCAGCAATCTTACCTGGTTAAGATTGGTTAAATATTGTAATTATGGGATTAACACTGGCTTATGACAGTAAAAACTGTGATTTCACTGATTTAATAAAATCAAAATGGGTTTGCGCTGGCTTAAATAATGTTTAGCCAGTTTTACCAAGTTATAAATAGTTATACTGGTTTAATAATTCATAACTGAATTTCACTGGATTTAAAGAGTAGCAGGAACTGGATTTACACAAGTTCAAGAAAGTCACAACTTGGTTTTCACAGGTTAAAAAGGTAACAGTAAGGTTTACAGTTGATTGAAATATTAAGAATTGTTTTAACATTGGAAAAATAGAGGTAAAACCAGGTTTACACTGGTTTAAAAGCCTAGAACTGAATTTACCTTTAATTTCAATAGTAAAAGTAGGGTTTCACTGGATAAATATGTTTTAAAACTGGGTTTAGACTGGTTTAATACAAAAATAACTGTGTTTTAACTGGTAATCTACTATATTTGCAGTCAAAACTTGGTGTCACTGGCTTAAAAGAGTTGTAACTGGACTTAATTCTTTTTCAAGTGTAAGGAAATTGTAAGTCAACTTATGCGTTTTATATTGGTTTAAAACTGGAATAACTGGATAAAAACTGGTTTTGAAGAGTAAATATTAGTCTTTGACTGATTTAAGCAAGTCATAACTGGATTTATCACTGTTTATCCATGTAAACAACTTGATTTACACTGGTTAAATAAAGTTATAGCAGAGTTTATATTGGTTAATATTGTAAAAACTGAGGTTAACATTCAATTGCAAAAGTAAAATTGGAGTTTTACAAGTTTAATATGTGTTAACACTGATTTAAAATTAAGGATAACTAGTTTTTAGCTTGTATCTAGTTAACTGGGTATACAGGTTTAAGGGAGTAAAAATAAAATTTCACAGGATTTAAAGAATAAAAACTGGATTTACACTGAATTAAGAAAGTCACAACTGGTTTTGACTGTTTTGGAAGACTTGTAGTTGGACTTTATTCTTTTATAAAAGTCTTAAAATTGTAAGTCAGACACATATATATTTTTTTTTTCTTTCAAATGAAATTCATGTGTGATCAAAATCAGATACAGATTGATTTTGCAATGCATTTTAAATTGATGGCTCCAAATTTCTGTTGACACAAAGAATAAGGAAACACTGACATAAATAAAAAAAAAAGTCAAATGCTCTGACATACACCTATCTGCAAAAAAATATTCATAATCTCAAGGAAAGCTCACGTGTGAAAGCAAACAGCCACATTTTTCACTCCAACATGTGTCAGCCCTCTGACAAATGAGCTGATAAAAGATCACAGCAGGAAATATTCGAGAAAATTTCTGCATGTGAGCGGGTGTTGATGTTTATACCTCGCAGGTGAGTCACAACAAGCACAGACTGAACTTTCACGGCCCCTAGAATGTCAACATGGTGTAAATATGGCAAACTCGCTGCTGCTGGTATGTATCTCTTCACTGTTGTGACACTGGACTCTGTTGCTTTGTCTTCCATTTACTCATTCTTTAAAGGGATATGCCAACTTGTTTTTTTAATTTTTGTGTCTTGCTTTATTCCTGAGTCCATGAAAAGCAGAGAGACACCGGTCTTTCGTCTGTGCGTGCAGTAACAAGGAAGAGATGGGCAGAGCTTGCCCACCGCATATTAGCTTAGCTCAAACACTGGGAGTCGATGAGTAGCGATAGCCTGATTCTGCCTACAGGCTTGTCATGGACTCCGGATCGAGGCAAGACATGAAAACAAAATGGTATCCCTGTAACATATTGTTTACAGGTGAGCTGTAGCTATTTAAGTATCATGCATTAAAAGTAGGACTGTTAGCATCAACTCAATAATCATAAGATATGAGCCTACAATTAACACATTTATTTTTTAAAATCACAATTATTGTGTGCTGTTTTGCTACTGTGGCAAGTGAGTAGCAGGGCCCCACTCACCTTAGCAACCTCGTATACTCGCAGTGACAGAAACTAGGGTTACTGTTGCTCCGTCAATGTCCCATATATCTTTCATTTAAGAAAAACACCTTTGACAAACAGGTCAGGGGGTGAGACAAAACTATCTGCTCCTTGAGATATTAACACAAGTCACTTTTTGACCATTATCTTCCTGTTATTTCTATTTACTCTTCAACCCAAAGCAGAGTTTTTTGTTAATTTCTTGGGCAAGCTAATGTCAAGAATTTTGAAAAAAAAACCTACCAGGACTTTTACTTAAAAGAAAACACGATTTGATCCAAACAGGGAGAAAAACACAAGTTCACATATTACACAAATATAATACACTTTTCAATGTTTCCCAGCCTGATTCAAACCTGACATGTTCCAACATGGGCTTTAATAATAAATCCTTGGAAGTGCAAATTTTCCAGTTGTTATACAGCAGAAATCCTTTCAGATGAGAGATGAATGCAAGCCTCACATAGGCATATGTTATATAACAAACGAGTTGATGTTGCTCCATACCTTCATCTTTTCTCTGAACTGGGACAGCGTTAATTCTCAGATAAATGTTTTCTCTTTCATCCTCCAGCTCTGTTTCTTTATATGCTGTTGTACAGGTGAGGCATGAAGGTGAGAGGAGTCAAAGGAAGATGTGATGAGTGCATGTGCCGAGCGTGCACGCAGAAAATAATTTGTTGAACTGTACATATTTTTAATGTGGTTGCTTGCCGAATACATACGCATGTCATTCTTGGCTATCATCTTATTTCCTCGCCTTAGTGCCAACAACAAGCCAACTTATTACATGCAGCTCGGTGTTAAAATGGACTTGAAAGGTTTTAAAATGCATAAATTATGATGTATATTTCAAACAACTGATGAAAACTGTAATTTATCAAGTTTAACCACATAAATTTAATGATCCATAGCAATTAAAAAAGGCTGATCATTTGACAGCCCAATTTAGAGCCATGATTTCTTTTGACTAAACACAGGCTATAAGCTCTCACTCAAAGCACTCTATTGACTGGGATGGTGTCTCCGCACAGATATAACCGCCTGTGCAGGATATATTTGCACGTCCAGACTTATGAGTGAGAGGTCAGTGTGCGTGCATGTCTCTGTGCTCCAATACTTCAGCCTGTGGGAGGTCTGGTGTCATATTACTGAATTTTACGTAAAGTCTTTAGATTGAAACCTGGGCTGACCTGAGAACTGCCTGAGGGCTGACAGCGGAGAGCCAATGACGCTGGCTGACATCCAAACTTCACCACAGGAAGGTTAGAAAATATCTCCTGTCATACGTCTGCCTTATGAGGAGTCACAGTGTCTGATTATCTCTGAGAAGTGCAGTTAAATTTCAGAGAAGAGCTGAAAAATAAAGACATACATACCGGTTTTAACGCATGCACGTATACCATGACTGAACATCGTATCTCTACTAGACATTAACCTCAGCTGTGAATAACTTCCAAAGCTCTGCATGTGCCAGACACAATCAAAATGTTTAATTCAGTTTTTTCTTTTAAAGATAATCACAATCTGCATTGGGTATTCAAATCATAAATCCTCTATGTAAAAATTTTGACACAGGGCAGGCATAAACAAACTCAAACTGACCCGAGTTTTCCTTTTAGCCCTGAAGGGAATACTTTTGGTCAACTGTAATGACAGGAGATTGCAGCTTTCACCCTCAAAATGGGAGACAAAAACATAACTAGCCAGTTTCTCAAGAGGCTTAGCGAGAGCTGAGCAGACAGGGTTTAGAAATGTCAAAAGTCACTGACATGACTTCATGAATGCTCATTTGTTGCATGTCCTCACAGCCTCTGAGGAGCAGGATTTCACAATGTGACAGGAATGAAGTAAATGACATCAATCCACAGAAAAAAATGTCAGGATATGTTACATCACCAGAGTTTAAACAATCTTCAGTCATACTTTAACTGAAAACTGCAAGCTGACAAAAGGCTGTTTAATTTGCACCAAGGTAAACACTGTCTACAGGACTCAGCCTTCACTTTTCTGTTTAAAAAATTGTGGGTGCCAGTTGGGCTTCAGATTGTGTTGCCTCAGTACAATAACTGGGTATCGTATCAAGTTTAAAAGATATATGTTTAAATGGTGAAATGATCTTGAGGTTATAAAGAGCTTTCCTAGTCTTTCTGATGACTCAAAGCACTTTGCACAGGTTGCAAATACCCATTGAATCTCCTCTCACATTCACTCTTTTATGGTCCAGATTTCTTTGTAAGTTGTCCATCATTATTAGTGGCCACATCCACGCATTTTCATTCTCATTTAAATACCAATGACACAACAGTGAAAGCAACTCGGGGTGAAGTGGCCAAGGACACAACAACATGTGACAGACTGAGCTTGGCTCAAGCTTGCAACCTTCCAGTTACTGATATAGTGCACTATCAGGCTGAACTACTGGTGCCCCATCTATTTCTATTTCTAAATGGGCCGTCGCACTTTGGGCTGTTCACAATTGTTGTGGATTGATAGCTTGGCAAGGTGGATCTGCCTGATTATAGACATTGAATCAGGCTGAACTATGAGGGTTAAGGGGTTAGACTAGGGTTTTTCAAACTTTTTTGTTTGCACAAGACACATCTGTATGTAAAATAAGTAAAAAAAATCTCAAGCCACACAATGTCCATGTCTCTGATAAATCATCACGAAATGTCCCCTTCTGCACATGTTGTTATGCTTATGCAATATTCATTCTGAGACGCTGAATTTCTTTAATTTGGAAATATGCAAACAAACTTGGCCTGTGTCTTTCTTTTAAGTAAGGTGAACTTTTAGGTGAAAAAAGTATTTTTTTCCACCTGCAAATGTGTCAACTGCAGGAGGCAGTGATATCTCCAGTGATTTAATAAGGTCATTAAAAGTTTCAGAATTTGCCACAGTACAAAAAGTATTTAATAGTTGTTACACAGCTAGGGTAGGGTAGACATCACTGTTCATATGAAAAGGATTTATGTTGATTTAAAATTAACATATTTGACAACTTTATCAACATTATGTCTCATGAGGTTCAATACTAAGTCCTCAGCTTTTTCATTTAAGAAGTACATTTAAATTATTATAACATCTCATCCAGAGTAAAATACTGGTTTTAATGACCAAAAATATGAGGCAAATTACTGCTAGTCTAAATATTAAAAATACATTGTGTTTCTCTCAATCATTGCCAATTCTGCTCACTTTTCTGAGAGTTCGATATATATTATTTGTGCAGATTAAACAACCTGCAGTCTCTCTATTTTTCATAAAATCTATGAAAGAAGATCATTAATTGTCTGTACTTTTTTTAATATCACCAGCCATTAAAATAATGGATATTCTATAATTTTAAAAACATAACACTGATGTGCAGAAAATGTTTACAGCCTCAATTAACGGAAATGTTGCTTTTGTTTTTGTACAGTTAAGACAATGTTCAGGATTTACAAAATTTACACTTTTGAAAACCCTCACCAGAAATGGTGGTCCACAAGGTTCAATACTTTGGCCATTGCTTTTCCTATTCTAAATAAATACATAATACAGTGTAGACATATTTATAATTCTAACAATAGAATTATAGGGACTGTGTTGCTTCATAGGGCTGTCAACTTATATATTCGAATATTCGTTCAAGCATGGGGGTAAAAATCTGTACTGGAACTGTAAATAAGGGCACCAGGATCAAGAAATCATGTGATCCAGCAGAGGGCACTCCTGGTGCAACTCGTTCAGCCAGTTCCCCTGACGTCAACAACAGCTGCATTTAGTCTGTTAGGGGGTAGGTTAATGAGCATACACGCTCATACTCACATGCAATCCTGGCGATATCTTCTAACAGAAATTGAATGCAAATCCCTAAATACTAGGAGCGTGTATTTGCATGAATCCGTCAATACCATGAGTATCATAATATTTCATTTTAAGCAGAACGCTATCGAAGTTAAGAATCCGCCTGTGTCATATCAGCACTTGATATTTTTCCATGAAAGTTATCATTACATCCTTCAGGTGTGTTATATTTTTGTTGGGATTTGTCCATTTGTCTGTCTGTCTGAGCAAGATAGCTCAAAAAGTTCTCATCAGATTTATTATGAAATTTTCTGGGAATGTTGGTCATGACAAAAGGAACTGATCAGATTTTGAATCCAGGATTTTTTCTTTAAGGATTGATATAACTGAGCAGTATGGTGGCACAGCAGGTATGCGTGCGTGCCTCATAGGCCTGTGCTCAAAATATCGATATGGTAAAATATCATCACGCACTCCTTGGGGATACGTGTATCAATACGGATTCTATTAAATTGATACGGCTTCAAGTGTTTTGAAAGTTGTCGTCAATACACTATGCGTAATGTTAACAATGGCACAGTTCAAAGTAGAAGCCAAACTACATGATGAAACACTTGCTCCAAATTTGAACTTAAGTTTGCCATCTTTGAGGACCTGAATTTAAGTTTCTTAAGTTGTAGACTTATTTAAAACTCATCCTTGTTCTTTTTCTTCTTGTAATAAAAGTCAGAACTTGTGGGAAATTCTGTCAAAAGCGCAGTCAATGTTTACAATTTTTGTGTATCAGGATACATATCGTATCGTGGCCTCAGTGTCAGGATACGTATCGTATCGTGAGGTTGCTGGAAATACCCAGCCCTAGTGTCTCACAGCAAGAGGGTTGCTGGTTTGAGCTCTGTGACTGTCAGGGCTTTTTTGTGTGGAGTTTTCAATGTTCCCCCTGTGCATGAATGGGTCCTCTCCGGGCTCTCTGGTTTCCTCCCACAGACCAAAAAACACGCATGTTGGATTCATTGGTAACTCTAAATTGTCCTTAGGTGTGGGTAAGTTTGTGAAAGGTTGTCTGTCTCTGTATGTGGTCCTGTGATTGGCTGGCGACTGGTTCACAGTGTATCCCATCTCCCACCCAATGCCAGCTGGGATCTGCACCAGTCCCTCTGTGACCCCAACAGGGATTAGTGGTATAGATAATAAATGGATTTGTTTGCACTGAGAAATAAGGCAGTTTTCCACATTTTCATTAACCCGGGTAACAATGTCAGAAAAGCCTTGGCTGGTTTTTGAGCATTTCTTGTTATTTTTTTGTGTTTCATGATTTGGCTACAAGATCAGATCATATTTCTGGTTTATACCTCCCAGCACAATTATGTGTCAAAAGTCTGCTTTTCACTTTGAGTTTAAAATTCTGTTATCATGACATCACTTATCTCCAGTGTGACGTGATGCTGACTGTCTGGGTCTTTCCCCAAATGTACAAATAAATCTGAAGCACAAGTTTCCTCCCTACTGATGCAGCAACATCTGTATTCCCACCACAGTTTGGAGAGCTCCACCCTGCTATTTCAGCCACTTCTGAGGAAAGATAAGGGAGAGTAATGATCCTTGGTGTATACCAGAGTATGTGTGTATGTAAGAACCTCCAAAACTCTGCATGCAACTCAAAAGTACAGCTGGATTTGGTCTCCTGAAGCACTTTTTGTCAGCTGAAGAGACTGAAGACAGAAACTTCACAGCACTCCTGGAGGAGTTCCAGAGCCTCTCACAGTGACGTCCTCATCAAGGCGTCCTCATGTCCGTCATTATCTTGACTTTCTTGACTGAACTTTGTCCCTGAAGAACGGAGGGGAGTGGTTTAACGTCTCAAACAGGTTTATGACTGCCTGTGAGCAAGTTTCGAGCCCCAATTGTTTTGCATGTAAAAACTGGAATCCACACCCTCCATCTGCAGCCTGCCTGTCGTGTCGAGACACCTCCTTGTCTTTGTTCCTCGTGTCGTGTGACGGTAGCTCCTCCAAATACTGACCACAAGCTGAACACACATAGATCTGAGAGGGATACTCTGGGAGCAGTGGAGAGGATTCTCACTAAAGTCACAATCTAAATGTAAGTGAATGTTGCTGAGCTTTGGATAATTGGGTTGTGAGAGAGTTTAAAGCCTCTGAAAGTGTTCGGGACAAGAAGCAGCAGCTCTGTGGGAATATTTGACTCCATAGATTTGAAATGAAGTCTGTGAGGTCTGTAAATATCTATACATATGCTGATTCCTCATAACGGAGATGTACAGGGAAGGTTTTTTGTTACATGTATTGAAAGTGAAGCTGAATTTGAACTTTGCACAGTTTGACACATCTATTTAAATGATCGTCTGCCAAAGGATCTTTGATATTCAAAACTTGCGTTGGCATATCTGCTCATGAATGTTATCTGCAAACATAGAATAAATGACAACCCTACCCTGAGGCAATGCAACCTAGATTAAAGACCAATTTATATATGAAGACACAGTTAAATCATTTAAAGGCACAGAACTGAGCAAAAATAAAACATTGCTATATACGACATAGAAATATTTTGTAATAAGTATAAAAAACATCAAATCGAGCACAAAGAATTTAAAAACAGGCCTCAAATTGGGAAGTTACCAAAATTTGTGGAAACCAGTTCAAGTACTTTACTAAAATGTATCTTTAAAACTGCTCTGATGTCACAAATGTGTTTGGTGCAATACAAAATTTAATGTTTGAAAAAAAGATCATATTCAAATAATTTTATTTACCTACACCTGAAATCTTATGTCACAGAGCTTAAATGATTCACTGTCACAGGATTTTGTTTTTCAAAACCTGTTATCATGTCGGCTCATGAATGTTGATTATTAATATAGAAAACATGGCGCTTGTGCCTGCTTTTGTAAAGGTATTCAAAATTAATTCTGAAGAGCACTTTCTATAGTTAAAAACAATTTTAAGTGCCGTACAAAATCAAAACATTTAAAATATAAAAACATATAAAAAACACTGCTGAAACAAAAATAAGACATTAGAATATTTAACATGAAATAAATACAAAAAATCCAATCGATTAGTTAATACAATTTGATGAAGCTAGTTTAAAAAAAACAATAAAATTAAATTAATAAGGCGTGTTAAGATCTATAAAACACTTGTCACAAACCAGATTTAAATTTTGGTTAATTTGGAAATAAACATTAATTTTTTTTCACTGAGTTGATCTGCTGATTATTATTAGTATTTTTATTGCCAACACAGCCCTGGTGGCTGGAAAAAGGCTAAAAAATGTAAGTTAATGAATAAATTGAAGTATTTGGCAGTTTAGTGCTATTTTTGTAGAATTTGGTAAAGACTGAGATAAGTCAATTTATATGTTCTTATTTTGTAATTTTGATTTATAGAAATTCACATGTCTAAGAAAATTGTTCATTTGCCCCACTGCAAACTAGATTAAAATAATTTGATCAAAAATAAAAAAATTATACATATATTAATTGAAAATCAAATGAGATTACCTTTTGTAACATGCCACTTTGCAAATCTATCTAAATGACCTACAGGTTGGCTTCACACAGCCTTTGACATTCAGAACCTGTATTAGCATATATTAATTTCATCTACAAACACAGACTGAGTGACAGCTGTGCCTGCTTACCCATTTAGAGAAGGGGTGTCAAAACTATGGCCCGGGGATATCCTCAATATCCTCAATCAGCCCTCAGCAAACTCCAAAATGCACAAATAATTGTCTGTCATTGAAACAAAGTTTTTGCTTAGCTGATGGATAAACACAAATGCATTATGCCACTAAAATTGCCCAAATCAGGTTTTTTTTTTTTGCACTATTTGCCACCGTATAAAGATTTAAAAAGTACATTTTGCATATTATTTTTGGTCATCTTAATGCACCAGCACTCCCCATGAGTTTGTCAGCTTTGTGCAGTTGGATCTTGTTTTGTGTCTGAATTCTGAATTGAGCCGTCTACCCAATCAGCTGAATTATTGTCATCCACTCCTGGGGCTGATCATGTGAAAGCAAGGGCTGAGCAGATATCTAACTTTCCATCCCAAATCCTAACTTTTGATACGCTGTAGGTGAGGTACATCAAGGTGGCCCAGTCACTTGTGTATTTGTCTGTTTGGGGCCATTGGTGATAAAGGTTTGGACACTCTTATTTAGAGCTGGTTCAAAAACTTGTCTAAGTGAGAAAGTCCAGACATTCTCACAATAAGAACATTTGATAGAATAATTAAAGATTGTTGAAATACTTCATAAAAAGAAATCATTTTAATTTGTTAAGATGTCTTTGAATGGGTAAATTCTAGATTAGTTCAAACATAAATATCAACTGAATATTAATCAATTATAACGACATGAATGTTTTCACTACGCAGCTCTTTGTATCTACTTAGATGACTAACAGCCTGAGTTCACACGCTAACTCAAAACCTGTGTCATCATACTTTCCAATATATGTTTCATAAACACATAAAAAGCTGCCTGGTAATTTGTTTTTAAGGACAGCAAGGCAGCGGAGTTCATAGAGCAAAATACAAAGGTGCAGCTAGGGTAATAAATGGAGTTTAATTTCAGTTTCAATTTTAGCTTTCAACAATCAGAAAACAAGAAATATAGTAATATTTAAAGGGACAGGTTGGGGTTTTTTCAGATTGGGTTGTATAAAGTAGATGGCATAAGCCTGAACATTAGCCAAAGTGACAGACACCAGCTCTGTATATGTACAGGAAGGGAAGAAGCTAGAGCTATTTCTTGCTGCAAATGGGACCACCCCCTCAGCTTAATTTAAAGAACCTTGGGTGTAACAAGCCACAAAAAGAGCACAGGGTGATTGCACGCTATATTCAACATGTTTACAAAAACCTACTATTACACAGGCAGGCTGCTTCGTTTGGGTACTACTTTGGTGTATGGCATGGCCAACGTGTCCTAGGGTATTCAGAAAATTGACAAAGTTGAAATATTCAGAAGGCAGCAGTTCTCTGTGGTAAAATGCCTTGAACATAACCGAGGGCGGAGAATAATAGAGGGGTTTGAGATAACAGAAAGGCAACAATTACTATTTTTTGTAGGTCAAATACGATTGTTTTTACAACATTATATAACAGATATAGCAAATTTTACCCTTGGGGTTTAAAAAAAACTGCTTAAAAGTAAAATATAGAAACAGTTAAAGATTGAAAAATAGCTTTTCTCCTCAATAACCCATTTCTGAACTCATTATATGTTAATTCTTGAAGCAGATGGGCTACAGTAGCAGACAGCCAGACCTGGTGCCACTCCTGTCAGCTAAGAACAGTATTTTATCCTGGTTTCAATCTGGTTTTAGAAAACAGCACGGCACTGTTACGGCTGGTCTTTGAGTTTTAAATGATTTTATTGAGGCTCTGGACAGTAAGAAATATTGTGTTGCTCTTTTTATTGACTTGTCTAAAGACTTTGACACAGTAGACCACAGACTCTTGATTAACACCTTGCATAACATTGGTATTTCAAAATCTGCCACGTATTGGTTTAGTGATTATTTAACAAACAGAACACATTGTGTACAGTTGGCTGGATCCACCTCCACTGTTTTGGATGTTACCAAAGGGGTGCCCCAAGGCTCAGTCCTGGGACCCATTTTATTTTCAATATATATCAACAGTTTGTGTACTAATGTGTCAAATGCGTTTTATCACTTTTATGCAGATGATACCATTATTTATTGCTGTTCATCCTCACTCACTCAGGCTTTTGAGTTTTTACAAGCTGCTTTTAATGTTGTTCAGTCTCGTCTGAGAAGTTTGAAATTGGTTTTAAACTCTGAAAAGACTAAGCTCATGGTCTTCTCAAATTCAAGTGAGTTACCAGTGAATATCCCGACTGTGGTAACCCAACAAGGAAACCCAATAAAGCTGGTCTCCAACTATAAGTATCTGGGTTTTCTTCTGGATCATGAGCTTTCTTTAAAGGTACACATTGCAGGCTTGGTCCCCAAACTCAGGGTCAAGCTTGGTTTCTACTACCGAAACAAATTTTGTTTTTCACTAAGGGCCAGGAAACTGCTTGTGTCAGCAACATTTCTTCCACTGATTGATTATGGAGATGTACTGTACTTGGGTGCTCCTCTTAAATATCTTTAAACACTGTTTATCACAGTGCCTTGAGGTTTGTCACTGGTGATGGCCGCCTCATGCATCATTATGACTTGTATATTAAATCTGGTTTGCCTTCCTTAAGTGCACGCAGGAATACGCACTGGCTGACCCTGATGTATAAGGTTCTTCTTGGCTTAGTTCCAGCATATCTATGTACATTTCTTCAGAGATCTAAAAGCCGCTATGCCTTACGGTCCTGTGACGTTCATCATCTTTCTGTTCCTCGCGTCAGAACTGAACTGGGGAAGAGAGCGTTCAGGTTTGCTGCCCCCACGGCGTGAAACTCTTTACAGACTGAACTGAAGCTCACAGAGCTGATCTCACTTGGAGCCTTTCGGTCCATGCTAATGGATAAACAGATGGAACCATTAAACACAGTGCCTGTGTTTCTGAATAGTTATGTTTAAGAAGCTTCTGCACTTTACTGCAAGATTTCCTGCACTCACAAAAATATGTGTATTCTAAATTATTGTATATTGTCACTTACCAATATGTTTTTACCATGATGTGTGCTGCTGATCTCTTGGCCAGGTCACCCTTGTGAAAGAGATCTTGATCTCAATGGGTTTTTATCTGGTTAAATAAAGGTTAAATAAATTTAAAAAAAGAACAAATCACAAAGGTTTAACAAAAGTGGACAGCAAAAGATCAGAAAACTGTTTCCTGGTTTTGTGATGTTTTGCATCGTCTAAACTACACAGCCTACGGGAGTAGTAGCCGCCCAGGTCCATCCCTCATGACATCAGTGTTCCTGTCCTTTAATGGCTACTTTCAACCCAATAACATGCCTTTACATGAAGCTCAAATCTTCTCAAACTGGTTTTAAATGACGGAGAGCCGAGTGGAGGATAAATTTGGCTTAATTTATGTGAAGGCAGTTGTAAATGGGAATGTTTTAGAACCTGTTTTAATGAGCGAACAGGTGAATAATGCCTCAGGTTGTCTTATAATTTGTTCCACAGAAACTAAAAGCAGCCTCACCCTGATTGGTTCTGGTTCTGAGAACACGCGCTTAACCTTTCCAAGAGGACCTGAGGGGTCTGGTTGGAGTCTGGAAGGGCTAAAAACACAATGTTAAACAAACCTGAAAGTAAAAATGTTTACACAAACCCTCCCATAAAGCAGCTTTACAGCGTTTTAAAATCACAAAGTAAACTTGTTTGTCTGCTCTCCAGACTTTAAAGGCGTGTCAAATATGACATGTAACACATCCTACCCTCTGAAATGACAGACAGCTGAGGTGGAAATGCCACCTGTTTCTGTCTGGCTGTAAGAGATGTATGCCTTGAGCATATGGGCTGAAAAAGAGTGTTTTTAATGTTAACAGCAACAGAATCTTTTTTAAATACCTTTTGGACACATTTGGAGTGCATGTTCTTCTATTCAAGTGTGTAGAAAGAAGAGGTGTGAAGGCCATATTTCCTTTTAAAGGAACTCAGACAGCTTCTGACTTCTGTCTGCATTTAAATAAACAGACTTATGACTGGGAAACTTTTACAGTTTTTGGAGAATGTGGTCAAAAGGTTAGAATATTTTAACATCTCACATGACAAGTGAATGGCTCTTGAGAGGAAAAATCAATAACAAAAGGATTAAAACCACGGCTGCATTAAGTTTCATCATTATTCTACCATGAGCATCTACCAATATGTCAAAAAAGCCTAAATTTAACCAAATGAATTCCAATCAAAAACAGTTTACTGAGTGCAAGTGCCACATAATTATGTATTATTTGTCATTTTCTGATCCCTGGGTCGGGCAGGGCATTTCTCTCTTTTTTTTTTTTTTTAATTAATTGCAAGACAAAACAATACAGACAAAGAGCAAGACAAATAACAGGACAGAAAAGATGTCAGATGCATTTTTTTGTTGCAAAATGTAGCATCAAAAACTTGAATACAAGTGTTCATCACCTACATTTTTCAGGAATTTAGTGAGAGGCTATTCTAGAACTCACAGACTTTGGTGAGTGGAAATGCAAAAATGCTAACTCACTTTCATGTTTAGGACAATCCTTGCATCATTCTGTTCAAATGGGGAAAACCAGATATTAAAAAGGAAAAAATACTGTCGTTCAATAGCTAGAATGTAAATTCAAGGGTGTAAGCAAGGCTTGGAAAAGTTAATAATTATCAACAAAAAAGCATATGTTGCATTTCCATTCTTTGTGCTGTGCTAGCTTGAACAATTATTTTCTGTTGGATTTCCTTTTAGTTACTGGAAGAATGTCATGCTCTTATTTTATTTTCCTACAGATAATTTTGTAAAATAGTAAAAACAACAGTTTTAAGCCTGGCCTGCATATTATAACGCGTCAGATGTTCATCTGCTGCAGAGGCCCTATATTAAAAACATGGTTACAGTAGGTTTAAAGTAGGGCTGGGTGTTACGGCTGATGGACAAAATCTATGATTTTTTTTCTCATTTTTTCACCTTCAAAGAAAAATAAGAAAAAATGAGACAGGAATGGTACAAAACTAGTTTTGCTATAACTTTATCAAAACTCGTCTTCAAGCTTCTTAGGATAAAAATGCTTGCTGACTTTATTTAAAGTAAACTGTGTAGTTAAGATGTAGGCAGGCTTGTCTACTTCAACAGCGACAGCTGCATCATTTTCACAAAACATTAACATAAAACTCTCATCATTATTTTACCTCATCAAAAGAAAAAAATACAGGCATAGAAATGTGTCCATGGAAAAAAAATGTCAGACCATGAAATAAAGAAGTTGAATATTTAGTATTTCAATTTTCCTTCATTTGATATTTGTAAAGTACAGCAAAGATATTTCACAGCAGTAATGGAAATAAACAGACCCAAAACTTTAACAAAGAATATAATTAATGGTTGTTTAACTAACATAAGTAATAATAGACTACTTGTACCTCTTAGTCAAATGATCTGTGTGAAAAATGTTTTTAGGACAAAAGAAAACATGCTTTTAAATAATCGATATTTGACTGATCTATACTTATTTCGGGCAGTAGAAATCAATAAGGGACGCCAATATTAAAATTCTAATGAAACATAAAGATACCACACCTTTGAGCATTTTTGAACAAGCTGGTAAATGGAGCTCTAGACTAAGTTGGAGCCTCGGCTGCTGTTTGGTGACATTTCAGCAAAAAAAAAAAAAAAAAAAGAGAGATAAAGAAGACTGCAAAACATGCTCTGCTTCATTGTCAAAAAGATGGGTGGGAGGATTTGATGAAAATAAACAAACTTTCAAAATGATTCTAAGAAATGTAATCGCACTGTTAGGTATCTTTTTTTGTACTTGATATTGATGAGTGCTCCAATAAAAGTAAAGTGTACATGGTCTGAGTAAGGTATTACAGTTAACAATTAACAGTTATGACTTAGGTGTGAATCTATATTTCTTAAATCTTAAAAGCTTTAACTTTAAAGTGCTGATAGTTAAATGTTTAAGTCTGCATGCTCCATGTGCAGAAGCTGTTGTCCTAAAAGTGGTCAGCCTGACTTCAAATCCAGCTCGTTTCTCCTTCTCCTTATGTTATTCACCACTTCACCTCTCTCTGCAGCTCCCGATTGAAAGAAATAATCTGGTATCATCAGATCTCATTTCAGAGCAATGCATTTACTCTGCACACTGCACTGTCACATGAGATGTTTACTTTTTCACAAACATGTTTGATTTTATTTACCCCACCTTAACTGGGAAATGCGTTTAAGGTGCAGCGTTGACATTTGGACCCTGGCCATTCTCTATTTTTCAAGCTCTGAGTGCTGAAGGTGAACAGGTTCGGTCTATAATGATGAATCAGTTTACATGATGAGGCTTGTTGTCAAACTCAATGTCTTTTTAAATAACAGGTACATACAAGTGTTAAAGACAGTCTTATACAGCACATACTGTGCTGTCTTATGTAAGTGAGAACAAGAGATACAAGCTTTATACTACATGAGTGTATAAAGGTGTAATTAAATGTACGGACTGTGGTACACACAGTTCCAACGAACATGAGACACACATCGAAACCTTCTTAGATAGTACACAAAGTCATGAGAGGCTAAGAAAACAACTCCGTTAAAAAAGACAGTTGAAACAAACTTTGAAACTTTTTCTTTTTGGTTTAAAAGTTGGCTTCATCCTATTGGACTTTTTTCATGTTTTCCTTGTCTTTAACCCGATGTGTTGTTTCATGTTAAGACAGTTTTGCAATCTTATTTTCATTAAAGACGTCACCATCTCACAGACTACATTAAGGGGTGCATATACAGTCAGCCAAAACTGGATCTGATATAGCAGTGTGACCTATATCAACCAACCACTTCATTAGGCACAGCTGTCAACTGCTTATTTACCCAACAGCTAATCAGCCAACAACATGGCAGTAACACAATGTGTTGTGTCGACATGGTCAAGACGACCTGCTTAAGTTCAAAATGAGCATCAAATTGGGGAAGAAAGGTGATTAAGGTGACTTTGAAACTGGCATTGGATCGAGACAGGCTGGTCTGAGTATCTCAGAAACTGTTGATCTACTGAGATTTTCATACACATCTTCAGGGTTTACCAAGACAGGTCCTACAACATGGAATATCCAGTGAGCAGCAGTCCCCTGGACAAAAATGCCTTGCTGATGCCAGAGGTCAGTGGAGAACTGCCACTCATCTTGATTAGGAATCAAAGGCCAATACCAGTTGAGGATTGATAACAACTCCCTCAAGGAACTGATATCATGAGACCTTTTGCTTAATAATCCAGTTAACAGTTCCCTCTATATTGATCAGAAGGCCTTGTCAATCAAGGATGTCAAGCTCTAATCAGAGGCAGTCAGCAGAAATGACAACAAAGAAGACAAAAACGTGATCATGGCAAACGGGGCAGAGATGGTCAAAACGGTGGCACAATTTTTGATAAAAGGATTCTCAGTGCATAATGTTGAGTGAGTGGAAACACCAGCAACTTACAGAGGTATTTATCTATGCAGCACTGCATTGTATATCAGAGGTGTCATGCATTTTGGCGCTGAAAACCTGTGAAAGCCAAATACTTTTCACACAGAAAATACACAAGGAGCGGATCACCTGGGCTGATAAGGGAATTATTAAAGGATCAGATTGATAAGCAGAATCAGTAATGGCAATGATATCAATACAATCTTATCCATCCCTTTCCTTATCTTGATGTGTTCAAAAGTGTCTTAAAAATACTTACATAGTTTTTGTCTACAAAAAATTGTGTAACAGCAGTTTTTTGGAGGTCATGTTTGTTTGTTTTTACAACATTATATAAGAGATATAACAGATGTTCACTTGGGGTAAAAAGCCCTTGAGTGTTTCTTGATGTGTTTTAAGTTATTTAATATCATAAACTCAGTACGGCTGACTTTTGGAAAAAAAATGCTAAAAAGTAAAAAAAAAGAAACTGTTTCATAGTTTAATATTGATTTATACTTATTTGCAAATGTATGCATTTTACTTTTGTTATAAAACTCAATGAACAGAATTGTGAAAAAATGGTGATACATTTACTAGTCCTTTCTCAAGTGGATCATATTTTCATTTAAAAAGCTGTTACAAAGTGCTGCTAAAGGGATGATTATTAGTAACTCAGTGATCAATTCACACCCTGAATTGGTTTTAAGAAACATTTAATTAGAAGGCCAAACAACCTTTTGTTGGTTTTACATTGTATGACGTGTTAACTAATCAAACTGACCATGTTTTCATTATGATCGAGTTCAAGGGTTGTGGTTATGGTTTGTTACACATCACATCTGACTCCTTATTAGTCATATCTGACATCTCCTCATTAGGCTCAACAGATCCAGTTTCACAGCATTCTCCACCCTCCTCCAATGTTTGCTCCATGCTCCTCTAACACCATTTTATTGATTTCTGTTATCCGTGACAGGTCCTATTAAACGATCCAGAGAGATGGAGTCTCCAGAGTTTTCCCTTTTCTCTTCCCTGAGAGGAGAGCATAAATCAGAGGACTATATCCAACCTCACTATAAGGAGGCCTATCGCCTGGCCATCGATCGCCTGGTGCGCAGCGGCAGAGACAGTTATCAGGAGTTTCTGAAGGGGGAACGTATCGGGAGCTTCCTGTCAGAGGATGAGATTCTCTTCATCACTGAAAATGCAGAAAAACCTCCCCCACAGAACCATGAGGATGAAATCAATGGCTCACTGGACACACAGTCATCATCAGGGACGTACTGGCCCATCCACTCTGATGTGGAAACCCCAGATTTAGATTTAGGCTGGCCGGATGTCATGCATGAAAATCTACAGACTAATATAGACCTGCTGTTTCATCCACCGAGACAAAACAACCCCACCATCAAAGAGGTGGTCAGGAAGCAGATCCAAGAAGCACGACAGGTAAAGAAAAGTACTGTGATCACAGTTAATTCAGACAGATGGATATAAGACCATGACAAGCTGAAAATAGATATTTGATGATAAAATATTTTGAATAAATCATGTTCACCTCTCGTTAACAAGGCAAGACAAAAATGTAGGCTGTGGAGCATTAAAAAAGGTAGGAATGCACTGTATTGGATTTCACTAATATCCAACGTGCAGGTTTTTCTGAGGTCATTATTGCTGATGCCAATTCATATATTTTTTTGTCAAGAGCACAAAGTTTCATTTTACTTAAACTGACCTGATCCTTTTATGGTGACAGTTTATTTGTGTTGGAAACAGATGTGCAGCCAAAAAACAACAACAGTTTATTATTTAATAAGTGACACATTTCATTTATCAAAGTGGGCCATAATTGTACATAAGTGAATTATGCAAATGTTACAGCCAATATATGGGAAATATGTGGCTAATGTGTGTGGCCAAAATATCAGCTATGAATATATTCAGCTTTTTAGGCAGTTATCTTCCGATACCAACACTGTTCCGATTATATTATCCATCCCTAAAAAAAGTACACCGAGAATGACCACGTGGTGGTTGTATGCCTCCACAAGGATTTAGTTTCCAGAGATTAAAAGTACAGTGGCAGATAGGTATGGAAATTAATACGATTTTATTGATACCTCAAATGGCCTCCCTGTCTTTGAATAGGTTGAGCTTAAGTTGGGTTGAGATGACATGCAGTATGGCAACTTCCATTACAAGGCATCCACAACATCCCAAATGCTCCTTTAGTAATCAAATGTCACATGGGTATTTCCAATTCTTTTGCAGGCTATGGATAACCCCTGAGTCACAAAGGACATTTGGGCAAAGTTACCTAATAGCGTTCTTGAGAAATCAAGTTCGCAAGCAAAAGATAACCATAGGGCCAAATGTGAGTCAAATCTGTGTGTTTAAATCAATGATGACGGTCTCATTACGAGACACAAAAATTACTGGTGACAGTGTTTTCAGAATTACCCTCAGCAGTCATCACGAGGGGACATGACGTTTGAGCTATGACCCCCAGCCTGAACTCAATGTTGCACTTGGACCAGTATACAAAGATAGATTTAAAGGTTCTGTTTTCGATTCTGAGATGTGTGCCATTCTTATCACAAGTAATGATGCTGCAGTGTCAGCTCAGAAAAATGAAGGTAAATAAATAATGATGTGTTGAAGCACTCCACTTGCACATATATTTTACAGAGAAATATGCTTGTTTTGTCCAGCAACACAAAACCTACAAATTCATTTAAAATGTATGGTTGTCTAGTTTTTCACCAAAAAATAGAGAAGTATTGATATTACCAACAAAGACTGTGATTGTTACAGGGTATTGGTATATCTATCAACTCCTATAAAGATTTTCAGTTTCAATTGTTGCCATGAAACTAGTCCAATAAACGTAAAAGTCTTTAAAGTATGTCAATATCTTCATCACATCATGTCAAGAACCCTTCATATAAGTAGAATAGATTGAAACAATTTTAATCTCTTCATTGAAAGTTGAATTTTTTATTCAAAATAACGAAAAAGAAGCTCTTGTTGGCTAAAACTTTAACATTAGACAAATAATTAAAGACCAAGACCTTTAGGGAAAATGTGACGGAAAGTATTATGCATATTCATCTTAAACTGAGGCCAAAACTACATCAAAGAAGGCTGCTATATTGAGCCTTACTGCGAGCACATGCTGAGGCATTCAATCTGTCAAATTGAATCACAGCAACATACCAACACAGATGTTCTGCTTGTCCACCCCATTTAGCAACATTTAAAACTGGTGGCATAAACATCTCTCCCAATCAAGGCCGGCTTTGCAACTTCTGTCCTTCTAAACGTCAACTTGTGAGGAGTGTCTTATGCAGCTGGGAAGATTAAATCTGGTTTTGCAACTCAGCATCATGAGGAAACAGTGTGAGAACCACTTGCAATGCGTTAGGGAGTCATATTTTTCACACAGTGACTCAGTTAAGACTCATTTTGATCTAGTATGAATCATACAGTGGTGTCAGAGCTTATAAACAATTGTAGTTTGTTTGGAATTGGTATTCTGTTGCATTGTTACAGCCTTTTTACTTCAACAAAAGCCTTTAATTAAGTCCAATTACACAGCAAGGACTGACAGGCAAGGTCTACAATAAGGAAAAAAAACAGGCTCCATCTCCTTTAACAGCTTACAAACAGCTAATTAGACCTTTACTCACATCAGTAAAATTATAAGCCCAGCAGTGGGAAGTCATTTGAATAAAATACAGTGAATTAGAACATTAGTGAGACAGCTACAGAGTACCATGCCTGTCAAAACGGATGTTTTGAAGAGTCTTCAAAATAATTTTGTAAATATACACTCACATATTTGACATATATTGTCTTCAGTCTTTAGTCAATCTATTCAAAGCACTAGAAGACATGGAGGACCATCAGTTACATTGGCGCCAAGACAACAATAACGCAAATACAAATAAATCAGGCAGATACAAGTCAAAGAAGGCCATACTAAAGGGTACAAAATGTGTCTTGAGGACTCATTATGTGAAGACACATATTTAAGAATTTAAAATGAGATAACAAAATGTTTAGGAGTTAATGTAGTTAATTTGAAATACACTCAAATTTACAAAGGTATACTCGTTAAAGTGCTCATTAATACAATTTGCTAATCATTCAATGACATGGCTGTAACTCAGTACATTTAGGCATGGTCAAGACAACCTGCTGAAGCTCAAACTGAGCATCATAATGAGGAGGGAAGGTGATTTAATGTGCTTGTTGGTGCCAGACAAGCTGGTCTAAGTATTTCAGAAACTGCTGATCTACTTGGATTTTCATGTACAAGCCCGTCCTAAAAAAAAAAAAAAAAAAAAGAGGATATTCAGTGAGCGCCAGTTCTCTGGTCAGAAATGGCTTGTTGATGCCAAAGGCCAGAGGAGAATGGCCAGAGTTGTCCCACGTGATGGAAAGTTAAAAGTAATTCAAATACCACTTGCTACAACCAAGGTATGCAGAAAACCATATTTAGATGCAAAAAACTTTAGACATGGAAACACGAGACAACACGGGTTGCCACTCCTGTCAGTTAAGAACAAGAAAATGAGGTTTAGAGGACAGTACCAGAGTTTGGTGTGAACAACATAAAGGATGGCTCCACACTGCCTTTTAACATCGGTTCAGGCTGGTGGTTTAACAGTGTGGGGAATATTTGCTTGGCACACTTGGGGCCCCATAGCTGAGCATTGTTAAAAATGCCAAACCTACCTAAATATTTTTGCTGACCATTTCCATTCCTTCATGGCCACAGTGAGCCCATCTTCTGATGGCTAGTCTCAGCAGGATAGTGGGCCATTATATAAAGCTCAAATCATCTCAAACTGTTTTTTTTTTTTTTAAACATGAGTTCATTGTACTGCAGTGGCCTAAACATTCACCAGATCTCAATCCAATAGAGCTAATTTGGAATGTGGTGGAACAAGAGAATTGCATCATGGATGTGCAGCTCACAAGTATGCAGCAACTGTATGATGCTCTCATGTAAACACTGACCAACATCTCTAAGGAATGTTTCCAGCACCTTGTTGAATCTACACCATGAAGAGTTTGAGTGGCTAAAAGGGGAACTCCACCTGGTACTACAAAGGAGTGCCTAATAGAGTCTCTAATTAAAGTGTAAATACCAAAACAACGAAACCTTAATATGATAAATACATTACAAACATTGAATGATTAACCAAGAATGACACCTGGGTGCAAAGTAACATACATCATAGTAATCACTTAACCACAGGTATTTGGTTTTTATGATTGTGGGAGGCCAAAACTCTTATCATACTTGAAACCTGTTTAATTGTTCAGCTCTAATCATTATTGATGGCATTATTATTAACATAAAAAAATAAAATTGTCCTAGCAAATGCGTTTTATTGTGCATTGGGAAAATAACAGTTGGCTTAATGATTGAGATCGTGCTGTCCTTCACAAGCAATAACTCAAACTGTAAATCTGGAATTATTACCTCCGCCAAGGAGGTTGTGTTTTTGCCGGTGTTTGTTTGTTTGTCTGTTTGTGTTCAAAATAACTTTAAAAAGTTATGGACAGATTTGGATAAAATTTTCAGGAAATGTGTGGAATGGGATAAGGAACAAATGATTAGATTTTGAGACTGATCTGGATCACCATCCAGAGCCAGGAATTTTTTAAATGATTCTTTAGCATTGCGAGATGGGACAATTTTTGGCATTTGTGCATATAACTACACAAAAAACCTACCTTGGCAGAGGTTTGCGCTCTCCGAGTGCTTTCTAGTTATTAATCTTATTAGTTTTCAACTTCTGTAAACTGTGACATCAGCTGGCATTTGAAACAAAGCAGATATTTAATTTGTTTAAAGGTGTTATTTGTAATTCTAAAATAATTGTCTCTGTAATCTGTTATTTTCTGACGCAAGCAATACATGTTTCCGTACATTCATTGCGCTGAAGGACTTCACATTTTTGTGTTTCATCCGTGGAAGAGACAGACATCTCTACATAGAAACCGCTAAAGACTTTAAGAGCGAAATTACTCCAAAAATGAAATATTACAAGAGTTGAGATTATCTGAGCTCAAAGCCAGTACTAGTACAGTGTGAATGATGAGGCCTATACAGTAAGATGCTGTATTTTCAGAGGGCACCTTGTTTCTAAAGCTTTTATTCTGTTACATGATGCAGAGAAAAGATTAAGGTCTGGTTCAATAAATGCTCAATCCCTTATAGGTACAGCACACAACAAACCCTTCAATGTCTCCCTCCTTTTAGTATTGACTGCAGAAAAAAATCTTATTTGCTGCTTTCATTGTCAACACCATATCTCCAGCTTACAGGAACCATTAAATATTGGCTTTGGTTGACTTCATGAGTATTGATATTTTCAAGTGTTCTTTAAGTGGTCGTGAAAAAAAAAACTTAACAAATGAAATGTACTTATTCAGTGTTGGCTTTTTTTTTACACATACCTGATCGGGATTTATTTTTCTTTGCAGGTGGTTGGTATCGTGATGGACATGTTCACTGATGTGGACATATTTAAAGAGGCAGTCGATGCATCAATAAGAGGGGTCCCGGTCTACATTCTTTTGGATGATTACCATCTGAAAAGTTTTCTCACCATGGCTGAAAACCAGGACGTAAAGATTCAACAGCTCAGAGTATGTGCAATTTGTGCAGTCTTTGTGACAAATTCAGCTGTTTGTTTTTAATTTATGATGCACCCAGAAGCACATTTGGCAAAGTAATGTAAAATTCTTTGGTGTTTTAGCCTGGTGTGCTTTTAATTTGAAACAAATAAAAATAGATAATATCAAAAGTGTTACAGGAGGGCATTTTTACACTCACGTAGGGCTGTCGCTTTTCCCAAAAATTAAACTTGATTGATTTTCGACACTTGTACTCAAATATTAGCATATACTAATTGAATAAGAAATCAGTCGATTATAGTATCATGCATTTCATTGTTTGTCAACTAGAAGCTGGCTACAGAAAACCTGGATGTTGTGTGAATGTGTGAGGGGAAATGGGTGTTTTTTACAGCCAAAATAAGCATCTTTACAGTCTGGTTCAGTATTTCCAGATTTGGACAGTTAAGGACATGATTGGCATTACTACAAGCCCCACACGGTGTATCTACAGCCTTAAATCCTGCCTCTGCTCACCCTCAGCAAGGCTGAATCCATGGACTTGCCTCTACAACATTCAAAGCCTCTTTTTGTGATCAACGACTGACATCATAATGGTTTTGTCCAGTAATTACAACATTCAATGGTAATATTGTTCATGTCTTAATTGAGCTTTTGTCAAGCCCCATCTTTTACATGAAGTGGTCTTTAATTGAGCCCAGCCCTCCTTCTTAACTTTTTCTATGTAAGACAAAACCTGTTGTTGCTGGCCTGTCCCCCATGTGAAACAATTGAAAATAACTCACTTTTTTTTTTTTTTTAGGCATTTTGTGCCTTTATTTATAAGTGAGAGACAGTGGATAGGCTTGTGAAAGGGGGCGAAAGAGAGTAGGTGAGGACACTCTGCAGACTGGCCACAGGCTGGATTTGCACCCGGGCCGGCAGAAGTATGTACAGTATATGGGTCGTGCCTGGTTGTTTACCACTCCAACAAACCAGCACCCCGAAAATAACTCACTTTTTGACTTATTTTTACTCATATTCAATGAATCCAATTCTTTAAAAAATGGCATGAGTAAAACAATGAAGACAAAACAGTAGGCTGTATTAGTATGACTCAAAACCTTTATAAAAGTGTCAAAACAGTTAAAATATTACCTTAGCTGTGTCATCTAACGTCAGCTGTTGGCATCAACAAAATGCTTATGTCATTTTGCTAACTATTCCTAGAACACCAAAGAGATGCATGATATTGGATTCTGCCGATATCTGATATGTTGATATTTCTGAACCCGTTATTTCAGATACCAATACTTATATTATTCACCAAGAGCACATAGTCTTTACTTTAAAGAAATTGACTTGTTATTTTCTACGTGACAGTTTATTTGTGTAAGGAACAGGTGTAAAACAAGGAAACAAACATTTATCTCTTAAAAAATCAAAACTTGTACTGTGCATATCTCTACCAAATACAAAGAGTATCAAAATGGTTTCTCCTACTTCTGAGTGTTGACAAGTTATCTTTCTAATTTTCATCACTTAAGTAACAGAAATAAGAGAAGAATTTCACCACAATGTAAATCGACACTGTCAACACAAAAGTTGTCTGACTGGAGTAACCTGGCATTGGCTGTTTTGATAAGGGGTTATCTTTATTTGACTGTTTGGTCAGTGAACCAATCAGAAAGCCAACAAAGTGTCAACTGGTACCAGTGCCATCGTTCATTCTGCTCAAACTGATCCAGTTCTTCAGATGTCTTACACAGGTTTTCAGCTGCAACAACATGAACATGTCACTCCTTAGATCTAAGCTGAAAAGGTATGATATGTTAAGTTGATCATTGAGGGTGATGATTGGCAGGCTTTTCATAGAGCCAAGTCACTTGTTTGTATTCCTGATGACTCTTAATCCTTATAATGCTGACTTAAGTCTCTTAACAAAATCCAAACATGGTTCTTCCAGTTCTAAGCGGATGAAATCTATTTATCTAGGCAAGAGATGTTAAATTATTCAAACACGCCCTGTCCATTAAGTACACATCACATGCCACCTTCCCCCACAGCAGCTCAGAGCTACAATAAATACATTTCAGATTCTTAGTGTGATGTAATCTGCCGGGTGCATCTGCTCCTCAGGTCTTTTTGAGCTGAATGAAATTGTTATTACTTCTCTGCTGTCATATTTTCTCTGAAATGTACCTGTCACTGCTCTGTCCGCAGAACATGAGGGTGCGCACGGTGAAGGGTCAGGATTACCTCTGTCAATCAGGAGCTAAATTTCACGGTGAAATGGAGCAGCGGTTTCTTTTGGTGGACAACCTCACCGCCATTTACGGCTCATACAGGTAAATAAAACTGAGGTACATGACGAGCTGTGGCTCAGATCACTGAGGTGTAAACTCAGGGCACTTATAAAGCAAACTGCTACATTTATTTTCACTCTGTAGAAAATGTCTGTCATGTTTGTCTTGTTGACTTCTTTTTGTAAAATTACATGTCCACTTTCACTTATATGCAACAACAAGTTTATAAAAGTTGGGACAGGATCATGTTTACCACACCGTTGCACTTTTTAGGCATCATGGGAACTGATGAGACCAACTTCTGTAATTTTGGGATGGAATGTGATATAATCCTAGCATCATGAAGGATTTCCTATGTTCAGCGATAAACAAAGGCTGTGTTCCAAACTGCCTACGACATGCTACTAACTTCTGATTCTGGTCTTAAAAACATAATTAAATAAACAGTTGCTTACCAAATGGCTAGCTTTACTAAATTACCATCCATGTATTAACTGAAAAAAAACTTGCCAGTGTTTTATTCCAATTTTCATGATTTTTACAACTAAACTTTTATGTTAGATGTGTAACATTTACGTTGCTGGAAAATTCCAGTAATGCCAAGATTTAAATCACTTTGCCATTTACAGAATTAATGTTAAAGCTAATAGTCCTAGGGCTGTTACAGTGGATATGTAGCCATCCGCCATTTCCAAACAGTACACGTGGTAGACTAGTCTGATGCATACTGCCAATTTTTCCCCAATAGTAAGACAGGGTATTGTTTGCATGCTGCAGATTACACAAATGTATGCATACTACATGTTATATTAGTATGTGTGCACAGTTTTCAGTTCACTGACAACCTAAGTTAATTTCAGATGGGTTTTCATAAAAGACTGCATTTATACAAGAGACACTTTCTTTCTTGTCAGAACCTATGAGGTCAGACTTTAAAAATAATCATTTAAATACTTTGGTTTTATTATTAATATATAGATTTATATAGATTTTTTTCTGATTAGTATGTAGGCTATTTCTAGGCCTCTCATTTTTGGGGGTTTGTGTTAGGACTTTAATGATGAAAAGATGTACTTAAAACTATAACAAACCCCTGCACATTTTCTGAATTTGCTGATTTTCTGAAGGCCATATGGGAGGCCGTACGGGGGCCTAATGTGGCCCCAGGGGCAGCTTTATGCTTCCTGCCATGTGACCATTGTACATTAACAATCCCTACATGGTTTAAAAACGGTTAAGCCCTACCCTAAAAGGATTTCTAAAAAGTAGTTTGAACTGAATATAAAATTCATAATTTGAAATATCTCTGAAAATTCACTTTGATCAAAAAATAAGTCTATTCAACAAGACACACCAAAATATCTCAAAAAGTGTTGTACTACAAAGTGGCTGTCTTTGGTTAACAAAACTTTTTTGTTTGTATTTACAGATTTGCTTGGTCATTTGAGAAGATCAATCTGAGCATGGTGCAGGTCATCACAGGGCACCTGGTGAAATCCTACGATGAGGAGTTCAGAACCCTCTATGCTCGCTCCAAGGTTCCTGCTGAACTGTGCCCCCCAGAGGGACTGTTCCAACGCAATGGGTCATTTGGTCGCCAGATTTTGCAAAAGTCTCATTCTGCCCAAAAGATCGAGCGCAGGGACCAGCTGAGACACACACTTGACACAGTGTATAGAAAGACCTGTGAGAGAAATCTGGGCACGAGAGACTTTGAAGACAGGCTCCTTGAAGAGGACCCCAAAATTAACAGGCCTTTAATGCAAAATGGGATAACTAGTCCAAACCTTATGTCCACACAACAGTCCTTGGAGGCTGCAAACTTTTTGAAAAGGCACAGCTACGCCGGTGAGAGGGACAATGGATTACCACCACAAAACATTCGACCAAGAGGGAGCAACTGGAACATCGCTAGAGATACAGGAAATGGTTTCAACAACTACCCCATGGACAATCAGCTGCAAGTGTCACAAATCTACAGGGGTCAACACAGGCGCCAGTCTTACGGCGGCAATGACAAACAGGCTGTGTCTGTCCAGCAGACCATGCCCTCACTGGAGAATACGTCCAAGGTGTTCATGCGTAATTTAAGGATCGAGACCTACCTCAAAAATCCAGACGCCCCTTATGGGGAATCATGTGAATATTTAGACCATGAACCATCAGACAAAGCCAACTCCTTCATGCAAGGGAGAATGAGGGCTTCACTTGCATTCAGGTCAACAATACCGGAGCAAATAGAGCCCAACAGGCCTATAAACAGCCCCTCTGCAGTACAAAGCCCTCCTGCTCATTACTCCTCAATGCAATGGAATCCAACAACACCAACAGAAAACAGAAATAGTCAAGACAACTTCATGGCAAGGAGAAAAAGTCTGCAGATTCTGGAAGACAGTCAGTGTACGCCAAGCTATGGAAGACAGAACTCGCACCACATGTATCTGGGCCTCAATAGACCTACAGGTGGACACATGATGACAAGTCCAGATATCATGAATGACAGCTGGAACAAGAGGCACAGTGTGGCAGATCCAAGGTCAAACACTGAGTATGCACGCGAACCTACATCCACAATGTATGGAGCTTATACAAGGATGCAAGCAAACAGAAGCACTACAGGCATCAATGCACAGAATGGATTCGTGCCAAGTCTAAATGAGGACCAAAGGTCTGTTTCTCATTATGATGTCAAGAGTATCACAAGTACTAAGAGTTCCAATTGGCAAGAGACGCCGTCAAGGACTGTCTCTGCAGTAGAGCTGGAGCTGAATGATAAAGATTCATCAGGAAAATCCCACAGCATCGGCTCTAATCATTTTCTGAAAAAGAGCTCCAAGAAATTAAAATCACTGTTAAACATACCAGAGAAAAAGGAGGGTTCGATGAGTAACTTGGAAACACAGAGCTGGAAGTCGGGCACGAGCACAGACACTTTAACAGGTGTGGGTGAGGAGGAGACGTCAAGTGAAGTAGGGAGGCGTCAACATAGCACAACAAGCTCTACCAAGTCCCCGTCAGGACAACGGAGAATGCAGCCAGAGGTGGACCATCTCAAAACGTCAAAGCCACGTTTTGGAACAGAGGAGCAACGAAATCCACTGCAGAACTCGCGTCCCAGCACAACTGCTTCTGCCGTTCTCGAAAAGAGCATGAGGCCTGGCGCTGACTCGGGGAGCTGGAACAAAGAGCGCAGTGTAGAGTCTCGTCTGTACAGCAGATTCGAACCTTTCAGTGCGCTGGAAAAGAAGCACACTCTGCTCTCTTCACATGGCTTAGGACAATCTCAGGAGAAAAATAAAGGCCTGCCAAAAGTAGGATTTGATACTGATCACAGCTTCAGGGCAGCACGAGGACCCCATGAAAATAAGCTGGAGAAGTTCTTTCATCGAATGGGAAACCTCATTAACAAGAAGTAGTGATCACTACACAGACTTAAACTGCAGACATTACTCGCGTGGATGCTCAGGTTTACTGTTGCTAACTCACAATGTTTAGGGCTGTATTCTGAAATGCCTACCACACCAGCAGAACATACTGATTAGGCCAAAATGTAGAATGTAGATGGCAGTGTGCAGATGAGGGATGTTCCAAGGCAAACAATGTCCAGTGAGGCTAGTTTTAAGTTTATATCATCGTCAGAAAAGAGTCAAGCCTGAGCACCATCTATAACATTGGATCGAAGCTTTAGCAGGTGAATGTTGTGAGGCTGGTTGGCAAAGAGTGCGTTGCCGACATTAGCACTGCTGGTAGGGATGCAGCTAAAGATTGCCTCTACAGTTGGCTAGTCACCAACGAATGAAATTATTATTTAACTAGTCAGATAGTGTTTTGTGTTATTATTTGATGGCTCTTATTGAACTGTCATCTCTTAAATTTGACAAATGTCTTTCAAACTCAATCGATGGCAGTTCAATAAGAGCCATGTGCACGTTTTATATCAAGACATATTTTTGCTCTAAAGATAACCAGTGTTTATTTAATATGAATTACTTTGTTATAAAGTAGAGTAGAGTAGGGCTAAACAATTCGGTAAATGGTAAATTGACAAGAGCTTATATAGTGCTTTTCTAGTCTCTTTGACCACTCAAAGCAGCTTTACACCACAGGACACATCTACCCATTCACACCCATTCACTCTCACATTCACTCACTGACAGTTGGAGTAGCTATACTAGTTGTCCATCAGTATTAGCTAACACAGTCACGGCAGTCACCACTGACGCAGCAGTGGAAGCAACTTTGGGTTAAGTGTCTTGCCAAAGGAAACATTGCCATGTGAAAGCCAGAGCTGGAATGCGCCACCAACTCTACAGCAATCATTTTAAGATTGCAATTGCAATGTAAGCATGATCAATAGTTTTACTGCAGGACATGCAATGTCAGTCACATGATTTAAACAGAATCATCCTGCCTTTGCATGTTGTGTGATGGAAAGCAAAACTACCATTTTTCTTTTTTCTTTGACTATTTACAATAGAAGTCTGTCTTATGTCTCCATTTGTAGACCACAGTGCATGCAGAATTTTGTGTAAGCTGCACAAAAAAATAACAAGCTACAAGCTATAAGTACTAATAGTTTGCAGAGAAACTGTCAGCGATGCAGAAAAGCAATGAGGTGAGACAAGACCACCTATTGCAGGTGAGCTTTGTGAAGTTATTTGTACTAAAGCAGGGATGGCTGTTTCATATATTACCATATATTCAAACAAACCATGCCGAGAGCCACAATCTTAGTGAGAAAACATCTTATACCTTATGGAAACAAACCAAAAAACATCTCAGCCAGGCCCAATATACTCCAAAACGATAACTGACTGGCAATGACACTGCAGACGACTGTCAAACACCGTATGTAGGGGTAAAAGAAAACTATACTCTACTGCACTTGGTGTTAAACAGCTTTGTGTGGTAGGCAGTTTTGAATACAACCATTGTTTGTATAGCTGATCTTAATTCTGCGTTTACTTTGGAAATGTTTACATTTCGATCTTTGCCTTTTATTTTCTATAGATGCACTACTGACTACTATTGCACAAAGAATAATTTATGTGAAAACAAAAAGCAGGGCTTAAGACATAAGAGTCTTAATCTATTGCTTTTATACTGTCTTCATATCTGTCCTCAGCTGGCGTCAACATGTGGTGAAAAATTTTAATGCTGTCAACAAATCATGCAGGAGCTGTGCCAACATGTCAAAGACACATGCAATCAATTTCTGCAGAGCGTCTGCATACCAAGGTGATGTTGTTATGATACATAAAGGATCACTGCACACTGTGGTGATCAACTGAAGGTGAGGGTGACGCAAGCTAACCACCACTCTATGTTATGAAAACACACCAGTATGCCGACTCGTTCTTCATGCTAATGTTTCACTCAGAGGTTTGTTTTTTAAGTGTTATGGGGGTTGCAATAATTTTGTATAAAGAATTTTGTATGTCAATAAATTTTTACAACTTTTTCAATGAGACTTATAGAACATAAAGCTCACCTCTTTTCTTCAGTCTTTTCAAACCTGTGTGATTGCATAAGAATTCAGTAGTGACATTCCCTTAGCATCATAACGGTAGGCTACCTGTGCAAGCAGGTAACCTTAAAGCAAAAGTCAATAAGTCCCATAGTACAATAAGCACAATAAAGACTAAATACCTACTCTGTCCTCATGGCCACCTGTAGAAGATTCAATTGCTCTCTCTCTTGTTCTCAAGGTGTCAACCTTCAGAGAAGATAAGAAAAGACACCCTTTAGTATAAAAGGCATACACATTGATATGTTGTTAAAGTGTTTATGCTGCATTTTTTTCATTACTGCTGAGCACTTGGGTTTAATGACCCTGTGTGAGCAAACAATGTTTTTCTGCCTAAAGCAGCAGTTTGAAGCTCTACTCAGCCGCACTGATTGTTGTTGAGTTATGAAAGTTAAAGTGCGACTAAACTCCAGAGCTCTGGCTGAAGTGCATCTTCCCTGAAAAGTCAAAAATGCCACAGGGACAGGGTTAGGAGATGGAGGCACTCAATCCTTCATGCTCTTGGCATCAGCCACAGCATCACACAGGCTGCGCTAACTTTGTGTATTTGATCACTGGCAATAATATCATAACCAGCAATGCAGACCTGCAGGACCAGGGTTCCCACACAGTTTTAACAATCAAATATAAGCCTTTTTTTAAAGACATTAACTCTAATTTCTTGCTAAATAAATACTATTGCTAAGCACAGGTGTGGGATAAATATATTCACATTTAGTAAAAACAATAAAAATGTTTTTTTAAAGCACCCCTTAATAAAGGGACTAAAATAAAAAAATATATTTCACTAAAACTGTATTCCTGCACAAAGCAAACTTTTTGGAAAAAGAGAAATTGTGGCAAAAGAAAAAGGTGAATGAGGGATCTGGAAGAATCTACCTCGAGGTGCTTTTCAATTGTTTTTCCAACCATATAAGTTAAAAACCCAAGATATTCAGTTATTAACATGTATCCAACTGACACACAGTGGAGCCCAAAGTGCTTCCAGGTGACATCCTTCAGATGTTTCAGGGTTGTTGTTGTCCACTCGGAGTGACTTTGCCTGTTCTCCATTTCCTCGAAGTGTCTTCTTCGTCCGTTGGTTTCCAGCAGACTCGATGCAGCTGTTGCTGAGGTCAAGAGGGCACTGGCCAAACAGGTTGTAAAGTTGAAAGGTTTTGCTTATTTTATTAAATTACCTTGGATTTCCTTCAGGATCAACAAAGTTTTATCTGTCCACACAAACTAAGAGTTTCAGATCAATTATTGGTTAAACTCCAGATATGAAACCAAAAAGTAATTGAAAAGTCAGTAAATAAAGTACTCTTTTTCTACATTAAGCTACTTTAAGGTTTTACTACAGTCCATGAGTTCCTTCTTGTAAGTTTTCACTGCAGTGAAAGAATCACGGTAAAACGGCAAGATACTTTTGAGTTCAAAGAAAAACAATGAGAAAAACCTTAAACTTTTTAGCATTCTTTATATTAATCCTGGGATTGTTTTTAAAGTACTTGTGCACCCATATCTATTTTTGCAGCTATAGCTGAGTTTCATTTGAGTAAAAGCTTTACATTCTCGTAATCTATTTTCATGTCTAGGTAAAAATCCCCAAGCATAGGCCTACAAATAGATACAAAACAGTATCTTAATACATCAATCATGTTTTTGTATCATAAAGCTACTTCTTAAATCTAAAAAGTTGAGCTAAAATTGTTACACAAGTTTGCTGCGGAGCAGAAAAGCATAATTAAGATAGGCTATTTTTAACTTGCAAAGAACTTAAAACGTGTGCTTCAAAAACACAACAAATTAAGCTTGTGCTGCCTTATTAATCAAATTTAAAACACATTGTTGTTATCAAAGAGGTTGTTTAAATGTGATTTTGTTTGTTTCTCCTCACACACAGCAGCACAGTCACCTGTATTTGTCACTGTTAACGTGGCTAACTTCTGCAATCTGTAGCAAGTCAAAACTTGACAGGGTGACGCACCTTACCGTCTGTCCTTCCTTCATTCAAGAGGCCTTTAAAACAATGCAACATACTGGACACCAAAGCAGATGAAATAAGCACATCAAAATGCTGTTTGTACAAATCGGATGAATGTAAAAGTCTTTTTGTGCTTCAGAGAAATCTTTTTGTCTTAAATTCTTCACTTAAATCCTTACATTCCACGGTCTCTACTCTACACTGGGCTTGCTGCCGTGAGCCAATGGGCTTAAGCTAACAACGAAATGGTAGGATTTCACACTGGTTTCGTTCAGGGGTCCGGGGGGACACACTTAATAGGCAGCTGCTCATAAAGAGAATGAGATGTTCTGATGCTGTGGACTTTTCTTGTTCATTGAAGTGCTCTATCACAAAAAGGAGACATGTTAAATCTAATAAAGGGCTTACAACGTTTAAAAAGCAGAATATGGTCTTTTTCAGATAAATTATTTAAAGATAACATTTTTCTTTCAAAAAATAAACATAAATGTTTCTCTAAGGCAACATCTCACAATGGATTTTACATTTGGTTGATTTGCAGCATTTGTGGTTGAGGTTTAAAACTTTGAAAGACTTCATTTAATGTAGGAATTTATCAAGTAAACAGAATTCTCAGAGTAGATTTGTCTTTTAAAGTGACATATCAAATGGTGCATTAATGTGAGCTTCATACATTATCTAGGCTGTCAGTTGTTCAGTTGTGTTTTACAGGACTGAATTCACATTAAAAATCTGCAGCCTAATTAATAATAATAATAATAATAAACTTTATTTGTATAGCACTTTTAAAA
The DNA here is from genome assembly GCA_037902135.1 of Cetoscarus ocellatus. Taxonomy (NCBI): domain Eukaryota; kingdom Metazoa; phylum Chordata; class Actinopteri; order Labriformes; family Labridae; genus Cetoscarus; species Cetoscarus ocellatus. The sequence goes on along the minus strand of JBAMNC010000019.1, from coordinate 858,761 downwards.
ACAACGGTTTACAAAGTGCTTTGATAGCAGGCAGGATTATAAAGTCAGTAAGGCACAAGAACTTAAGCACAACAATCATTTAAGACATACACAAAAGGCAAAATGAAATTGAGAGAATTCCACGAAACATGAAGGAAAACTTAAACCCCAAAAAGTAGGCACAAGAAGCCAGGCCCAGTCACTGGACATGGACACAGACGAGGCCCTGATCCCATGGGGCCAGAGACACACCGCACCACACCAGGATACAGCAGCACACAAGAGGCAGAATGACTCCAAGTGCGGCTGCACCCTGAAGGTGCAAACTAACATGCACGAGGGCCATGTCCAGTGACTCCAGCCCATGACTCAAAGGCCCTTTCCACCTGTCTTAAGAGCCAAGACAATACAAGAACCCTGCTACATAAAATGAGACCATGAGGACCAAAATAAAAGCTAAAAACAAAACAAACATAAAAAGACAATAATAAAATAATAGAATAGAGATAATAATAAACAAGAGGTAGAACAATAAAGCAACAAGCTTAAAAGTTTTCTATAAAAAAATTAGGAGTATAATGTAAGGTGAAGCAAAACTAAAACAATCTGACTTAAAAGAAAATAAAGACACCACAACACAACTGATCAAGTGTTCTGAACTGAAATTCTGCAGCTTCATTATTTGACAGACCAGAAAACAGATCTGAGGGGAGGAAAAACTGACTCAGTAAATATCAGTGTGAATGATGGATCATTATGTGCTGCCAAAGGGGTGGACCAGACTAACTGACTTAATAATCCTCCTGTCGGTGGAGTGCCCTGATTATGAAATTAAAATTCATTCAGAATTGCCGTTTAGGCTTTTGATTGTTTTTATCATAATTACCTTCTCAGACGGGAAGATGATGTTTTTGTTTATTTAGTAATTTGCAAGTTTAAGATCTGATGCCACCATGATGAATTGTTGCAGATAAGGCTTAGCAATGAAACGCACAGTACTTGTCATCGCAACAGTGCAAATGACACTTAAGAAGCAATAGATAAAATAAAAATTAGCTGTATATAATTAGGGATGCACAATGTCACCAGTTTGATATCAGTATCAGCACATTATTGCTTTAAAGCTAAATATTGGTATCGGCAGATGTGAAAATTTCTGCCAATATTTTCTGCTGATATCTTTGCCTTATACTTTGCATCAACGTTGTGGAGGTTTTTTTTTTTGCATATTATTGTTAATTTGAGAGTATAAGCTTCCAAAATAGGGTGGGTTTTCTGTCAGCAGGTAAGAAAGTCAGTGTTTTAGCTTTTAAAGATTAACTTTACTGTTACTGTATAAAAATTATTTTACATTTAACATCAGTGTAATCTAAAAAGAATCGCTTTCAGTCATTTCTATGTACCAGTATTGATATCAGTATAGGCCAAAAAAAATTTGAAATATTAGCAAAACTCCAGTATTGTGCAACCCTACATTTAATGTGAGCTTCCTCATATATTTCTCCCATGTGTACAACAAGTAATGTCGGAATGAAGAGAGACTGCAGCATGGAGCATCTCATCAGGAAGAAAGGATGATCTGCAGCAGCTTTTTCTTCTTAAACACGAACCTTATAATTCTGTTGTTATAAACGGTTTGTATCAGTCGTCAAGACAGTGCTTCTCTACCCTATTACTGTTTTAATCTTGTCTGCAGTGAGAATAGAGAGGAATGTAAAACTTTTTAAAACATACATGATCTGCACAGTGTTGCTGCTACCTCAGTGTTTTCATTACCTAAATATTGTGTTGTTTTAACAGTAAAATCTAAATGGTAACACTGATTAAAGTGCATGCAGCTCAACATCACTGAGCCACCGTATTTATCTCTCTCTCTTCGGTTTAGTAGAAGAAGCATCCAAGCATTGCCATGTATCAAAAATAAAATCATGAACAAACAAAAACACTTATAAAAGGAAAACTAGTTTAAGTTAAACAGAGGTCTAGAGGGAGTTACAGGTTTTACTGGAGAGATGTTAAAGAGCATTTCCTCAGCACTATCTGTGCGTGTCAATGCAAAACCAAGAGGGGTATGTTTTGCCAGCCTTGTTAGTGTCTTTGTTTGATTGTAAACAGACAAACTCAATAAGATCACAATGGATTTCTATGACATTTCCAAGTCACGAGAAAGGAGTGATTATATTTTGGTGGTGATCTGAGTCCGAATGCAGATCCAGGAATTTTCTAAAGGATTTCTTTACAGTGTGAGATAGGGCAGTTTTCCACATTTTTTGACAATAACTTGCCTGACAGTGTCATAAATGCTTTGGTAGGGGTTTGTGTTCGCCAGGGCACTTCTACTTTGAATTCTTTCCAAACATTTATGATACAGACGCCCCTATGTGCAGAAGTAGCACTTGATGGTTGGATGTGATGTTCAGCACATAGGTAGAGGCGGGCATGATGAACACTATAAACAGGCCAGAGCTGTTGAGTAGCACTAAGCCAAAAATGTACAACCATTAAAACAAATGTCTGTTTTGAGGGGGTTTGAGAGTATCACTCCTTCAAGGAAATGTTCTAAAATAATCTAATTACCACCATCTGACAGAGACAAAGTGATCAAGAATCGACTGTTCAGCAGTGATGCTATGAATACAAACAAGATAATCAATATGATCAAGTGAACCTGAGTTTGGGGTGCTGGTTTGACGTAGTGGAAAGAAACCAAGCCCGGCCCATATATTTGCTTCTGCCAGCCCAGGTTTGAATCCAGCCTGTGGAAAGGTTGCAGAGTGTTATCCCCTACTCTCTCACGCCTCTTTTCTCAAGCCTATCCACTGTCTCGCTCTCCTGTCAATAAAGGCACAGAATCCCCCCACCCCACCCCCACGATAGATACGATCAGTATTATTCACTTTGCTGACAGAGGTCATAATCTCCTGCCTGATGCCTGTATCTGCACTGAGAACTTCCTGCACAACTATCACAACTCAGTTCAGGTCTATTAATCCACTGACACAGATTGTGAAACAGTCATTTAAAAGGAAAAAACAAGAAAGTTTAGCTCTAATACCAATACACTTGTCTACACATGTCTATTATCTCAAGAATTATCATCATCATGCTGAACTGTGTAGTCGCACATTGCATTTTTCCTCATATCATGCAGGCCTTGTCGCAGGTTAGTAGCCATCCACTGCCCTTTAATTACCTGAAGCAGGTCTAGTAATGAAACATTTAAAATAAGCTCTCTAAATGAAAGTTCAACAGTGTCAAGGGAGTTCAACTAAAAGTTCAAAATATCTGCCAAAATTTTCCTGAGGCTTGTTAATTATGGAGAGAATTTTGAAAAAGGGCAAAGTTAATCATTTCAAAAGCTTTTCCAATCAAAATCTAAGAGGCCCTGATTCATGGCCTAATTAACTTTTATTAAATCTATTACGAGGAATGTCGACAGAATTCTAAAGATCTGGATCTCAGGAGAATGATGTAAGATTAGCAACTCCTGTATTTATATGCATGTCAGTACATGAACATAACCTCCCTGTTCCTTATCAATATTTTATCAGATCTTTGCATGCAGCTAAAAACCCCCAGGGATAAACAACAAGAAACTCATCTGGTCAAATGCTCCATTTCTGCACGATACTCCCTTACTTCTGTGTAAAACATGATCATTCATCTCAGACTATATTTCAAGTTTACTTTCAGTTTAAGATTTTCTCTTCAGTTTGACCTGAATCAAACTTTATCCAGAACTCACCCCCACAGCCCGGTGAGATGGTCTGTGGGATTTCAATTCTTCCTGATATCTCACACTTAATGAGACGCGCAGGCAGGAAGTGTGAAGTTATGTGTAAACATGAGCTCTCAGCACTGAATGAACAATGCTCCGACTGTGACGGGGCTGCAAGAGAGACTGAATCACTGATGATAAGCAAAGATATAACAATGATTTAATTAAGCACGAGAGACTGCTGTGATGTAGGAAGTTTCACTACGGTCCTCGACGACTGCTGCTTACAAGAATGATGAGGAGGAAGGCCATGAAATGGCTAAGGATTGGAATTAAAAAACAATTCCAGTTAATAATAAAATAACAACTTACTTAAGGAAAAATTGATAGTATTCATGCTTAACTATTCCCTTATCAATTCCTCTCACTGTGCTCTGTATGCCTTGTAAATCAAGGCCATCATGCTCTAAAAAGAGGCAACAGAGAGATTAGAGATGTAGTCATGGCAGACAGGAGACAGAGGTACTTTACATTGGGGATAAAATTTTACACAAAATGACGCTAACTGCACAATATCCAGTGTCATTGTTATTTTAGGCAAGGGTGAAAACATCAGCAACAGCTGCAGCAAGCATCCCAGCATTAATATACCAGCAGTGCCATGTGTTCAGTGTTGTTGTCACTGAAGACCTGTGTAAGCACAATCCACAGGAATCAATGAGGGAATCAATTAAAAAAAAAACTATAAGAGGAATCAATAATGACATTAATGTCAATAAAATGTTACCAATTCTCATCCCTAGACTAATGGCAAGAATATATAAAACAATATACATTCCTACAAAAGAATGACAACATGATATACACTCATTAGTACTCCCGTCTAACTGCTTAAATATAAAATAGCTAGAATATAAAATAAAAAAATAAAAAAATAGCTGAATATAAATATAATATAAATTTAAAATAAATAAAATAAATATAAAATAGCTGAAAATAGCTAATATGACAATCACAAGGCAGGAGCACAATGCATTTGGTCAGCATGACCTGATGGAGTTTAACTGAGGATCAGAATGTGGAAGAAGTCTGAGTGTTTCATGAACTGCTGATCTACAGGGATTTCACACAAAAATCACATCTAGGACTCACAGAGAATGGTCTGAAAAAGACTAACTATCCAGTGAGTGGCAGCTCTCTGGGTGAAAATGCCTTCTTGATGCCAAAGGTCACAGAATAATGATAAGAGGGGTTGAAAGTGATAAAAGGTTAAAATAGCTTAAGTAAGCACTCACTACAACAAATTGAGGCCGAGCAATACGGCCTAACACAAAATCTGATTTTTAACAAAAAGAAAATCAGTCTCTCATTTTTATTTATTTATCTTTTTACCTCTCAAAGGAGAAAAGCAAACTACAAATGACATCGAAATCAAACAAAGCTACAGTTTCCATGGGCTCACCTACTGTATATGACAGAAGAAAAAAAAAGATTGTAAAAACGTTGCCTGGTTGGATGAGTCTTGATTTTTTGCTGCAACATTCAGATGCTGGGGATGGTTGTTGATAACATGAAAGCATGGGGTGGGGGGTCCTGAAGTGATTTGAAAATGTGGCCCCGACTCAATATGCCCTCTCTCTTCAGGTCACTAAAAATGTTTTGGGGCTCTCACAGCAAATGCACAGTCACTGTTTTTTGAGGCATGACCACAAAACAGATTTTTGCCTCAGGATCTCAGACAGCTACAATATTTCATCAGAGATGTGTGGAGAAGCAGAGTCAGCCGAGCATTGAAAACTGATTGAACTTTTTTAAAGATTAAAGACTGTGGACGTGGAGGAGCTGAAACAGTGGTAACATTCAAGTCCCTGGGCCTCGTTATAACCTCAGCTTTAGACGTCTGCTGCTTGGTTTTTGGGTTACAGGGTGATTAAATAAATGAAAATAAGAAAATGACAAAAAGACTATGGATATTGTACTTTTAAGACAGTGCATAATAAAATCAAATAAATTAGAAGTATAAATAATAAAGCAATTAAATTAACAAGAAAAAAATAAAAGTAAAGGTGAAATAGTGGTGAAAATACTGAAGATGAAAGAAAATAATTAGAGGCATAGGTAAAATAAATTTAAAAAACAGGAGAAAAATAAATGTAAGTTCTAAATAAAATAATAATGAAGACAGTATGTAATACAATAACATTAATGAAGTGCAAATATAAAAAAATATTTGAATTAACAAAAGTACATTTATGAATGAAAAGTATGAGTAATAAATGAAAATAAATACAATTATATAATACAATAAAATGAGTAATAAATAAATGAAATAAATGAATAACAAATAAAATAAAGTGAACGACAATACATGAAATAAAAACTGAAGTGATTTTTAATAAATGAAATAGATGTAATAACTAAAATGATAAAAAAAAAATTATGAAGACTTGATTAAAATAATAAAGTCAAATAAACAGTATAATAATGGTAAACACAATAGCAATTATTATTAAGATAAAATATTTTAAATGATAAAATATTAAATAAAATTAATTAAAATTTGATTGAAGAGTACAGTACATATACAATTTAAACTAAAATGACAAAAATAATGAAAATGAAATTATGAAGATGCAAATAAAAAAAGATGGAGTACAGAAAAACAACAGAAAAAATAATTAATATGATGAAAATAAAAATTTATTGATTAAAATAACAAAGAAAAGAGAATAATGAGATCACAATAAAAAATAACCATATGATTATATAGAGTATGGGAAAAATAGTCCCACCATTAATTCTATAAATTTAGAGCAAAGATCAAAAATGATAGAAAAAAAATGAAAAAATGAACATTATAAATGTAATAAAAGTTAAAAAGGAAAAATAAAATTACAAATCTATTATCAAAATCATACAATTAAGAAAAAAAAATTGGATAGGAAATCGGGAAAAATATCATCACCTAATTAAGTAACTAAAGTAAAGATAAAATAATTTGAGAATAAATTAAGGAAATAAAGTTAATAAACAAAGGGTATAGACAAAAAAGAATGAAAACAATACCATAAAGAGTATAGGTAAAATAAAATAAATGAAGCTGAAGATGATATGATAATTAAATTAATAACACATTATAAATAAAGAGTACAGATAAAATAATGATGAAAATAATACAAAACTGACATAAAATAAATGAAAAGTGCACCTACACTTCACCTACACTTTTGAGAATTCTTGAGATTTTTTTTGTGAACTTGTGCTCTACAAGTAAAGACTGATTTACTGATTGAAATGCTACACACAAGCAAAAACAAACACAAACAGGAGATGGACACTATGGTAAAAATGCCTAAAAAAGGGGGTGACACATTAAACGGTTCAAAGTGCTGGTGTGAATTCTAAATTCTAAATTCTGACATTGTGAGGACACTTAATCGAAGCATTGATGACATACCCCGTCTGAATTCTGTTAGAATGTATTCTGTTTCTTCAAATACTCGACTGATACTCAACTTTCCATCTTAAAACAACACAAACATCCACCCAGCACAGCCCTGACATCAGATGATGCAACACAACTACAAGACCCCCTGCTCCTCCTCCACACTTTCTGTTCCACATACTCTTTGGTCTGCAAACTTGGGTTCAAAACAAAGCATGTAGTTGAACTTTTGATACACCTAAGGCACATCTTCCACCCCTGCAGAGCTAGATGATGCTGTGTGCATGCTAATGAGTCCGCCCCAATGAGGATTGTTTGAGTTTCACCTCTGGGCTGAATGTGACATGACTGCACAGCTGTCACATCTGTCAGACAGGAACAAACCTGCAGTCTCTTCAAATCCATTCAGAGGACAGTTTTTTAAACTGGTGAGACTGTGTCATTCTGCAAAAGGAATATTAGCCTCATGTTATTCATGCTGTTGCTTAATTTGCTTGAATATTAAACAGATTCAGCTTGTGAACCACTTATTAGTCATTAACTGATAGAATTACTCAGATATGGGAGCATAAGAACTCTTCAAATTTCAGAAGTCAAAGAAGCATTTAAAATAAAAAGCATTATCCTATCAACGGGGGTTATGTGATAGTTAATCGTTGATTCCATGTCTTTGATCTGTTGCACACAGCCTCTGAAAGACTTTAATTATAGAAATGGTCCTTGGAGAACTTTGAAGATTTACAAAACATTTCCTGGCTGCAAATAAATGAAAGTAATAAGTATTTAAAGTCCTGATATCAGGGGTGTGTACTGGCAAAGATCAGGCAAAGACCTACATTGATACAGGGGGAATGATACATCATATCAAGATTAATTACAAAGCAATGTCAATTAACTTTTTGAAATAGTAATTTCTTTATTGTATTAAGAACTATCAACAATAAATGCTTAGTATTGGGGGCGGGGGTTCGTACTGGGACATGTTGCTAGAAAAACATTGCCAGTAAAATCATTGTTTTTCTATGTAACAGAGTGCCAGCCAGGCCTTTTTCTCCACCAGCGGTTTTTGTGCGCACATGAACTTTAAAAAAATGATTAACCTTTCTGAGGAAGGTGCAGAGTCACAGTTAGCTAAAGCAGACATAAACTAGAAAAGCACTCAGAGAGCGCGCAGACCTCTGCCAAGCACCTCAGTTCCAGCAGTGCCTGTCCCTGTAAAAGATACAATTCTGGATTACCAGGTCCAGAATAGTGCCAGGATCTTGACCAAACTCAGCACATACATGGAGGTTGTTATTCTGTATGGACACAACAAGATTTGGGAACATCACTTAATATTTTGATTTTATATGAATTACTGAATGTCGTCAATGGGATTTCCCATTATAAAGTTCAATGTTTTTTTGTGACATCAATCTGGATCGGATCCAGATGAAATTTACCTTGATGATAAAGACATGGACCCCATATTATCCTGTAAAATTGGAAGGGAATCCGTTAAAAATGGTAGAGATATGGGTTTTTTTATTACAATTTTTTTAAAAAATTGAAATCCACCAGATTTTAACTTATGGGATTTTTTTAAATTACAGGATTTTTTTTTTGCATCCAGACAAATATCTGTATCACCACCAAAATTTAATGGCTTCACCCTTGGACCAAACCACACCTCTGGTAAAAATTTTCATGTACATCCATCCAATAGTTTTTCCGTAATCTTGCTAACAGACAAACAAACACACAAACATACCCTCCCTGGCCGAGGGAATTCTCAGCCTCAGGACTTCTCCCTCAACCCCCTGTACGGGTCCATATAGCTGCCTGAAACTGCTTGCACCCCTTGGTCACTCTGAATAGACCTACAAGTGTGACTACCAGACAACTGGCAAACCCAGTGCAGAGCACAGAGTCAAGCTGGGCTGAAATAACCAATTACCACAGAGCACACTGGTCAACCAATTAGAGAGGACTGCCCCATATGAACTGGAGGCTTAAACTGGTAGGAGCTCCTCAAGAATGTCTCAGACAGAATAAGAATAGAGGTGGATCAGGGTTACTAAGTATGTGAAAACTAGAAGGTTTTTTGAACATTAGTGGTTTGAACATAATCTAGCAGACAGTGAAATTGAAGATAAGAAACCCTATAAATATTTAGACCCAAGCTGTTCGTTGAAGCAGGCTGCAGAGATGTTTTTTTCACTTCTACCAAAGAGTTAATGATTATGCTCGCATTTGTCTGTTTGTTAACATATACCTGGAAAAATTATGAACAGATTTTGACTAACTATTTTAGGAAATGTTGGTCATGGCACAAGGAAGGCGTGTTTAGATTTTAGTGGTGATCCAAATACTGATCTAGGGTTTTGTTTTTAAAGATTTGATAACATTACTTAACAGGACCAACAGTGTCAGAAATGCCTTGGCAGAGGGTTTTGTTTTTCCTGCATTTTTTTCACAATTCCTATTCAACTTTGTTTTTCAGCCGTAGAGACTGACGCTTGGTAAGAGTTGATAATTGGTTGAAAATTTGGCTGACACCAACAAAGAAAGCAGTCACCAGGAATAGTGCATTCAGGATCCTAATGTTGTGAATCTTTCACATATCCTGAGAACTCAACAGCCCCATATCTACAAGGAAATGGCACAGTCCAAACACAGAAACATCAACAAACTTACCCAAATACAAGGATAAGCCAAGCTGTCAAACTGTTCGTATTCTGCATGTGTATATTTTAAAATCTTAATGTTAAAAAGGATGAAAGTTACATAAAAAGATCAGTAATGTTCAAGCTTTTCATTAAACATGCATGATGCCAATATTTGGAGAGAAAAACAGCACATTTATCTTTCATTGTACTTTTTAGAATCACATTCTTTTTGTAGTGTTTAATGTACAAAGAAAAGCATACTAATGGCCAGCAAAATCCTTCATTTTTTATCCAAAGGAAAAATAAACTTTCAAACAGCTTAGTCAACAAAAAAGCAGGAATTTAAAAGGATACACCATTTTTTTTCCTTTTCATGCCTTGCCTCAGTCTCAAGTCCATGACAAGCAGATAGACACCATTCTTTCAACTGTGCGTGCAGTAACAAGGAAGAGACAAGCAAAGCTAGCCCACCACTAGTTAGCTTAGTTCAAACACTGGGAGTCAACGGGTATAGCTAGCCTGTCTCTGCCTACAGTCATCAGATAAACTCTTCAGCAACTTTAAACGGCCCTGTGAGATTGTCACGACTCACTTTTTTTACAGCGTTATGTTACATTATCTTCTACTATCATCGTATTATCGTCACCTTCTCATAAACAGAGGCTTTGTTTCGTTGACCTACTTCCGTGCTGGTTTGCGCTAGAGATGTGATCTTTGTGAACAAGTCAAGTCCTCTGAACAGCTCTTTTAAGTGAACAATGAGAGCCGATTCGTAGTTGTGAGTGAGCCATTCGTTTGTGAGCTAAATAGCAGTGGGCGAGCTTGGCCGTCTCATTCTTGTTACTGTTTGCACAGACAAAAAATGGTGTCTGTCTGCTTGTCATGGACTTGAGACTGAGGCAAGACATGAAAAGAAAAAAAATGCTGGTGTATGCTTTAAGCCTGACCAGCCAAGCCACACATGGATTTGCTCTTCAGTGCCACCTCCTGGTTAGAACATGAAACCTTAGATAAAAACAGTTGTTATCACTCTGAGACACTTTGAAATAGTCAGTGATATCATCAAATTGTAGCAAACCATTAACTATACAGAATCATCAGTGTGACAGGCATGGAGATAAGCACAGCATGAGTTTAACGTCAAACACTGAAAAAAGCAGCCAATTGGTTTAGGATGGACACTGTTATTGACCAGGAAGCCAGCTAATGTGAAATTTAAATTCCTTATTTAAATTAAATGCCTTTAAGTCCTGCAGGCCAAACCAGAGATCACATAGATACAGACAGATTTGTGTCAGAGCCTGCAGAGTGAAAAATGGCCTGAGATTGCACAGTCATGAGCCTTGTAGCAGATTATGCTGAACAATCAATGGAGAATAATTTACACAGAGCTCAGACAGGAACCAGACGGATGTATTTTACCTGCAAGACTCAAACGCAGAAAGGCAGAATGAAAGTTCATCCTGGAAAATTACACTTGTTAAGCCTCAGACAGGAACAATTATGCTCTTGAGCCAGATCACCAGCTGGTCAATATTGGAAAAAGATTATATGGTAATATATCCTCCTTCTTCTATAAATATTGCAATATTTTTAGAATTTAAACCAGATAAATACAGTGTCATTTATATACACCCATTACTATTTTCATTATTCTAAATTCTTACTTTAATTGCATAGTACTGCAGTCCCCTAAATTCAGACACACTCTCAGATCGGGGTGTGGAGGTTGCCGGTATCTGAGTGGGTTATATCCATGCATTGACCATGTAATGAGACTCTTGTCCTATGCTGCCTGGGTTTGATTCCAAGCTGTGGCCCATTCCCCCATCTCTAACCCCCTCTCCAGCTCAATCAACTGTCTCTCCACAATCAATGAAGGGGAAAAATACCCTAACCATGCAGTGCGGACGGACTTGACTGAATCATTGTCTGAAATCAAATCAAGCAGATCCATCTTGCCAAGCTCCAAACTCCAATGGCTTCATGGCAAAAAGCCAGACAGCCCAAACAGGGAAGGGAGGCGTAAACTGAAGACGTGACAAGGGCGGGAAGTGACTGCATGTTCGAAGACAATGGCGGCTTCTGAAGCGGTCTCTGTGGATGCGGCAATACCTGCTGTTTTATCATAAATAGACTCATTTTCTTCTTTAAAAGCAGAGCAAAGAACGTCGCTTAAAGCTTTTCGTAAATCATTATTTTTTTGTTTTGGAGGATCAAAACAGAGAAGCCGGGGATCACTGCTGAGAAACTCTGAGGGAATGCAGAAATCCTCAGCGGACGACGGTTAGTCTATGACTGCCCCGAGTCATGGTTACTAAACGATACCTGGCGAAATATGCTCTCCTCAGAAGTTTACTGAGAGAAGTTGGTGGGTATAGTTGTTGACGAGGTTCACATCACATAAAAGTAGTAAATGATGCAACTGTGTTTTATAATTTAATACAAGACGATAGTCTAAGGACTGAAATGTAGTTTAAGCTAACAGCTAACAACAGGGTCTTGCTGCTATGTCATACTGTGGCTTGATATGGATTGGTCTGTCATGAGTGTGACTGGCAGAACGATCGTTGATTTTGAAGGTTCTCCCTCTGAAAACTTTTTCAATGGGCTCTTCTCCAGATGGACTGGTGAAATATTTCCATGGCAGATATAAGGAACTATCTGTCTGGTGTGTCAGGTTAAAATACCAAAAAAGAAAAACAATAATCAACAGGGGTCTGATTCAAGACTTGTAGTAGCACATTTCTGTATTAACTTTACAGCCACCCTGATGCTTACTCCTTTAGTATATCACTAATCATTTGTTTATGTTTAATTCGCATGAGGTTGCCCACTGCAGTGACAAACTTGAAACATTTCTCTTATTTAAAGTCGATAAACAAGCGTCTGCCCTGAGTGTCATGTTCATGTTATGGTTTAGAGAGTGATTGTGCTATAGAGTGGTTTTCAGCTTCAGTGGTTCACAGTTAAATACTAAATATAGGGGTGGGCAAATAACAGCCCGGGGCCACATGCAGCCCCCCTACTCCCTTAAAGATGCCAAAAATTTTTTGTGTTTTCGTTTCTTGCCTCAGTCCCGAGTCCATGACACCATTCTATCGACTGTGCGTCCAGTGACAAGGAAGAGACGGGTAGAGCTCACCCACCCTGAATTAGCTTAGCTTAAACACCGAAAGTCAATGGGTAGCATTAGCCTGCCTCTGCCTGCAGTCTCAGACAAACTCTTCAGCAGCTCTTAAAGGTGCAGAAATTGGCATTTGAACGACATCTATCGTTCAGATTCTAGAATGAGCCCAACTGTAACCAAAACGTCACATCGTTGAGCAACAGAAGCCTGTGAAGACCAAAAGGGATCGTGAACATGGCATCATTTACTGAAGTGACAAGGTTTCTAACCATTATTTTTATAGATTATAGGTCAGTTGTTAGCTGCCGTGCTTTCTCCTCTTCTTTGCCTGCATTCCATGTAAATTTCAGAACCGGTCGACAGATTTGCGTTTTGTTCTTTGTGTCCCTAAAATCCACCCGTAGACAGCATGGCGGATTGTTATGTCGGCCTACATGAACACGGCCTGCAGTAATGTACATTTTTTGAAGCTTTTTCTAACTAAATAAAAATAAAACAAACGTTTTATGGGGATGATTGTACTCCTATTTTGATGGACTTTACATACAAATAGAAACATTATATCCTATATTCACCATTTCTGTTCAGCGAAATGCTGCCAAATTCTACACACTGCACCTATGCACCTGTGTGCTTTTTTTGTAGACCTATTTACAGGCATGTCAGCAGTGGTTTTCGCATGCGCCATGTGGTTTAGTTTTGTATTCTTTCAAAAATTACATAAAGATCTAATCTCAGTCAAAAAATAGATAACGTAACATGACGTGGTAAAAAACAAGTCACAACAAGCACACAGGACTGTTTAGAGTTGCTGAAGAGTGTATCTGATGACTGCAGGCAGAGGCACGCTAACGCTACCCATTGACTTTCGGTGTTTGAGCAAAGCTAATTAGGGGTGGGTGAGCTCTACCCGTCTCTTCCTTGTTACTGCACACACAGTCGAAAGAAAGGTGTCTATCTGCTTGTCATGGACTCGGGAGTGAGGCAGGACACGAAAAAACCCTTTAGCTACCATCAGATCAAAGCTAACATTAGCACCTCACCATCCATGGCAAATAATGAAAAAGATATTATTTCTGTCTGACAGGAGCAGCAGGCCTCAGCCACATGTGCCATTTAAAATTTGGCGTTTGTTAAATTAATTTGCAGTTAGCAAAAAAAAGGATCCAAATCATGTTCTTTCCAGACAAATTCACGGCTCACCCAAAATTAAAAGCCTGGCTCTGTCTGCATGCTGCGCTGCCAATGTTATGCTCTGACAAAAGATGCTGTCAACAGTTACTGACACATTTGGCAGTCTCCAAGTAAACATTTTAACACGAGCAAAACTTTATATGAAACATTTTATTTATGACCTGGGTGGGATCCAAGCTTGAACTGGATGGATCTGAGAAGCTGTCATTACCAATCAACTGCTACAAATATTATTTAGCAGGTGTTACTTCACTGGCCTCTTTCATAGGTGCCAACACTAAGTGATAACTCAGATGCTTTTGGAAATCTGGTAAATAAAAGCAGAGTGGATTCAGGGCAAAGTAGCTTGGCCATTGACACTCAGGGGCGAAAACAGGCCAGGACAGCACTAATGATCAGGTTTTTCTGTCCTGTGTGTCGTCTCTACAAGAGTCTCACAATAACAGCAAAGTGATTGGATAAGCTTTTCTCTCTGACCTCCTGTTTGAGAAGCATTAACATCCTAACAGATGTCTGATAACAAAACATTGAAAAGCATGCAGACAAAGTGTACCAATGAAAGATCATTAGGAGTCAGAAAACCAAATAGAGGAGCAATTTTGTATGATTTTCAATGCAATAAAAAAAGAAGCCAAAACAGCCTTTCTGTGATTCTCTTCATCGTCCTCTGAAATACAAATAAACACGAAATGTCTGGATCATTGATAAATATTAGTATCAAATAATCATGACTCTCTGAATATTGAAGAATGAACAGAAGGTTCATGACAAGGCTAAATGTTACAGAAAATCTTTCATTAGTCAAGTTGGTTTCCATATAATGTGGGTCTAATGATTTGATGGTATATTTTGTTACCAGGTTTTGAGCCCTCAGCACATATTGATTCAGTCTAAGAGTGTTTTCAAACCAGACGGAAAAATACAGCAGCTCTTCTGTGATGATTTTCAAGCTGAACTTCCTCCGGTTACTGAAAATAAACACACCACATGGACTCTTTGGACTCTGAAACTGTTGGCAGGGGATGATTGTACTTTAATCAACATGAACCACAAGTAATACCACTGCAGGAAACAAAGATCAGTTATCCAGGGTTTACATGGACCAAAGTGAGGCTTAGCAACAGTTCTAGTTTTAAAGGCAAATCAGTTCATCATCTTTCATGAACAAAATGACCTTGTGCAGCTTGCTGCTTCAAAAAAGTGTCTGTGTGATATATGGCCTTGGATAAAGGGCTGAAGATTTACGTTAAGATGCACTCACACTACAGCAATAGGTTCTCATTACTTTCTGTTGTGCCCCCTTCCACTTCAAGATTCATATCCAAACCCTGGATGGCTAAGAAATGTATATAGAGTAAATTAGTTTACATTTATTGAACCAAAGTCAAGCTCAAAAAACAGACAAGAAAATGGCATCTCTTCTGACCTCCACTGTAATTAATGATATCAGGAGAAATAACAGATAAAAGCAGGAGTCTACTGCTAGATGTATCTTCTACAGATACAGGATGGAACATGTATTAGAGTATGATATTAAAAACATTTGTCGAAGTACAACAAAGGGCTGGGCTGCTCTATGATGGCAGAAAACATGATCACAATTACTTTGATTAATACTGAGATCATGATTATTATTATTATTAAGTGTGTTTGCACATTGATTTTCTTCCACTGTATTACATATATTTGTTTGACTACAAAACACTCTAACACATAAAGACTGATACACAAGCAATAAGCTAAAATAAAGGTAAAGGAGTAAAACTGTATGAGATATGATATTTAATATTATTATGAATAAATTACATCTGTGGTTAAGGTAGTTGGGAATAATTCCTGTTGCAAAAATATAACAATTAAGTCCCTGTCCACACAGAAACAACACCATTTTTGTTTTTAAAACATTATCCATAAAGATGGCGTCATCTTGAAAAATGTGTCATGAAAACACTGGAAACGCTGTAGTATATATTCCAGGTCTGCGAGTGGCGCTGTGACACTGCTGCGGACATTCGCCAAAACCAGAGAAGAAGAGATGGAGCATGCCGACATCATCAGAAATGCAGACAAAAACTGCTGTATGCTGGTCTCAGTGTCCTCTTGTTGCTCAGTGTTCGTTGAGGAGCAGAGGAGTCCGTTTTTACTTTTTGCTTAATTTCATTTTATGGAAACTAGTCTGTTAAAAGCAAAAATTGTCTGGTCAAGATTGTGCGAGAAGCCAATAAGATAACAACTGGCATGCAGCAGCTCTCCCTCTCAGAGATCTCTGACAGACGAGTCAATCCTGTCCAGCCCTGATCACCCTCTGTTGGAGGAATTCATTTCTCTCCCGTCTGGATGGAGATATAAGGCATATATGGCACGTACAAATAGGTACAAATTTTCCTTTGTGCCACAAGCAATTAATGCAATCAACTCGCAAAATTCTTAAATTGCACTGCCAGGTGGCACAACCTATTTAAATCCTTATTTTAATTGACGACTGGTTTTACCCACTTCTTCACTTCTTTTATACTATGTTATACTCTTTTGATACCTCTATTTTTACTTCACTGGGGTTGTTCATGTCAAGTTTAGTTGTGTGGTACACCACGATGTTGTTTTGTGTCAAAGTTTATTTATTTGCTTGTAGTTGTTGTAGGTTGAATGTGCTGTCACTGCAGACCAAATTTCCCCTGGAGGGACAAGAAAGCTCTGAACTAAACTGAACTGAACTTGCAGATTTTGATTTAAAAGCCAAAACCAGCTCAGTGGCTTCTACAGCATGAACACGACACCGTATTCCTTCATTGTGTCTGATGTTGTCAGGGTTCATGCATGCAGTTTAAGGGAGAAGTGAGGCTATGACATCATCATTTCTGAAAATATCCCTATCCGTTGTGCACACGGAAACGCAAGGTGGGCTATTTCAGATTTATCCACCGTGGGACCTATTCTTAAAAACATGCATTTTTGGGCAGCAGAAAAGCAGTATCTGTGTGGACAAAACGCCTTCACCATTAAAAACTTGTGCGAATACGCCTGAATTCCTGACCATGTGGACAGCCCCTAATACTAAAACTGTTAACCAAACACAACAAACACACAGACCAAAGAGCACCATGTGTGGCACATTAATTATCTAATCCTAACTATCTTGTTTTCATTCTGTAGTTGCTGAAAATCATAATTTTAATTAAAATTAAAACTTGTTTAATTGACCAGCCCTTGTACAGCAATAAAAAATAATCTCAGAGCCAAAATATTTCTAAAACCTCATAACTAAAGCCAAATGTTTATATAAATCCTCATACAGAGAGGAGGAGTGAGTGTTCATTCAAAAAGCTTCATCTCTTCATCAGCAAACGTGGAGTGGAAGAGGCAAAAATGAGTGCTATAATAAAGATCATCACTGTATACAGAAGAAGTCTACCAAAAATGTTCTACGCCTTCATATTTAATCACACATTTTATGATCCCACAAGACAATCCCTCAGCCTGTCGCAGCTCTTGCAGCTGGCTTTTGACTGCAGGGGGGTTTTAAGAAAATAATGGGCTCAAACTTGGCGTGGTGTAAGGTCCAAACCTTAATGGAGAACTATCCCCACAGCAGGACTTCCAGCTGTACGTGGGTTGAGCCATGCTGCGGCTCCACGAGCTCCTCTGAGTCTGCACGCTTTCATCCTCATCACATTCTGTTTTCAGACCAGGTGTTTTGATTGCAGGGACAGAGAAGTGTGGAAGTGCTGGCTGTGGTTTAAGAGGCATCTGAGGTATGCAAAATTCTCTTCCCAGGGGATTATTGGGCTTATATGACCAATGATTATTCTTAAAGGGGACATTTTGTGCAAAAAACACTTTAAGGCTTTTGAGCACATTTTTGGGTATTTGCCCTTCCTCCCAGCCCACAAAATGTGATAGTAGACAACAAAACCTGTATTTAACAGGCTGCATAAATGTAAACTCATGGTATTTGGCGAGCTGTTGAGTCTGTGGATATACTGTTACATTACAGTATATTTTCATTTGCATAAAGATGCGTACACATCAGACGCAACTTGGCGACCTGGGCAACCACTCTCCATGTAAAGTCAATGTACAGCCATGATGGGGAGGGGCTAACCCTCCTACGACGAATCCTGGGCGACCACGTCGCTCATCGCTTAGTCGCCAAAGTTAAAAAGTTTGAACTCTCCAGGCGATGTCACGTGTGGCTGTGCGGCAACAGCCAATCAGCGTTGTGTGGGTGTGTGATGGTACCCGTGACAGACTGTTTTCATTCCGGTTCACAGAGTGACAGTCCACCTAGACGGGACCACAGAGAAGTCACAGATGACGCTGCTGCAGGGCCATCAGCAGCAGTGTTTTGTGTTTGGTAGATGAGTGAAAAGGATACAGTTGGAATAACGTCAGCTAATACATCCTATCATATGATATATGATATGATTGCGGTGAAACTTGAGCGGGTCACTGAGTGACGGCAACGGGTGACGGTGACCAAAATGAGGTACTTATGGACATGCGATGCGACTTCAGTGGGCAACGCGATTTCAGTCGCAAAGTCGCGTTTGGTGTGAATGCAGCTTTAGGCTAACCTGATTCGTCTACCTGAGTAGAATTCAAATTTCAAATTTCAAACAAATGAGACATCCATCCATCCATTATCTATACCACTTATCCCTTTTGAGGGTGTGGGGGGCTGGAGCCTATCCCCGCTGGCATTGGGCAAGGGGACACCCTGAACCAGTCACCAGTCGATCACAGGGCCGCGTAGAGAAATAGACAACCATTCATGCTCACAACTGAGGGTAAGTTTGGAGTCAACAATTAACCAACCAGCGTGTTTTGGTTTGTAGGAGGAAGCCAGAGTGCCCAGTGAGAACCCACACATACATGGGGAGAACAAACTCCACTCAGAGAAGCACTGACCAACATGGGATTAAAAACCAGCAGATTTCTAGCAGTGAAGCAGGCGCATTACTTGCTGCCTGCAAATAAAAAAAAAAATCACATTGAACAACACTGACCCTAAAATGTAACAGAAACTTGCTGTCACACATCTGTTTGCAAAAATCTGAAGCCGTTTACCGATAGATTAAGTGTTGAAATGTGTCTGATAAATTGTAAATACAGTCTTTATTTTTTTTAAAAAAGTGTTTTTCTTGTTCAAAGAAGGAAATATTTACTGGACATCAGATAGTTGATGTGAGAAAAGTTATTCATTGAAATGCCATAGAATACAATATTACAGTCACATTCAGGGTAAATATTAAATTCTAAGCAATCAATAACAAGGCTATTTGATTTTTTTTCACGTGTGAGTTTGTCAGTCACCAAGGATACCGGAAATCTGCCCAGGGCGACAGAGATCTTTAATCCCTGTGACACATGAAACTTACTTTTAGTTCACAGTACATTTTGCAGCCCGTTGAGTCCTCCTGGCTCTTTCTCTCCTCTGTCATTAACACGCTGCTCTGACATTATCATCGTCACCTCAGTGGCAGGTCCATCAATCACGTCGACTCACATCCGGGCCTCCAGCAGCGAAACTAGCTTACTTTATCCCCCAGTTACCTCAGGACAAACGCGGATTTAAATCCTCTCAAACAAGCGGAGAGCACACACCGACGTCCAGTATCATCGTCCGTACTTCGTTTTGTCGTTACTAAATTATTTATACAACACACTCTGCTAACTGCAATCCACCCAAGGGAGGTACGGACTGCAGCGTGACCGTTGTGGTGTTTCGGTCTAAGGAGCGACCATGTTAACTGGAGCCCGGAAGTGGTTGGCGTTACAACGGGTCTCCAAGAATCGAGTGAAACAATGTGAAAAAAAAGTGAAAGAATTTCTTTAGAAATTATTTGAATATATTTGGTGAATACCCTGATGTTGGTGAATTGTAATTTGTAATATATTTTTATGCATATTGAGATGTGAATTTACATTTACTTTTTATTTCTTTTTAAAAAATATTTATTTTTCTATTTGTTCATATTAAATAGAGATATTCACTTTGATGCTGTTTCTGAATACAACCCCAATTCAGTTGGGACGTTGTGTAAAACATAAATGAAAAAGAAAAAAATGATTTGCAAATATTTTTCACCTATATTCAGTGAAACACACAACACCTGCAATCTATTTATTGTTCAAAGTAATAGAATTATATGAAAAATTCACTCATTTTAAATGTCATGCCTGCAACACATCCCAAAAAAGCTGGGACAGGGTCAACCAAAGACTAAGAAAGTTGGGGAATGTTAAAAAACATCTTTTTGGAACATTTAGCAGGTGAAAAGTTAACTGGAAACAGGTGGGCAACATGATTGGGTATAAAAAGAGCTTCCTGAAAGGCTCAGTTCTGCACAAGCAAGAATGGGGCAGATTCACCACTTTGTAAACATCTGCATGAGCAAATAGTCTAACAGTTTCAGAACAATGTTTCTCAACATATAATTGCAAAAAAATTGGGATTTCATCATCTACAGTTGGTAGTTATTAACAAAAGATTCCCAGAATCCTGACCCCTGATCCACCTCTATTTGATTTCATATATTTTATCAACCTACTGACAAAGTGAGGGCAAGTTGAGGCAGAACTTAAGGCTATTGTGCCAATAGCAACCCCGCGCTGGCATATAGCAGTCAAACAAGTCAAGAGAGCACAAATCTCCACAAGGCACTAACTCAACATCTTGATCCAGATCTGAGAGCAACTGTGGGTTTGCATGGACCCATGAGCCACACATCTGCATGATTTTTTTTTTCCAAAGACTTACTGATGATATTAGATGAGTGATTAGTTAAAATGACAAAAACTGCCATGTCTCACAATTTCAACAAATTCTTAAAAAAATCTGGATCCACAATGGAAGATGCTCATCTTGGATGCATGGCTAAAGAATCTGCAGCAGCTGTGTAACGCTATCGTGCCAATATGGAGCTAAATCTCTGAGGAATGTATCGAGCACCTCTTTGCATCTGCCCCAAAGAATTAAGGCACCTCTGAAGACAAAATTAGTGTTTCACCCTGAAAACTAAAAACTGTTCATGTGCTTTTTTGTGTCACAAAAGCATTCAGACCTGAAACTAATCCATCCATCCAGTCAGACGGCAAAATTATAAACTTTTAAGGTAACTTCATTATCCTGATGCCACAACTACATCTGTACATAAATGAAAAAAATCATGGGTGATATTCAGACTAACATATTTATATCTGTGCACTTGCCTTAAAGACATATTCTCTTATTAAATAAGAACTTGTAGGGTTTTTCAGGGAGGACATAGACTTGTCTCCATGCTTGTGCTAAGACCATTGATAGGGGTGTATGACGTGACGCACATTTTTTATGTTCCCATGGTTTAGTTAAATTTAAAAAGGTTAAAATTTGAAAATAAACCCACAAATTACTTGAATATATTCTCTTTTTGAAGACCTAGTCTAAAATTTCTGGATTTGATCAATATTGGTAGAATATTCAAGGGATAATGGCCAAAAACACATTATCAACTAGTCTGGCATAATCCTACATTTGTCTTGTTTAACAATGAATAAAATAAATAGAACAACATTGTTCTAAATATTATAACTAATTTGGAGAATTTGGTCTGTCAAGTCAACTTTCTAAATTGTCAACGCAGGGTAACCAACATTCAAGGAGCCATTTTGTTCATTTTTGTAAGGAGATCATGTGACAGAAAATGATACCACAAAGAAGGACCCCTGACTCATCTAACTGCTGCATGCCATGGTTAGCCCTTTGAAATCTTGATAAATAGGGCATTTTTAGGGTATGTTAAGGTGTGTTTAAGGTCACATGTCATAAGGTATGACCTTAGAAAACTATTTTTAATTCATAATAACGGCAAAAATGTGTTTGAAATCTTCACATCAAGGCAATGTGCTTACATATGTCCATCTTAAATGCCTGTTAAATCTGAATTATTATTGAAATGTCAGATAGTGTAACAAGCTACTCCATCTGATACTGGCAAATATCAGATGTTTTTGATGCTGATTAAAGATGTAACGTGAACTAACTCACTATGTGGAACTATTTTAAATGTTTAGTGTCATATTTTCTAGAAAAAGGGCGATGTATCCACAACTTTATTATCAAATTTCTGGAAGGTTAGGATAAAATCATTATTTTGCATGACTTTATAATTTTTAAATGTTTAGCTTTAATACATATTAAATACATAATTAATACAGGGTTCAACAGAACTCATGGTCCGCTGGCCCGGGGCCAGTAAAAGTACATGCAGGGCATGTCGATTGGTCTGTCACTGGCCCACTGGCCCACTGGCCACTGGCGAGAATGCATTCAGGAAATTTGAAATGCGTTGAGTGCCGACGGTAAAGTGAAACAGAGAAAAAAGGAAAAAAACACAGAAAGTGTACTGCAAAAAATGCTGTCAAGTGTACTGCAGACACAGCAGTCCAAAGAGGCACCAATATGCAGACAGCTGAGGAACTTTATGACTTCCTGAAGGATCAGCCCTGAAGCATCAAGGACTTCCGGATATCTGAGGAAGCCATTGTCAAGTATGATGAATCAGTCCCAACAAATGTCCCAGCCATAAAAGGTACACTGAAAGTGACCTCTGAAGAACCAGCTGTGATCCAGTGGAGGGAAATCTCATGTTTCTGTGCAAGACCTCTTATCTCCAAGTACTATGATCCAAGCCCAGCAGATTTCCGCAGCGTATCAGAAGATCTCCCTTCAACATCTACTAATTGTCGGCAGGATCTGAAACGCAAGTTCATTCTGGTCAGATATGAAAACAAGCCTTTTGTGGGACAAGTCCTCCAGGTGGTGGCAAAAGAAGTGGAAGAGAGCTGCATGCAACAGCTTAGTGAAAAGAATGTCTTCACCTGGCCACATCCATCAGACATCTTATTCTATGATGAGTCCGATGTGCTGCACCAAATCTCTGAGCCAGAACCTTTGAATTCACGTCATCCAAAACCCACGACAGACGACTGGA
This sequence comes from Cetoscarus ocellatus, assembly GCA_037902135.1. NCBI lineage: Eukaryota > Metazoa > Chordata > Actinopteri > Labriformes > Labridae > Cetoscarus > Cetoscarus ocellatus. The sequence continues at coordinate 835,672 of JBAMNC010000019.1, read as the reverse complement.
AACAATTCCAAGCACACACATCCTGAAAATGTAGGTGTTCTGTCACACTGACACAGACAAGACAGGAGAAGGACATAACAAAACATATCAAACCACACACGCACAGCCGTAAACACCCAATTCTCCCTCTCTCTCTATCCCATCCAGTAAAAGAACATGAGTTCCCACGATTTCTGTAGTTTGTTTTAATTCATAAAATAACATAAGTTCACATGATATTTGTATGTCTGTTCAAAATGAATTCACAAAAGAACATGAATTCACATGATTTTTTTAAGTTTGTTTTAAATTCATAAAAAATATGAGTACACATGATTTTTGCAAGTTTGTAAGAACACAAGTTCTCATGATTAATGTATGTTTGTTTTAAATTAATTAATAAAAGAACATGAGTTCACATGATTATTGAAGTTTGTTTTAAATTAATTAATAAAAGAACAGAAGTTCACACGATTTGTTGTTGCCTTGTTTGTTTCCTAAACAATTCTTGAATTAATTAATAGAAAACAGCAAATTCTTGTTGTTGGTGTTTTTGTTCTGCTAAAATAATAAAAGCACAAGTTCAACTGACCCTTCTGACTGTCATGCTTGATTTTTGGTGCCAGTTTCTTCTGTAAAACCAATATCTTCAGGTGGTGTAACCGTTTTGTGTCAGTTGCTGTAACCAGTGTTTTTCATCAAATTCTAATTTCTAATCTAATTTACAGGAAAATTCATGGGGAAAAAGATGTAATCCTCTGTTGCAATGTACTAACATATTTTTAACAGTTTATACATCATTTTTGTCACACGTTTTTTAGACTTTTCAGTGCTTGTACTGCTCTATACTGCAAAAACGCATACAACTGTATTTTAAAATAATCCTAATAAAATGTATTTTCAAGTGGTATATTAAAATTAAGTAACTGTTTTTAAAAGTACACTTGCATACACTCTAAGTGGAAATAAACAGTTAATATTTCTCCTTTTGTTGTGGTTACACCACTTCGTGTTTTCAGGGACAATCTGTCTTTCCTTTTGTAATAAAAGGTTCAAAAGCTATTTGAAATTACATGAAACCAACAGGAATACAAAATATAGATTTTTGCAAACCTGATGCAAGCTTTTAAAACAATTAATTAATTATTTTTTGAATTTCTCATAATGCAAACTCCTATTTGTCACTGACCCACTGTGTGCTAAATGAGTGGCTCATTAGTCTTAATGGTTTCATATAAGGAGCTTCCATAATGGATGACAATTATGATCAACCTTGGTATCCCTTGTGGCCTTGAAAGCACCAGCAGAAAATTAACTAGCCAGCCTTCCAGGAAACACAGCAGGAGATAATTTCAGAGAATGAGCACTGTTATATAATGATAAGTGGACCTTTATATTTTTTATTTAAACTATAAGCATGTCTGATTTAGTTTTTTCATATGAGAAGTAAATTAAAGATGTTGTCATGCAGTAGGAATTACTAATGATCTTTTAGCTCTGAGCAAACCAAGAACCTTGAACTGACACTGAAATGTACACATGTTTTTGGAAAGCTGCATCTTTAAGTCTCAAAGTTAAATAAAAAACAAAACATGTTTTTCTTTCCTGTCAGCCATAGATAAAACAAAAGCTGACTGACTGTTAAGAATTTTGACAGCTCAGTCCTTTCAGGTGCTGAACAAATGAGAAGCCACAAAAGGAAAGATTGAATCTAGTCTAATGAATATTACCCTGATTGCAATGTCAGCTTTGAGGTCTCTAATGTGACCTCTCATCCTAGAATTAGATTTGCTGCATCTCTAATTAAAACTGTACAAAAAAACATGATAAAGTATTTTTTCATTTCAGATTTGTGATGTATTACATGATCAACTCACCATCATATTTTGTTCATCTGTATACTCCTCACAAAAGCTTTTGGAAACATATTTCAGTTCATAATTTCTCCCCTTGAATAATACCAATAGGTGCTGAACTTTATAAGTTGGAAAGCCTGATTTGTCCCCTTCACAATGAGGTACAACTTGTAAGGATTGTGCTTTTGTGGAATTAGCAACACAGCAGTCAATGCATTTGAAATCCCCATCAGCCATGTTGATTGTTTTCTTTGACATTAAGGACAAACTTATGAAGGAGTGGACTCCAGACGGGTCAACAGTGAATCAACATACAAACAGGCTCTAGAAAAACTGTGAGGAAAAACTGACAGACTACGGTTGTGGAAAAATGGTTTCATTCTTCATCAAAACAACGTGCCATCTCACACTGCACTCTAGAGCAGTTTCTGCCCCAAAAACAAATCACAGGGCTTGATCACCCTCCATATTCAGCTGATCCAGCACTGATACTTTTTGCTTTTTCCTAATATCGTATCTGTGCTCCTTCTGAATCTGTGTCAGAAGGAAAATAAAAGAAGGACAGAGTCTTGAGCTGTCAGAAGAAGACCTACTGCACTGTTTTGATCAGTGGAGAACCTGAATGCAGTACACGTTGATGCAGAAGGGGAGATAACTGATGGAGAAAGACATAAAAATGTTTTGTTGAAAAAAAAAAAAGGTTTTACAGCATTAGTGTATAGCATGTGCTGTTGTCATTTCTGCCTGTGTTTTGGTTGAATCCTGTTCTATGCGTCTTAAATTGCCCCTTGGGGACAAACAGTTTTTTCTTTGAATCTGAAATTTGTCTTGACTTGCCCAAAAGCACTGAATTGCTGCTATGTGACGGACCTTTATTAATTGGCCAGTGTGTGTAATATCTTTGAATTTTTGGGTTTTAATCTCTTAATTTCTATCTTTCATGCAATAAGTTTTTACTTTTTGTCGTAAAAAGCTGACCTCGGCCTGAGCGTCTTCACTAATCCCCTCCATCACACAGATGTGCGGGGCTGAGTGGGGGGTGTATATCTGAGGAAGCTCCCCGCTCTTTTGCGTCACTCAGCTGTGGCTCTGAGTGGATGACCTGCTGTGGCAGCGCGCGCGGAGGTGAGAGGAATCAGCGTCTCACTGTCTCACCGTCCGTGCAGCGCTCCGGGTTTTACTATCACCTCCACGTTTTCACTGACAGTCTGCTCCCCAGTCCGCGGACGGTGCGCGCACACCTCACAGCAGAGCAACTACAGGCACGTTAAAACCGTTCAGGATGACTGAGAGCACCGGGGATGGAGACTGCGAGGAGCTGCACTCTCCCATGGATGATGACGATGAACTTCTCAGATACATCTGGAGGGAATACTTGCACCCCAAACAGTATGAATGGGTCCTCATCGTGGCTTATATCATTGTCTTTTTTGTTTCTCTCATCGGAAACTCGCTCGGTAAGTTGGAGTTTTATGCGTAGGTCTTTTCCATTCGTGCGTAAAAGTGGTAAGGCACTTTGGATAACTTGTTGAAAAGATGCTTACGCATTTTCTTTTCTTCAGGGGAGACAAATGCAGCAGTGTTTCAGCAATTCAGCTCAGTGGGTTTCAGGGGCAGAGCTAGAAGGGGGACATTTTGGCGTTTATTCCAAACCAATAATAAAATAGCACCTGCGTGCTATGAATTTTATTTCAATTTGGTCAATTTGACAGTCGTATGCACTACTAGACATTTAGATACACAAATAAATAAGGCTGCAAAATGTACCAAAGAAGCTACTCTGTGGAACATGATGGTTTAACCCAAACAAACTAAAAGAAAAAAAAAACCCTTTAGAGTCAACAGTACTCTGAGAAAAATCCTCTTGAAGTTCTGGGCAATTAATTAAAAAGAAAAATTATTCAGGATAAGATAAGATCATCTTTTTTGATCCCTAGAGGACAAATTCAAATGAAAAACGAAGCATGTAGTAGATGACATTATCAAATTAAAGAACAATAAATAAACTGAAATACTAAGAATTTAGCAGCAAATAGGAGTAAGTCACTTATGTATACATTACAATTGATATTATATGCAGTGGATTGCAATTTAAATAATATCAATAGACATCCTGTACAATAAAAATCGACTTAGATGAAAGAAAGTGACATACTGTGCATTAAATGATAAGAGAATAAATGTCCAGCCAGATGACAAAGTTTGCCCGTAGTCCTCTTTTAGTTGCCCCCATTGAATTTTGCTACCAACATGAGTGTTGGCCCGCATTAGATGTTGAGACAAATGTGTCATGGTGGCAAATAGTAGCAAACATGCTTTGTCTCAAAGTCTGATTTATGTATCATTCCTAACAAATTATCTCTAGGCAGTGTTGTTCTGAAAGTTACATGGTTTTGTGCAGTTTGCTCTTGTTTTGTGTCTGAATGAGAAAATGAATGTTGGTTTCCCCTCTCTGTTGCTTAAAGTGCTTTTCTCAATGTGATGTACAGCCTCATGACTTGAACATTTTTAGAATTTAATAGAATATCAAAGTTCAAAGTGTCATTGAGCATCCTTGAACATTTGAGAGAGAATAACCATCCCCAAGTATTGGCAAATATTATTCTAACACAGCTTATTTTACAGTTAAGATGATTTCTGTGGACTTTGTTGGCATGGATTTGTTGACTTGTGTTCCCAGGCGCTTCAAGGTAGAGTGACCAAGGTTGACAAGGAGCCCTTGAAATGTGGTTGGCCACCCCAGAAATTCATCGCCATGATTGGCTCAAGCCATTAATGGAGTTATGCTTCAGGTTGTTTTTTAATATTCTTCAGACTAAAAAATGTCGATGTCATGCATGGTTTAAATCCCATCTATCACTGAAAATTTGAGAATATTTATATACTTGGGTTAAATTACTTATTTAAAACATTTTAGATGCCAGAAGGACTCTAGATAGTCACAGCAGATCGGCATGTATACAGTAACAGGTTTACGGTCTTGTCAGCAGTACCTGTAGTGGCTATTTGTCCGACAGCAAATCCAAATAAACTTTGACAAACTAAACTGAATCTAATGACCACTTAAATACACCATGGGTGAGTAGTGTACGCAGGCAGAAAAAATCCAATGTCCATTCAAGTATTTGTGTTTACATGATATATCATCAAAAACAGAGCAATCAAGAACAAAGAAAATCATGAAAATAAAAAAAAAAATAGGCCCACCCAGGTGCATGTTGGCCCCCTGCCTACCTTCCTATTCCACCTCTGCTTTCACACTTAACACGTGTGGTCCAGACCAAACAAACCCTGGTTCGCTTTTTTTTTAAAGTATGGTTCATTTGGGGTGGTGTGAAGGGTCGCACAAAATCTGGTGTGGACCAAAGAACCGAACTATGGTCAGCCAAGTCTAGGTTTGTTCCCAAGCGAACTGGAGTTAAGTTTGTGTGGTTGTTAAAGTAATCCAAAGCAAACAAGGACCAAACAAAGCAACTCAATGAAAAGGGAGTGAATTGTGGCCTGAATTTTACTGAATATCAAAACAGTAAGCAAGCTGACCTGACATTCAAGGCTTCAGGACTGCTTTGATTGAAATAATCTTATTAAGCACAGTTGGTTGTGTATTCAGTCAAAGTGCAACAGTGGGCTGGATGGCAGGGACAAAGGCCAGAGCAACAGCCCCAACTAGTGGCAGGACGCCAGACCATACAACATTTGACAGGCTTATAAACCAAAGAGATGAAATAAGAAAATATCATACAAAACAAGACTTTTAGTTCCTGCATGTATTACATTGTTATTGGCCGACATGATACAATATGTTGAGATCCATTATCTCTGTTTAACCTGCATAGAAAAGGCAGGAGCTTCCTGATGTTTCTCTTTTATCTAGCATTTTAGGGAGTAATAAATTAGGGATCAAGCATTAAAAAAGGTCACTAAAATAGAATGTGCAGCTTCAGATGGGGGTTTTGGTTGGGTGTTTCCACAGGGTCTATATTTATGACAATATTAGGTTTCCCAGACTGTGCTGAAGTGTATTTATACAAGCTTCTAGAAAGTAAAAAAAGAAAACAAGGTGAGATTGAGACCATTTTGCCTCAAAACTTGATGTCCATCCACCTATAAAATGTAAATTGGTTTGCTGGTGCTCAGTCAGGGAGAGATGGAGTTTAAAGTCTATTAATAACCTGACCTTCTGGGAAATAATTCTGCCCTATAGCCTGTGAGACCTCCTTCAACTCCACCACTCATTTTTGATGTCCAGGTCAGAGAGGTACTCTGCAGCAGCAGATTTAAGGAGAGAAAAACATCCCTTGTCTCTTTTCTACTGCTAAAGACACTGAGCAAATTGGAACCCTACAGATAGGCTAAAGAAGATACACATTATATCACCTTCTTCTCACTGGGAGCACGATGAATGGGTATCAAAAGCTTTTTTGATTGACACAATGAGTCACAATACCGTGATTTTCACCTCCATTTCATGCAATCTGCTCCTCATCATTCTGCCTAATTTGCTTTTTTCGTTCTTTGAATAGTTTTCTGATACTTGGGAGACCTGGATGATTCATAGGTCAGCTTAAATATGAGTTCAATGATGAGAAGGGGCTGCTCCTTTAAAAATGTAATTCTACTCATTCAAATATCATCATAAAGGCATAATGTAGGAGCTGGGCGAGACTGACCAAAAGTCATACCTTAGCATTTGCTCAGCTGAATTTAGAAACAGAATCTGTATGGATCTGTTTTTATGTAACGAAATAACAAGTGTTCATCACAGTGTCTGACTGTTTTTGTGGCACAAATCGAACAGTACAGAGTGGAAGTAAGTTAGCATATAGCACTTCATGGTTCTCAAGCCTGAAACCATAAGGGGTTCAAAAAAATGTTTCAGATAAGTGTCTGAGATAAAGTTTGTGATGAAGTAACAAATATGAGATTTAATGTTTGACTGTGAATGCTAAATTGCATCTGGCATTGCCTGCGTTTGAATTTTATAGCATTGTTGGGTGTTTAAAAGGATGGTTGCTATCAATCTGCTAATGAAGACTACAAAAATTAACCTTGCTGTGCAGCTGGATCAGCCTGGTCTACTGTCTGTAATCAGACTTAGGCTCCGTTTACACGAAAACGTTTTCACCAGAAACTGAAAGGTTTTTCCTTTGCATTTTCAAAAACGATCCGTGTTCACATGGATCTGTGAGAACAACTGAGAACACTGTAACGCGCATGCCAGGCCAGAAGATTGCGATGTAGGTTTGAAGAGAAACAGCAGTGTCACAACACGTGTACGCTTTCCAGTGAGGACAAACTTTTCACAAACAACAAGGCAAGTGGACGCACGAAGACGCAGGAGTTTTTTGTCTGGACAACAAATCTGTCTGGATATTTTTGTCCGTATAACAAACCGAGCACAGTAAGCACACACATGTCGCTCGGTAGATGGCTGAAGCTGAGTATTGCGCATGCGGTGACATCAGCGTTTCACCCTGAAACACTGAATCTTGTCTACATTGAGCTGAAACGGATACGTTTTCAAAGCTTTTCACTCTGGACCCTGGTTTCAAAAGTTTGTGGATTCAGGCGCTCCAGGCACCATTCTCATGTAAACGGGGCCTTAAAGTCAGCTCTGAGCTTGCAGTCCTTCTCCAGGATGGTCTGATCCTTCTCAGTTACTACAGAGTAAACCTGTTGACCAATCAGAGCAGACTGGGCCCATGAATTAACATGTATTAAACACTTCAGCTGATGTGTCCTGAGAAGAAAAGGCGTGTTTTTATTTTAACAAATCATACAGCCTAGTTGAGGTGATGGGAATGCCAGCTGTTTCTGTGATCTAGATCATTTGAACAGTCTCAGAACTAGGAGCTGTTGCTTTAGTTTTTAGACAACTCTTCATATGGACTAGTTTTGATTGTAAATAATCAACAACACCAAAGGGTCTGTTGGTCTGTCTGTGAGCAAGATAACTGAAATATTCTCCATGGATTTAAAGAAATTTTTTAGGGAATGTTGGTCATGGCACAAGGAAGAAGTGATTGCATTCGTTGTGCAGGCATTTTTCCAGGAAGTAATTAACCAAGTAAGTCAGAAATGCCTTGGCAGAGGTTTGTGCTGTCTGAGCATTTTAGGTTGGTTTGGTTTTATTTGTCGTTGTTCCTTTTTTCTCTTTGTTGAACTGGAAATACACAACCAGATGTTGAGGAATAACACTGTTTAGCTCAAAGCAGTTCAGAAGTATTTTGAGCCACAGAATAAAGACAACACCCTAGACAACACTTAAATATTCCACCTAAACTTGTACACATTAACCCATTAGAAGGACCAGAGGCTGATAGTACAAGCAAGGCTAATATTAGCCACACTCTGCTTGATATTGTCAGCTGATGCTATGTCTGCTTGCCCACTGTTATGATACTTGGCCAAATCAAAGCCACAATGCACCGCTTTTTGGTTGATTCTCTTGCTTGGTTCACTTGGCTTTGACACCTGCCATGAACCAAAGCAAAGACCACCATTTCCAAGCAGACCAGAAATCAGATTGTTGGGCCAAACCAGAGTTTGTTTAAGCTGTCACATGACTGCAAATCAATCAAACTTTCCAAAACAGTGAACCAGATTTATTTTATGTAAGGTGCGAAAGTAAACTTAGAATAAGCTTGTTTGAAAACAACACTCTTTTACACACTCGTCACTTCTTTTCTCAACTTGAGTTGTCATTTTATTTTATCCAGCAATCCCACAAAGTTGATTTTATAACATGTTTATCATTAATGAGGAAGAAAAGCTTGCAGATCTTAGTTAATGTCAATTTTACATCACTGCACATAGCCTGAAAGTATATATTTTAAAAAGCTGGATGAACATTAAATACACATAAGGTTAACGCTTAATGTCTGTTATGTACGGTGAAATTGCTTGGACTGCAGGTGTAGTTATCTAATGCCCAAAACAGATGTTAATCAGTGTTAATACATGTAAGCAGGGTCAAAATAGGGGGTAATATAGTAAAGACTCAAGCTGAAATTCAGCTAGTCTGCTTCTGTGAATAGTTTTAACATATTTTCTTTTTAACTGGCACTCTTGGCTCCATAGAGTCACTGACCTTACATTTCACAAAGACCAGACAGGCTTCTGTAGTTACTGAGAACCAGCCAAAATCAGATCATTAGCCAGCAACAGCTAACATTTTTAACGGTTTGTTTGGCCCCTAGCTAAACCAACCCACTATAAAACATCCGACAGTTTCAAACATGAAAATAATTCATAAATTACCCAGTACTTGGTGTTTTGGAATTCTAAGGTTTCAAAAAAATAAGACATTTGATGATTTCTTGTAAAAACTTAACCAAATGAGAGAGGGAACTTTGTCTTAACTGCATAAATATGTTGGCAACATTTGGAAAAATAGTTTGGTTGGGTCCCTCATTACCAGTTCTGCATTATTTTACAAATGTTGAAAACATATTTGTGCAGTTAAGATGGTGTACAGGAGTTTTCAAAATATTTTTGATACACTAAATACACTATATCAGGAGTTGATGACTTTATTTTAGTCACTATGGTATTAAACTGGTATTTCTTTTATTGATTTTTTTTTTTTTTTTCAAATTTTCTTCCTGGGCAAATTAAATATCAGGAAAAAAGTGATTTACTCAATTAAATTGAAATCTATACTCCTCAAATACATCTTGGCATATTATTTCGGACAATTATTACTAGGGCTGTAATCAATCAAAGAATTTGTTGGTCGACTGACACACTGAAATTGTCAACCAAAAATCGACTAATCGGGGGGGTGGGGGTCCGACTCTGTCGGGAAACCCTCCTGCGCGGGGACGGCTTGCCTTGGCTCGGCTCGGTGCAGCTCGGCGGAGCGCGTCTTGGCGGGGGGTAGAGGAGGATGCTCAACATAAAAATAAATACTCAGCAAACCTTCGGACGTTGAATAGGCTATCGTAGACGCTCTTCAATCCTCCTGTCTCCAGCCAGGTCTCCAGGTGGTGGGCGAATCCAAAGTGGTGAAAACAAGGGGGTGTTCTGAGACAGGCAAGTTACCTGTGAAACCGGGGTGGTCTGGAAACACCCCCATTAGCACTTGGTACGTTCCTCCTGATGACTGTAAATCGCAGCGGGAAAAAATAAATTATTTATCGACCAATGAGTCAACCAGCCGATTAACACATTACAGCCCTAATTATTACTCCCCTTGAATAATACCATTTGTTTTTTTTATGTTGTTGGCATGCCTGATTAGTCACCTTTAGAATGACGTACAAATTGTAATAATCGTGCATTTGTGGAACAACACAGCTAAACATGTAAGTAGCGCCCCCCAAAAATGTGCCAGAATCCCCTGTTGAGAGTGTGAGGAACTGACCTTCTTGGGGAGTTGTCTTTGGGGTCTCTCTTTGGCTTTACCAGTCTCACTGAACTTGCTCCTGAGTTTGGAAATCGCACCACATAATGCTGCCACTCTGCAAACCAGAACACCAGCTTCCAGTTGTAGGGGATTTTGGCACATTTTTGGTGCTACCCACATGTTTAGCTGTGTTGCTTATTTCACATATGCATGATCCCTACAAGTTTTAGCTCCTTTTGAGCTGAAAAATCAGACTTTTCAACAATAAAATACCAATTGGTGTTATTAGAAGGGAGGAATAATTGACCACAATAACACTTCCAAACGTTTTCCTTTTTTGAGGATTAAGTCTGAAATCCATTATCCTGCAGTCAATAAACAAGCTTTTTCACAGATAATTAGGCCCGACATCGGTTGTCTTCTAAATAGCCAGATAAAGTCAAAGTGCAGACACTGATAATTATAGAAAAAGGTGGAAACATTGTTAGTGACAATATATGCCCAAAAATTAGGCATGTTTCAGGGAAAATGCACTTGGCTATATTTTCATTTTAATCTTTCACAACAATATAAACAATTTGATGTAAATTATTCTGCTGCACCCCGTCTTACCATTTTAGTATATCAGTATCCAAAACCCCTGGATATTTCACCCAGCCATACATACTGCAGCGAAAACAGAGAGCACAAAATGAGTCTTCATCTTATTTCCCGTTAACAGTTTGATCTATTTCAGCCTCAGCTCTTTGTCTTTTTCTGCACATTTGTGTTCTCCGTCTCACAGTCGCAGTCTTCCTTCATCACTTTAGACTATTTTTCTGCACAGGAACGATTTTTCATCGGCTTTTACAGCATAATATTGGTCAGAGATGCCTCAGTGCTGCAGAGGGTCAACCTTGTTCATTAATTCTTATCTTGCAACTACATGTGCTGCAGTATTGCTCCTCAGCATGTGAGACTAATGAGGTGTTCGTTTTGAAATAATACTTTATATCTGAAATGGTCAATAGACTGGGGCTGGATGACTGACGGGAATACTGTATATCTCCATTTTTTTGTAAACTTCTGACAAGTTCTAATAGATTTAATCAGCAGGGTTGTGTCCTTACATGAGCACAGCTATCAAACAGCGTTTTATCAACAACATGGTAATTAAACATGCAAGTCAGGCACATGTTGTAAAACTACTGCTGACCTATGAATTCTCCACACACCCTGAAGCACTGACAGCTAATTAACCCTGTTTACCAACGTACACACACCTCTTTCAAGATTAAACACAGCTCATTGGATCACATTTTTGTCAATGTCAGACAGTTTCACGTAACATACAACCACGGTTAATGAAGAATGCAGCAAAATCAGATGTGGAAATATCTGCAGCTCCACAAATGTGCATTATAGGCTGACAGCAAAACAGCACCCTCTGCAGGGCTCTTCAGTCATGGCCAGCGCTGTCTCCAAATCACCTCCAGCCAGCACCCAACAATCCAGAGTGAAGAGTCTCAGTGACTCTGTCAAGTCAACTGGAAGACCATCCTTACCTCTGGGAATCTCTGTGACACCTACTGTGCCTGCAAACTCCTTCCCCCATGCCACTTTTGGACAAAGAAACCACAATTAGAGTAGGAGGCTGGCACCCTTGGTGAGCAACAACAGTTTTATGTGGGGGGTATTATGAATTGTTCTAACTGAGAATGGAAAGGGCAGAAAAAAAATCTTCTGATCCAGAGGTCCCCAACCACAGAACTGAACATTTGGTACAGAGCCAAGGAGAAACCAGAATAATTACCGTATTTTCCGGACTATAAGTCGCACTTTTTACGTAGTTTGGCTGGTCCTGCGACTTATAGTCAGGTGTGACTGATATATCAAAATACACATAATTTAACATGTTTTTAAACATTAATTTATACTGACTGACATGAAACAAAGAGTAAACATTACCGTTTGCAGCTGCAAGAGGGCGCTCTAGGCTAGGCTACACATAAACAAAATGCCCCCAAATGAAAATCCCATTCTGCAGATAACAAACTGCAGGTAGTAAAATATTCAGCAGCTATTGAGCAGAAATAAAGTTTGGAGTGAGTGGGAAACTCGTGAGGGACTGAAAAGCAGAGGTTACTCTTTCTACGATGAAGAAAATGAAGAAAGCTTATCACAGGCCGATAGCAAGATGGCCAGAGCTGGAGGAACGAGTCCACAGATGGGTGCTTGACCAATGTGCTGCCAAGAGAGACTTGTTAACGGTGCAGTTGCGTCTCGACGCCCTGGTAGCTGTCAAGGGAGGAATATAAATGAGGCAGGTGGGCCTCCTTGATGTTACCGCTTTGTGCAAGGCAACCCCCTCTCCATCAGACCACTAAATAAATAGGACTTATCATCCGGTGTGACTTAAATATGTTTTTTCCCTCTTCATGACACATTTTTTGACTTATATGACTTATACTCCGGAGCGACTTATAGTCCAAAAAATATGTTACTTTATAGTTTATGTTATTTGAATAATTGAGATCCAAAGGTGTTTTATTTGGAGAGGATGGCCTGATCCTTGCATGTGTACTGTGTAGCTTGACTGAGGTTTTCTGTGTCTAGCCCCATTCACACTGCTGTTTCACATTTACATCCCTTTGATGCTTCGCCTCCACTGCAGATGCCACAGAGATGGAATATGGGGAACAAGTTACCCCATCTTCACTCTCTCTGAGGTAGTATCAGAGATGTGATAATAAAAAGAGGGAGGACACAGACTCAGCAGGAGAAAGTGTCTCTGCTTTAGTGTACATAGGGCCACATGCCATGTCGTGCACATTCAAGCCATATTGCAGCATGAATTGACACAGATGTTACAGCCTAATGTGAGTGTTCTGAGGTGTAAATATAATGGAGCCTCATTTCAGAGACCTCCGGACTAAAGAATTTTAGCTGCTGCAAAAGGCTGTCTCACTGCCGCTGGGTGACAGAACTTTGTCATACTTATCAAGATAAATCAGAAATTTTGGTATTTTCCTATATTGCTTTCACTTAAAGCTTCATCATTTTACTGCTTCTATCTCCTTCCACTATTTGGTCTCTTTTAATTCTGATCGCTTTAGACTAGTTTTATTATTATTCTTCCAGGCTCTTACCTCTTTGATATGCAACATCATTTTACAGGCGTGGTCCTCGTGGTCTTACCTCATGTCCTGTCTGCGTTCTGGGCTCTAATGATGGTTTTGAAAATGTTTTTATGATGTTTTTTGCTGTAGTTGGGTTGATTTTGACAGATGAATTGTTTTTACTTGCTCTTGCTCTTGCTGCCTTCATTAGTAAGCTTGGTTGTTGGTGTTTTTGTTTTTTTGATGCTTTTATCAGGGTGTCAAAGCCCTTTGTTAACTTGCTTGTTTGAGGTGCTTTGTAAATAAATGTCACGTTAATGTTTGCTTTCTGTCCCAGGTTACCTATGATGAGAGAACTGATTTTATAGTTAACACAAGGATGACAAATTAACACAGCAATCGTTCCCCGCTATCTTTAACACTTATTTTAGCTAACATTAACCTTCAGGTTGTCTTTTTTGTCTAGGTTTAATGAGCCGTATTCTCGCTGCTATTTCCCTTTACTTTAAAAGTAAAAAGTTATGTGAAATGTTTCTGCAGCTCCTGTTTTATTTCATCAATGGTGCTTTGTTGTCTCAAAGTCATTTCTTAATATGTGTGGATGTAGAGGTGGGAGTTTGTTTTGTTTGGAGCACTATATTTTACTTCCATGAGGAGTGCTATCCAAATAAACACCAACTGATTTATTTAATTTGTTAAGTAAAGCTCACAGGAAACAGCTGTAAACAAAACAGACCTTTGGAATCATCAAAGCGTCTCTTCCTCTGTGCCTTTGGGCCCCACAATTTGTTTTCGATTGATTGTCACTGCAGCTTTCCTGCGGTAAAACTGGAAACGAAATAGAAGTCATTTCAAAGTTGAACCAAAGAAATGAGTTTCATACAGAAAAGACCTAATAAGTGGCTTCATATTTGTCACTCAATCACTCTAGTCTCTCTTTGTAGGTTATTTGCTCTGCAGTTACTCACCCTGCACCAGTGTGCTGCTGAACGATGGGCGGTAAACTAGTAACAGGAACATAATCAGAATTATTTCTGCTATAAAATCGATTAACGTTTTCACTTGACATTTGAACTTTTGAGTGGAATGTCTTTAGTTGTTAGCGTGTTTGCTTGAAAACCGATGAGTTTGATTTTTGGGAAAGTGACAGCCCTAAAATGGATTTGTTCCCTTCTGTTTATTTACACGCTAATTCTCAAAGATATGCATAGACATGCACCCCTCCTGGCTCAAGCACAAGGCATTTCCATTAAATTATTTTACTATTTTATTAGGTTACTACAACAGTGACAAAGCACTGAATTTGCAGTCTTCTATGAATTTGATTGGAAATACCATCCTGCATACAAAATGCCACCAAAAACACAGCAGATGATTTTCTGTTCAGAGCACACTGAGGTACCCGAGTCTAACTAATCGCAAACAGGATGTCAAGATCTCATGAACATTTAGAGATGAGCACACTTCTCTAATGTTTGACATGACTTGTGATGTCAAAGGTAACAGATTTTGATTGCTTGTTCGTATACTCCCCAAAAGAGATGGGAAACATGCTTTCTAATTGATTATTTTGCCCTTTTGATAAAACTAATAGGCATTACATTTTATATCATTGTAAAGCCTGATTAGTCACCTTTACAATGAGGTACAACTTTTAATAATTGTGCATTCATGGAATAAGCAACACAACTAAATATATGGGTAGTGCCCAAAACAATTGCCAGAATCCCCTCCTCTCCTGGAAGAAAGTCTACAGTTCCTCCATGATGCAAGGGCGATGGGACATTGGTTCTTGGTTCTAAATTTGGAAATGGCAGCCAGGCTGATACCAAATAATACTGCTGATCTGTGTACCAGAACACCAGCTTCCAGTTGCAGAAGATTTTGGCACAACTATCCTTGCATTTACCAATGAAGCTTACTCAAAAAATGCATGATCTTTACAAGTTATACCTCGTTGTTTTGTGAAGGTGACTAATTACTCTTACATTTGAGGGGCTTCCGTGGCGCTGTCTGATGGTGCGCTCTGTCTATAATGTGAAGGTTGTAGGTTGGAGCCCAGCTATGTCTGACATCACAATGTGTCCATGGGCAAGACACTTAATGCCAGCTTGCTCTTACCACTGCGTCTGTAGCATATTAATAGGCACGGAAGAGCGTGAACAAGTTACTTAGAGACTCTGAACCATCAGTGAGCGACAGTGAGAGTAAATGGGTTTGAATGGGTAGATGTGACCTGCAGTGTAAAGCTGCTTTGAGTGGTCAAAGAGACAAGGAAAGTGCTTTAAGCTCAAGTCAATTCACCGTTTTACAGTATGGAGCAAAAGTGCAGGTGCTTTGAAGTGTTGTCTGCATTTTTCAGCCCCTGAGGTTGAAGTAAATTGAAATAAGTGAATTTCTGTGTTGACTCCTTCTCTTTAGCTCAGGAGGCAGACTTTTGATCTGTTTTTTTTATGTTTTCTTTTATTTATTAATTTATTTATTTTTAATTGTCAGAATCTGTTTGAAGGGATCTGGGGTAGGCCAGTATCTCAGTGGGAGGATCAGCTCTTAACTTTGCTGCGATAGTTACAAACCTCATGTCTGGCATTTAATTGGCACCTTTTCTGGTGAGCCCCTACAAAAATGTTAGCATGGTGCTCTGGGTAATTGGTTATTTATTGATGGGGAGGTTGAAGCACTACTAAACGGAGGAACTTTTAAGTTTTGTTTTGAATCTGTGCCTTAGAAATCTCTGTGTGCGCTCTTTTTAACTTTTTTACATGTTTACAGGGGGTCTGTTTTTATATCTCAGGCTGAAGACCACCATTGAATGATGGTCTACTTAATCCAGCAGCACATCTTGGCTTCAAATGTATGTCTCTGGGTTTAGACTTAATTCCACTTGCTTGGGCCATAATGAGGGAAGATCAAACACAGACCAGTGTTCCTCTTTACACGGATGTACATAACTGTTGCTGTGGTAGCCACCCCCAGAGTACAATTATTTCTGAGATGCTTTCGAGTTAATTCACAACACACAAAAAAACTCAATTCACCATTTTTCTCTGTGTGGGCTGAAATTCAGTATTCACTCCTTTTATCTTCTGGTTCTGTAAACACAGAATAATTCCAGAGAAATCAAGCTGCAAAGTTCAAAATTCACTGTGCTATTATGGAGGGTTCAGATAGTTTAATAAAGTGGTTCTTATGATAAGTTATGATTTGGTCTGGGCTCAAATGCTTAGGGTACATGAAGCTAGCCCAGGGATGTCAAAAACAGAAGAGTTAGGGTGATTTCATGCCTAGATCATTTGGGAGAGTTGTTCTGATATAAGTGAGTGTTTCTCCTTTGGCTTGGATGCTTTGGGCATGTATGAACACAGCAATCAAACCCTGTTTTGCTACAATACAACTGCACCAAGCTCAATTGAAGAGGTGGTCTCAGTTTACTTCCAATCGACTCCAGGAGAAGAAGTCAATCCATCTAGCAAGTGACACAGAGTGACGGATTTACTCGTGAGAGAAAAAGAAGCAGTAGTAACTAGAAGCAAAAACTTCTGCCAAGGCATTTCTAACACTGTTCATCGAGTTATTGTAAAAAAAAAAAAAAAGGTGGAAAATTGCCCTTTCTCACACTCTTAACTAATCCTTCAAAGGACTCCTGGATCCGCATCCAGATTTAGATCACCAGTGCCATGACCAGTATTCCCTGAAAATGCCACCAAAATCTGTTGTATTTATTAGCAAAAATGTTGAAAACTGTCCTGTATGTTAAATAATAATTATAATGTGAACAAATCCTTTGAAAAAAATCCTGGATCTGCATTGGGATCTGGACTTAGCCTGAAAATTTAATCAAATTCTGTCTTTAACTTTTTGAGTTATTCTGTTAAACAAACAAAACAATACGACTACCAGGCAACTGCAATCAGCGTTGTACATGTTCTCTAATAACTTGGCTCTGAATGCCTGTACTGCTTTGAAAACAATCATGCAGAGGCAACCACTGACTGTAAATGTCCCGGTGAAGGTTTGTACTCTCTGAGCAGTTCAGGAGTTTAAAGGTTCTACCTCCTCTAAACACCGTCTTTGGACTGTTGCTCAGATAAACTAATAAATATAGTATGTCCCGTGGATTTATAAAACAGTCCACCTGGTGTGTGAGGGTAGCTGTGGGTGGGGGTGGGGAGGGGCAATGGAAACCCTCTGATATTGAGGTGATAATGTGCTAATTTTGTTTAGATACACAATTTAAACCTAATTTTGAAGATATTTATAAAAAATGGTTTTGTCTCATTTGTTTATCTGCAAACTGAGGATGCACATTTATATATTAATTTGAGATAAGATTTAAAACATGAACTCTAAAGGGGTCACATTGTGATTTTTCCAAGATCATCTTCTCCTTCTTTTTTGTGTAACTGTGCTGATCATCTTCTTCTTTGTTTGTAACACCAGCTTAATTTCAAGTGCTAACCTTAACCTGGCAAGTTAATGAGTTTTCTCACAACACCATACTGCAAATGATTCACAATAAAATCATTATTAAGAAATGAAGGGTGTATGACCACTGAAACAAAGTTTACAAATTGAAATAAGTAAATTACACTTGTGAAACAGATGTAATTAGAGAAAAAAAGGTCCTGTAGCCCTCTGTTGTTTAAGTAGATAAAGGTCTCAGTCACATTTAAGTAAAATAATCCTATTTTTTATAAATGTTAAAGGATCGTATTTTTAAAAAATATATATTTCATTTTCAAGGACCCCTTAAAATTACACCACAGACCACTAGGGGTCCACGGCCCTGGTTAAGACACACTGCTATAGATGATACAACAATATCTCTGCTTTGGACCATAGATGATACATGCTAGTTTCTCACAATCTATAGCCATTTAATTATGTAACCCTGCCTCGGCGCCCCAAAGATCTATGACTGAAGTGTCCTACCTCTGTTACGTCAGTATTTCAACCCCATTGGCTCTGGGTGATAAGCCCAGTGCACAGCACTATAAAAATATTTCTATTATATTTATATATTATATCAAAGTGACAGCAGCTCCAACAGAGAGTTAAGCCACAGGCTTTATAGGCAGTTGGCTTCATTACAGACAGAGTATCGGAGTGGGATTGTGGGTCTAAACTGATTTTAAAAAATGAGTGGGTGACCACTGATTGTTGACAGTTTTAAATCTAAATGTTGTGGCTTGTTACTTATGCACATCCCTACAAACCACATGAATATTTTACCAAAACAAATTTAGAGACAAACAAACATAGGAACTGAAAAGCTCATTCTTTCTTTAAGCTGAATAGTGAATATATCCAGCTGTGTCCTCTTTGCTGTATTTATGTGCAACCAAGCACCCATCAGGGATTTTCCGTATATTCTGTGTGTTTTTTAAGATGAGACATTCTCTGTAGTGTCTGTTTGTTTGTGATAAGGCCTGCGGCAGTCTGATGCCTGCAGCTGTATGGAGAGCTGGAAAGAACATACTGAGAATGAAAATGAAAGCACTGGTGTTGTTGTGCCAGTTTAAAGATCATGAGTCCAGCCACCATGATTCACTGTAACTGTTGATATGCGAACTGCAACCAGACTTTTAGTCCAAAAAACATTTTGACTTGGTGTTCTTCATCCTAGTGGGCCACAAAGACAGACAGACAACCATTTACACACTCAACCACGCCTAAGGTGAGTTTAGAGTCACCAGTCAATCATTCAATCAATCGAACTTTATTTATAAAGCGCTTTTCATACATAGAATAACTCAAAGTGCTTTACATAGAAAAATAAAAACATTCCCTCAAACCCACCTACCCACCCCTATTTTACATAAACACCTACTCACACGCATGCACGAAACGTTTCACTCATGCACAAACACACACACACACACACACATACACACATACACACACTAAAATAGTGCACATTAGGCTAAGAACAAGAGGCTGAGTACAGTCAACCTAACAAGCATGTTTTTTGGTCTGTGGGAGGAAACTGGGGAGCCTGGAGAGCCTAGAAAGAACTCAGATGCATAGGTAGAACATGCAAACTCCACACCCACACACTAGACCCTGACCGACATCTTTACTGTAAAAAAAGCTTTAATAAAACAAGGTTAGCTAAAACTTATAGATGTTTTTTTCTCTTAAAATTTTAAGGATATTCATTGACACACTGAACTTTTAAATCCTATTAAAGTTCTAAAAAAAAATCAAATTATGTTCTCAGAGGCTTTAATATTTTTTAAAGGGCTACCGATGATTAATTTATAACTGCAATGGATCATAGTTTTAATGTCATGTTTAAGGTTTTTGCAAGCTCAAAACAACACACAGTTAAAAAGCCCTTGTTGACAAGACAAATCTATTCTGTTCAGTGTCTAGACTCATGGATCAAAAGAATGCATAGGAATGTATTTCATTATGTTAACTTATAAATTCACTGTTGAAATAAGTGCTGCTATGTCACATCAGGGAGGTCTAAAACCAGGACTTAGAGGTAGGACAGCTCCAAAACGTTCATCCTGCAAAATACTGTGTCACAATAAGAAATGTGCAGGAGTGAGCACAATAACTCACTGAAGTTCCATGTTTCACAGTTTCTGTAACAGCATGCACACCCTTTCAGAAGTTCATTTTTAGTTGCTTCCTCTTTGGCGGTCAACCACTTAAGGTAAACAATTAAGCAAACAGGTCTAACACAACACTTTGTTAGGCCTAGCCTAAATCCTTTGTAGGCCCAGCCTACATCTTTGGCCAAAGGGAGAGAAGGGACACAACAGCAAACTAGTGCGTGGTGCAGTCATTCCTCTCAGTTTATTTGAGGATAACACAAGCTTTTATACAGTGTGACAAGCAGTGATGTGTTATAGACTTTTACCCTTTACCCTGACCCGACATGTGGAGCATATGACAAAGGCTCAGTTGCTTCACCTGTCAATGACATAGATTTTTACTCAGAGTCTCGCATGTGAACAGCAAGACACGGGCTCAGTTGCTTCACCTGAGAGCAGGGGCAACATTGATTTTTTTTTTATTTCCTTATACCAAGGTCTCTTTGGGAGACTGTTCAGGGCTATGCTTTGACTTTTTCTTAAGCTTAGTTAAGCTTAAATCAAACAGGGAGAAAGTAAATGTGACAGTACAGCTAGTTGGCTGTGTCATGTTGTCACAGTAAGGAGATGAATTTTGTTTGAGAGATGGTGGCAAGCAGCAAAGTACTACTAAAGACAGAGGAGAGTTTTGGAAGTCACACAGCATTACAGCAGACACCAGGGGCATTTTATTTCTATGCTGGACAGTCTTGTCTTGTACTCTGACCATTTAGCGGTCACCAGTGTTGCCATATCACATTTAAGTCTCAGCTTAGCTTGCCCAGAATCTTCCAAGAAGTGATACCAAAAAAAAACAATGCCAGGTATGAGGTTCTATCCCATGTGGAAAACCAAAATGGCAGAGTGGAGTCTACTGGAGTCAAGCCATTGTCGTGTATTACATTGCCCCACTGATCTCAGTATATTGATTTAAGTATTTGTAAACTGTATTGTTCCTCCCAGATGCTACAGATGCTGTTGGATCATTCAGTGTGCCTTATTTACACCTGAGTAGAAAACCAAAAGGGTGGAAAGCTGCAGCCATAAATTTAAGCTACAAGTGGCAGTGGGCACACTTACAGTTTAGACAGAGCATTTGATAAGAGTTGGCCTCATTTTTGCATTACCAGCATTATAGTAAGGCGAGTTATTGTTAATTATTCAAAAATGTAGAAAAAATGCCCAATCTGTCACTTAAATTTAATCAAATTTTGTTCAAAACTTTTTGGGTCATCCTGTTTACAAATGTAGAAATAAATGCTTCCAAACACACAGTCTCTATAATGGAGCTTATTAGTTTTGCCAGCTCATAAGTCTGTTACCAACTACTCTGTTGTTTACCTGCAATCATTAATGTGGCTAATTATGCATCCCTACAATTAATGCAGAATGCTGACAGCCCCAGATTTTAGTGTTTTTAAACCTTTGCTCGAGACACATGCAAAAAACTAGACAGAGTATAAATATTTAAAATGGTAAAAAACAATATGACAGCAACATGAATGATACATACTGTATAAAAATCAAACAATCGTGTCAAATTTCTAAAAAAAATCTATAATTTGTAAAAACAAATATAAACTGCAGTCAGATACTGAATGGGTAGCTCATTACATCACATGTAAATGAAAATTGTGGCCCACATGCACAGAGCTGATTAAATGTGCACAAAGGGATCTTGAAATGTTTGCATTCTCTCTGATGTAGTGCAGAGTGGTAGAGACAGACTTTTCATCCTGTTTAAATAACCCACTAGATTCAATCTGAAACAAAGACACAGCCCTGCAGGCTTTAAACGGTCGATTATCAGGGACATTTAAAAGTCAAGTTTATGCACTTCAACCTGACAGGAGTCAATAGGCAGAAAGGTGACCTTTGGCAGCAACATGCTCATTTCCTTTTGAACCGAAGTTTAACTGCACAGGTTTTTCCACCTGTGTAGTCTAAAGAGACAAACAGAGATTAAAAAAACAGTGGTGAAGACCATGTGGTGTAAACAGACCGTGATTGGATGCAATGATTGATGCTCAAGCTGTCAAGGCTGTCAAACTGATATATCATTTTTGTGGTTTATGGTGTTTAATGACCTACTCCAATATGCAGTCAGGTCAGAATGACTCATTTCAACCAGCTAAAAGCACGATCAGACTGGAGTCATCCATAACCTTCAATGCTTATCCTGTCATCAGGTTGTAAGGATCTTGCTCCAGTAGAATGAGTAACAACTAACAGCTAAAATAATGCTAGCTAGATCTCATTCCCCTGCCCCCCCAAATACCAGTGTGACATCCTACCATTGTTTCATCAGCAGTTTAAGGTCATTGGACTTGTTGTGTAAGCCCAGCCCAGAGTGTTGGTGGTAGACAGAAAGCCGAGACGCTGGGCAGCACTGAACTCAGGCCTTAAAGTGACAAGAGCTCTAACATAGCATCTCAGACAAAGAGAGAAAACAGCTGGTTCAGGGATACTCAGTATATGACATCTATAAGTTTTTTAACATTAACAATTGTCATTGTACTGAAGCAGCCATAGAAATCAAATATATGAACCCCAATTAAGGCAAAATAGGGGCACCTAATCCTCTATTTATGTTCCTTGCACCGATCTCTGGCTACGTTCACACTGCAGGCAAGTGGCCCAAATCTGATTTTTTTTTGCCCATATGTGACCCGTATCTGAGCAATGTGATTTATCAAACCCGAAACTGATTGTGCTCTGTGTTATTGCATCTATATTTAGCACTTTTGAAATTCAGGTGCAAACAGGCACAGCGTTACGCACTGATCGCTGCAGTCATCGTGGCGAGAAACAGGGGTCACATTAACTGAATATTTTCCGTTATTGACTGAGTTTTTTTATGAATGACAGAAAGATTTGGAGGCTGTCTGTCATTATGATGGACTGGAAAAAGAGGGACGATCCAGTGCACCGTCATACTCAAGCAGACACACGCATAAAGTAATACATTGTGGAGGAGGTCATTTAACCAATGTAAAAAAAGATCCCCTTCATAGCCAGAATCACTCTGTTTGTCGCTCAGAAGTGGGTTTAGGATCTGTGTGCGGAAAAAGGATGTTAAAGATAAACGCTCAGTCAGTGTGTGCGTAACTGTAAGACTACTCTTTACATAAAAGGTCATTGGTGATGAAGCTGTGTAACTATGTGAATGCTGTTATTTAGATTATGTTTAATTGGAATCAGAAAAGGAAAATTAAAAATGATGGATACAAATATGGCATGAGGGAAAAGTGACGACCTTTTCCGTCAAAATGACAGACAGTAAAACCTCTGGTCAGAAATAAAAATAGAGACGTAACGTCTATCCAGCAATGCTAGTTTTGAGCTGTGTGCTTTTCACAGATGGCCTCCCAAATTGTGTTTCTTCTGGCAACTCTGAGATGTCTCTGCTGGAGTTCACCGGTGTGTTTATTTGCCTCAAACTCCATGGCTTCAAACTTCTTTTTTTGTTTACGGCCTCTCTGCTCTCCAAAATCAATAAAGGACCCACTGTTAGGTATATCATTCAATAGCAGAGGTAAAATAAAATAAATTGTGCTTGCCTTGATGAAAAATGATCAATATAATGGCAAACTTTGTGCTTTACCATCTCTTGCTGGTTAACATGTCCGTCTGGTAAAATGTCCACGTGCATGCGGCAGTATGGAACCTGTTAGGCAGCAGAAAGTGCATGTCTGATTGGGATAAAAGCAAAAAGCTGTTAGGAAAAAGCCGCTCTATAAGACTGCAGTATTTACATACTGGCAAGGTTCCATAAAGTTTCCTCTGCAATTCTGCCAACATTCACAAGCATCTTCACCAAATCATAAATCAGTCTGCCCTGACAGCTTGATGACAGCACAACAACAAACAGCCAGACCAAGCGGCTCCTTTAAAGAGTTGAACTAGAACTACTGCACAACGGTTAAATGTCACCGTGAGGCACACAAATGTAGGTTACAGTACAGTGAGTGTCTGGACTGTTTTTCAGTGTGGTATTAGAGCTGTTTATCCTCTAATGTTGTGAATGTTTTATAACAAGATTTAGGGTCACATTAATGTTGGCCTTGTTCCTCCAGATTAGATTTATTCTAAAGTCAGATAGTTGGAATGGAAATTTCTGTAAAGATTAAGAAAATATCCTGAAGGGTTCTCTAGATAGCACAGGAGGGACATGAATCACAATAAAGTTCACTTGTTTCCTATGACTGTTGAAAACAAATTAGTTTGTTCTATCATCAAAGTGGACATTTGTGCAAAATTTGATCAAAATCCATTAAAGAGTTCTTGAGATATCCAATTTATAAGCATGGACAAGAGACAGTTTATTAAACCTTTAACTAGGGATGCACGATATTATCAAACCAAGACTGGTATCAGCAGATTTTATTGGCTGTAATATTGGCTAAATGTAGAAACAACATGATGGTTTACCTCATCATCACTGAATGTTCACTGTTAAAAGTCAAGTATATATTTTTTTAATGAATAAAATATTTTTCTTGCTTCATATCTGTTTCTATCAAATAGACCTTTGACATGAAAAGAGCAGGTCAATTTTAGTCAAGCAGCTTTGTGCTCTTGACACACTATCAGTATCAGTGATAATGAGTTTGGAAATATCTGCATATTGTATATTGGAAAAAAAATCCAAAATTTGTGCATTGGGGGCAATTGTGAAAAGTTTGGAAAACACATCTTTAATGTGTTCTCAATATTTTGTTTTTACAAAGAAGGGATGGACTTGAGACCCAGTGACCATGACCTCAAACCTCCAAATAATCAATTTATTCTTGAAGTCAGAGTGAGCATTTGTGTAAAGTTTGAAGAAAATCCTTCAAAGTTTTCTGGAATATCACATGTTCAAAGAATGACCATTACACACCATAACTTGGACCTCTTACCTAAAAAAAATCCAAGCAGTTAGTCTTCGGATTAGACTGGATATTTTTGAGAAATCTGACCTAAATACTTTGAGGAGCCCTTGAGATATTACCTTTACAAGATCCTCAGGGGTGCGTGTCAAAGCATGTGTAACAAACATAGAATAACCAGAATGTAATAGAACTGTAAACACTTATGTAGACAGCTAGAGGCCATGCTTAGCAGAAGCTTGTATGTAGAAACCTAGGCATGTAAAGTTCCTGTTCTGAAGTTACTTTATTTTTCACAAACTGACTGTGAAAATATACCTGCTGCAGTTGACAAGAGCCTTGGTGTGCTGTAACGTCCTTCTACACAACACAACATAGAAAGAGATCAAGACAGAGTGTTAGGTCAGACCGTCTCCACATGTGAGAGCTCACTGGCACACTCAAGAAAATAAAATGCCTTCTTATTGACAGTCATTGTGACTTATGTTTACTTTTCCTTGACTGCACTGAGGGCATTTCACAAGTCCAACTGTACTCTGAGATTGACAGACGCTCTTTACCCATTTGAGTTAACCGATAGATGCATGCCCTGCAGCTGTTAAGCACAAACTGCAAGACCTTTTATTATGACTAGTTTCCTTTTTTTAGGGAGTATTGGAAACTGTAATCCTGGTTTTTGTTTTTTTCTTGAAGCATTTTCAATAATTATGTATATCTTTGCGCCGGCCACCTGCTCAAGGCAAGAGCCTCCAGGGAAGAGCCTCCAAGCATGGACAGTGCGTGACCCATTCAGCCACCAGTCACTTACATTTTTTTATATGTGGCCCTAAGTAACAAATGTTTGGACACCCCCTGCCCATACCCATAAGATTCAGTGCTACAGAGAAATGCTTGTTTTGATTGGCACGTTCTCAACCTAAAATTCCAAGTGTAATTAGAATGACAGAGAGAAAATTTCCAAATGTGTGCCTGTCTTTACACATTGAGAAAACTAATAAAGTATAGCAGCACAAGAAGAATCCCACCTGTTGAGACATCTGTGGGCCCATTTACATCCTATCAAATTAGAAACATTACAACACCTACAGCAGAAGTGCTCCAAGAGCACAATCCTAAATAAAAATCCTGGATCCAAGTCCAGATTCCACCAGGAAAATTTAATCACATGTCCCTTTTGACATGACCAACATTCCTTTAAAATGTCATGAAAATCAGTTTTAAACTTCTTGAGTAATTAGTGAAAACGTAGAAAACTGCCCTATCAAACAATGTTAAGAGATCATTTAAAACATCCTGGGTCCGCATCATCACCAAAATCTAATCACTATTTTTTTTACCAGCATTTCTCTAAAAGTATTGAACTAATTTGATCATGTTTTTAGGGAATGTTAGTCATGGCACAAGAAAGACTTGAATCGATTTTGGTTGTGATCTGAATTCAGATGCAGGATTTTCTTTAAGAATTTGTTAACGTTGAAAGATAGAGGGTTCCACATATTTTGCTAATAACTCAAATACTTTTAATGGATTTTAATGACAGTTTCAGAGAATGTTGATCATGTTTCAAGACAGAAGGGATCAGATGTTGGTGGTAATAAGAACTCCAACGCAGATCCAGGAATTTTTGTTAGATGACATTACAGTGTGAGACAGGGCAGTTTTCCCCATTTTCGACAATGTTGGAAATGCCATGCCTTTGTGCTCTCAGAGCATTTCTAGTTATTATTTTTGTTATTATTATTGTCATTTTCTAATGAAATACCCAACATTCATGCCAATAAAGCCCTGTGGATTGTGTTTCTATTTCATTTATCAGTCAAGCACAAGTTTCATGCTCTAATGTGGGCTCTTTCAGTACCATCTGCTTTATTCGTTTTCACTTGCCCTCCTTCTTCCTTTATAACAGAAGCCAATCTCTCATTGTTTTAACCCACGGCCAGGGACTGTTGTGGACGGCAGACTTATAGCCTGACAGTCATGCTGCTTCTGCAATTTGCTCTGAGTTTGTTTTTTGTTTTTTTTTTTAAATCAGCTCAAAAGCAGGATTTTGACTTAATAACAGAATTAAAAATTCATGCCACCCAGCTCTGTCTTGCAGTTGTCCCTTTGTTTAGAACAGCAATACCACTTATTAAAGCTGCAGTGAATGGAGGCAAACATTTCTTTTGGCGTTTCCTGAGCATCCACTGTTTAGTTGGACTATGCCACAGTTTTCTAACTTTATAAAACTTCTCACTGAGACTTCATCCATATTTTAAACGGGCTATGACTCAGACACTCAACGTCTGACAACACAGGAGACAGCTACAACATGTTCTGACTTCTTCCACATAGAAATGTGGACTTCAAAGGTGAAATTGGTGTTTCCATAGCATCTAAAATCTCAGCCAACGTTTGATCTTTTGCCACGAGAGATTGACCTTCAAAGACCCCGCATCAAATTCTGTTTACACCTTCTGCCACTGCTGTTGAAGTTAGCAGAATATTGAAGAAGTGGCAGAGAGAAACTTTAAATAAGGGTTGAGCAGTGCAGAGCCATAAACTGGAAACTATACAATCAAGAGGATCATGTTTGCCACAAAATAGCTTTTTGTGTGATTAGTTGAAGTGCTTATGCTAGATCGAACAAACAATGCTATCTAATCTGTTTAACTGCCAGTTGGATTCAGTTGGATTCACAAACTCACTGACCAAAAGGCACCACCTCCGCCTTGTGTCAGAGCGCTGTCAGTGTTTTCACTTCACATATATTACATGAACCTGTTGTATCATGACAAGGGGTGCACCATATTATCGAGACGATATTGGAAATCGAAAATTTACTAAAAAGTTGGTTATCATAATTGGCAAATATGGCAGATATGTTTGCTATAAAAGTTGGTCATATATAACCCATGTATTTGCTTTAATATTGACCAAATGCACATATGTCCCATAATGGTTTACCTCATCATCACTGAATTATCACTATTCATAATCAAAAGTATAATCTATTAGAAAGTAAAATGTTTTTCCTGCTTTGTATTTGATTCTGACACAAATGGGCTGAAATCATAAAAAGAACAGGTCCTTTTTTTATAAAGCTGAAGCTTAATACCCTTAACAAAAAAATATCAGTATTGCCAATAATGAGTTTTAAAATATCAGCATATCCAATATTAGCAACAATTCAATACTCTGCATCCTTAATTCTCACTCAGTGCATTCTAAGCCAGGGATGAGCAACTGGTGGTCCAGGGGCCACATGTGGCTCTTCTCCTCTTTTATACAGCCCACCATTTAGTTTGGTATATCAATATATATAAGAAAACCTGACAAAATCTGCCATTACAGCATTGAAAATAGCAATAATTTATCCAAAATAAAGCTTTATTTGATGGTAATTGTTTCTGTTGAACTTCTTTTGGTGCATTTGTCAAAAGAGAAATAAGAATAACTAACCAAAAACTGTTTTGACAACCATAAAATGCCGTGTTACTTCCACCAAAAAGTAGCTATAACCTGGTTTGAATCCCATATTCAGCTCATAAAGTTTTACTAGTTGCAAATCAGTTTATATTCTTATAAATTCTGACTGAGTAAGTTTTTCTGATGGCTATAAAATTGTACCTTCATGTACTGTTCAAATTGCAAAGAATTTGGGCCCTTAGGCAGTGCAGATAATGCAAATGTGGCATTTATGGCCTTTTTCTTAAACCAGAGTTGTCCATCCCTGCTTCAAGCTGATTGTTCCTCTTCTAAAGTTCTAGATATTCAAAACATAATTTCCAAAGAGCTCTTCAAAGAAACAGCCTTTATTTTCTTAGCTGTTGTTAGTTGACAAAGGAAGGATAATGGATAATAGGTTGAAAGACTGGGAGAAGACATCCAGCAAAGGGCATAGGCTGACTTTAAAACCCACACCGAACTCATCAAGAGCATCAGCTCTCTGCCCATGGGCACATCAACACATGCCTCAGCCACTCCATGAATGTTTTTTTAATGAAACAGGCATCAGAAAGCTCAGGGGTGGGGGGCAATGACACATGTTATGCATAGTATACCGTACAATAACCAAGGATCAGAGACGGGCACAAGTCACGTGTTGCAGGTCCAAAAACCAAAACCACAGATTCTGCTATAAGCTGATACGAGCTGCATATTGCATCACAGGCTTGTTTTAAGTCAAGGAGTTTGAGTGTAGCACTTGAACATGCATTTAAATATAATTTATTTTTTGAATATATTTTATAATAATAATAATAATAATATAATAAAGTATTTAATTACTGAAAAGAGTGAAAGAAGCATCATACCATATATTGGAGGTCATGTTGCAGGGCCCTTTCTTTGATTCTGCATATGGATTAACTGGAAACCACACTACCCTTAATCTTCTGACCTTTCTCAGCCTCAGGCATTAGCACTCAATATGCTGCTGAGTTCTGCTTCTTTCTCATCTGGAGTGGCTCTAAATTGTGAACTGCATAAACAACCAACAAGTCTGCAAAAAGTCAGACTGAAATACCACAAGCTTCATGTTATTAACTGAGCCACTTCAAACACTGATGAGATGATGTTTGCTTCAATCTAAAGAATAGGTGTGTGTTAACTTAACTCTCACTTTCTTTACTGCCTTTTTTTATATTACAGATCATGCTTTTGTCTGCTAGTATCAGAAGCAAGCATTTTTTTTTCACACTTGCTTGCGTGTGAGTGCCTTTAGAAACATTGTCTCCGCTGTAAAGAAAAAAAAAAAGCACTGAGATATCATGCAACATGTTCTTTAGGACTTGGACACATAAAAAAGATGCTGCACTCAACTGCTCTTAAAAACAAAAAAAGACACCGCTGGAGTCAACTCTTAAAGTGGAGACAGTGGATGAAAAGTGCAATTATGTGAAGGTTGTCTGTCCCTCAAGTGTATTTCAGACGTTCTAAAGGTTTCACTCCATGACACCTTGGTTTCATTTCATGAACAAAGTTTCTCGAACTGCTCAGGTCCTTCAAGGTAACCATCAAAAACAGAAACATAAATAATCCTAATATATTTTGATTCTAAATTACAACCCGATAGTACAAACCTCTGCCATTTCCAACACTGTCAGGTCAGTTATTGTCAAAACTTTAGTCACTTCTCCCTTGTGTCATGGTTATCGTTGCCTGAAAATGTCATCAAAATCTTTGAAGAACTTATTGATTTCTCAGCATAAATGTGGAAAACTGCCCTATCTTGCAGTATTAACAAATTCTTTAAAGGTCCCATGGCCTGGGGTGTTTTGGGTTTCTATTAAGCAAGTTAAAGATGAATGGAAAAACTAAAAACAATTGTCTCTGTAGAGGATCAGATGGAGCTCTTTCCCTCAGACATCCTTTGGCTGCCCAAAGGATGTCTGATTGGAGGGGGATGGTGGTGTAATGTAGATCGAATACATCATGGAGCAGCTAGCAAATCTGCAGTAACTGTCTTGTCCTATCATGTCAATATGGAAAAATGTCTCTGGGGATTGTTTCCAGCATCTTGCTGAATCTATGCCATGAAGATTTAAGGCAGTTCTGAAGGCAAAAGGGGGCCATCCAGATGAGGTCTGCCTAATAAACTGGCTGTTGATTGCATATTTTAGGTAATAATTCTTGCAAAGGTTAACATCCATTTTAAATGTCTGTGTAGGCTTTAATTAGTTGAGGCTATGGTTATCCAAAGCTTTATGCAAGTGGCAATTGGACTTGTTTAGGTTCTTGAAGATGTTTTTCCTCTTCTCTAAAAGGCGAGCAGGTTCTTTCTCTGAAGTTGCAGTCCTGCTGCAATTTGTTTAGAAATAGCATTTATGCCACTTTGTAAAAGATGTAGAACAGT
The DNA here is from genome assembly GCA_037902135.1 of Cetoscarus ocellatus. NCBI lineage: Eukaryota > Metazoa > Chordata > Actinopteri > Labriformes > Labridae > Cetoscarus > Cetoscarus ocellatus. The sequence continues at coordinate 805,101 of JBAMNC010000019.1, read as the reverse complement.
GGTTCCCAACCTTTTTCACCATGTGTACCCCCTGAGTCTTTTTGTCATGCCATGAGTACCCCCTCACTCATACGTGTTGATGATTCTTCAACAGTAGAACGTAATCAACCTGGTTTATATGGATTCACTTCTACGTCTGAGGACCCACCGCAGCCTCAGTTGAAGTCGTTGAAGTCCTGGCAAATAACTCAATGAAGTCAGCCCATTTACAGTGATGCCAGAGCACCAAACACTCAGGAAGTGTCTGTAATACCCCTTTCAGACTGGCCAAAAAACCTGTGTAAATCAGCCAACAATTGGCTCCTGTCCGCAGTTTGAAAGGGTCTAATCGGCATTTCTTATCGGCTCGTCTCCGACTGGCTTCAGTGTGAACATCACACTCGGGTCAAGCTGCTAAGTTACGGATGACGTCGGTGTTACGTGCTCACGACATAACATCGCGCCCGTCCCCTCTGTCTGTAACTTACGTGACTCTTTGCCATCTCAGCAACAAATTCCATCCGCCTTTGTATCATCAGCGCCGAGTTTGAACATTTTTAAAGAGGGACAAAAGTACAAAGTACAGAAAACCGTGTGCACGGCGTCCATGCTCTTTTCCATTGTGTACGTGGTCGTGTTTTGTCGCGCTTTTTTATTTTGCACTTTTTTTTTCCTCTGGTGCTTGATGCGCCAGAGGAAAAAAAACAACCACGCAGCTCGTCTGCTGCTGAGTAGACCCGGGTCTGCTGGCAGTGGTAAAGGAGTCACTCGCGGGTTAACCAGCATTGAAAAAACCAGCGTTGACCCACGGATTTTAGTGTGAAAGCGGTATAAAAGACAATAACCTGTGCCACAGGTTATTGTCTCCCTAGGGAAATTAGTAGTAGCGCACACTTACCAATTTATTGAAAGGCTTATCTCAGTACTTCCAAGTTGGAAATAAATTATTAAATGTTTCCACATACTCCCTCCAGTTTGCATACCCCTGATTGGTAATCACTGTTGTAGAATGAGGGGGACAAGTTAACCCCCATGCCCCTGCATGCTGACTCAGCTTGGGGCAGTGGGGCTGTATGTGTGCATATGCCATGCTCTCTTGCGCTCTTCCAAAGTCATTGTACTACATGTTGACACAGGTATCATGTCCTCACGGAATTAATGTATCTATGACAGAGCTTTGTTGTTGCTTTTACATGAATAAACTGTGAATACTGCACTCATTTCACCTAAAGATGTAACCAGTGGGCATTATTAGGGATTGTCTGGATCACATTTTCTTAAGTCTCAAGTTGAAGAGTCACTTGAATTGTCAATGGAAGGAACGTAAAATGGCATTATATAATTTTATGCAGGGTATAAGTGCATGAACACACCTAATTAGCTAATTATTAGAGCAGGGAAGGTTAGAAGGGCAAAATGTACGGGCATGAATCAGTGGTGACTAAATGAATAAATGGATGAGTGAGAACACGTCAGTCTTTCTGCTTTAACTCACACTAATCTTGTTTTTCAGTTTGTTTTGCAGTGTGGAAAAACCGCCACATGCGCACTGTTACCAATTACTTCATTGTGAATCTGTCCCTCGCTGACGTGCTGGTCACCATCATCTGCCTGCCTGCCAGTCTGGTGGTGGACATCACGGAGACGTGGTTCTTTGGAAATACTCTCTGTAAAGTCGTGCCTTATCTGCAGGTAAGACATCAGCTTTTAATATTTGCATCCAGACAAGAAATATGAAATCAAAAGAGCCATGTGTGCCCTGAATGACCAACAAAAACTGTAATTGGCCCATTTTTGTTAAGAATGTATGATGGGAGGATCAGATGTTTGCTTCAAGCACTTAAGCAGGCAAATCAAATCAAACCAAAATGTTGCACTCTAGACTGTCAGCCTGAAAAAAGTCACCTCATGTGCTGCTACTGCTGGGTAGTCCTCCTACTCCACCCAATAAAAGCCAAGATAACAACTTTCTCATATCACCTCTGGGTGCAACCTAATTGCTACTTAAGTGCGTCTCTTACTCTTGTCTAAGCCTCTGATTAGACTGCTTACATTGTTAGGCCTGTTAAAGCTGACATTTTTGATCAGCTGATAATATGCCAATTACCATCAAATATCAGTTTCAGGGTTATATTAGTCACAGTCTGTTTTTAGAGTCTTCTGTGGGATTAGGGATTTCAGCTTTCTATGTGATGACTCGTGTTCAGCAAAGTCCTCTAAGGCAAAGATCCCAACCATCAGGTCACAGACAGAGCATTTGGTACCATACCATGGAGAAACAAACTATTAGTTTGATTACTCTTTTTGAATAACTGAGACTGGAGGGTGTTTTATTTTGAAAGGATGACTGGATCTTCTTACATCTGCCTGTGTAGCTTGACTGCACATACTTTACACTGAAGCTCTTTGTCCCTGTGACCGCTTAGACGAGCAAAAAATTACAATCTGAGATACACTCACTCAATTATGTACATATGGACTATTGTTACATCAGTACAACAATTCAACAGTATTTCCTCCTTGGAAGAGGTAGAGGTTTAATTAGTTACCATGTCAGCTAGTGACTTTCAGCAGACTGGGTTCTTAATAAGGCTGTCACTTTTCCACAAAATCAGACTCTATCAGTTCTCAAGCACACACTAATAACCAAAGATATTCAAAACCTAGCCCGGCTGCAACGCAGACACGAGTCATTTCCATTAGATCATTTAAATAATAACCTCTCCTAATGCACCACCTGTAGGTCATGCAATGAATCTTGCAGTCTTGGGTCAGCTGCTTTCCACATTATCGTCTTGTTTTTAATTTTGCCATAAGCAGTGTGGAGCCCAAAGTGCTTCTATGGAGCGGCCTTGCCTGCTTCCATTATCTAGAGGCGTACTTCCTGTTGTTGAGGTCAAGACAGCAATGGCTGCTCAAGTTGGGCTTTGAGCACCCACTGTCAGATGGGTGATTCACTGCTCCATGGGCCCTAATGTGCTGCAGAACTGTAAATTTTCTATTCTAATGTATATTTAATGTTCAAGTACAGATTTTTACTCCCATGTTCAAATGGATATAGTGTATAAAGTGACTGCCCTAGTTCCTAAATGCATTGATAAGCAGCTGATAAAAAAACAAGTCCTCATGAATTGTCCCTTTACTGGGGGTTAGAAACAAGACCAAGACTCTGATCCTGCTCCATGGTGAATTATATTACACAAAATGTGTTTGTTGGCCACCTTATGAAAGCCGGTTCTTGATTTTACTGTACTAAATAAAACCAGATACAGAAAGGTTAGGGACCGCTGCTTTTTAGCAAAGTTTCTGTGCACCAGTGTCACTCTGTTAGTTCCATTTGTTTTTCCCATGGGGACTTTGGGCTTTTGCTAACAATATTACAGCAGCTGAGATCTCAGCTTGTGGGCAAGGACTGTCTGAAGTGAAAGCAAACAGCCCACCTACAGCTGCTGTCTGCCTTGAGCTGATGAGTCTTTTCAAACAGTTCATCACCTTTCATGGCTCATTTATTTCTCTGTATGTCTGTGTATAGATCAAATACTACAACTCAGTAGGGGGAAAAGCAGTTAAGAAAGTGGTTTCAATCCTTTCAAGCTTTGTCTGCTTGCTGTGTTTTCCTCCTCATTTGAATGTGTATGTTTTATCATTTTGTAGTGAAATTATTGGTTCTTTTGGTATAGAAGACTGACGACAAATTTTTGGATGAAAAATACTGGAATCAAATATAGAGCTACCCCAATCAATTTAAGTCTCCGCATTATGGGCATTTACTTATTTAACAAACGTGATGAGCTGTTCAAAATGAATGCCTGTGGTCACAAATATGACCACCTGAAGTTAATACTTCATGGTCAGCTTTGAGTTGTAAACAAAACCTGCCCACTCTTCCATTCATGGTGCTCTCACCAGAAATCTACAGTCACCAGACTGAAATACACCCACACAGGAGGGTGAGTGTAGTGACCCTCTTCGATCTAAATCTTCTTTGTCCATCTTTGGTAAATGGACTTGAGCGTATATTCTGCTTTCTAGTCTCTTTTGACTACTCAAAGCAGCTTTACTTCACTGGACACATCTACCCATTCACACCCATTCTCTCTCACATTCACTCACTGATGTATTGATGTAAGTTATTCAACAGTATTAGGTAACACGTCCTCACCCTTTCATATTCATTTTAAGCGCACTATCAGACAATGCTACAGATGTCATCTCTGGTCGCATTTAAGGTAATTTTCCCAAGAACAGCCCCATGTTTTTAACTTCTAATTCTCCCAGTGCTGCACTGCTGAGTTTTTACCTTTCGGGGCATACACTTGTGTTTTTACAAGTGGCCGCATTATCTAATGACCTTCAGAGTCTGTTTTTGTTGCCAAGGTACCCCCCCTTCTAAATTGAAATGTTCCCTAATTAATTTGTCTGTGTTTGGGTGTCTAATAAAGACAAAAATAATGAGTACTTTTATAATCATGGTTAATAGGAAGCTATGAAAGAACAATTCATCTGAGTCCTCATCTGACAAAGTCACAGCGCTGCATCTGGAGCATCATAATAATCATATAAACATACATTTTATCTATAGGCACCTTTCTCGACACTCAAGGGCACTGTTTAACATTCAACAATCAATAAAAAAACAATGGATAAAATCAGCATTCAGTAAAACAAATGTTAAACCACAGCTTGTAGGCAGGTACAAGCACCGACTCTGCATCCTAAGGCCGCTCGTTTTTTTTTTTAAATAAAAGACTGTCACAAATATTTTGAGATCATGATTAAAAAGCATGATAACTCTTTGATTTTACGTCTGTGCTACAGATGTGGAACAAATTCAGCAAATTATTTTGCATTGTCTCAAAAATAGTTTGAAATTATTAATGCAAAAGGACCGAAAGTTGAAGAGCACTTTGATCGATTGAATCATGATTAATTTATAAAATAAATTCAAAGCCCACACACGTTTTCTGTCTTTACAGTGAATTATTGTGGCGTGGGGGGGGACTAAGGTGAGTATTTTAGCTGACAATGCCACCAAGGGGAATTTCACCTCTTTGGAATCACAACCATGAATCCCTTTGCTCACTTGAAACTAGAAACAATTGCACAGATTCATAATACCACTGGGCAGAGACAGGTTACACTACAAAGGCAGATTTTTATTCTATGACACGTTTTTTAAAATACACAATATAATAAACTACAAAATAATCCCCAAATAAACAAATTCTAGAGTAGGTACACTTAGTCAATCAACCCAAGCAACAAACTCAAAACAAACCAGTAAAGCAATGAAGTAAACACACTCATGCAAATGAAAATAGAGAAATAAACCAGATGCAAATAAATAATAAAATGAAAATACCACACTCATGCAAATAAGGAAACACAGCAAAATATTCCAACTAAACAAATTACTGCGAAATGCCTGAAGTAAGGAAAAAGAAACAAATAACCCAACACAATATTAATTAATTCCACAACCCAAGCCCAAAAGGGAAACAAACTACTAAAATAATAAAGCAACCTGCTCTGGCCTGCGAACAGCGGCTGCAGCAAAGTGCTGAAACAAGTATGCTGATGTGCCAACCACGAGCCTACGTAGAAGAGGGACGGCAGCGCCAAAACTACAGACAAAGTCTGTTCATGCAGGACAGTTAAACAACAGGCCCGAAACAGGTCAGAGTTCGGCATCCTTCCGTCAGGTCCTGAACTTCTCGTGACATCACACGTCGCAAAGTCAGAACGCCGCCAGCAGAACCGAGGCCAAAGGGAAGAGCCGAGGGAAGGGCTGACTGCTCCGATGAACTAGAGCGGAGATGAAACTGTGAGATTGCAGCAGGGAACTACAGACACACCAAAAAAGCAGGCAACGGCCACTTACCCTCCACAGCAGCAACAGCCAACCCCAGCCGCACTACAACAGGTGGGTACAGAGACACCAATACGCACAGAGCACACAAATAATAGACTGAGGAAAGGCAGAGCGCGTTAGTTGGATCGAAGATAATTAGGTGCACCGAATGCAACCATGAAACATACAGGATTCCACGTGTCAAACCACATGTCCAGCGAGATGCCGAGCCATTACCGACACCTGTATATAGAGACAAACCAAGCACCGCCACACTCACCGTGGTGGCAAACCAAGCACAGTGCCAACAATGGGCTGGAGAAAAAAAACACCTCTAGTCACATTATGCTCACATCTCATCAATGACTTGAATATTGTTTCATCTGCTGTTCATCAGAAATATAGGCGTGTTTATTCAGCGTGCTCAGGCTCAACACTGCAGAGCAAGCAAGCAAAGTGGAGAGAAGAGGAAGAGCATGCAGCACTGTAATAATAATGAGATGAGTAATAACGATTACTTTTTTTTTCCATTAACCTTCCAGCATTACAGAAGGCACCATGGTCTGTTCACTAAATCAGCCAAATGATGGTGATATCAAACAGATTTTTAATCGACGATGGTCAAGGAAATGAAAACAATTGACACTTTTGTTTCCATCAAACATCACAAATAGCAGCACGACATGCTCTGAGTGTCACGACTGATATTGTACTTCCCTGGAATGTGACTACTGCACATCAGGGTCACCTCTCACCAGAGTGCGGCCCAAAGCAGATTTTATTCATTTGGCTCCCTGATGTGTGATGTGAGCTTACAGCTTCATTCACAAATCAGCAACATCAGTTTATAATAAACAGGAGAGGTACAAAAAGAGCAAGAGTAGATACAGGAGAAACGATCACACTTTACATAATTTCTCAGAACATTTATAGAGGTAATGACTGAGCATATCTGACCACACTGAGCCCTTAGACTTGATTGCCAACAAAAGTAAAGTGTGTAGACACAGCTGGATGATCATTTCCTCCACTGAATCTACCATACTGACCATAGTTTATATTAAAAAAGAGAAAACACTTTGGACAGCTGATGAAGCCTTTTGGACTGTGTGTGCTCTGCACTTAGGGAGGGTCGGGCCTGTTGAACATGTACACATTGCAATGTAATATTAAAACAATATATTGTTCAGCTGTATTGATTCAGGATGACTTTTGTGGTCATTATTGGGCTATGTATAGAGCACATGCAAACTGCTCTAACACAACACAAATATAACCAGTGTCATGATCACATCAGCAGAAAAACAGTGAACTGGGATATGTGATACATTTGGCTCTTGATCTGAGAGAACAAGGACCTGCTTGTTTCTGTCCTCATACATTACCATCCCTCACAGGGGTGTAAAAATACTTCATATCCTATGAGATGTGCACTGTGTGAGACCTTTGATGTCATCCCATGGTTATTTAATGCTCTAGGCAGATCTCTCACTTTAACTGTTTTTGAAATTCCACTTTAACATCATCCCCGTATGCCCACACATCTGCCTAAAGAAAGTCATGCATTTCATCAGGCTGTAGACCACTTCGATGTTGAGAAGCAACACCATACACCTGCACAATATCCTGTGTATATAAAATTATAATCTCAAAGAATCTGAGTACACACAAGTCCAGTGCGTCATAGGATATAACCACCAGTTCACTTTAAATTAGTGTATTGATTCAAGTCCAATCCCAAAGAATGAGATTAGTATTCCAAACATGGCTGAAGCAGTGTGTGAGTCTCTGTCAGTCTAGCTTAACACGCACATGAAACCTCAGGACTCTGCATGAAACCTGTTCGAAGTCTTTCATGGTCATAGTCCCTCTGCTCCCTGCTGTGTGCTTTAGTTTGACTCTGACTGCTGCAGTATGTAAGATGGAAACCTCCTGCTGTCTTTACAAACCCTCCAGCATCGTTTTACGTTCATCCAGTCCCCAGTTGGGAATTACCTCGCTTCTCCTCGTATGTTATGTCACATATTACTTGGTTTGACATGCTGCAGAGTCTCAGGAGGGATTGTTACCAGGAGTGGATACAAAATGGGAACTGTTATAAATTTCTCTGAAATGAGGTATGAAGTAATTATGAAACAAGAATGTCTTAATAAATGTTGAGTCATCAGCTGCACAGATTAAACTCTCATTTCATAAGAGTTAATGAATTGTTGAATCAAACATGAATAATCAATAAAAGGACACTTTCTATTTGTGGATTCATAGAGATAAATCTGGAACAAGTGATTTTTTTAAATCACAATGTTGAAGGTTTTGTTCTGTTTGGAAGAAGGCACAAGTCCAGATTAGATCGGTTAGCCAACCATTTATTGACAATATGTGAAACAATACAAAGGTTAGTAAAAGTCACTCAGCTCTGTTCTGCTCCCTCTCCAAAAGGGAGCAGAACAGAGCTGCCTCTCCAGCTTCCTCTCCAAAAACAAAAAAACTTTTCTGCATGGTGTAACATAACATTTTATACACAGCAAATGGGTGGGACAGTTCTAGTTTGCCTCACAACAGAATATTTTGACAGTTGGAGTGTGATAAATCTCGCGGTTATTTCCTTACCCAGGTCGGTTCAACCTGAACTGAATGTCTGCCTTTAATGTTAACTGCTGGTATGAGTATGCAGTCATTAGGGAGTCAAAGCTTGGCGAGGTTGTTTCCCTTTCAACACATTCTCACACATCTAAAATAAAAGAACCAAAGTAAAACGCAAGATCTTACACACTTCAGGCTTAGGAGGTGACATCATAGGTAATGTTGAAATCAAACCTCGGGACTGATTTCATAATATATGTCTGCCATGAAAAGGTCAATCACAGTACAGGGGGTTAACAGTAGGTACTTTCATTTCAGCTAAGTCAGCATAATAGCAGGAACTGAAAGCTAATAGCAAGTCTGAAAATATCAGACAGGAAACAAGAGCACAGTTCATTTTGTAAAATGTAACTTTCTTAGCTGAAGCAGTAAAAACATGAAATCATTGAATCAGTGTTAGCATAAATTGATATTTCTGGATAAATGCATCAACTTGTAAATAATCATAGCAACAATTTATTCTTTTTTTTGTAATGGTAGCAATCAATCAGGGGCAGACAAAGGTAAACAAGAGACAAATTAGTTGCAAATTCTGACCCTACCATCAGAGTTTTTCAGACCAGGGAACATTTTACAATCTTCAACAGTCAGATTTTGGTGAGCCAGTGAGAACTTAAGACTCAGTTTCCTGTTCTTGACTGTCAAGAGTGGCACACAGTTTGGTTTTCTGCGTAGCCCATCTGCTTCAAGGTTATGTTGTACATTCAGAAATAGTCTTCTGCATACCTTGGTTGTTACATGTGGTTATTTGAGTGACTGTTACCTCTCTATTCCTTCAAACCACTCTGGCCATTCTCCTCTGATCTCTGGGGTCTTCAAGGCAGAACTAGGGCTCACTGAATATTTTCTCTTTACAAGACAATTTTCTGTAAACCATGCCACATTCTAAGTCAGTTGAAGCTCTACTCCCCCCTTCCTTCCCTGTTGTGATCCAAGCAATGCCCCTCCCCTCACGTTTGCTAATGTAAAGAGCTACATTATCACATTCAGTATAGTCACACAACACCTGCCTCCATGATGCAACAACTTCAGCGTAACCTGACACACCAGATGGACTGTTCAAGATATTTCAGCAATCTGGGAACGGGCAGAACCTTTCAAAGGCATATCTGACAGGGGATAAGATGATCTTTCCATCAATCACTTTCATAACTGGCCAAACAGATAAAGTAGGCAGGCGGTGTGAAGGAGAGAACGTGAGTAACTCTGTAAAAAAAAAAAAAAAAACCTCACCAAAACACGTCAGAAGTGAAGCAAAAATCTCTTTTCTATGAAGAAGTTTGTGAAGTTGTTATTTGTTTTTCATTTAATGAATGAATGCAGTCAAGATCTGATACAACTGCTACTGAAGCTGATAGCATCCATGCTAGTCTCTGTATGAGCAGTCACTTTCTGCTGTCGTCCTGCATGTAGCTCCCACCTCTCCCTGCACTAAAGGATGCTGATTGGTCCATCCTGCTCACAATCACTGTAGATTGGAGCTTGGCACGATGGATCTGCCTCAATACAGACACTAATCTAGATCCATGTGCACTGCAAGGTTAACCTCCACAGACTAACCAAAAAAGCCGCACAACTAAGCAACATTAAAGGAGAAAATGTGTGATAAAATGCAACAATACATGTAAACAACTTCCCTACAGTGAGAATTATGCATTTGAAGCCTCAAAAGAGCCACAAATTGAGCCCCTCATAGAACTACCATTCCAAAAATTAACAATCGAAGAACATTAGTATAGACTAACTGAGCCCTTACAAGCCAAAAAGCATGCATCCCTGGTACACATTCGTGAAGGCTGAATGCGGAGTCAAAAGGAGGCTCAAATGTCTAATAGTCTCCCAGACTGCTCAAATAACACGATCCTGGCAAATTGTTATGTCTTTCTGTCATTCTGATGCTCAGTTTGAACTCAAGCAGGTCATCTTGACCATGTCTTCATGCCTAAATGCATTGAGTTATAGCCATAAGATTGGCTGACCTGCTATTTGTATTAACAAGCAGTTGAACAGTTCAACTTCATAAAAAAGTGGCCAGTTAGTGTATTAACATTTAGTTAAAAAAAAAAAAATAAGTCAAGACTTTTATTTCACATTGCCAAGCCAAGCTCACTCGATCTTTTGTGAGAACAACAGAAAACAGTCGGAAAGTCTTAAACTCATCTCTTTCTCTTCTCTATTTTAAACTCAGCTCCTGATCCAGTTTTAATTTTACATGACTGGGAACATATAATTTCTGATACTGAAGGACTGACATATAGCATCAGTCAGTTGACATTTGAATGTCATTAAATGTCAATAACATTAAAACTGATCCCTCCACCCAACGCTGTTAAAAGAGGCAGTCTAGTTACACATGTGTTTGGTGGATGATTATATATTTTATTAGTGAGGAAATGTCTTGCTGCTATCTCTAAAGAGCTTTAAGATGTAAAGGTGATCAGACGGTAAGAAGACGAAGCTTAATAACACATCTCCAGAGGATGGAAACACAGCAAATAACCTTTTCCAAGAATTTCTAGAATCCAGAAAAGATGTTTTCAAAAAAGGACAAGTGGTGGGAAATCCAGGGGAAACAGAAAAGCCCTGTTTGGCCAAGACAGAAGCTCAAAAACAGTCCCGCATAATCAGCTCGAGACATGTAAATGTGAGACAGAGCTAATAAAGGATTGGAGATCAGGTGGGGAAGTGGTGAGCAGAATCTTTTGAGGAGAAAGGTCAGACAGGTCAAAGTGACATCTGAACTGAAATTGTAGTGTACGCAGAGCACAACCTAACTGAATATATGAATAACAAAGCTGGATTTCCAAACCCTCGGTCAGAACATTGGATAATATGGTGTGTAACTTAAAAAACCCTTTAAGCATCATATTGCATCAAAAACTATATAAACATTAAAGAGTTTCCGGAGTCCTCGAGAGGCTTCTTTCATTTCAGTGTATGTCTCACAGCTCTTTGCCTCTAGAGCAATAAGGAAATGATGCGTAGTAAGTCCACTGAGTCACCTTTTCTATTAAGTATTTTGCAATTTGTTGCAGTAAATTGAAAAATAGATGCATCGCACTCAAGAGTGCAAGGTTAGTGTCCATGATGATCTTTGATGATGGACCACAAAAAAAAAGGTCACTGTGAACAAAGACTGGACTCAGTGTGGAGAAGGGCAGGGTCGTTTACTGTCTGTGAGGCCAACTGTTCGCCTCACAGACAACAGTTCCTGTACTACTTATCCCTTTTGGGGTCACAGGGAGGTGAAGCCTATCTCAGCTGACATTGGGCGAGGGCAGGGTACACTCTGAACCGGTTGCCAGGGCCCCTTAGAGAGACAGACAACCATTCATGCACACACTCATATCTAAGGGCAATTAAGGGCATCAGTTAAACTAATGAACATATTTTTTGGCCTGTGAGAGGAAGCTGGAGTGCCTAGAGAGAACATACATATGCTCGGGGAGAACATGTGAACAACCCTCTTGTTGTGGAGCACATGTACTACCTGCTGTGCCACCGTAACACCCAGGACACAATACACAAAAGAAAATTAGAAAAAATTGCTCTATAAGCATTTTCCAGGCTGCAGGACCAGGACATCATGGACAATACCTCCCACCCCCTCCTCCTCCTCCTCCTCCCAGGTAATATCACTGCTCCATCAGGTCCTGAGATTAAAAGTTTTTTTTTTTTTTTTTACTGTTTTCACTTCTGACATTTGTTAACAAGTTGATAAGCAAACGTAATATCAGTGCAGTATCCTTACTGCCAAACATTGCCTTTTGGTAAAATGTTGTCTTTAACGGTGCTGTCATATTATATTCATATTGTAAATATTGTTAATGTTAATAGTGTAAATTTATTTATTTTCCTGGAAGTTGATATAGCTTAAAGATTCTTCATGTTGCAACCAGCTGACTTATTTTTTCACTGATTTTTTTATGCTTATCTATTTTAATGTGTTTATTTATTCCTACTGCTCCACTGTGTATAAGAACAACTGAAACAACCAAATTTTCCCTTGGAGACTAATAAAGTATTTATGATTCTGATTCTGATTATGCAATTCAAACAACATTCATCTGTAAAAAAAAAAGTCATTTTTGAACAATTATTCCAGGAGATTTTTTGTCAGTCAGAGGGCCCAGCCTGCCCCTGACCCAGGCCCCAGGACAACCAACCTCTTCTTATTCTATTTATTTTCCTGGAAGTTGATATAGCTTAAAGATTCTGCATGTTGCAACCTGCTGACTTATTTTTTTTTTCACTGAATTTTTTTATGCTCTTATCTATTCTAATGTCTTTATTTAAAATTCCTACTGCTCCACTGTGTATAAGAGCAACCGGAACAACTGTATAGTGCTGCGTTGAAGCTTCACTGTAGTGCTTGCTTGAGGTCTGCAAAGCTGCAAACTAATGCAGAGAGCTATGTGCATTGCCTGATGTGCACCTCTCCAAAAATGAGAATACATGTCAAAGGGACGTGGACCACAGCCCCCCTTGACAGGTTTACTGCACAGCACCAAGTGAGTGCCAGTCTCTGATTACCTTGTGCAGCAGATGGATCTGCTGATGCCCTGTCTGTGATCAGGCAGATCCTTTATGACAAGCTCCGATCTACAACCATTGGGCTCAACCTAAAACAGCACGGCCCGAGTATCATCCTTAAAAGCAGGAAGAGGTGGGAGCTATGTGTGTGACTGCAGCAGGAAGTGACTGTCTGCACATGTTTACCATCACTCTTTGGCTCTATTGTTAGAGTGACTGTACCTGCAGTTAATGAGCTTTCTTCTCTGGCTCCATCACTCAGAAGTAACCAAGCAGAGTGAATGAATGGCATCTTGCAGGAGCGGAGCCTCTGGTGGCATTTTGATCTAAAAAATGTTGATAAAGTTATGTGCAGACTCTGTTGGCTGAGCTGGAACAGCTGGAGCACTCTGTAGTTTTATATAGCACAGGAATGTGGATGGTAGTTCTGCACCGGTAATGATAGTCCTCAGTTCTCTCCTGCACTTCCATCATCATCTATACTGAGCAAACAAGATATCATTTACGCCAGTGTTTAATTAACTTTGAAAAGAATGACCTTGAAACATCCTTGGTTTGATTACAGGTCAGATTATTTTTGGCACAAACTATTCAACTTGATCACAATTACCATTTACTGGGAGATGAACTTTTAGCCTGATCATATTTAAGATATAACAACAAAGAAAGAACAGAACCAAAGTTAAAGTTAGTAGCGATCGGTGATGAATAAATTAGCATTTGCAAAGTTATTGGAAATAATTCTCTTGAAATTATTCCAGCTTGTTTGATTACTTCAATCCAAGCTAAAGGCCTATAAAGCTGAGTTTGACTCAATGAATGGATGAAGATGTCAATGTCATGACTCACTCATGTGTTAGATTGTTTGCACAGCAGAGGCCCATATAAGTCACCCTCATATGGTTTTATTTACAAAGAGACTGATCCTCCTGCTAACATTTGAACTTAGTATTTTTGTTCCTTTTTATTGGGTTTGTGGACTGAAAACACATCATGTAGCAGAAGACTTAAGCCCCTGATTCTTCTGTAAAGGACATGGAATGACGTCAGATCGGGTGCTGCTCCCAAAAAATGTGTCAAAATCCCCTTTTCCCCTGGGAGAGTCTATGGGTTCTCAGGGAAGCAAGGGTGAGGGTCTTTTCAGGGGTGTTGTCTTCCTGGGGTGCTTACTTCACAGTCTGGCTTTGACTTCACCTGTCTTACAGAACTTGGTCCTTTGAAATGGTACCAGATCTGACACCAAATACTGCTGCCACTCTGCTGGAGCGCCAGCTTTGAGCTGCGGGGGATTTTGGCACATTTTTCTGTGTTGCTCATGACACATATGCACAGTCTTTACACATTTTGGCTCAATGTAAAGATGACTAATCAGGCTTTCCGATGATATAAAACACAATACCAACTGGTATTATTAAAGGGGAAAATATGTATTTGTGTAAATATATTAGTCCTGCATGATGTGAGAATTGAGAACATTGTGATTTGCGTTAAATTAACAAGAGTGCAGATTGTATATAATTCTACTCTCCATGTTTTATATTACATTTACAGTTGTAACATATTTTTTAAATCTAAAATGATTCTGAAAAGTCTGCACATTTTTCCCAAATGTTGCCAACAAACTTGAGCGACTCAGACATTGTTAATGAACTTGGCAGCAGATTTGATGATTAGAATCAATGAATGAGCCAGTATTGGGTGAATAGAACTGTTAGCTCAATATTTTTCATGTTTTCAGATTTATTTTCTTAAATTTAATGATAATCTTCATTCAGACAAAAGATCTCTAACTGATTAACTTGCAGACAGTGATCATACTGCTGTGATTGGTTCTGAACATTACATAATTTTAATCCAAGAAAACATCTGCTATCTTTCTTTGACCTCCATAAGCCACATTGATATAAATGATGTTTTCCTGTCTTTTATTTCAGTTGAAAACACATCAGCACATCCTTAAATTTGATGCATGTCCCAGCTCTGCACTCATTAATCCCGTCTGTACACGACCTCCCTCTGCTTCTGTTTTTGGAGCTAACAACACCATCCAGGATTTTTTTCCATGATATCCTGCCAACTCATTATAAATGCCAATTTATTAACCTTTAAATTAAAAAAAATCAGACGAAGATGTGAACTTCACAGCTGCCAGCCTTCAGCTTAAAATATCAAAGTGAAGGAGCCCTGCATATCTTCCCCCAGGAAATGAAACCCCTGAATGAACAAAATGTATCCCCTACATGAAATCAGTGCACTGCTGTGAACCAGAGGCACTCATTGAAGTTCATGTTGAAAAAAAAAGCTACACCTTGATATCAGATGAGAGCAACTCCAATGCAGGATGTCACTCCTGCCTCAGTGTGCCACGTCTAACCTTGTTCAATTCTACAGGAAACAATGGAAAACTCCTCATTTAGTTTAGCTCTGCCTTCTGCTGTGTCTGTAAATCAGATAGTAACAAAGGGAGGAGAGACTGTGCTGTCAGCAAAGACAATAAAGAAGGCAAAGCTGATAGTCTTTGACCCCCTGCCCTGTTAGAAGAACTGGACCCCTCATATAAACAAAGACTGACTCTTATTTGATGGTAAATTTCAGAGTCATGAGGGACTGGAGCCTATCCCAGCTGACATTGGACAAGAGGCAGGGTACACCCTGAACTGGTCACCAGCCAATCCAGGGCCACAGAAAGCCATTTGTGCTCACACTCATACCTTAAAGCAATTTAGAGTCCCCAATTAACCTAATGAGCATGTTTTGGTCTGTGGGAGGCAGCCAGAGAGAACCCATGCATGTACAAGGAGAACATGCAAACCCTGCACAGAAAAGCCCTGATTGAATGGGGACCAAACTGGAATAATACCCTTTGGCAGAGGAAATACTGAAAGTCTGTCTGATTTCAGCCTCAAGAGCTCCACTCAGAATCTGGATGTCCTCTGTATGCACAGTCGGGGCTATTGATGACAGTGCATCTTTCATTTCCACAGGTATATAAATGATTAAGGGTCCACAGCTGGTGCTTTTTAGCTGGAAGTGCTCACAATCTCAATTTCAGAACACCTTTCACTGGCGCCTGTGATTCATTCTGTTTCAACTCTGCAGTCCACTTCCTGTGAATGGCAGCTGGTTTTGAATCCCTGAAACCTGAACTGTGTGCGCAGCACTTTGTCTGCACCGTGGTTTTACTGCATTAGACAGCGAACCCCCTCATCCACTGGGTCTGAACTTTCTGAAGTGCAGCACAGCTCAGCTGGATGCTGAGATAGCAGAAATATATAAAACAAAATGTAAACATCATCTGACCTTGCCTCAGGTTGATCTACTGTTTTCTTGTGTTAAGGTCTGATGTGATGGGGATGCAGAAAGGCCTGTGCTTCCAATCCAGGGTCCAGGTTCCCCCTTTGTGGGTGTAGCAGAGATCTAAAGGGGCACATAAAGCTTTGTTTGCTCTAATGTTGTCAAAATTAGATTATACAAGATATTTCGAACACAAGATTTACATCCACAGAAGATGAAGAACAGCACAACTCCACCCTATCAGAGCATGTGTTGATATATTCAGTTTGAAGTTTATAACTGTACAGAGAGCTGAGACAGCTGGTTTTCTTCAAAGCACTCCTCGGTGCGCTATTCCAGTGCACTCCAGACAGAGCGTAAGATTTTCAAACAACACAGAGCGAAATTATTAATATTATTAAACATACTAAGGAATCTAACTGATAATAGTGCTCACAGATAATATAATGGGCTGTCCAGTGTTTTTAATGCACAAAATAGAGAATAGAGCGGAGGATTCCTACAAAGGAAATATTAGAGAATAAATTGCCTTAAGACAAAAGTAATTTGATGTAAATGTGTCTATCATAAACAATAAATAGAACTACTGTTGGTTTTAACTGGAGATTTTAATAATGAGATTTCGCCTTAATGCTCATGCAGAAGTTTTGGACTCATCTATTAGATCATTTTTGTTGCTCTGGAATGCCTCAGAGACAATAAGCACTTTAATCTAAATTTTAACATCATACCATGTTCTGTGTGTACGTTGAATATTGAGGCACAATAAAAGGAGGAATCAAATAATCAATCTGAAGTTCAAACTTAACAATTTATACCCCTGCATGTATAGCAAAATTGCCAGCCACTCGGAGTGCACTGATTGAAATTGAGTGAAAGTTGACACTCTGATTGGTTTGCTCTATTTTACATCTGAAAAACAAGTCAATTTAAAGTGGTTCACACAAAACAGCAGAATGAAAAAGGAAAGACTGGACATAGAAGAATCATCCAGAGTGGTGCTGATAGCAGAATATAGGGTTATGGATAAAAATATAATCATAATTAACACTGGACCCCATTTCTCAGAACATCAATTTGTAATTAGTGGCAATTTTACGGTAACTTTTTCCATTGTGATGACATTTTTCACTCTCTCCAATGTGCTAAGCAGGAGAGCTGTGGCTTTAACCATGATTTTGTTGGTTTTCTTTGATTTCAACAATAAAACTCTCAATACAGAAATCACATTTTTATCCATACAATCAGTGAGACTTAGGCCCAGAATAACAAGCGATGGATCCGGTGCAATAAGTTTGGGACAGTCCCAAAATATATGTGTAAACTCTCCAATCATACCACAGCCTAACCATCACAACTCAGAGCCACCATCATATTTTGAGATAATGACTGGGATGTTAAAATAAAACATCCTAACCTGTGCCAAATTTTAAAGGATAAAATAAATCACATCACACTGAGATGAAGCCACAGCAGTGGAACATATTCAGCAATTAATTGTAAATTGCCTTAATTGTGAAATTTCTAGTATTGTTATTAAAAGACTGATTTTACAAAGAGAGTTAAAGAGCAATTTGATAACATGAATCATAACAGTAAATAAAATACACATTTAAACATACAGTAAGTACAATGTGAAATGCTTTGTCTTTCATTAAATCACCTTTTTCCCTATTTTGATGTTCAGTTTGAACTTATTCGCCTTGTCCCTGTCCATGTGCTGAAAATTCATTGAGTTGCTGCTGTGTGATTGGCTATTTGGGTTCACAATTAACTGAATGGATGTACCTAATAATATGGCTGGTGAATGTATATGCATCACCAACAGACACGCCTCACAGCTAAATCAAACTACCTCCATCAGCCGAAGCCTCTCAGATATTGTTCTGCTTGTTTATGTTTATGATGATATTGATTCATATCCTCTGACAGTTTGCACAAGGGCATTCAGGGAAGAAAAAAGTTGATAAACCGGCATGTTGTTTGGCTTTTAACGTGCGAGTGCTTTAAGCAGTGTGACC
Source organism: Cetoscarus ocellatus (assembly GCA_037902135.1). NCBI lineage: Eukaryota > Metazoa > Chordata > Actinopteri > Labriformes > Labridae > Cetoscarus > Cetoscarus ocellatus. The sequence goes on along the minus strand of JBAMNC010000019.1, from coordinate 786,780 downwards.
TGAAAATAACAACCATACCAGATATTCAGGCTACTGGTAAAGAACAGCTGATTAGGCCTTGATTGGCAGGCAGGCCCTCATAACAATTTCTGTCCCAAATTCTAGGTCAGTGTTGGACCACATTTTAATGCCCAGTGCTCATACTGTTTAAGTTGCAAGCAGTTGCGTGCTTCCGTTTGCACACACCAGTGTTTGTCTGCAAATGAGGAGAAGTCAGGTGCAAAGCTAGAGTGTTCCTCACCTGATGATGCAGAAAATTACTGCACTTTAAACTTCTAATTACAAGTCTGTTGTGAAGAAATTACAGACTTAACTGACCATGTGCCAACCACACAGGATGCAGAACAGCACACTTCTACCCTTGAATATCAGAGCACTTGCCGATAAATTCAGTTTAATGCTTAAAACTGTACAGAAAGCTGAGAGAAAGTCTGGTTTTCTTTAAGCACTCTTCAGTGATAATCTAATCCTGTGCACTTTAGTGGCTAATGCTCTGGGAACATGAAAAACAAACAATTGATGGAAGATTTTCACACAGAGCTACATTTATAATACTAATAAAAATACTAATGAATCTCACCCATATTTATGCTCACAAACAATAAAATGGATCTGCAGTTCCCTGAAAGCTCTGAAAATATCAAAACAAAAACGTCCTCCAGTTAACCTCTACTCTCAGTTTAGAGAGGAGCAAGAAGAAAGGGGACAAGGACTGCATCATTTGTGGAAGATAATATGTTTCCCGCTCGTCTGTTTATCCTCACATCACATGCATCTTTCTGCCATAATAAAATGTCCAGTGTGTTTTAAGCACACAATAGAAAACCGAGCCAATGATTTACATTGAGAAAAATCAGAGAATAACTTGTTTAAAGTCCAAAGGTATTTGATATGCAGTAAACGGTTGTTTCATAAATATTTACGAGTTTGATCTGGTCTGTTTAGCTGGAGATTTTAATAATTAATGAGACTTCATCTTTACACTCATGTGGAAGTTTCTCATCTTTTGATTGTTTTTCTATGCTCTTAAAGGTAGTAATCACGTAGTAATCACGGAAAACTAGCATGAATTTGAATGTAGCATCTCTTCAGGACTCCATTCTGACTATAATCTGACCCTCCGCTTGGCTTTGCACTGAGAATATGCGAACAGCAAAATATAAGCCAACATGCCCCCAAGTCACTTTGTGCTACATGCTTAACTGCATTAAACCAGGTCCCTCTGTCTGCTTGGATTTGAAGTTATTAACTCAAAGTAGTCTCTGTGCTTTGAGTAAGATGAAAACCAATCTGATACTTTTTTGAAAGTCCCATCAGAGGTGATAGTTTGTCACTGTATTAAGTTATAATTCAAGAATAAGAATGCACTATCCATTCCCTCTGTTTCTGACATAATAGAGGGTGAAAATGACATCTCTGTTAAAACTTTCTTTAATCAGTGTCTCATTTTCTCCTCTTCCTCAGACAATTTCAGTCTCTGTATCAGTCCTGACTCTGAGCTGCATTGCCCAAGACCGCTGGTATGCCATCTGCCACCCACTGATGTTCAAGAGCACCGCCAAGAGGGCCCGCAAGAGTATTGTTGTCATTTGGGTGGTTTCGTGCATCATCATGATCCCTCAGGCTGTGGTGATGGAGTGCAGCAGCCTTCTTCCCGAGCTGACAAACAAGACGAGCCTGTTTACAGTGTGTGATGAGCACTGGGGAGGTTAGTTCAGAAATAAGATACTTAAAAACAAAGCTAAGTGTCTTATTGACTGCATGACCTTAAGCAACATACTCTGTGTCCTGAAAGAAGGCTCGATTCTGTGAATCAATTCATGTCAGTCTTTAGTCCATGTCATTCCAGTTAAATTCTGGTAAAGGATAAGATGGAGCTTTAGTAACCATGAGAGAAGTTTTTGTGGCAAATTAGTCTAAACAAATACTAATACTACAAATGCAAACAGCACTAAGAATATTAGGATTGAAATACCACTCAGACATGATAAGTGAAGCTGTACTGCCCATATTAATAGATACAATATAGCTTGATAGGCAGATAATAACACATTCTATAACCCTAAAGCTGCATTGCCACCTAGCAGTCTGGTCCATTTTGGCTCGATCTGTGTTTCCACTGTCTAAGGAGAAAGGTACCCCAATAACCGAGCTGTGTGATCCTGCTTTTTGGTACCCCTCTGAAGGGGCTCTGAGCGTACTAAACCAACCCTGAAGGGTGGAGCTAAGAGCGCTGCAGTCTGTTAATTGGTCACAAAAATCAGCTAAAACAAAAACACATCCCACGTCATGTTCAAAAAAGCTGTGGATTTAGATTGATTTGTTCAGTGCTGTTGTTGTAAAGATTGCCTGCACAAAACAATGCTCCATCCAGATCCTCCAGGCTCACATCCCCACCCTCAAGTGAAGGTACAGCTGGAGATGGAAATGAAAAGATCAGCGTTTATTACTCCAAACTAAACTGAACCAAACCAGACCTCTTACTAAAAACAAGACTGAAGTAACATCGCACTGCTGCACAATTACAAAGAGGGTGATGGTGCATCTGCATGTAAAGATGAACAGTGCCCAAGAAACATTTTACAAAAGATCACATTTGTGGAAATGTTGCACTCAGTTCTGCCCTTTCCTCTGCACAGAGCACACAGTGTGTAAGGCCACCAGCTGTGGGGGACTTCACTTTGCCTGTTTTTTAACTTATTAAACTTCAATTGAAATGAATATTATTGATGAAGTAAACGTTCAGTAGTATCTGTAAAGTTTTGATCAGCAGTCAAGTCTTTTCATATTAGTGGTTGGTTAATTGATTAGTTTCCCGAGACATTGCTGATGTACGCTTTTTAATTAACACTCTCTCATTCATTCAGTGACCACACTTAAGCCGGAGACATTCTTGCAGTTTGTCCTTGTATGTGCTTGTGTTAGTGTTTTTGGTTTACGTACTTGCCTGTTTATAACGCGTGTTATTGGAGGATATCACCAGAGGGCACAAAATGACCTCAGGCTGTATGTAACTACCTGTTGTGTAAGAAGTAAACTGCAAACAAAGGTAATTCTAAGACTTAAAGTTACAAAATAAACCCTAATAATCAATTGCATCATCAAATAGTTGTTAAAACTGATGATTAGTGGACAGACCTCACCATCAGCATTGTCTGCACTCTGTATCTACAGTTGTTTTCTCAGTGAACTCTTGTAACAATCTTGGTGTTTTGGACTTATGAATGGCCATGTTAAGTGATGACATTGGCGTACTGTGCTAATTTATGTCACATGCCTCCTTGAAAGCACTTTGTAAACTTGGTTTTAAAAGCTGCTTTTATATACTCTTTTCAGACGTTGTGTGATAAATGTAAAACAAGACTTCAGCCACGACCTGACAATAAATCCAGTGTGCAAAGACATGAGGACATCATTTGTCCTATAAGGGCACACCGTGGTATTGATAGGGGTGTCTGGAGGTTTCTTATACAGAATCTATGATTAATCAATCTATGATAAAAGCTGTGAATAAATATTTGAATTGTGTTGATCTAATTTACCAAAAACCTTTTAGCTGTGAGGGAGGGACGTTGTCCAAGTTTTGATAAAAAGAAATAACAGGATCAGGTCACCAGGAAATATTTCACATCATTAAAAATAAAACATATTTTTGCTAATTGTTATAAAAAGATTTCAAAAAGAATCACATTAAATGGTAAATTAGATCCTTAATCATGAAGAATGAGGCTATTCGGTCGGTGTGATAGCATGGAGCGCAGCACAGCTCAAAGATGATGGTGTTCTTTGTCCTTTCTATCATTGATCTATCAGAGGTGTGTCATTTATAACCATTTAGACTCAAAGCTCTATTGATCCATCTCTGCCATTTTATTTCAGCAAAATCATACGCTGAGTATTTTTGAGCGTCTCAGAGCGTTGATTCTTAAAATAAATGCCAGTTGTCAAATCACAGCCCCATCAACGTCAATCAACCCAAGTATGCCCTGATGACCCTGTTTGATCCCTGTTGTTGTTTGATTTGAATTCTCCTGATTGTGTCTGTGCGCTGATTGCAGACGCAGAAAATTGCTTCCCTCTTTTTCTTCGAGCAGGTGTGAAACTAACAGAGTCAGCCTAAAAGGGTTTTTTTCTTTGAGAACTGTTTCAGACCGCCAGAGATTTCCCCTCATTTACAAATGGCAGATTTTTCCAAGTGAAGTTCTACCTTTCAAGCAAAGATCTTTCATCCACAAGTTGTCTGAAAAAAGTTAACAGATGGTTCAAGTTACCCTTGTGCCTTTGAGGGGGCGGACATATTTGTTTGTTTACCTTCTGAAATCTGTTTTCCTTTCATGAATACCCAGTTCCTGTTTGCATGCATCGTGCCAGATTTCCTGCCCTGCTTTCTGTAAGACTAAAGAGCTGATTAACATGCAAATTAACAAAAAACATACCAACTGCTTTTCTAGTGCACAACACTTCAAACGATATCAAGGGTTTTTATTTAATTGTGCATACAACAGTACTCAAGCCTTATTTGGGACAAATATGATGGGCCTTTAATTAATTTTCACTAAACTCATGCAAAGTCAGACAAGCAGGACTAGAGAACGACACATTTGCAGCAGAAAGAATATTTAACAGATGATAAAATTAGGTTGATTGTAATATTTATTTAAAAAATCACTTATTGATCTATTTGAGATGGCAAATCTAACCTGCTGCACTGTGAGCGAAAGAAAAATTTTTTTTTACAATTTGCATTAAGTGGTGCACCGATGCCCATGGCAGTACTGAATATGACTACCACTTAAAGCAACTAGCGTGCTCTGTCCCTGATGGGAGATAGCCGGGTGCCGATGCTAGTTGGCTAGGATGCTAACTTTTTTTTTTTCTCGTGTCTTGCCCCACTCCATGACAAGCAGAAAGACTCCATTCTTTCGACTATGCATGCAGTAACAAGGAAGAGACAGGCAGAGCTCACTCACCAGTAATTAGCTACGCTCAAACACTGGGAGTCAATGGGTAGTGTTAGCCTGCTTCTGCCTACAGTCATCAGGTAAACTCTTCAGCAACTCCAAATGGTCCTGTGTGTTTGTTGTAACCTTGTGTTTCTACCACGTTATGTTATGTTGTGTATTTTTAGGCTAAGACGAGCACTTTATGTAAGTTTTGGAAGAAAAACTTACAAAACTAAACCGCAGGGAACACGCGCAAACCACTGCGGATGTGCTTGTAAGTAGGCCACCAGAACAAAGCACTTCCACATTGGTATGCGCATGTGCCCTGTGCTTTAGTTTCATATGATTTTCTTTCAAAAATTACATAAAGTGCTAATCTTAGTCTAAAAATAGATGATGTAGCATAATGAGGTAAAAAAAATGAGTCACAACTAGCACACAGGACCATTTAGAGTTGCTGAGGAGTTTATCTGATGACTGTAGGTAGAGGTAGGCTAACACTACCCATTGACTCCCAGTGTTTGAGCGTAGCTAATTAGTAGTGAGCGAGCTTTGCCTGCCTCTTCCTTGTTACTGTATACACAGTCAAAAGAATGGAGTCTATCTGCTTGTCATGGACTCGGTAGTGAGGCAAGACAAAAGAAAACAACAAAAAAAAGGTTGGTGTATCCCTTTAAGCCACTTTTATGTTACAACTACACGAGAAACAACATTGGCTTGACTAAATGCTACAGTAAGATTCTTTACGGCATTATAATTGTCTTCCACAAAGCTCCTATTTTGTAGAACTATTTTCTGATGCAACGTATAGGCTATGTATCCTTCCACCAGCACCACACTGCTAAGCCTTCATCAGATGTACAGGACAGAGTGCTGCATCAGGGTCAGGTAGCAGCAACTGGAGCACAAACTGATACAAATCTAACTCCCTTAACTTAAATTGACTTAAATTTTGTGTCATGCTGATCAAATTATGTACCTTTTTTTGTTTGTCAATGTTGCAATAATTATTTGTACTTAAACTTAATACTTACGGCTTATTTTTATTTAAATTTTAACAACAACAATCTGTAACCCTTTGGCCTTCAGGCACTAAAAAGGGTTTTATGTGGCTCTCCTGGTGATCAAAGCTTCTGATCTGGATCATGAATACCGTGAATACACATGTGAATTTCCAGCTCAGCTTTAACATTCTGTCTCTTATTTTTGATCTGGAAATGCTTTCTTAGAAAGTCAGACTGAGTCCTGCCTGAGGACCTATGTCCATTAATGATACTTTCAGCTGACAGCCTCAGTTGCAGAGTGCTGTTCACTGATTCTAACTGTTGCTAGGTTACAAAATTTAACTTCTGCTGCTTTCAGATGCATCCATTATGTCTGTTTTAAGACGCTCTGATTGCTTTTTTTCATTTTCTAGGAAATGTCATGTCAAATCTCAGCAGTAGCTTTAGCATTGGAAATATCACTCTTAAGAAGTCAGGTAGATGATCAGATCAGATGCACGTGCATTACTGCATCATGACTGTGACTCCTACTGATTCCTTTTTAGAGGTCAGGGCTTTAGATGTGAGTATGGGGTCTCATGCATGTGAGCCACAATGTAGCGTAATGATTCCTCACTCATCAAGTCTCAAGATCTGGAATTTATTTCCCTGGCACTCATTCATGGCCCACTGAGGATAGCTCCACAACCCACTTTTGGGTCCTTCCCACCGGTTGGGAACCAATGAACTGGAGAATAGATTGTTCATCCATTTTCCAATTCAAGCCACATGCATCGCTCTGCCAAAATTAACCGGAAAATCATGAATGTGGGGCAGATATGAACGTCCACAATGGTAAAAAATAATGTCGCAGACAAGATAAACACAGAACAGTTACACTTTGAGTTTGTGCTTTTTTAAAGTAAAATCCTGGTTTGCATGTCTGTGCAGGAACCCAATATTTGTATAAAATTATATATGTATAATTTTATAATTTTTCCCTGGATGGAATAAGGACACCCTAATGGTTCAAAGCTCACAGGATGCACAAGACTGACATAGAAGCACCGGTTTCATACCATGTGCGTTCAATAGACAGATCCACAACAAATCTCCCTACATTTGACCTTAATCACTGTTCAAGTGACATGAGACAACTTTAGAGTAAAAGCATTCTGTATAAAAAAAATAAGGATTTCTCTACAGAAATGAAAAATTGAGCTTCAAGGTACAGATGTGGAATGTAGTTGAACTTTCTTTTTCCTTTTGGTGACATATTCTACCATTGTGGACATGCAGATATGCTAAAAGAGAATAAACATCACTTCATATTTTTCGACTTCATGTCTATATTGATGTTGGAAAAAATATAGTGATTAATGACAAAGTCTTGAGTAACAAACTTAGAGTGCATATTTTTATTCCTTTGCAGAGTCTTTGTCATGGAGTTTAAATATAACTCAGCTCAGAGTCAGAGTGTGATGTTGAGCCCTTGTGCAGGATGATTTTTTTTAAAAACAAATTATCATAAATCACTTCAAAGAGAACTCTTCAATAACAAATGAAGACCCCGACTCAGTTGATATGATCTTTCAGGGACAGTTGTGTCTTCTGATGAAATCCACCTCCATCTGAATGCAATAAGACGTCTGTGTGAACATTACTGACTTGGTATTTGAGTGACATTGTTTCATCACGGCTGATGTGTGTCATGAGAACTGAGAGGTGAACAGGCCCAGTTATAGACTCTGAGGTTAGATTTCAAAGATATGTCTCTGTGCGTTAAGTTTCTGATTATCTTTTCTCTCTTTAACAGCCGAGATCTACCCCAAGGTGTACCACACGTGCTTCTTCATCGTCACGTACTTTGCACCACTATGTCTCATGATCCTGGCGTACATCCAGATCTGCCACAAGCTTTGGTGTCAGCAGGTAAGTGTGTAGACGCTAATTCCTGTTATTTTATCAGTAATATTGTAGCTTAAGCAGTTTTCCTTCAGGCATCTGGAAGTTTTAATTAATGTCAAAGTTTAAAATTTTGTTGAGCATAGTGTCCATTGCTGCTGATGACTGCATTTGCAGATCTCATTTTCAAACATCTGAAGTCTGACCCTGCATGTCAGCTGGTTTTTCTCTACCTTCACAACATTTTTAAGCCCCATTCACACTGCAACTTCAAGCTTTAATTATTACAGCGCTTTGTTGCACTATCCTTATATAAACCCACTGTGTAATGGGCTTTAGCTGGAAATAGTTTTACTTTTGAAACCACATTTGGAAATATCAAATCGCCCTCATTTATCAATCAACATTAAGAAAGGGTGGGACTTCCAGAAATCAGCAGTGGCAAGGGAGAAACTGGTCCGGCCTATTTTTTAAGGGCACATTTCTGTGTCAACAGCTGCTAGTGCCAGGGCAGGCTTAATATAACAAATAAATGAATATATTAAAAAGATCAAATATTTACATTTTTTAATCAAGTTAACTCTGCTCCAGATGTCCTCAGAATGTAATTGTTTCACAAAAATACTTAAGAAAACAAAAAAATAACGCATCTGACCTTTAAAATTTTATGAAGGGGACCATCAGACCCCCGTCAAACAACTTTAAAGGGACACACCAATTATTTTATTTTATTTTTTTTTGTGTCTTGCCTCACTCCCAAGTCCGTGACAAGCAGATAGATAACTCTGCGTGCAGTAACAAGGAAGAGACAGAGCTCACCCACTGCTTGGCTTAGCTCAAACACTGGGAGTCAGTGATAAGTGTTAGCCTGCCTCTGCCTACAATCATCAGATAAAATCCTCAGCAGCTCTTGCTGTGACTTTTTTACCCCTTTATGTTGTGTTATCTTCTAATATTGTATTATTGTTTTCTACTTGCAAACAGAGGCTTTGTTTTGTTGATCTACTTCCAGGGTGGTTTGCACTAGAGATGTGACATTCATGAATGAGTCGAGACTTTTGAACAGCTCTTTTCAGTGAACAATGAGAACCGATGCAGTTGTGATTGAGCCATTTGTGTGCGAGCCATTCTTAAATGCAAATTGCCTGCACATTGAAGAATGACTCCCAGTGTTTGAGCTAAGCTAATCAGCATTGGGCAAGCTCTGCCCGTCTCTTCCTTGTTACTGCACGCACAGTCGAAAGAATGGTGTCTGTTTGTCATGGACTAGGGAGCGAGACAGGACACGAAGAACAAAAAAAATGTTGGCATATCCCTTTAATGTAAAAATCTTTGGATTAGCAATGAATTATCCCCACTAAGGAGGTTATGTTTTTGCCAGCTTTGTCTGTTTTTCTGTTAGTTAACTCAAAAAGTTATAAGAGGATTAAGATGACATTTTCACAGAATGTTGGTCATGGCACAAGGAAGAAGTATTGGTAGTGATCTGAATCCAGATGCGAATCCAGGGAGTTTTTTAGAGGATTTGTTAACAGTGCAAGATTGTGCAGTTTCCACATTTTTAAAAATAACTGGTTGAATTCTCAAGAGATTTTGATTACATTTACAAGGGAGAAGTCATTCAATATTGGTAGTGATCTGAATCAGGATGTGGATCTAGGAATCTTTTTGACAGTGCGAGATATGGCAGTTTTCCATATTTTTGACAATCACTTCTGATCTTTTCCCCCTCACAGTTAAAACAGTTTTAACTGGTAGAAAATGAGTGGCCCTAAACCTCGTGTGCATTAGAGAATCCTGATGTTACATGCATAAGCGTCAGGTTGGGCCAGTTCTCACACATGCAACACAACTGCCGTATTTCAAGTGAGGAAAAAAAAAGTCTGAATATGCAGTTCTAAAGGTAGAACTAAGGAGTTTGTTTAACAAAAAAAAACATAAATATACAAAGATGGCTGGGCCACCTGTCAATGCAGCTGACATCTCAGCTTTTCATTTTTGGCTTGATAAGCCAAACAGCCAATCATTGAAGAATTTGGTGCAGCCAATCAGATTTCAGAGGGCCTGTTTGGACCTGGATCCATTTCCAATTAGGGAGGGAATTACGCTCCCTGCAGCAAAGAGAGCATTTTAATATGGTTCCTTTCCACATTCAATCACAAAACAAGACCAAAGCTGACAAACTTGGTGAGTGTTTGTGCTCTGGCAATAATTGGGTGATACGTTTTGTAGATGAATTTCGAGATGGAGTCAACGGCACAGCAAATGATCGAAACTCATGCTGCCATGATCCATTTGTCTTCACTCATAAGAGCAGTAAGATTTTAGCTCCTTGGGTGTAAAATGTGATTTCCATTCATGTTGTCTAACATTTTAGCTCAATGATGTAACAAAGTGGTAGAAAAGTTTCACACTTTACATCCTGATATGGGCCATATTTCATTTTATTTCATAATTAAGTGAGGACCAATAAAAAACAGTCCACGGGCTGCAGTTGGCCCCCAGGGTGTAGTTTGGACACCCCTTGTCTCTATCCTCTGTGTCCCTGACAGTCCCCTATTGCTCAGTGTTGATCATGTACAGAAATTCGAAGGACAGATCTTCACGTAGACACAGCTCAAAAATGATTGAAACAAAGTCCCCTCTCAGGTTGAGAAACTTTCTTGGTTGTCCCTCAGTGGGACTCTTGCAATGACACTCCACCATTAATGCTGCAAGAAAAGCGTCCTTGAGAGTAAGAGGCCATCCCCTCTGAATTTTGACTTAAAAAGCGAGTCTGTATGATCATTTCCTTTGTCTTTACACTGATTTTCCTATTTCAGGTTTTTAATGACTGATATATGCATATATTTGATCAATAGATTCCTGGAAGCACGTCCGTGCTGCAGAGGAAGTGGAGGTCGATGCAGTGCTCAGCATCCACTCCTGCGGTGGGTGAGCCCATGAGGGTCCGAACCAGCACAGTCTGCGCAGAGATCAAACAGGTCCGAGCTCGACGAAAGACAGCCAGCATGCTGATGGCGGTGCTCTTTGTCTTCGCCCTGTGTTACCTGCCAATCAGTGTGCTAAATGTCATGAAAAGGTAATCACTGGAGAAGTGCTGCTGCTCCCGAGAACAGAAGCTGTTCAAACAGAGAGAGTCGTGCTGGGATGAATCAGTGTTCGCTGTTTGTGTTTCTTTCAAATTAAGCTCACCCTCGTTTTTCTTTTGAGTTTTCATAAAGACTTGTTGAGTTCATTGAAAACACTGAGATGTTGCCTCATTTTCTGTCCTAGTTTAAAAAGATCTGATTTGTGGGAATGGAAAGTAATTACATGTTCATATTTTAGGCAGAAGTAGTCACTCTGCAACTGTGAAACTTTTTCGTTTTATGCATTCTTTTGTCAATCGTGTGTTTTGCTGTATTGTAAAGCACTGAAAATGAACTGAAGGTGCTACATACAAAAGTTAATGTTTGATCAAACTACCTCATTTTAGAAAAATCCTCACAAACTACTTCTGTGTTGTTTCTTTGTCTGCAGAGTCTTCGGGACGTTCAAGAAAACAAACGACAGAGAGAAAGTTTACGCCTGGTTCACATTCTCACACTGGCTCATTTATGCCAACAGTGCAGCAAATCCAATCATCTACAACTTCCTCAGTGGTGAGTTTGAGATCCCCAGTCAGCTGCTTCACTGCCTGAAGCAGCTGACTGTGTCCAATACTGAGCTCTAGTGGACAAAGTGGAAAGCACTCAAGACTCAAATTGCACAAAAACAAAGCCTGGGGTGCAGAAAAATAACTGTCACATGTTTAGGTGTCCTTGGGCAGGACCCACAGCTGCATCAGTAGTGTGACAGAGCATGGATGTGTTACCCAATACTGATAGACAGCTTTCATAGAAACTGAAACAAGTGAATGGACAGGTGTGACCTGCGATGTTAAAGCACTTTGAGAGGTCAGAAAAAGTAGAGAGGTGCTATACAAGCTCAGACCCATTCACCTTTTCTACAATAAACCTTAGCAGAGTTGTTTTCGAAACAAAAAAGTTCAAGTTTAATAGACTTTTTGTTTTCAGTTACAGTTTTGAATTCAATTTCTTTCTCTTTCTGTCCTCAGGAAAGTTCCGCAAGGAGTTTAAAGCAGCTTTTTCCTGCCACTGTTGCGGGAGAAGCCCGAACAGAACAAAAAGGATAAGAGGGAGGACGAGCACGGAGAGCCGAAAATCCCTGTCCACTCAAGTCAACAACATGGACAATGTGTCACGCATTTCTGATCAGATGGTGTAGATTCAGCATCTGAGTGCATGAATCAAACGTGAAGGACTCATTGTTTAGTCAATCATTTAAAAAAAAAAAAGACCTCTGAATGACAAAAAATACCATGATGCAGTTTACATGGACACTTTGTGGAGATAAGGTGCTTTAAAAATATGACCTCTGTTCTCTGAGGACTTTCTCACTTTTACATCACAAACAGGAAAAACAAAGCCTCTTGTATGTAACAGAAAATCTATATTTATTATGGAAAAACACCATTTGAATGTTATGTATTAAATTGCTCATATGTATCAGGTACAGTGAAATGATTGCACACATGTATTGTACTGGTGTTTTGTTTTGGAGCCGTATTTCACCTTTGGTTCAGTGGCCTGAATCAGTGTTGCAGAAATAGAATTTAATATATTAAGATGTTATGCATTTTAATTTTTTAATTTTTGTTGTGAACACCAAAGTGAGGAGCAGGTGGTGTAAAAAATCTGTAATGATGCTCTAAAATGTATTTTTTTCTGCATAATTAGCAATTAAGTTGGGTCTTTGGAGAAAATGGCCACAGAGGTATGATTACCTCTTGAAAGGTTTGAGGGTTTATCTTCATTATTGTCTGGTGCTGGTGAATATTCAGGTGTCCTGCATGAACGTGGACCTCATTATTGGACACACTCATGACCCATATCAGCATGGCAGACTAGTTATTCGCACAGCAGCAACAACGAGATCAGTCTTTGATCGGTTGTGTCTCATTTTAACAGCTACACGTCTTGTGAATGACTTGACCCACATTGATGCCTGTATTGACAGACCATCTTGTATTTGAAGGGTTTTCATGACTTTTGTTATTCTTTTCTATGTTACTGCTGATGATGCATTTGTTTGTTCTGACCTGTTACCATGAGCCACACATGATTAAAACCTCCTCTGTTTGGAACTTTGTCTCAGATTTGTACATTTTTTCTTCACAACAAGGGCCAAGGTTTTAGTCAGTGTCGGCAAAAATATGACCATGGTTTGGCAGAGTGACAACAAAGTAGTGTTAAAGTATTTGTGCCATGATGAAAGGATAAGAACTCATTTAAGAGACTCCTTTACCCACTAACATCTGCAAACATTTCTGGGGAGTTACATAATCTACCACGTTGCCCTTCATTGCCAACAGCACCACCACCTTCAACTGAACCAGGCTATGTACAGCAAGCTCTAGGTAGCTTATTTATTTATTTACCTTGATTTAATCAGGAAAAAAACTCACTGAGATTAAAAATCTCTTTTTCAAGAGTGTCCTGGCCAAGACAGCAAAACATTCAACAGTTTTACACAAACACATGCAGTCATCAAACACATAAAACAAGATACCTTCAATACATTAAGAAGGAAAAGTCACAAGGTTTAGACAGCCAATTTTTGCTAAAATTGCCCATGACAGAAAGATAAAGTGCATCAGTCAAAACATCTGCAGCCAGATGAGTCCGCCTCTAAGTTGCTCAACATCGTCCTAAAAGTGTCCAGTGAAACCAGTGAAACCAGATCTCTTAGTTTGGAGCTGCAAACCTGAACACCCTTTTCCCAGTTTAGTTCTCGCTTTGGGAAAAGACAACAAGAAAAGATCCTGGGACCAAAGATTAAAAGATCCTATGCTCTTCTGATTGATGTAGGGCCGAAGGTAGGATGGGAGCAGACCAGGAATACATTTCTAAATAAGAACACGCCAGTGATTGAGTCTGCGTACAGACAAAGAAGACTATCCAACACGAGCATACTGCAAACAATGAGTAAGAGATTCAAAATTAGTGATGAACCTCAGAGCTCCATGATACACAGTATCCAGAGACAGTAAGCTTTAAGAGGAGGTGTGCATATACAAGACATCACCATAGCCCAGCACAGACATAAATGTAGCAGAAACCAGTGTCTTTCTAGATTCAAAAGAGAGACATGATTTTATTCTAAAGAAAAAACCTAACATCAGTTTACATTTTTTAACAAGCTGCTGAATATGAGCAGAAAAAGAAAGTGAATCATCAATTAAAACACCAAGATACTTGTAAGGAGAAACAAATTCTATCTGAGAACCTGAGCAGTGATCACTGAAGGCAGCTTTGAATTTCTGGACCTAGAATTAGAGAATAACATAACTTTCGTTTAGTCTGCATTAAAACCAGTTTTAAATCATAAAATGTTGTTGCATGGTGTTAAAAGCAAGTTGTAATTGTGTGAAGTGCTTGGACTGGTGTGGAATCAGAAATGTACAAGACTGTGTCATCAGCATAACAACTACATTTTGCATTTGATATATTCCGATTGATATTATTGATGTAGATTATGAACAAGAGTGGTCCCAGGTGGTGCCAATGCTATCTGCTCTACCCCATGGCCTTTTACCAGCCCTCCAACTCCACTACGTACACTGATGAGCAGCAAGAGCCAGAACATCCCTGGAATCATCAAGTGGGCACCTCTCATCTAAGGTGTTTCGTGCAATTAGTCCCCACGACACCCCTAAGAGGCTGGCTTATGAACTCTGGCACCTCAGAGTCACCCCTCTCCATGCTAACTCTCACTGCCCACCATGCCAGTACTATTTCCTACTTTGTCTTACCTACCCTCCACCACATGGGCATAACAGTCTAAACAGCATCATCACCTGAAACAGACCCAGGCTCCATACATGCAAGCTCCAGGTAGTGACATGCTGAGTCCATAATCACCTCACTCATCAGCCATTACTGACACCCAATAACACTTTTTAAATCTACAATCATGCAAAAAATATTATTAAATAAATGTAATTAGTTCTTCTGTCTTCTTTAGCTTCCAGTCTATATTCCTCCTCATCCAGATCCACTGACTAGATCCAAGTGCCTTAATTGACATAACTTTCCACTCTAGTCCAGCTTCAGCCCCCAAATCTGCAAATCCACTCCGTCTCCTTCTATAAACTTCCTTAACTGAATCTTCCCAGTAAACTGTCAATTCTAAAAAAAATAAACCATCGGCTGTCTTGCAGACCACAACACTATGTCTGCTCTTTGGTTACTGCAAACCATCTACTGTGGAACAACAAGATCTCCCCCTAAATCTACCTTTTATCTCCCAGTTGTTAGTAGAGTAGAAACCTTTGCTAGCCAAAAACTTGAAAAACAAACGGCTATTATTTTTTTCCAACACGGCATAAATTCAACCTGAGAGGTGTACCGAAGCCATGCTTGTTGGACCTTAAGTCAGTCTTTCACTCAGCTAGACCACTGCAGGAACTTGCAGTAAAATCAGAACAGTTTTTTCTCACCTGTTTGTCCTCTCAGTTGTCCTTAACCACTGTGGGTAGAAAAGAACATATCGGTAATGGGGTGGAGAGGAGTCCTCTTTAACCAGCATTCCTAAGCAATGCTTACTGTTCTTGCTCCAATTAAGCTAGCAGCAGCATGGACGCAGGCGTAACGGCCCTTTACCACTTTTTGCTGATGTGAAACAGAAGTTGAAAACCTACTCTATTTTTCCCTTTTCAACGGAAATATAAGCCTTGGCCTTAAAAAAAAAACTGTAAAACACATTTAAGGTAGCTTAAATATGCAACCAGATATAACAAATAGGTGTATGTTTTGCTGGTGTATGTTTGTTTGTTTGATAGCAAGATTGCGCAAAAACTACTGGGCGGATTTTTTTGAAATTTTTTTAGGCAATATTGGTAGTGACCCACCAAAAAAATGATTAAATTTTGGTGGTGATCTAAAAAACTGCCACTAGCAGACAATTGTTTTTGCTCAATAACTGTCTAACTGATATTGATATCAACATGATATTCAGAGTGCTAGGTGCGAGTTTTCGGGGTCAAGGGATCATATTATGATGGTAACTTTATCATGGAACTATTGCTTTTTGATGTAACAGCAATATGTGAGCTACCTTGGCAGCGGTTTGCGTTCTGAGTACTTTCAAGATGTAAACATGATCATGGCAAAAATTCTACAAATTTTGCCTAAAATTTTGCTTGCAGGATTTCTTCTTGGCAGTATTAAAGGGGGATGTAGCTCATTTCTCTAACTCAACCTTTGTTTATTCAGTCTGGTGTTCCAAGGACTGAAGGACCTTGTGTATATTTTCCTGAATCTCTTTTTAAAGAAGGACGATCAAAGTTCAGCACAAATGCTTTCATATTCCTTGGGAGCTGAAAATATTCAAAAAAGCAGAGCTGCTTCTTCAAGGCAGTCTAACACAACACAAATATTTTATTACGAACTTAGGCTTTGAAATGTATTTGTTCATCAAATTCAGAAAACTCATACTCTGCCGCAAAAGCCTTCATGCAACATTGATATTGTTTGTCACCTCAGAACCAGGCCTCTGACTATGGCTGTTTATGAATGTGTGACTCTGATTTATTTGTCATTCTGGCTGTGTGGAGTGCAGTATGTTTTTACTGGCAGAAACTAGAGCCACAGTCAATGACAGAAAGAATATTAAATCAGATTCAAAATAGAGTGGCATGCAAATTTAATTTTAAGTATTAAGCTTACTGTCTGAAGGTTTTTTATGAGGTCAAATCAGTTCATAAAAAAACACACATGAAAGTAGACAAACACAATTTTTTGTAAAACATGTTGTTAAACGTTACTTTAACTTTAATTTGATACACAATTAGCAAATCTATTTCCTTAATTAATAAAATACCGTTTTAAGATAGGAAAGTTCTGATGTTATATAATAACATGATAATAATAATAATCATAGAAATATCCATCTATCCATTATCTACACAACTTATCTCTTTCAGGGTAACAGGGGACTGGAGCCTGTCCCAGTAGACATTGGGGTAGACAGGGTACACCCTGAACCCAGCCAATCACAGGGCAACATTTGAATTGACTAAAGGATAGACCCCTTGAGATGTAGCATCTCATTTTCAAGAGGTTCCCTAAACAGACATATACAGAGAACACAAGATGCATTGTAATACATTAAAATATAAACATACATACATATAACAAATAGAAACATCTTGCTAACCCCTTCCATACACAACCCCAACCCACATACGCCTAACGTACAAAACAGGCAAAACATATGAACATGGATCAATAATGTGAACATGAAGGCAAAAAGAGTAAAGAAAACAAATTAGAAACATGAGTAATTTGTTTTGAGATGGGAGTGTAGTGACATCCTGACACACTGAGAAGAAGTAGAGCACAAAGAAAGAGGGAGATTATTCCACTCCGATGGGGCTTTATATTGAAATGATGATCTTTAATTGTTTCTCCTTTAAAACAAAAGTGCTAACAATAATGGGACTCCTCTTAAACACAAAAAAACACCACAAATGTGACTTTCCTGCTTCCACATTACACAACAAGGGTGTTGATCACAGGCAACCATTTTATAGTATCAAACTGTAAAACAGTAAGTGTAGTGCTAAGTGCTTCTTCATGAAAGAAAATGTTTCCGTATTGACAATGTTAATGTGTTAATATTTGATACCAGCAACATCATAGGCATTAATCTGTTTTAATCTGTCTCTGCATTGGCACAGACTTATTTATGCTTTCATCACAGCGCAGCCTTTAAAGCAGAGGCCCATGTCCACTGCATGTGTTAACTTTCCCAGTGTTTTTTTTTTTCTCAGCTTTATTTGGAACGTGTTGTGGACATCAAATTAAAGTGAATATTTGCAAAAAAAAAGAAGACCTTTATTAGTTTGAATATGAAACATTTCATCTATGTAGTGTATTTAATTGAATATTGGTCGAAAAGGATTTGCAAATTCTACTCTGTTTTAATTAACATTTTACACAATGTCCAATCTTCATTGTAATTAGGGTCTGAGGAAGCATGACTAACAGTGATGGAAAACAGCTTAACTGGTACCACACCAATGTAGTTTTAGCAGTTTATTATTTGAGCAAACCAGCCAATTCTTAATTAATACATATTCAGAAATTATAGAGTTAACTCTCTGAATAAATGTCACACATCATTATGTTTTTTAGACCAGATGAACTGATGTTTTAGTTCTTTCAGCTCTGTTTTTGTCTGTGAGTCACATGTTGTTTCATTAGATGATGTGGGGTCCAGCCCACTGTTAGTGTAATAGTAAATGTGTTACCTCACACCATCTGTGATTGGTGAGTTCCAGCTTCATCCGTGGCATCAAACAGTGAGACAGATCAGCTGAGGAGGAGCTTCACCTGGAGAGATCTACAACAGACGAGATGAACCTAAGAGCTGTGGTCATATTCGGTAAGTAATGCTTTACAATAACTCTTTATTTTTATTTTAAATCTTTAATATTTGATCTTATCCTTTTGCTGACATGGCAACTTTAACAGGAGCTGCATGGTTTGCTGTCTGTAGAAATCTAAATAAGTACCTTAAACTGGTATAAATTAAAGTTTGATCTCTTTTCTTGCACAAAACAAATACCTAACTCATGCAGAGATCACAAAAGTATTTTTTTTCCCTTGT
The DNA here is from genome assembly GCA_037902135.1 of Cetoscarus ocellatus. Taxonomy (NCBI): domain Eukaryota; kingdom Metazoa; phylum Chordata; class Actinopteri; order Labriformes; family Labridae; genus Cetoscarus; species Cetoscarus ocellatus. The sequence continues at coordinate 768,233 of JBAMNC010000019.1, read as the reverse complement.
TTTTATTCCAGGGTTTATTTTCCCTCCAATATTCAGCGTGAGCATCTCCCCTCCTGCTCCCGACTGTTCTGCTCTTTATACCTGCATGTCAGATTTATGCAAGAAGGAAAAGGCTTTAAACAACAGCGTCTGTGACGGTAACACTGTCTCTGCTATTGTGGGTGCTGGTACATGATGTAACCCTTGTTTTTTTCTCTGACATTATAAAAATAGTGATTCCATCTCCTCAGGAGGCTGCGGACATGAAGCTTTTTTCAATCGAATTGCACCTCCTGGAGTAAAGCTAAATGCAATAACTGAGGCAGTAGCCTGGAGCAAAGTTTATATAACTACATAAATAGATCATAATAAATTGGCCTTCACTTTCTCTTCAAATTTGTCTTCTGATATCACGGTCTTGTATCTGATGTTTTTCTGCAGCTCCTGATCAGAGCAGGTGCACATGAAAACACCTGCCACACACACCTTCTTTTGTAAATCCTGTTTTTCTGCCTCTCTCCCCTGCTTGTACTATTCAAGGAGAAGCATGCCAAATAAAGGGCTCCCAGCTCTGTAACATGACCATCCAAGCCGTACTGGACCAGTTCCCCTCGCTGCAGGAGTGTGTGTGTGACTGGGAGGAGGTGGAGGAGGAGCAGTGTGACTCCATGCGTGCTGTGAATGCACAATGCCGTCCAGACAAAGGTGCAGATAAACATTTGCAGGTGCAATCATTGTCTTGCTGAGTCAAACAGAGGTGGTGGTCTGATTAATTAAAAACACTTTTGTCCTTTGGATTGAGCATCTGATTGGTCTACAGGTCAACTCTGTGGTATTTGCCTAGTTTAGCACAGCTCAGCGGCATGTTGTCAACAACTCTACATTCATTCTAATGTTTACACCAGGGGTCAGCAAATTGCAGCCCCCAGGCAAAATCTAGCCGAATCATTTCTGGCCCTCGCCATGATCTGGAAAATAACTCTTATATGTATTTACTCATTTTTCTTAAAAAAACAAAACTTTGATGATCAGTAACAGACAAACGTAAACGTCTCAGGCACAGCATCACTATAGACAGCAGACACCTTCTCCTGCTGCAGCCACTCAGTGCCTCCACACCTGAGTGATGTCCCTGAGAGAGACAGACTTATTTCTAGAGATTGAGGATGTTTTTTTTAAGCTATGAGTCTGATAACATCTGATTAACCATGGTGCCTCTGTGGTGAGGCGAGAAGAGTTTTGAGGCAGGTGTGATGAGAGGCAACAAACACAAAGAAACCAAAAATGTGCTGCTCAGTGCTGGAGAAGCTGGCAAACAGACAGGACTTTACTAAAGCGAAACATCAACGATGATGCCTCCTCTAACCTCACTGCTCTGGTTCAGTCAGCTTCCTGAAATCCCCCCTCTACCCCGGCCTATAAGACAGGACCTGATGCCTACAGCAGTTCATCTTGAGTGAGCCATTATTAAAGTAATTATGGGTACATTTTATTTCTTATGAATGTAAAAGTGGCTGCTTTTTCTCCCCATCGATGAGGGATTGCTGCAGAATAAAAATAAAATGGCACAGAGCCATAACTCCTGGGATGCATGGAACAGATGAAAAAAGAGACAAAAGCTTTGTTTTACCATCTGATCTGATGTTTCTTACTTGATCTGAGAGGAGATCAGACAGGAGCAGGCTGTTCACTGATTGAAGGTGTCTGGTAGAAACATATGATTGTGCTCATGGAATAGATGGACAGCGGTGGATCATCAGTGATTTGTTGATTATAAAAAGCTCAGGAATACATCTGTATGAACCATCTCTATGAATTGTTCTTCATGGAGAGGTGTTCATAGCAGCTTTCAGCTTTCTCCTCAATATTGCAATAAATTGTTAAAAACATGTTACTTTCTGCATCCTGAAAACTGTTATTTCTGCCTGACAAATCGCCATTTTTGATTGATTGATTGATTGAAATCGCCATTAAGGATGTCGGTGCAGTGTCAATAAATTAAGTTTAACGGATATCATAATACAAACAGAGTAAAAACATATGATTTATGTTTGTCTCTTATTCTGTGCATAATAGAGACACCAAATGTTGACCCTATAGTGCTCTCACTCTCTCGTTACTCTAGCTTTCTCTCTCTCCCGTTTTATACATTATTTAATGCTTGTAGAGGCAAAATATTCTCAAACTCTTTATTCTAGGAAATCAAGGGTAGCAATTCTTTAATGATCATCTCTATGTCAACCTCTGATTATGGCCCGACATAAAGGGCCAAACTTAATTGCTGACCCCTGGTCTATACTCTTATGGACTTTTTAAACAAAGTCATATTGTGAATTTTTATAATTGTATGATTATTTTACACATGCCTCAAATTGTGTTTTACGTGTCTCCTGCATGATGGAGTATTTCTACATGCAAAATGTCCGTGGCATCATGACTTCTGCATCATGACTGCCTGCATAGACCTACCACTGTGACATCCAATTATCGTTATGTTAGCAGCTCAAGCCCATTGGCTCAGAGTATCACACCCACTGTAGAGCTTAGATGTTAAAAAATGTATAGTTGTTGAAAACATGCCACTGAATATTATAAAACTGACCAATTACCACAGAGATGACTGGTCAGTCAAAGCTGATTGGGCCCATGTGGGGAAAAGGGCCTTACAGTGAAAGGAGCTCCAACTGAGCATCTCGGACAGCAAGATCAGAGGTGGATCAGGCGTACTTGGAATGGGAAATCTAGAGGGTATTTTCAACATTACTGACTGTGAATATACTCTTAACAGCAACCCCTGGTTGCAAAAAAACAGAAAGTTACCATAATTGCTCAATTTTAACACACACTTTTTTGCTCTTAAATAAGCTCTTATTTTTCGGGTGTGTACTATACACGAGTACAAGAAAAATACTTCAAATATTTAATCTCGCCAACATCGCGATTGCAACACATCTGATACAAAAAATGTGAAATATTCTCTTTCTACGAAAACACAGGCAAATACAGAGTGCTGCTATCTTGTTAGCAAGGGGACGCAAAATAGCTGCGCTGTGATTAATTGAAGACATCAGCATGTTGATAGCTGCTCTCTGATCGTCAGTACACTACGACTGAGCATGCTCGGGCAGTCGAGCAATTGCGCATGCGTGGAGCAAAAGGTGTTTCAGCATCGTGTACAGTATTTGTTGTGAAAATACTGAAATTTTATTGGTTAAAACTTTGAATAAAGGTTATTTTTGAGTTGTCTGAGAATCTAAGGTATGGGCAAAATCTGGGTGCTTGTTATATTCGAGTACAGCGTTTTTCAGGCAAAAATCGTGAAAATCTGGGGTGCATGTTATAATCAAGAGCGTGTTAAAATCGAGAAATTATGGTAGTTACATGACTTAGGAACACTAACACTGCCCGAGAAACAAAATTTACAACCTGGTTTAACAAACAGCTTCAGTCTAAATATCTAATGCATCTCAAGGCTCTCATCATCTGGAGTAAACACTATTTATATATATATTTTTTTAAAGATTTCTGTTTTTGGATATTAAGGGATGTGATTGACACAGCTCTAAGTCTGTGCAGAGTTGATTGGTCAGACAGCCTCAAGTCCTGCCTATGGCTCTCTGTCTGTCAGTATGTTGATATGAAGTTCGGTTGAAATGTCACGTACCGCAGTATACACTGAATGGCCTAAATAATGTTCCAAAACCTCCGTTATGATAAAAAGACAGACATCACATGGCTTTGGGTTATCATCTGCATCCATAAGATAGGAACATGCCAGCTTTATATCTGGATACACCTCTTTTTAAAACAAAAACAGAAGCACAGCCCATTTGCTATTTCAACATTGTGTGCACTTTAGATAAACATAAATTCTAATCAAGGGTTGAGGAATGACACTGACACAATATAATGCTTTGTTTTGGGTGTACAATGAAGTCATTTTTTCTTAATGTGTGTGTCCCGGTTTGACAAATATTGCCATAAAGTTTGTGTTTAATGACTTCTCCCCTTCAACAAAAGGTTTCATTTGATCAAACTTTGGTGTTTTGATCTTCACGGTCACTCTGTTGTGGTTTTAAAAAACTAATTAGTTTACTTATGTGTTTTCAGCAGCTCATCAGAGGAGAAGAGCGGAGGTGGACTGGGAGACGAGTACTTTAATAAACTCTGGTAATCACTTTAACTATGGTGGCCCTGAAGTGCAAACACAACAGAACAAAAGCCAAAGCAACAAAGCTGAAGCAACAGAACAGAACCAAAGCAGCATAACAAATCTGGAGCAACACAACAGAAGCTGAAGAAACACAACAGTACCTGAAGTGACAAATCAGAAGCCGAAACAACGAAAACAAAACCTAAGCAACACAACAAAGCAACAGAGCAACAGCCGAAGCAACACAACAAAAGCCAAAGCAACACAACAAAAGCCGAAACAACACAACAGAAGCCGAAGCAAAGCAACAAAAGTCAAAGCAACACAACAAAAGTCAAAGCAACACAACAGAAGCCAAAGCAACACAACAAAAGCTAAAGCATCACAACAGAACTCAAAGACACACAACACAAGCTGAAGCCAAGCAACACAAAAAAGCAACGACCAAAGCAACACATCAGAAGCTAAAGGGACACTCAACAGAAGCTGAAGCAACAAAGCCAAACACAACAAAAGCCAAAGCAACACAACAGAAGCTGAAGCTACAAAGCTGATGTGAGAAAACAGAAGCCAAGGCAACAAAGCTGAAGGAAATCATCAAAAGTTAAAGCAACAACAAAAAAGCCAAAGCAGGAAACAAAAGCCAAGGAGCACAACGGAAGCCTAAGCAACTAAGCTGAAGCAACACAACAGAAGCTGTGGAAGTGCTTCACCTTTTCTTGTGTTGCTTGAGCTTTAGTTGTGTTTTCCTCAGCTATTGTAGTGTTGCTTCAGCTTTTGTTGTCATGTTCGCGACACTTTAGGGCCACAGTATTTAACCTTAAACATTATGAGTTGTTGACTTTGTTTGTTAAATTCTACCACTATGAAGACAGAGTTTTTTGCCATCTCTAAACTCATGCTAACTGTTTCCTTCCACAGATGGCCCTGGATCTTGCCTGGACAGAATGAAAACATGTCTGAGTGATTCAGTGTGTAACAAAAACCTGGCTCCGGTACTTCAAGTGTGCACAGCTCAGCAGTGCAACCATGAGCACTGTCGACAAGTGATTCAGGAGTTTTACAGCAGCATGCCGCTCAGTGTGGCAGAGATGTTGCTGCTGTGTGGGTGTGAAGAATCAGATCAGAGCTGTCTGCACATGAAACAAGCTCTGCACAGCAGCACCTGTGGAGACTCCACGTGGGTCTGTCAGGAGACGGTGAAAAAGTGTGCTGAAGACCAAACCTGCAGGTATGCGGCTTGTCTTTATTAGTCTGAACAACTTCGTGGTTCAGTTAATCTGCAAGAAGACTTTTAGGTGAATCAATTAAATGCTTACTTTGAAGTTCAAGACCAACAAAATCCATCTCCTCTCATGACGCCCGTCCTGTTTCACAGCACCAGACACTCTTGCAGTAATACAGAAACCCCAATTCCACTGAAGTTGAGATGTTGTGTAAAATATTTAGGGCCTGATCTACTAAGATCCAAAATAACGGGTGCTAAAAATTGCGTGTGCAACCTAAAAAAATGCACAGGCTATTAGTGGGCGTGTTGCGGGTGATCTACTATCACTGCGTATGCAATTGATAACAGGCGCTCAAGTGGTGCGGACGCCCCCTTTAAAGGAGGATTTTGCATGTGCTACCGGCTGTCACCATGGAGAGTTTGGGAGATCAGATTGGTTGTAAATAAAAAACGAAGTTTGAAGCCAGAGTTGGAGGAAAATGAACACACTTGAGGTAATTTTTTTGCTGTCTGTCATTTTGATGGACAAGGTCATCACTTTTCCCTCATGCTTATCTGTCATTTTTAATTTTCCTTTTCTGATTGCAATTAAACATAGTCTAAATGACAGCATTCACGTAGTTACACAGCTTCATCATCAATAACCTCTCGTGTGAAGAGCAGTCTTACAGTTACGCACACACAGACCGCGTGGGTAGGCTACTCTCGCCTTTTTACGCACTGACTGCGTCACACTCTCTGCGCACTGACAGCCTCTAAACTCGCTGTCATTGCGTGGAGAGTGTGATGCAGTCAGCACGGAGTGACAGAGTGATTATGGCTATGATTTTTTTTTTTTTTTTTTTTTTTTGTTACACAGGTTAAATGACCTCCTCCACGATGTATTAAGAGCACAAAACAGAGAGGGTTTACTTTACACGTGCGTCTGCATAAGTATAAAGCCACACTGAATTGTCCCTGTTTTTCCAGTCCATCATAATGACAGACAGCCTCCAAGTCTTTATATTTTTCATCAAAAAATTCAGTCAGTGATGGAAAATATTCCGTTAAGGCGACCCCCGTTTCTCACCACAATGACCACAGCCCTCTGTGCATAACGCTGTGCCTTTTTTGCACCTGCTTTTCAAATGTACTAAATTTAGACGCAAAAACACCGTGCGCAATCAGTTGCAGATTTGAAAAATAAATCACATTGCGGGTGCTAAATGATTACATTTGCATCTCCTCCTCCCAGTATTTTGCGCGTTCTGATCATCTGCATGTATTCTGCATATTCATGAAGGGCAAACGCGCTAAATGGACTGCGTGTGCTGTTTTGCTCATCTGACAGACGCAATCCTTGCTGCAGCCTGTTAGTAGATCAGCTTTGCGCGCGCTATCAAGTTTGCACGTGTTTTTATACACGCAAACCTTTAGTAGATCAGGCCCTTAATGTTCAAACTCATAAACAAAATTCTCTTTTAGCAAATAATCACTTATTTTGAATTTGATGGCTGTAACACATTCCAAAAAAGCTAGGACAGGGGCAACAATATACTGGGAAAGTTGAGGAAAGCTCTAAAACATCGGTTTGGAACCTTCAGCAGGTGAACAGGTTAATTGGAAACAGGTATGTGTCATGATCGGTTATATAAAGAGCCTTCACAAGCAAGGATGGGGAAGATTTACCACTGTGTGAACAACTGTTTGAGCAGCAGTTAAAGAACAATGCCTCCTAACATACAATTGCAAGGAATTTAGTGATTTCATTATATACACTCCATGAAATCAAAAGATGTAGAGAATCTGGAGAAATCTCTGCACATAAGCAGCAAGGCTGGAAAACCAACACAGCAATGCCTTTGACCTTCGGGGCATCCATGGTGCAGTCTGTTAGTGCGCTTGGTTGGTAATCGAAAGGTTGTAAATGTCCTTGGGCAAGACACTTAACCCCAAGTTGCTCCCACTGCTGCGTAAGTGATGTGTAAATGGGCATGAAAGGGTGTGAATGTGTTAGAAGATACTGATGGACAACTGACATAGAAACTCCAACCATCAGTTAGTTAGAGAGTGAATGGGTGTGAATGGGTAGATGTGATGTGATAAAGCTGCATTGAGTAGTCACAGACTAGAAAACCGTTACATAAGCTCAAGTCCATTTACCATTTCCCTTTGATCTCTTAGTCGGCGCAGCATTATAACTGACATCAGTGTGTAAAAGACATCACAACGTGGGTTCAGGAACACATAAGGAAACCATTGTCAGTTAACGCACTTGGATGCAACATCTAGGGGCGCAAGTTAAATCTAACATGCAAAGCAGAAGCCATATATATCTACATTACCTCGAAATGCTACCGGGTTCTCTGGGCCCTGAGCTCGTCTGAAATGGACAGATGCAAAGTTAAAAAATGTGCTGTGGGCTGACTAGTCCACATTTCAAATTGTTTTTGGAAATTATGGATGTCACATTTGAATGTGCCCTGCATCTTCGTCAGAGTCAAAACCTGATTAAGATGCACTGCATTAAAACTTTAGCCCTTTGCACCCAAATAAATAAATGTCTAAAAAGGACTCGTGTGCTCCAGTTGTTTCTTTGGAATTCCTCTCTATTTGGGAATCCAGAAGTGTTTTTCAAATGCTTTTTGAGTGTTGTTCAACGAAAAGAGACGTAACAGAGTGGTACACATGCCCCTGTCCCAGCTTTTTTGAAAGTGTTGCAGGCATCAAATTAAAAATGAGTGAATACTTTTTAAAAATAAACTGAAGTTTATCATTGAATATTAAATATGTCGTCTTTGTAGTGTATTCAGTTGGAAACTGGTCAAAACGGATTTAAAATTCATTGTATTCTGTCCATTAATTCTAAGGAAAAAATGCCAGCCCTGTCTTAGTTTATATGATTTTGGGAGTTCATGTTTTATTCCATGATAGCACCCATATTTCTTGTCTGATCTGTTCTTTAAAAATATAAGAAGAGAAGCTGCGTGCTGACTTAATCATTCTTCTTTGGGTCAAACAAAATACCTATTTTATATTCTTTTTATCTAAAGAAACCCATTGAATATATTCTCATCTACACTCAGCCACTTTCATCAGTTCAACTTAATGCAAATAACTAATCACCCAAACAAATGTCAGAAAGTTAGTGCATTTAGTCTTGTAGATATTGTCAAGACAAAGCTCCAGACCAAACATCAGAAAGAGGATGCAAAAGGTGATTTCAGTGACTTTGAACGTGGCATGGTTGTTGGTGCCAGACAGGTGGGTCTGAGTATTTCAGAGGCTGCTAATGCACTGAGCTTTTTATTTTTTTTTTATGCACAACCAACTGTAAAGGATTTACAGAGAATGGTCCGAAGAGAAAATAGCTGCAGTTTCCTGGTTGAAAATGCCTCATTGATGTCAAAGGTCAGCGAAAAACAGCTATTTTGGTTAAAAATGACAGAGAAGAAACAGAATCCCAGCCGTAATTCATTTGCAATTGCACTGAAAAGACACGAGGAAAAACAAGCCTGAGATACTCTGCACACATATCAGATTTAAATAAAAAACACTTCAAAGATTAGAGAGGGCAGCAAACTACCATGTTAGCTGCTGGCCTGACCATTTAAAGCAATATGAGGTTATGTATGGGCTCATAAATTATCTTGACCACGTTAACATGTACTTTACCCCTGGCAGTGGACAGATTGTGAGGGCATATTTTCAATTTGCATCAAATGAAGCTGATATGTCTAAGCAATAAGCAATTATATGGAAAAGATGTCACGCTGTAATCCACTGCAGTTAATAAGACTCCTGGTTCTGCAATTTTTCAATTATTCAGATAAGATGTCAAACCTGTGAGACTCAAGGAGAGCTGAAGTCTATTAGGGCCAATCGCAGCCTTCCTAATGGTATGCAAATCTGAAATAACATCAACTGTATGTATGTCATGAATATTAAAGTCAAAAGCTGGGGTATGGCTGGAAGCATCATGTGGATTCACCATGGGAATCTGAATAGTGGATAATCCACTTAAATGACTCTTTAACATGTCTTGATTTCATAATGAGGTTTCTATGCTGAGAGGCTAGTAAATAAAAAAAAAAGCTGTCTTAAATAAGAAGTGCTCCAAGAGCACAAACCTGTGCCAAGGTGTTTTTCAACATGGTCAAAAAAAAAGTGATTGTCAAAAATGTGCCCTGCCCTCTCTTACTGTTTACAAATCCAAAAAATCCTTGGTCCACATTCAGATTCCGATCACCACCAAAATCATTTGGTTCTCCGTTGTGCCATGAGCAACATCTCCTGAACATGTCATCAAAATCTACTGAGAACATTTCGAGTTATAAGAAAAAAAATATAGAAATTTGCCCTCTTTCACCATGTCAACAAACACTTTAAAAAAATTGGATCAGCATCTGAATTCAGACCTTTGCTCAGATATAATCACTTCTTCCTTGTGCCATGACCAACATCCTCTGAAAATTTCCAAAATCCATTCATAACTTTGAGTTATCCTGTTAACTAATTAGCAAATGCCATCAAAAACATAACCTCCTTGACTGAGGTAAAAATGTGTGACTAGAAGTGCTCTGAGAGCACAAACCTCCAACAGTGCATTTTTAACATTATTATTGTCAAAAATATTGGAATCTCCTTCTATTAACAAATCCTTGAAAAAAATCCTGTATGCACATCTGAATTCTGATCACTACCAAAATCTAAGAACTTCTTCCCTGTGCCATGACCAACTTTCTCCAAAAATGTGACCAAAATCTGTTCATCACTTTTTGGATGGTCCTGTTAACAAAAAGAACAAACTAACTAAATCACTTACTAACAAACATCACCATAACAATAACCTCATTGCCAGGCGTAAAAATCTGGCACCAGGGGCTCTTAACCAAATTGGGATTGCTACTGGATCAGCTGACACACACTATAATCAGTAAGATCCTTTTTAGCAAAGCTTTAAGCTAGAACAACTGAGCTCGGTCTGAAGAGACACTGACCTGGAGCTACGAGCGTGACAACAGTGAGAAGGGACTGCAAGCCTGTAAACAGTGACTGCTCTGGTAGAGATTAGCATAGATGCTACTTGTTGTAGTGGCATTTTTACCTCCGCCAAGGAGGTTATGTTTTTGCCGGCGTTTATCTGTCTGTCTGTTTGTTTTTGTTCAAAATAACTTGAAAAGTTCTGAACGGATTTGGATGAAATTTTCAGGAATTGTTGGAAATGGGATATGGGAAGAACTGATTAAATTTTGGGACTGATCTGGATCACCTTGGCAGAAGTCTGTGCTCTCTGAGTGCTTTTCTAGTTTTAGAATGTGACATCATGTTTTCATTAAATAAAAAGCAAAGAACAACAATGAAAAAGACATTTTCACACTTTCATCACCCCATTTTGCTAACCTACCCCCCTGAATACGCCTACCATTAATTCATAACCAGTTTAAGGTGATGAATAAATTATGTTAAAAATAAATAATGCTTCACGAGTAGCTGACAGACAAGAACAAAGTGCATTGACAGAAGCAAACAAGAGCAGAATTAACTAGAAACAGTGCATAACCTCTAGGGTTACCTTTTCCTCTCCTCAGAGTTTATAGCTCGGATGGAGGTTGGCACAAAACAGTATGTGTACCTTCTTTTTCTGGCCTGCAGTACAACAAGGCGAAGGCCAGAGGGGAGCGATTTGTACTCCTACTAAGAGGATGAGTGTTATCCATAAGAATAGTCTGAGCCTTTTTTATTACCTTACTTTTGTGTTACAATGTCCTCCATACTGTTTAATTTCTTCCTGGCCACTCGAGAGGCCACTTTGATCTTCTCGAGGGAGTTCTTGTTTTTGCTGCAAAGGTTACCATACCAGCAAAAGATGGAAAAGGAAATTATAGACTGGATAAAAGAGCAACAAAAAAGCTTCATCAGAGTCCTATAAACCTGAAATTTAGCAAGCTTTCTGAGACACAACAGTCGTTGTTGACCTTTTTTAACAAATGATTCACAATTTAAGTCTAATTTCAGCTTGCTGTCAATTACAGTACCCAGATACTACTCCACTGGTACACCAGGAAACATGCTGCACTGAGGATCTTAGGAGGACCACCTTAAATCAGTGCAGACCTCCTTTGTTTTGGTGACATTAATCTGAAGGAAAGCCTCTTTCCACTCTGGTGTAAAATCATCAAGAACCTTCCCATGTCCAACTTCCTCATCCCCAATAACAGAATCATCAGCATACTTCATAATGAACCTGTCATCGTGCCAGCGCTAACAGTCATTTGTATATAAAATGCATAAAAAGTTGGATAAAACACAGCCTTGAGGTGATCTGGTGTAGGACAATGGACAATGTTCCATTGACCTTGACTTGTGATTAGTTAATGAGAATGTCAAGAATGGAACCCACAAGACATGTATCAACATCATAAAAATTCACAAGCTTATCCACTAAAACATGAGACTGAATTGTGTTAAAAAACAGCCTGGCATGATTCCTGTTACCTTCCAGATGTCAAAGTATGGGCTCTTAAGAAATATAGACTGAACGCTCCACCCTGGGAAATCCAAAATGATTACTGGGTTTTGTTTATTTTTACAAAACACAAAGCAGAAATGACTGAATGTAAAACCACATTTTCTCTCATCTTTTAGGAAACTGTTAAAGACTTTTCAGGGGAAATGCTGGAACACTGAAGAGGCGCTATGCAGCGATGCTGACCTGGACAATGATGAATGCTTCACTCAGATGTACCCAGCTCTCATCCTCGGCGCAGATCCAGAATGTAAAACAGCCTTTTTGGGCACTTTGGGCACCGTACTTCACCATCCGTGTACCTGCAAAGGAGTGTACGGTGATGATCTGCTGGCATGTGACATGATCCATAGAGTTTTTCATAACAGATCATACTTCAGTGAGTACTGTGATTTTTAGGCATTATCCTGCATCCTATTTATTTGTTGTTATATTTAATCCTTTTTCATGTCCGTTCCAGCAAATTCTGGAGAGAGAAGCAGCAATGGTCCTTCCAAACCCCTAAAAATCAATGAGTCTGAGACCTTTCACATCTGGTCCAATGGTAAAATTTGATCCCTATTTTCATTTAACAGCCAGAACTGTATGGAAATGTGATTTTCTTATTCTTACTAAACACTAGGAGGAAAAAACTGCAGTCTGACATATACAAACACTTTTGTCAGAAACTCTGATTCTAAATTTACTCCACAAAGAAAGCTTGAAAACAACATTTCGGTTGATGATTTCTCCTCTCAAGTAATATAGAGTGTTTTTTTTTTTTTTTGTCTGAAAGCCTGATTGGTCACCTTTACAACAAGGTACAACTTATAAGGATTGTGCATTCATGGAATTAGAAACAAAGCTAAACATGTGGGAAGCACCCCCCAAAACATGTGCCAAAATACCCTCTTCCCCTGTAAGAAAGCCTGTGGTTATTCAGTGATATTTTTGGGCACTTCCCCACAGAAAAACATTTTCGTCTCCTTGTGTGACAGCTGTGCAGGATCCCTACAAGCTGTACCTTGCTGTAAAGGTGAATAATCAGGCTTCTTAGGATGTAAATACAATATCAGTCATCATTATCAAAGGAGGGAAATCACTGAGAAAAAAAATAACATTTCCAAACTTCTTTGGAGGAGTAAAGATTGTCTCATTGGACTAATTATTACAGATGTCCTTCCCTTTAAGCAGCTAAAACTTGGTGATAAAGAAGTACCATCAATACTACAAATGAGGGAATAAAATGAATGAATGAACAAAAACAGATAATAAAGCTTCATAAAAAGTGATTATACCAACATTTAAACCCATATTTTAACTCTCACACAATCAATGCATGATTTAATGAGCCCAGCACACTTAAAGCCAATTCAGTCTTTTTAAAGTGCTTGAAGAAAAGCAAGTGTGCACCAGTTTTAAAAGTGAAAATGTATTACCTGTAAAGTTTCTGGTATTCAAAAGAAGCAGAAATATGGGCAGGGGATGAGGGAGAAACTGCAGAAGATCAGGTTGTTCACTTGTCAGCAGGCAAATCAGCAAACTAATCCTGTGGGCAAGGTAGATCCAAAGTCCAATCAAGAAAAGATACTCAAAGAAAGCAGCTTGAAAGCAGTGCCACTTAAAGTATAAATTAAAGACAGTTTAGCATCGGAGGAGGGTAAAAAAAAAATGGGTATTTATACAACACTGGATGACTAAATAATGAAAAAGACAGGTGAGGCATTAGGCCCAGTGCTGGTGATCAAGGAGCTGAGAGCCACCTGTGAAAAGGAAGTGAAACAACAGGGAATGTGGGTTTTCAAAATAAAACAGGAAACTTCACCTAGTTGTTACCTTACTCCTATCATTTTTGCAAAATACAGTTTATATACCATATAACGCTCTAATGCTTCATAAAAGAGATTAAGAGAAAGAAGGAAAGCAATGTAAGCTCTTTAATAATTTGCGAAAAACAAGAATATCATTAATTCAAGGTTATACAGAAACATTTCTATAAGTTTGTACATGGTGTTGTGGTGATATTTCAGATTTAGTCATGCTTGGCAGATTCTGTCCTTTTATCTTCATCTTTGCAATTTATTGATTTGACTGGGGGCCCTCGTTTAATGAGGTGTTGGCTGCATGTGGCCCCCTGTGCTTGAGGAATCAGAACATCAGGTATAGACATTATAATCAATAAGAGTATAAAATAATATAAATAAGCAAGTTACAACATGCAGAATCTTTAAGACATATCAACTTCAATAATGAAGGGAAAAATAAATAAAATAAGTAAAAGTTGGACTGTGAACAAGGCCAAGGTATTGATCATTTTAACATTAACGATATATAAAATATGAATATAAACATGACAGCACTGACAGTCGGGCACAGCCTGTCCTGAATGATTAAGGTATAGGTCACAAAGGTATTTTCTCTGAAATATTAGGTTTACATGTGTAAAAATGGCTTCCAGGTTTTATTTAGACTTCAGAAAATTGTCGGTAACTTTAAAATCTGTTAAAATCTGTTAAGGCCAGCACTATATGATAAACTCCCTTTTTTCTTTGTGTTTACAGATTATCTCCTGTACATTTTTGCATCCCTGCTCCTTGTCGGGGTTGTGATATTAATGCCGTTAGCTGTTATCAGTAAAATATGGTGAGTATAAATCAACATAAAGTCAATGAAAAATATGTTCCATCTTTATTATTGAATGCTATCCTGACTTTTTGTGTGTTTAGGATGCTTAAAGGAAGAGAGAAAACAAAATACCAACATCCACAGAAAAACAGCATTGCTGTGATTCTCTGACATTTATGCATGCAATAAATGTTTGTCATTAATCATTTGTTTCTTTGTTTTTTTAGTCTAAATTATTCATATTTAAGATTGTTTCATCTAAATGTGTATGTCCTCGTGTTGACAAATGTAATAAAACATTCATGCACAGAAGAACCTGATGGCAGTTTTGTTGTCGTTTTGGTCATTGCAGTCGACAGGTTATTTTCTGGAATCAAAGAAGAACATTTTCTCTGCAGCTTCACTCAGAATGAGTCACAGGCTACCAGTTATTTATCTTGTTATGTGTTTCATGCTGACAAAAACCATTTGTTATAACCAGATTTTAAAACACTTTAACCCTCTGAGGTGTCTGAATGTCACCAGCTGCCTTTTTGTGATGATTTATTGGTGCAGTTTGCTTCTGCTGTGTCTGATAATAAACACTGTAAAACCTTTGACTTTTGTATTGATCTTTTTTTTCTTCTGTTCACAAAAGGCAGCTGGCAGTTTATCATTTTAAAGGTTGTTTTATCGAATATTAGATACTTACACTGGGGACAGTTAACATTCTGTGCTGACTCGAGCACAAACTCACAGCAGACACAACACAGTGGCAGAGATTAAAGGATAAGTTCGTTTTATTGACACCTGGACCTTATTTTTAGGATTAAATACGCTCGTAGACTCACCCAGACAATTTTGGCGGAGCTCGGAGCCGTTTTCGAGCAATTTAGATCCATCCGACGGCATTTTTCCTCATGCCGTAGTAGCAGACGGGGCCAGAAATCGAAGCCCCTAAATTAGACATTATCTGCTGCGAACCTCGCTCATTTCAGCTACATTTTATAAATGAATGGCCAGTGTTATCACCATCTCAGCTCAACTTTGTTGTTATGGTCATCCGGGGCTTTACAAGGATGGGTAACTTTTGGTGACGTCATGGACAAGAACATGAGTAGAGCCGCTGTTGTTGCTAGGCTACACGGCTACACGGCTACTTTTGTGCAACATGGCGGAATATTTATCCGATGTAGAAGTGTCTGACGACGACTTTGAGTATAATGGATGCCCTGTATCGTTTTGAGCCAGAATATACCTGACGAGGAGCTATTTGAAAGGAGGATGCAGAGGGAAAGAGCCGAACAGCTGGCCAGAGAACAAGCAACCACTGCACGTCCACAAATGGGGGCTAACTGGTGGTGTTGTTGTGGACATTGCACGGCAAACACAACAGAGGAGTGCCTTTGCTGCTCAGAGTGGGACTTGAGACCAGAGGAAACACGTATTGATGCCCCCCAAAATACAATTTCTGGCCCCGTCTGCTACTATGGCATGAGAGAAAAACGCTGCCGGATGGATCTAAATTGCTCGGAAACGGCTCCGAGCTCCGCCGAAATTGTCTGGGTGAGTCTACGAGCGTATTTAATTCTAAAAATAAGGTCCAGGTGTCAAAAAACCGAACTTATCCTTTCAACTTTACCATTTGGTGTCATGTTTTAATTCATTTTAATTAAACAATCTGCCATAACTGCAGACTGTTACATGAAGGAGTGGTCACTTAGAGAGATAATTTGGGATTTTTTTTGAAGCTATCTTGTATGAGCTACATAGCATTAGCCTGAACATAAGTTCCAGAGACAGAGATCAGCTCTGTGCCTGTGTAGAAATGGTCAGCACAGTAGCAAGGGCTATATATTTGTGCAGATGGTGCCATCTCTGCATACTTTTGAGAATTTTAGGTGAAAAAAGCTGCAAAACATCAGAGGGTGATGGGACCAAAGCAGGAATGGGTCCAAAAACTCAGAAATTATCTAGCATTTAAGCACTTTCTGGTTCCCAAGGCAAAAAGTATATGGGATTTTAGAACAGTGTAAAGGATAAAAGCCTGAAATAAGGTTTGTGATAATCATACAATCATGAGATTTTATATATTTAATCTAACATAATAAAAGGTATCTGACATTGCCTGCTTCTGAATTTTAAATTGCTGTTGTATCTTTAAATAGATGGATGCTAACAATCTGCTAATAAGGACTACAAAATGGCAGCTTTTGGAGCACCAACTTGATCAGATCACTTGATTATGAGGAAAATCAAAAAGTAATAAGATGATACACATAGGAAACATAATAATAGCTTCTAAGCCAAACACCATGTTGTAGTTCCTTAAAGCTTAATAAGAGCCTTTAACTCTTGTCGATCATGTTTAAGCTTGGGAAATTATGAAAGTTGAAAGTTAGATTTGCTTAAAGATGATCACAAACATGCTAACTCTGCATTGGCATACCAAAATACTTCAACCCTTCACCACCAGTGTACTGATGAAAATGTCTTACTTTCATTTTGCATTTAATTTTTATTTATTCAAAACTCAACTTGAATCCACCACGAGTACAGCACTTTTCCACAACTGGCAACAGTAAAGAAGAAAAAAAAATCTGTTTCGCAGCAGGCAACCTTGGGCAGAACAAGGCTCATGTTGATTTGTTTTCTTTTAAAGATGTTGAATATACTGTGAGATCACACTGTTTTGGTAATGTGTTTCCACCTAAAACTCTTGAAATTACCCAGAAATGGTAGCCCCATGTGCAACAATGTACAGCTCTAGCTTCCATACTGACTCTTTCTGTACGGATGTAAAACTGATCTTTGTTACTGTGACCAATGCTTAGGCTCATGCCATGTACCTTATACGACCTCATTTAAAAAATTCTGAACAGTCCCTTTAATATGCCACTATTAGGTGTCAAAACTGACAGACTACATTTGGTTTATTACACAATACAAGACAGAAAACAATGGGACGGTAAGATGATAGTAGCACTGCTTCTATATTCATTCTTGTGTGCTTAAAAAGATCTACTCTGCACACAAAATCATAATTATAAAATACATGCATAATTTTTGTGTGAAAACCAGCAAAGCTCAAAATGACTAAATCAGCAGAAATCGCAATTCTCAACATTTTCTGGTTGATTCTGCCCATATCAAGAATGTTTATCATGATACTGTATATTTCTTTAATTTTACTGTCAAGGAAGTGCTGATATTTAGGGTAAGAGGTGAAGCAGACCGTCTTCACCGTTATGGACAGTTTGGAGTCAATCCATCACCCTGCAGACCAGCAGATCCTGACTGTGGGAGGAAGCTGCACCCACACACACATTACTGTGAGGAAACACACAAAGCCAAACACTTCCTTTGTCCACACTGAAGCCCACCTGCTGGTTCAGAGCCTGAAGATTCCTGCTGTGCAAATGGTGGATGTATATAATAGAGAGGAAGTGTAGGAGGTGAGGTGAAGGTTTTGCTTTTCCCTGAATGATCTTTGATTTTTCAACTTGACCTCCATGCTCTTGGCTTCTCCCTCTAAAAATAAACACCATTCTCTGCCCCCTCTGAAAGCTTTCTGATCTTTTCTAATTTCTCTCACATCTTCTGCCCATCTTCCAGGAATTCTTGTCACCTTCAGGGGCATCCAGAGCTCTGTGCATCCTCTCACACTGGATTCTCGCTGTAGGGTTTAAAAGATGTTGACATATGTTTTACTTTGTGTTCTTCTGCAGGAACATGTTTTCAGAGGATGGGTTGTTGATCGTAGGGTTTTTTCTTGAGGGGAATGTTTGAACCAGTGTTTGCAGGAGGGTGATATTCAGTCTTATTATGATCCTGCTTGCTTCAGTTTCGCATGATGGCTCCTGGCAGACAGGTGCACAACATGCCTTGTAATACTTCTTGGCTAAAGGGCAGGACACCATGTGATGGTGCTAAATCCTGTAATTGAGAGTCTTCTTGGCTACCCTCAAAATGAAAAAATGAATTGAAAAAAATCTGGTGGCATTTTGGGTCCCCTTGCTCTCAATAACCAGAGGCTAAAGTTTTTCTCAATTAAAAAAATAAGGCAGCAACCCTTGATTGTATGAATGGACAACAACCCTCTATTTCCTTCCATTGTACAAAAGTGAAGCCAAAATACCCCCATGACAGGCCTCAACATATTGCTCCTGTGATGGCATTTGAGCCTGGACAAGCACAGATTGGAGCTGGCTGTGTGAACTGTGGAATTGATGTTATGCTCTTTCTGCGAACCAAAACATACACACAGGGGCCACTTTATTAGGTACACCTGCTCTACTGCATGCATTTAACTTGTACAACAGCAGAAGTGCATGCGTGCTTTCATTTTAGTGACCATGTTTATTAACTCAAGGCTTTTGGACCACCAGCATGAGCTGCAAGTCTCCCACATGGAAATCTCAAGAATAGGAGGCCCATCTATGTTTTATACTAGCCATGCACACTTCTTGGCAAAAACAGAAAGTGAAAAATAGTGAGACATATTTATCCTAATCCAGGTGGTGTGTTTGTCCACAGCTGATTCGTTCTAATATACACTTGGGTGCAACTTAGACACATCATCAGTGATGTATCCTGGGTTCATTGGGTGTTTCGGGTCTCACAACATCAGACACCCTCGCCCAGGTGACCCAGCCGGGGTTGATCAGTGCCCGGCTTGTGTGTAAGTAGCTGTTACGGTCCACGGAACCCCCCTCTTGATCCACAGCCATCTGGACGCCTTCTCTGCTGCGTCTGTGATGTTCTTGATGGCTCTTCTGTTTTGCAGTCCCTTCACTCCCAGCATCTTGAGTGCCCTGACGAGAGACTGGCCCACGAATCCTCTGCACCCGACCTCGATGGGGTTGCATCGGGTCCTCCATCCCCTGCTCCGGCACTCGCCTGCCAGCTCCTCGTACTTAGCCCTCTTCCTCTCAAAGGCCTCCTCCATCCGGTCTTCCCAGGGAACAGACAACTCCAACAGGACCACTTGCCTTGTTGTTTCTGACACCAGGGCTATGTCTGGCCTGAGTGTGGTCACTGCGATGTTCTCTGGGAATCTGAGCTGTTTCCCTGGGTCGACTTTCAGCTGCCAGTCCCGAGCTGATGCCAGCAGCCCTCCTGCTTGGCTCTGGCTCTTCTGTGGCTTCTCTCCGGCTCTAACAAAGGCGATGGACTGCCTTGATGGTTGCTGGTGCTTGCTGGTGGAGATCCCTGTGCTGATGACCTCTGCGATAACCCACAGCACTTGGTCATGGCGCCAGCGGTAGCGCCCTTCTCCTAGTGCCCTTGGGCAGCAGCTCAAGATGTGCTCCAGCGATCCACTTCTCTGGCAGAGAGGGCACAGTGGATTCTCGGCCAAGCCCCAGCGGAAGAGGTTGGATGGGCTTGGGAGGACATCGTACACCGACTCGATCAGAAACTTGATCCGGTGTGGCTCAGATCGCCATAGCTCTGTCCACGTTATCTTCCGGTCAGCTGCCTCCTCCCATCGGGTCCACGCCCCGTGTTGCCGCATCCCTACTGTCCTACTACAGCGGGCTTCCTCCACCCCGGCTCGGATCTCCTGCTGGATCAGCTGACGCCTCTCCTTTCCCTGGACCTTGATGTAGTGAGGTCTTGGGTTGCTCCCGAAACCTGCATGGCCGGAAGCCACTGATCCCACCAGCTTCCTGTGTCGCAGGCCGGGACTCAGCCTGGTCCACTGCCTCATGAGCCTTCCACTTCCTGCCAGGTTCTTACTTCTATGCCTGGCTGAGGAGACTTTGATGTCACTGGAGTCCCTACACAGCAGCACCTCTCTTGCTCGGGTAACCATAAACTCCTCCGTCACACTACTGAAGGGCAGTTTCAGCTTGTTGTTTCTCCCGTACAAAGCGATGCTGCTGAGACTTCGCGGTAAGCCCAACCACTTCCGCAGGAAACAACTTACCTTCCTCTCGAAGCCCTCAACGGTGGTTATTGGCACATTGTAGACCAGCAGAGGCCAGAGGAGTCGTGGCAAGATGCCATGTTGGTAAATCCAGGCTTTGAACTTACCTGGTAGCCCTGACTTATCCACAGCTGTCAGCCAGGTTCCCAACTCCTCTGATGTTGCTTGGAGTGCTGCAGTGTCCTTCAAGGTGCAGTCAAAGATCTTGCCCAGGCTCTTGACTGGCTTCTCTCCCACCGATGGAATCTGGGTGCCTCCAAGTGAGAAGCGAAACAAGTCTGTAACCTTCCCCCTCTTCACCACCAGGATCCTGGACTTTGCTGGCTTGAAGGTCATCCGGGCCCAGTTAATGAGATGCTCGAGGCCTTGAAGGATCCATCGACATCCCGGGACTGATGTTGTAGTCACTGTCAGATCATCCATAAATGCTCTGATGGGGGGCTGCCGCATACCTGAGTTGGTGAGCGGGCCTCTGCACTCCACCTCTGCTGACTTCACCAGCATATTCATGGCCAAGGCAAACAATATCACGGAAATGGTGCATCCAGTGATAATGCCTTTCTCGAGCCGATGAAATGCAGATGTTACCGTTTCGGAAGTGACTCTCACGCTGAAACAGCTGTAGTAGTCCAGTATGAGGTCCTTCATCTTACCTGGAACGTGGTGTCGGTCAAGCGAAGTTTCCACCAGCTTGTGTGGAATGGACCCGTAGGCATTGGCGAGGTCTAGCCAAAGGACTGCCAGGTCTCCTTTACCTTCCCGTGCCTCCCGGATCAGCTGAGTGACGACTCCTGTACGCTCGATGCACCCTGGGACCTTCGGAACTCCCCCCTTCTGCACAGAGGTGTCGATGTAGCTGTTTCTAAGGAGGAACTCCGTCATGCGCCGGGCAATGATACTGAAGAATATCTTACTGAAAAAATCAAAAATATGTCTCAGAGAAGACTGAAGCCACCCAGTTACTCTTCCTGTCCGTGCCTCTCAAAGTTAAAGCTCAGTTTGCCTCCTCTTTGGAAAAACTCCCCTTGTTTGTCAGAATGTTTTCATCCTGCAGGTTTCCCAGGACAGTAATTCAGTAAATCAGTTACGTGTGGGGAGATGTATTGAGCTTCTTTCTGAACTTTCAATAGAACCTTATTATTGGGCTAGTGTGAACCAGGCATCACACAAAAAGGTAATCAACCAACCACTTGCTAGCAACTCAGTGTATTTGTGCATTTACAGATGGCTGACACAACCTGCAGAAAATCAAGAAAAGCATCAGAAAGAGGAAGAATGGTTATTCAATTGAATTTGAATGTGGCATGGTTGTTGGTGCACATGGGCTAGTCTGAGTATTTCAGAAACTGTTGATCATCAGGGATTATCACACATAACTATCTCAAGCATTTACCATTCAGGAAATGGTTAAAAAAAAAAAAAAGATCAAATATCCAGCGAGCAGAAGTTTTGTTGGTGACAAGATTAAGTGGTTTGAGATTAAAGAAAGGCAACAGTTACTCAAATAATCAATTGTTAGGACCAGGCTATTCAGAGGAACATATCTAAACCGAAAATAGACTGAATCTTGAAGAAGGTAGGCTACAGCAGCAGAAAGCCACACCAGGTGCCACTCCTGTCAAGTAACAACAGAAAACTAAGGATACAATTGGCACACATTTACCAGAATTAGACCAAAAGACAACCAATGTTGCCTGGTCAGATCAATCTTGAATTCTTCTCCAACATTCAGATGGTACAGTCAGACTTGGTGTAAAAGCATGGGTCCATCCTGCCGATGGTGATCATCTCACACCAGTTTCATGAAAATGACCATGCATACCAGGAAAACAACTCTGAGTTAATGTCTTTAAACTCTCCTTCACTAAGCACATACTCTGTCATTTTCCTTCTGATCCTCAGATGAAAAAGACCCCATCTTCTGAATCAAAAGCACACAGTGGAAAACAGCCTCAAAGTTAATTCCCTGCTGCAGATAAAAGTGCTTCAACTTCAACTCAAACTTTGCTGCACAGAGAACAGATATTTGATGAAAAACATCATTACATTTCATGATTCCAGCACAATCAGCAGCTGAGATGACACTTTAACATCTGATCTACAGAGAATTGTTTGCATAAAGGACCATGGAGAGTTTGAAATGATAATATTTAATACGTTTATGTAAAAGGACTTAATGATCTCCATTCAGCAGAGTCAATCTTATTTCTTAATAAGAATCCAGATGGATTTTACAGAGCCGTATTAGTCTGATTTAATGTGAGGAGATGATGCGATGATAAACTGATAGACACTTCCTGTGGACAGAATTTGCAAACATGAAATGACAATTATCCAACAGCCTACTTTCACTTTTTAAAATCACATACTCTTGTTCACATATCTTCATGGATACATCTCATTACACTCCACTGAATCAGCTGAGCCACTTATACTGACATTTTACAGACAATACAAGGCCATTATACAGGAGGGACATTTACAGTGCATCAACAACCACAAAGGCAACCCCCCTGAACAGCAAAAGCTTAAAACAGCAAAAGTTTGATCAATGGGCACTTCTTCAGTCATCTTTGGCAAACCTGAGATCAAAAGCTTGAGAGGATTTTTTTAATTGGTTTCTTTGAGATGCACCTTCACACTGCATCATGTAGGCAGAGAGGCTTAAAAAGGTCGCCAGAAAATAAGGTGCACGAAAAGGTTTTCTAAACAAAAAGGACCAGGAGCTTTTGTGTTTGAAGCTGACCTTCTATTCAACACCACAAAACATTACGAAACATCTTTGAACAATACTTGAAATTGAACATACATTAGCCTTGTGGGTTTTAAGAAGGCCTTTGACAGTGTCAGCTGAAGCAATTCTTTATCATTAACAGCAGATTTCTTTTTCAAGCTTGTTTTTAAAAAGCTGTTATGTGATTAAGAAACCTCATTTGGATTACTCTATTTTGTCTAATTACAGACCTAAATTGAAGCTTCCATTCATTTCAAAAATCTTGGGAAAGGCCATAGTATTACAATTGTAGTTTCACTTCGACATGCACTGAATTCTTGAGGTTTTCCAGTCTGGTTTTGAACCACTTCACAGTACAGAGTCTGAACTTTTAAGAACTGTTAATGATCTTTAATTAGATACTGATTCTGGTGACTCTGGTGTCTGAATGTTTTTAGATCTGGCAACTGCTTTTGACAAACCACTTTTATTGTTTCCCCTAAACATCGCAAGAACACCAAAAATCATCAGTGTAAAATGTCTTCTCTTTCCTGTGAGTGAGGCCAGATTTTCTCTGTGATTTTCAGAGTTAAAGTAACAAAATTAAGAGAAGAATTTCACTTAAATGCATCAAAACAGACTCTGACAACGCAGGAATTTTCTGACTGGGTTAACCCGGTGACAGCTGCTGTGTTTACCAATCAGAGAGCCAATAAAAAGGCCAATAGAGTGGTGCGGGACTGAGTCCAAAAACGCAGAAATGAGTTAGCATTACAAAACTAAATGGGTTTTAGAATACTGATTTCAGATAAATATCTGACACAAGGTTCATGATGAACATGTGCACACAAGACTTTAATGTTTACTGGGAAATAATAAAAAGCATCTGCTGTTGCCTGCTTCTGAATCATAGACTGTTTTTGTGTGTTCAAAACATTGGTTGCTAATGATCTGCTAATACGGACTACAAAAATGGCCGGGCACCCAACTGAAAGCATTTCTCAGTAATTCATACACTGGTGCTACAGCCATGAGCACCAACTTGATTAGGCTATTGAATTAAGAGGAAGTTCTCAAACAAGAGGTCACAACAAGATGTTACACACTGGAAATATTTAAGTACTTCTAAGCTGAACCGCCATGTTGTAGTTCCATGATAGCTTTATAGCTTTTTACCCTCACCAATTAATTTAAGCTTAAAACACGTGAAAAGTATGTTAGTTTGTTAAGATCATAACAAAAAACAGAACATGCAAGTCTCATAATTTTTTGTTCAGTACAGTGCTTATTATCAGCCATGATCCAAAACACAGTGAAAAAAAAACAGAGGCTTTTAATTTGACTTGCAGTCGAGGAAGTCAATGTGACGCTAACTTGTGCGTTGGCCCACAAAAATGCGTCTTCCCTGCAACACACTATTAGCTGAATGCTCAGCAGACATGTTTGGGTTATCTAAACTTGTAGAAAATGTCCAAAATACCCAAAATATAGTTTCAGCAATGGTGTTAGAACTTAATCTGACCAGTAGTTTTCTAAAGTGTCTTTACTCCAGCTCTTATGTCTTTGTGTCCCTGAACAGATTAACAGGAAAAACTGCTTTTGAAATATAAAAAAGCCACATGATGTGGTAAAGCCGACAACTGTACTCTACAACTAGACTGTTTTTTTTTTTTTTTATAGGATGTTAGACCTACAACAGTCTGGATGAAAGTATTAAGCTATAACGTCTGCCTACATCAGGACCATCTCAGCTGGTGCAACACCTTTAATGTTAGTGGTAGGGCTGGGCAATATGTAGAGTTTTTAAAATATACTGATGTATTTTTGAACAAGATATGACGTAAGACAATATCCTATATAATGATTTAATTTCTTTTACAGTAAAATAATTCAACACAAGCCACCATTTTCTTTTGACGCAGTGTTGCTCTTTATCCGTCTCTGCCTCCCTCTCAGTGAAACCAAACCTCAAGGAATCTAAAAAGCTGCCCCCGCCAATAAATGAATAAATAAACAAATGAATGAATAAATAAATATATAAATAAATGAATGAATAAATAAATATATAAATACATGAATGAATAAATAAATATATAAATAAATGAACTGTCCGGTTTGTTTGCCGTATTCGGTGATGCCTCTCCTTCTTCCAACGTTGTCACATCAGTCTTTATAGTCGGTTCCAGTTGTGAAGTCTGTCAGGTCTGTCGGGCAGCATGAATTCACGGCTCCCCACAAGACAACAGCATGAATTCACAACATGGAGGCCGCTAACAGCCGGAGTAACATCTCCTAAGAGGAGGTGGTTGTTAAAATAAAAAATGTAAAAAATAGAGGCTTGATTACGTGGAGATGGTTTAGTTTTAAGACTCCTGACGAAGACTAGCGTACTTTGAGAGAGTCAGGGAAACATGTTGCATCTGAAGGTTCGAGCACCACGAATCCCTTTCATTATCTATTTCTAGTTCATGGATTTGACTTTAAATTGAAAATGTAGTTTTTTTGGTTTTGTTTTTTTTAAGGGAAGAATAACTAAAAAAATATCAAGATACACATTTTGGTCCATATCGTCCAGCCCTACATAGTAGTGCACGATTTTGTTGCTAAACTAGAAGTTATGTTAAAACTGGGCTATACTTAAACTTGAGAAAGGCTGGTGCAACCCAGTGCTGGTTCCTAGTTTTACTTTGCTTTAACGGTCTATTAAACTACAAAAAAGTGAAGGGATGGGTTAAACACAGTGGTTTTTACTACCGACTTTAAAAGGCCTCTGTGTTTTCATTGTTCAACAAATAATAAATGTGAACATTTACCTCCTGACTCATTTCTTGATTGTTTTGTTGTCCCACTAAAAAAGTAAAACAAGTCAGACATGAACAGATACAGCTGATCATCATTGTCTCTACTAACACATTTGCATAAATGGAAAGCCACTAAATTGACATGAAACAAACTGATACAAGACAAAAATACTCTTATAACTCATAACACTATTTGACAAACAGCATATTTTGATTATATTGAATATATTTCCTCAGCATAGGCAATAGTTTAAATGCAGCAACAACAGGGGAGGAAGCACTTTTGGGGGGAAATTTTCAGACAGGAATATATACTTATGGACATAAACACTTCAGAGTGTCCTGCTTAATGCCTGGGCAACCTTTGAGTTTGTCCTCCGACTCAAAGCTTTGCAGATAAAGTCTCCAGCTTCTATGACTTTTGGAAGGCTCACACCCTGCAGAGAAAAGGAGCGAGAGAGAGAGATTCATCAGTGAGTTAGCAGTGTATCTTAAAATGTCAGTATGTGTTAAACGTGTAATGCTTGATTGAAATATAAAACCATTTTGTACAAACTGGCAAATTTCAGAGGTATCAGACACTTTTAATGAATGTTTCTAAGACCTTCATTCACATGATTCTCAACCATATGTCTCGTATAGGCTGATAAAAAGTTTTATCAAAATCAAAATGATGGTACATTTTCTATTTGCAGGCTAATATCAGAGGGTTTTATACCCCCACGGCAACAGTCACGTATGAAAACACACAGAGTGCTTACATTTTCCTTTCAGCTCTGATTGATTGATATGTAGAAATATTAACCAATTAAAAGCAAAAATTGCTGCACAAATATGCATTTGTTTGAAGTTGTTCCAATGATTTCCTACTATTGTTTTTATTTCTGATCTGGCTTTAAGGGAGAGGCAGGAAAGCAGAGTGGTAGAGATAAATATGCCACTGTTTTTACCATTATGTGCGCAGCTATTTGATGCATTTGTGAACTGAAAAGCAACTTAAGAGGTGGATCACACAGGGAGGCATTGCTTAAAGCACCAAAAACACCTTCAGGGGGTGCATGTAGAGAACATTTACATCCAAACACATTAAGCCAAATAAAATGAACAGAAAATGGGTTTGAACCAATTGAATGCTCTCTGCCTGGCCTTGCTCACACACACTGCTTGAAGGGAATTGTCACTCACAGTCTAAATCTGTTGGTACTCCAGTCACTTTAACCCCTAAATTCCACAGGATACATGTTTGGTCTGGACCTGCTTTGGTGCAGCAGTGGAGGTGATTCATGTTTCTGTTTGAGTCATCAGTCCAGAGCCCTCCACGGCAGATACACAGTGCTTCTACTTTTGCCAGATGCTGTCCATTAAGAAACTATATTACGCTTTTCACTTATTTTTTAGAGTAAAATACTTGTTTTTTTCCTGATGTAGTTTTATCTCATGTCAGAAGCTGTAGCACAGATAAGCATCCATGTCAGGCAGCTACTGTTGCTGTTGAGAGGAGAGGGTTAGTCCCAAAGCTGCAGACTTTGTTGCACACAGAAGTACTCTAATGGGCCACTGAGGCATCTAAAACACAGAAAGGGCATAAAAACTTTAACTAAACATAATATGACCTCAAAACAGATATTTTTTTTTTATTTATTGCTACCTTTCCATAATTTCAGTCTGTTCTGTTTTAAGAACTAAAACCTTTGATAAAGCTTAAATATATTTGGGCTTCATGGTAGCTGAAGCTGTTTGCATGTTCCCCCCATGCACGAGTGGATTCTCTCCAGGCACTCTGGCTTCCAACCAGAGACCAAAAACATGCTCATTAGATCAATTGGTGACTCTAAAATTGCCCTTAGGTATGAGTATTGGTGCAAATGGTCGTCTGTCTCTCTATGTGGCCTTGTGATCGGCTGGTGACTAGATGTGACCTGTGGTGCAAAGCTGCTTTGAGTGGTCCAAAGAATCTAGAGAGCGCTATATAAACTCAAGTCCATTTCCATTTCACATCTTGTTAAGAAAAGGTAGCTAAAATGTGGAGTTTAATTTGCGTGTACAACAGGTGATGGAAAACTAACTGCAAAGACTGCGTGTGGCCAGCAGGGGTAGGTATTGTTGTATAAATAGCTCCTGAGCTGAGCGCAGCAGTTCTGTGGGTTTGTGTCAGTTGTGTAAAACCACTGATATTATAAAATAAACACTGACAGAGTTGTATGTTTGCAGAGCAGTCTGTTTATGTAAATGAATTCGGAGGGATTGTATGTGCCATGAGGATTTGTTGTGATTATGGAGACATGAAAATAGCAGGGCTGACAGCAACACACTCACAGTCTCGATGCCCATGCCATGCAGCATGTAGAGAACATCCTCTGTTGAAACGTTGCCAGATGAGCCCTGAGCATACGGGCAGCCTCCCAGGCCAGCAACTGCAGAGTCCACCACGCAGACCCCCATCTGCAAGGACACACAACAGAGACATTCAGGGCCTCACCTCAGGTAAGAACTGGAGACAAAGATCCTTGTTCGATGCCAGCCCTGTGGTGGTGATTTACAGCTGCTGAGGAGAGCTGTGGGCTCACGACCTGAGGGTGAGTGGGCACAGAACGTCCCGTAATTTGGCTTATTCATCCTCTTTGTCAGCGCAAACCACCAGCACTGCATAATCACAGCCTTGTTCATGGAGAGGAATATCATAAATGCTGAACAGAAGGTTTCATGTGTTTCTGATTCCCCAGGTTAGTCATGTTTTTACAGCAACACTCTGCTCTTAAACCATGGGGATTCACTTTCTTGCCACATTTAGAGGACTTTTTTTGCCTGAGCTGGAGGTGTACTCTTACAGCAGGGCAACAATAGAGGACTTGTAGCATTGGTAGACTAATGTGTAGCTCATAAAAATCATCATTAATGTCATAAATTACTCCACTGATGACCTCGGCTAAGAATGTCCCCTCTCCTTTTGTGGTTTTTGTGCACAAAGAGGTTAATCCCAAAATGGGCAGACATGTATACATATTTTTTTATATGTATGTAGCCTTACCTAAACTAACGTAAGCCGGGGGCCCACTCTGAAGCCGAACAATGATCTGGGGCTCAATTAAGTCCTCATTCAACCAGATAATGATACCTTCATATTTTGATTTCAGAAACATACAATTCCAATGCAATGCATATCCAATTGCCTCTGTAATGCGAATACTGCACTAGAAAGCTTAGATCCTGGCTGCATAGCATAGCATCTTAGCACAACAGGAGCATAAAGGCCCTGCAATGAGATGTAAAATATGTACGGGCCAACACCTACAAGTTAAGCTGCGATATAGTACACAATCATACCAATCAGTTGAACATTATGACCACTAACAGGTGAATAACACTGATCATCTCCTCATTATGGGACCTGTTAGTGGGGATATATTAGGTAGCAAGTGAACATTTTGACCTCGAAGTTGATGTTTTAGAAGCAGGAAAAATGAGCAAGCGTAAGGATTTGAGTGGGTTTGGCAAGGGTCAAAGTGATGGCTTGACAACTGGATCAGAGAATCTTCAAAACTGCAGCTCTTGTGGGGTGTTCCCGGTCTGTAGTGGTCAGTACCTTTCTAAAGTGGTTCAAGGAAGGAACACTGTTTATCTGGCAACAGGAGCATAGGGACCCTTTGCTGAGTCCCTCCCACAAATGGCTACTGTCCAATCTTACCTTTGTCACCACATGCTGCCATTAATGATTTTGATACACATGACTTGTATCTATTTTAATAGTGAGGGAAAGCTGCATAATGATGATCAAAAATGCTTTGGGCTCTCTCATGAGGACAAGTGCACCCTCATAATGCGTCTCCACCAAAGCCTGTCCCATGTCTGTATCCCTCAGGATAGGAAAACATTTTACAGAAAATATTTGTGTCTGTCATAAATTTGTTCCTTTCAGATGTTTGGCTCATTCAGTGCTTCCAATCAACATAATTGTTACATTTTGTGGAAAACTTTTCCTTTATCTCATTGCCCACAATTCAAGGGATCTGGCCCACATATGAGCATAAATGACGTGTTTGATTTTTTTTAATCAATTGTTTTATTGCCAAGCTCCTTAAACGAATGCTTTTTTTTCAATTTACTGGCAATCCCTGAGCAAGAATAGCTCTTTAAAACGTGTGTTAAATTTTGTTCATGAATACATGTCTTAAGAGTAAAGGGGTAAAACATGAGAAAGAACATACATATAGGAGGATAGAATTGGTTAATGTGTGCTTCAAAATGATGAGAACTAAGTTTTACCAAAAAAAAAAAAAAAAAAAAAAAATCATAAATAAAGTTGAGTCAACATAGCGAGAAAAGTTGGCCTTCAATCTTGTAAAAAGTACGAACATTGAGACACAAGTCAAAATACGAAGGGAAAGAAAGATTTTAAAAAGTTGAAACTTCAAGAAAAAGATATAAATTGGCCAAATATTTTAAGAATAAAGTGAAAATTTTAAGACAAAAAAGGCAAAATAAAAAGAATTTATAATGCTTAGAGAGCACAAATCCTCACAAAGGCCTCTGACAAGCTATTCTCCAAAACATGAAAAACTGTCCTTTCTCTCAGTATTGACAAATCTTAAAAAAATTCTCAGATACGCATCCAAATTTTGATCACCACCAAAATCTAATCACTTCTTCCTTGTGCCATGACCAACGTTCCCTGAAAATTTCATCACAATCCGTTGGAAACTTTTTGGGGTAATCTAGCTCACAGACTGACAGACAACAATGTTATGGATGAAAAATAACTTTTGAAAAGAAATAAAGAAATAAGAAATAAAGTCAAATGCGACAGCCATTCCAAGAAAAGAGTGAAAATGATGCAGAAAAGACCAAATATTGATATTAAAGTTACAATACTTTTTTAAGAATAAAACTGACCTGTAAGGGAAAAACAAAACAAAACTGCCTTTTAACTTTATCCTTCAAAATGATAAGGAAAACAAAAATGATATGTACCAGCCAGGCCTAGGTACTTACGATGACTTCAAAATAAAGACTGGCTTTTTATCTTACAGGGCTGGGAAACATTTCAAAGTAAATCTGCATATGAGTTTGGAGAGAGTTAGCATTTAGTACTTCCAGTTCCCAAGGCCAAAAGTATATGGAATTTTATAACAGCTTTTCAGATAAGTACCTGAATTAAGGTCTGTGATGAACACGTGTAAATCAGATTTGAGCGTTTCATTTTGCAATATAAAATGCATCTGATATTGCTCTGCTATTGAATTTTACAGCATTACTCTGTTTTTAAAAGGATGGTTGCTAGCTAATGCAACTGTTTGTGGCTGTTTTTTAATAAACAGCTATACATACATAATAGCCACAGCCATGGGCACCAACTTGATTAGGTCAACTGATAAAGAGGGAATTCTCAAAGAAGAGGTTACAGGTGACGTTACACATTGGAAGTATGGTAGCTACTTCTAAGTCGAACCACCATAGTGCAGTTAAATAGTAGCTTGATAATAGCTAAGTAATCTCACTGATTACAATAAAGCCCAACAAGTCAAAATTACATCCATTATTATGATGAACAAGATGTGTTAGTTTGTAATTTTTGTTTGCAACAGACATTAAGAACACATAAAAAATCCCATAGGCTTTTAGTCAAGGGAACAAATGTGATGCTATCTTCTGTGTAGGCCTACAAAAATCTGCCATCCCTGCACCACCTTCTTCAGGATGTAGTCAGTTACTTAAACCAATTCTTTTGATTTCCTTCCTTTATTTGCAGTTTTACCTTTCACGAGCACCACTGCCTCAAAGGACACCATAAGTGCGACTGCTCTCGTTTTTAGTTTTATTCTTGACATTTTGTTTTTACTCCCAAAGTCTTCTACCAGCATTATCTCATCCTTGCTCTTGTGACCTTTTTCTCTCAAAGTGAAAAAGTTCAAATTTTATCATTCATCTCATTTTATGTCTTCCTCCTTCCCCGCTCTAATATTCCTCTGTGCTAATATAAGGGGACAAAAGTGCCTTTCTTTTCATAGAGGTGTGTTATCTAACCTTTAAAGAATAAACTTTGTGTTCGCTCTGAAAAAAAAAGAAAAGATGAAGCCAGGCCTTCAGTTTCTCAGTCTTTACTGATGAAGGTCTCGGGATGTTTTCCACATGTCCCTGAGATCGCCATGAGAATATTAAAGATGTTTTCCAGCTTCCGTGGCAGAGCCAGATGTCAGAGGATCCCACAGCGAGGTAAAATTAACACACTGATCCTCTGTGTGTCATCGGGTCATGAAGAGCTTTAGCCCCCCATCGAGCAGAACTGAGCCGCCTAAGTTAAAAGAATCTCTGTTGCCTTCTTTCAAACAATGCTGCTAATTGGTTGCTTTTTCCTCCAGACAAGAACTTGCTTCTTTCAGCGGCTGTCTGAGCCAGCCGTAATTGCTGTTTGTGTTGGCAGAGGAAGAGGAGGAGGAGGTGGGGTAGGAGTAGGAGGCGGAGGAGGAGGAGATCTACTCCGGTGTGAGCACTGCACGAGATTTCCAGACCTTGGTTTAAGCCAGAGCAGGATATTGTACGAGGCAGGATTTTTCTGTAGTATAAACACAGAGTTGTAATCTGCCATGCCAATCCTCTCGCTTTCAGCTGCTAACCGTGTAAGGCCGGGGGTCCTCAGCGTAGTGTTTCCTGAAAGAACAAAACGGAGCCTTCAGCGACGTGCGCTGCTCCTCTGGACTCTAATCGTGCAGGAATTGGTGGTCAGCAGCGCTAGATTGCCAACGCTCAGTTAGGATCACACTGTCCAGAAACCAGATGTGCTCCTGGTGTTAAAAGGCCATATTCAGAGACCTGTGGCTGTGTAAAAACAATACATTCCTGCATAAAGACACAGTGCATTTTCAAACTCCAGTGATTGAGGATAAGCTTGTTGACATTCTATACTCCGAGCGGACGAGGCTGAAGATGGACACGCTCCCATTTCAGTTTCATAACTGCGTCAGAAAGAGAGAGAGTGTATTCACTGAAGGATATGAAGCAGTGATGCTTCACCCACAGCTACATAAACGAGGAAGCTGAAAGAAACTGTCACGGGTCTGCTGCTGACACATATATCACCTCCTCTCAGGAACACATAAATAAGCTCAACACTGCAAGTACAGTCCAGATATCAGAGGGCAGCTAGGGAACAAAACAAACACAAAAAGCAGAAACAATCTACAAGTACTCAGTGAGCGTTAACTCCTGCCAAGGCCTTTCTGACACTCTAAACTGAGTTATTCTGGAATATGTGGAAAACTGTCTATGGCTAAATTTTAACAAATCCTGTTTTAAAATCCTGGATTTGCGTCTGTATTTGTATGAAAACTAAAATCTAATCAGTTCTTTGTGGTGCCATGACCAACATTCCCAGGAAATTTCATCTAAACTACTGAGAACTTTTCAAATTATCTTGTTCAGAAACAGACCAATAAACAAACAAATTATCAAACAAACTAACAACATACTAGCAAACCAGCAAATGCTGTAAAAAAAAAAAAAACATGCACCTTCTTTGCAGAGGTAAATTAAAGTATAATTATAGACATTTCAAATTCTTTTTGTAAATCATAAACGTCATGTCCTTTGGGCTAATGGAAAAGGACCATCCAGATTGCTAAAAAGTTTAACAGCCAGCATCTGTGATGGTATGGGGGCATGTTAGTGCCCATGGCATGGGTAACTTGCACATCTGTGAAGGTGCCATTAACACTAAAAGGTACAGTTTTGGAGCAACACATGCTGTCATCCAAGCAATGTCTTTTTTAGGAACATCCCTGCCTATTTCAGCAAGACAATGCCAAGCATGGCTTCATAGCAAAAGAGTGCTGATACTAGACTGGCCTGCCTACAGTCCAGACCAGTCTCCCACTGAAAATGTGTGGTGATTATGAAGTGCAAAATTCAAAAACTGAGACCCCAGACTGTCGAGCAACTGAAAGATTTCAACCGTCAAAACTTCAACAATAAGTGTCCTTAGTTCCCAATGTAACACAGTTGTAAATATGCCCCTGTCCCAGCTTTTTTGGAATATGTTACAGGAATCAAATTCAAAAGGGGAGGCTTTAGCTGTATGGACTGGTGTGCATGCGCATGTACTTTTGTTGGAATCTGTAGGGCTATGTGTTTGTGTGTATGTAAGTACATACATCATTCACACCGCACCTCACCTGATTTAATGTATTATCAGTTCCTTTCCTTCCCTTACAACAAATCCATATTTGCTACATCCTCATATGCACACACGCGCACACGCTCACACACACACACACACACACACACACAAATACACAAATACAAACCTATTACTTTAAAACTCGTTAAAAGTAATGCTCTCTATTCATGGTATGTTTCCTTTACTTATTCTGTCTTGTGACAATGTCACCAATGTGTTATTATTTCCCTGTCTCCTTCCCATTTCACTTTGTCACCTGTTGTTGTTGTTTTTTTTTTGTTTGTTATGCACTGCTTTAAATCACCTAATAAAAAAAATAAATTAATTAAAAAAAAAAAAAAAAAAAACAATTCAAAGAGTGAATATTTGCAAAGAAAGCTGTGAAATTTATCAATTTGACAATTAAAATCTTTGTAGTGTATTCAATTGAATATAGGTACAAAAAGGACTAAAACATTGCATTCTGTGTTTTAATTTTAGTTAAACTTCATTTCAACTTCAGGGAATGAGGTTTATATCAGATCTGTCATGGATTTATGAGTGCAGAACCACTACTTGCCACAAAGATTGGTTTATTTAAAAAAACTGTGCTTTGGTATATTTTCACAAGATCAATAGTAATGATTAAAAATACTTGATAAAACAAACAATGTTCTCCACAAATCAGCTATACCTGGGCAGGCTGCTAGCTAATTCTGACAGCTGCTGAAGTGAATTTATTTCTCTTTGTCCTTTTTATTACTGAGGACAGATTCAGCCCCAGACCCCTTACTGTTTCTCTGATCACCTGCAGGTCGCCTTTATGCTACTCATGACATGGAGCTGCACAAGGAGTACAGGGGGAGAAAAATAAACATACATAGCTAAGTACATTCTATTTCTTCACCATCTAAGATCCCCATCATATTAACTCTCTTAAGCTTTACCTTTGCCAGCTCTGCCCTGCATTAGGACTGTGCTCTTACTTCCCAAACCCACCACCCCAGTAATTGCTGTAAACTCAGTCAGAAATTCTGCATGTTAAATAAGTCTGTAAGAGTTGTTGAGGTCAGAGCTGAGACACCAAACTGAAACTGTTCTACTGTTTAAACAAATACAAATGTGAGTTGTCTGACTGACATAAATTAAGTACAACAAACTCGGTGACCTTGCAGAGACGTTGCAGTTGAAAGAAGCCTCGTGCACAGAGACAAAACAAACTCATGAAGATGGATGTTTTAGTTACCGGAGAGCTCCAGTGTGTGCACAAACAGGTTCGACTGTATTCCCCAGCTGCAGCCGTACACAATATACCAAAATTGCAGCTAAGAATAAATAATTTTCCCTGCCAAGCCTGTGAAATCTAAGTACATACGTTGTCATTGTGTGACCTGCCAGGAGTATTTCTGTAACAAAGCCCCCCCAGACCTTCTGAAAAAAAAAGAGGAAAGGTACAAAGACTGAGGAATGTCTTTATCAGGAACAAAAGAGGTGACTCAGGGCTGACAGCGCTCGGGGAATTCATTTCTCTCCCAGTTGGTGGTGTGGACTTCTGGCACAGTGTAATGAGAAGCCATGATAAAATCTTTCATTTCCACCTTGTTTACGGGTGAGCAAATGGTCGGCTAAATACTCTCGGCTGCTATTATTCTCTGCGGTCACGGGGGCAGCTGCGATGAATCACTACAAATATGATCCATTTCAGGATTTACCATGTTTCGGTGCTTTTCCACTCTGCCAACCAAAAACATCAAAGCTAACCTTAAAAATATTTTCTTCTTTACACATGAAGATGGTTGAGCTTTGCTCCAAAACAATGTACCAATGTCTTAAACGATTAGCACTGTGGAACATCAGGATAAAAGAATCAAGTAAACAAAACCACCGACCATGTATTTTTGTCCTGATGGACTCTAGATGTTTTTTGACCTGACACTTGTAAAAATGCTGTGGTTCATTAACACATAACATCTGAAAACTAAAAGGAAAAATATGTAGCTACAGCTACAACGTGGAGCTTAGGCTGAAATTATCCACCTTCTCAGCCTTAAAAGCAACAAACTGTGGAGTACTTACCCTTCAAAATGTTTTTATAAATATTTTGAGTTTTATCTGATAGTTTATGGTTAACTATGTGTTGTTTTCTTGAACATTGTGTTCCAGAGTCAAAATGATTAGAGCCATGAGTGATTGAGCTAAAAGCATCTTATGAACAAAAACATCATTCACTCCTGAAAAGTGCTTGAACTTTTGCATCCTTACTGTAAATCCAAAATGCAAACTGAAAGAAACAAAAGCCAAGTTTAGACCAAAGGTTCACATGAATGTTTCGGACAAGCAGTGGACCATTACAGCTGTGAAAGGGGAGTGGTGTTTTTAAATTTTCATAATACCAGAGCAGCTGAGTGCAAAGTGACAGCTCACACGTTCACTCACTGAACCAGTGAAAAAGAGTTGATGGCAGACATCTATTATCCTAAACATGTATAAATACACATCTACTGTTTAATCTGTTTTCTTCTTCATGCTGTTTATTTCAGTTGAGCACCTTGTCAGACGGTGACAGATGAAAATCTGTGTGGAAAATCAGAAGATAAGCACACTGGGAAATGAGAAGTTTTTTTTAAAGAAACCTTTTCAGTGTGTTTTCTCTTCATATCCATTTTAACA
Organism: Cetoscarus ocellatus; assembly: GCA_037902135.1. Taxonomy (NCBI): domain Eukaryota; kingdom Metazoa; phylum Chordata; class Actinopteri; order Labriformes; family Labridae; genus Cetoscarus; species Cetoscarus ocellatus. Next base: position 731,520 of record JBAMNC010000019.1, on the reverse strand, counting down.
GGGTTAACTCTGAAGAATGTTTTGGAGCAGTCAATATCTGTTCAACATCTACTGACCTTTACAAAAAAGAATCAAAGTGAATTATTTTTGAAATCTTTCACTCAGCTAAGGAGAATCTGCTGAAGTTACAAAACTATGAACTCTTATGTATTCATTTGTCATAGTTCTCTTAAACAGACTGCCTTGCCATAATTATGCAAAATTCTTTTAACATTTATAAGATGCTGAATGTAAGAAAAGTCATGTTTTTTATCTTTGAAATTCTAACAGCTTCTAAAAAAAAGGCTTCCGGTGAAATGGAAGTGCCTTAAAAACTGTGAAGTGTGTAAATGCATGTTAACAGGTGTTAAAAACTAGGCATTTGCTGATACTAGTAAAACTGCCATGCAATTACAATGTAAGCAAAAACACTGAAATAAACATTTTAGTTTCCTGCCAAGAGATTTCCATGAAATGCTTCAACGAGAGATGCACAATATTATTGCGGTTAACGGGTTAACTGGAAATAGGTGAGTGTCATGACTGTGTCATGATTGGTATAAAAGGAGCATCCCACAAACAAGCGAGGATGGGGACTTTGTGAACAATTGTGTGAGCAAATACTCCAATCATTTAAGAACAATGTTTCTCAACGAACAATCACAAGAATTTAGGGATTTCAACACATTCAGTCTATAATATAGTCAAAAGATTTAGAGAATCTAGAGAAATCGGTGCATATAAGTGGCAAGGATGTTACCAGTTGTGGATATTACCACAGTTCTTCACTACATCTACATGTGCATAGTGAAAGCCACATATCAACAACACCCAGAAACGTTGCTGACTTCTCTAGGCCCTACCTCACCTGAGATAGACTGATACAGAGTGAAAAAGTGTTGTGGTCTGACGAGTCCACATTTCAAATTTGATTTCATTTATGTATTTATTTATTTTGAATCATCTTAAGCTCTTCGTCAGGACTGTCTCAGGAAATGATCCTTTAGACTTGTATTGAAGTTGTCAATATTTAATTTAATTTGAAAGTCTAAGGTCTAAGTGTAAGTTCTTATTTATAGAAGATTACCATAATGATGACATAAACCAGATTTACAGTGCTATTACTATGCATATACTCACTATGGTTTAATAAGCTCTTCGTGATATGTTACAGCATGATTCATTTGTTCTTGCCGCCTATGCACAACTAAATCCCTGTTTACCTGTGACTTACCAATATGACAAATTACCACCCCCTTCCCCGAGACCTATCACCCTCTAGTAGTGTCCAAAAAAGTAGCCTGAACAAATCAACAAGTAAATAAGAACAATTTAATACTAACACAATTAAACAATCACTAAATTGGCTCCCACAGTACATGTAATTCAAAGAAAATGTCCTTTTCCTCCCTTATCTCAAAATAAAGTGTTGCCTTATTTTGTTCTGTCTGTTTCCAAAATGGATCTACAACCAAAATAAGAGTATCGGGTAAATCATAGTGCAAAAGAGGTTCGGTCATCTTTACAACAACAAAAAGCATGTTTATATTGATACTGAGTAGAAAAAGAGTTTGGATACACTGGTATATCGGGTATCGGCAAGAATCCATACTGTGCTTCCCTAGCTTCCACAGTTACAAACTGTATGTCTGCAGCTGCAGCCCCATTCATCACATGTTGAGCAGCGAGCAAATGAAAAGATCGTTTTCCACCAGCCTTTAAGCACAGCATTGTCAGAGAGTTCAACAGCCAAGCGACAGATGAGTTAGGAGCCCCCAGGGGCCCTTTCCATCCACCTTGCTCTCAGATGCTTTGTCCAACAGACACTGAATAGGTGAGCCTTTGTGCTGACCCCCCTCACATCTGCTGACCCACCCAGCCCCCAAAGAGCTTCCTCTTCTGCCCTGACAATGTGCTCCAGAGAACTGATACAGCCATATCCCTGTTCCCTCTGTTTTATGTCTGGATTTATGTCACTTTAACACTCTCTGTGGGCAACGTGGTGAAAAGCACCCAGACAAGAGCTTTTCCACAGGGGTTTACAACCTAATTACATTTTTGTGAGCTGTTTAGAAACACAGCGCATTACTGTAATGGTCTCTGACATTTTTTTCTTTTTTTCAACAATACCTGTGTGCCGTGATGGACGGCCCCATTGGAAATATCTAATGTTCATTAAGATTCTGGGATTTTTTTTCCAGCGGGCAGTTTGTGAATCATCTTGCTTTGTGTGGAGGCTTAGATCATGTTTCTTAATGCCCCTCTTCCTCGTTGACTGATGGTTCCTGCTTTTCTGTGTGTCCCATTGTAACCTACACATTTGTTTTGTGTGTTCTCCATAGTCACCAAACAGAGGACACATTCATGATGTCTAAAACTGACACACTGTTATTGAAGCTAAGGGCAGACATAGGCTAACAGCCAGTTTCATAAACATTTGGACAATAATAAGTTGTATGAGAAGATTTTCTGAACATTTTGAAGATATTTTTTCTGAGTTACATTAAAGCAGCATTTGGCTGTACGCGGACTGATATACCATTCAGACAATCTGCACAGGAATGTTGGTGGACAATATATAATGATGTCTTCAAAATCAAATATTTAACTCCCCTTGCAGCTCCAAGATCCATCGGAGTCAGCCCTGATAATATAGCAGCATGCTTTATTGTCTTATCCATAGAGGCACTTTGTCATGCAGAAATAACACAGTAAAGGGAATACAATAAAAATTGAAAAGGCATAGTATAACCCCTTAAACGGCTTAAACTGGACCAAGGTTAGTCAGATGATATGATTAAATGTGTATTTTTTTCTTCAATGAAAAAAATACATGAATCTATAGGGATATTAAACTACTTCAAAGTAACAAAATTAACACTTACAAGCCAAAATGCTTGTTTCTAGTTAAAAACATAGTCAACCTACCCTAACCTTTTCTTAATAATTAAGAAAATCTGCTGACTTTGAATTTACTGTGCTGCATGCTTTGAAAAAATGCCTAAAAGATGGATAGGGAGCAGCTCCGTGTATGATTATCCCCAGCAGAAATAATGATTTAAAGCTTTCAGAAACATTTGTGATCTCAAAATGTTGGCAGCTACTAAAGGAAGCTGAAAGATATCCTAGAACATGAATCCCCACCTCAACTTTGTTTCAACATCTGGTTGTTCCTTTTCAAGTTGTCACGACTAACAATGTTGATTTATGCAAAGGCTGGGCATTTATCCATAATCGTCCTGCGGTTCTCCACAGTAGTGTTCATATTCATCATAGGGTGAGGGATGTGCATGAAGAGGGGAAGGTACCACAGAATTTTTGCCAGGGAAAACTGTCTAACAATAAATTATTGGAGGTCGATCAAAAGAGATGATGCATCACAGCTTTGTGGTCGCACAGAGGAGAATCTATACTTCCAACTCGAAGCTCAACAGCCTCTTTTTAAATCAGTGCCAGTGTTTGTAGGCCCTCTGCAGACCTTTATGAAAGAAAGCACTGGATATACTGTGCCAAACCTATTACAATTAACAGGCGAGCTTTTCATTATTTTCTTCACAATGCAAAAGGGTCTGCCATCTCTTTTCTGGTTATAGTTAAAAATTAATAATTTTTTGCTCAGAGAAAAATGGATTGCTAAATATTTTCTTCCTCCATATCTATCTGAAACTTTGCTCCATGTTCATGGACAATCATTTGGAGCCTGACACATTTTTGAGGAGTTTTCAATGGCTTTCATTGTGACCGAGAATTTATTTGTCTATGGGCCCAAGTTTCTGAGTGGTCCTGGAGCTGTGTCCAATCCATGTTTAGAACTTTGAGAAATACTTCAGAAATAATTCAGGCACCTTCAGATGTTCTAGAGTAAGGCAGGGCTGTACCACGGTTCCTTTCAAAGTGAATGAAGTGTGATACATTTGCATTTGGGATGAAGCAGTTGTTCATTCACATATGCCATTCTTTTATATCTTCTCTTTCCTTTTGTTCTTAATTTACTACCCAAGAGCACGTCCACTATATCGATTAATCAAAAGTCTTTTTTGGTTGATTTAAGACCATAACAGAATATCAATTCCCCTTTAAACCAAACATCTGATAAAAAATACATGTTTCGTGCTGCTTACTTCTGATAGACCACCATTGTCTCCGGACACTATCTGTTTTATTTCTGTAACTCATTCCTCTATCATGTAACTCACTCCTCCTCACTAAATCCTTTAAAGTGGCCAAACTAGACATTTCTGAGCTGAGTAGAGAGCTGCTGTCTCCTCCATCCCCCTTTGCTGTTTACTTCTCTTTTTTTAAATTAGGGACTCTGGTAAAAATAACTGCACCCTGGAGCGTTCACTAACCAACCAATGTTTACGTTCTGTTGATAAATTCCTCATAATTAGGGGTAAGCTCCTATAAGAAGAGCTCCAACAAGATTCATTCTGCCTCATCTATTCTGACCTCCACCAAGAAGTTTATGTTTTTGCTGGGGTTTGTCCATTTTTGTCTGTGAGCAAGATAACTTAAAAAAATTAACAAATTTTGCTTAAATTTCAAGGAATGTTGGTCATGGTACAAACTAGAATGATTAGATTCTACTGGTGACTGAATTAAGGATTCGTTAACATTGCAAGAAAGGGTTGTTTTTTTCTATTTTTGCAAATAACTTGACTTAAAATGTCAGGTATCCCTTTGCAGAGGTTTGTCCTCTCTCAGCACTTTAAGTTTTGTGGCACATTTTTGATACTGTTTAAATATGTTAGTACAACCATAACCTAACTTCTGAAATGAATGTGCAGTAAACATGTTTGACTGAAATCTAAGTTGAATTTCTCAGAGTTGGACAAACACACGTAAACAATGCAGGTGGAGATGGATTTACTCTTGCATGTATTCACCCGCATCGAGCCAGAATAAGAAAAGGTGTTCTGTGCAGGCTCTATAGCCCACATGCCCCTGTCTTGACCAAGAAGTTAAACATTATACATGCATGGCAGGACTTATATGGCATTGTTGTCTGCCTTTTAGCTTAGGGGATAAATTGCACTGCATTTGCAAGGAGGAATGGACAGGGCTGCAATACAGTTCAACACACCACTAGTTAGCTACCTGAACTAGCTAAAATAGCATCTAGCTAAAAGCTGTGCCACCTTGTGCTGAGTTGAACATACTTTCATTTATATCAGTCTCTCCATGCTTTTACACTAGGTATTATCCTTATAAAGCAATACCCATGGCTTGACTCAACTGCCTGATGTACTGCCATAGTACATAGTAAATACTGTCATGGAGCACGGATTGCTACTCTTTTAACACTGAAAACAGCTTATGCAGCAGAGTGTCAAAGCTGAGCTGAGGATGGTCTGCACAACAAAAGTCAACATTTTCAAACTAAGTTATGGCCATTGGTTATTGACACAAGAAAGCAGTCAACTGGGGTCTCTCAACGGACACAACAGAACAAAATAGGGTCATGACCTATGTAGCAAAGGTCTTTTTTTTCATTCAATATCTACGTCACACCAGCCACCTCACAAATAGTCAAAGAACTTTTATAAAATTTGCACCAACAGGGCTCCACTGAGAAGAAATATGGTGTACACCTGTGAAGCTCAAGCTGCTCATTCTCAGAGTATGAGGAGGCAGTCACCCTGGTGCAGTGCCAGGTGTGTGACTGATTGGCTTTAATGTGGCCCAGGTGTGGTGAGCTTATATGTACTCTTGGGTTGCAGCACTCTGTGCTGACTCATTATCTCATCATCAGACGTAGTGGAAAGCATCTTTCTCCGAGTTTTCTTAGGTAGTTGTTGAATGTGACTGTTTGCTTAGACACTTCAGAATGACTGTACAGTTTTTCACACTTGCCTTTGGCTTTAAAATAATAGTGTGAGTGGTGGAAGTCAAACCCAGCCTTTTTGTTTTCTATTTCAACACTGATCAGTTGACCTGTGGGTTTCATTTAATGAGTGTCTTCTAACTATTTCTAAAAGATTGGTTTTGAGTCAGCTGAATTGCAGCATTGGTTTAGATCCCCCTTTTCTTACGCTTTAAGATCTTTCAATTTTAGCTTGTTGCCCATCATTTGCTCTGTCCTTTCCCTTCTGCCTAACAATTGTCATCAGTTTTAGTATTTATTCTTCATTACCACATTCCAACTTTCTGGCGGTACAGATTGTACAAGTTGGAAACTAAGGGAAAAAAATGTTGATTTATGTCCAAAAAAAAAAGCGTCTACAGAGCATAACATGTAAATTATATATGACAGACTGATAAGGAGAGGAGCCAGAAGGAAATGACAACCGCAAAAGATGTTGTAGGAAGCTAATCACTAATGTCTAGCATGTAGTTTGGCAGTACCACTAAATGTCCGCATGTTTGTTTACATTAAAGTTTTGTTTGATCACGCAAGATTACAAGCTGCAAGAGTAGAGGCCCTGGTTGTTGCTGAATGAACTATGTAAATGAATCTGTTGGTGTGTGGAAAGTTATAGCTCTCTCTGTGTAGGACACCACACACTACAGGAACAAAACATTTAAATCTGTCATCATTTGTCTTCATGAATGGGCTTTCACAGTTTCATCATATGTACCAGGCCTTAGTTTCATTGTTAACTAAAAACCTTGTAGAACACTACTTATACAACACTCAATCAACACAAAACCCTTTATTTGTGATTGTGGTAGTGTTCATAGTTATTATATTCATGTCAGAATGAGTCCTAATGGTCAACTGAAGTTTTGTGATTTTGAAAAGCTTGTCACATCTTACAGCACAGTATTACCTCTTTCAGACTGACCCTGCAAGCGACACGGGTTTCGCCTCCGATCGGCTTCAGTGGGAACATCACACCCGGGTCAACCCGCTAGTTTACGGATGTCGTTGGCGTAACATGCCCACGGCATAACATCGCGCCCATCCCCTCCGTCTGTAACTTACATGACTCTTACGCATCTCAGCAACAAATTCCATCCGCCTTTGTATCATCAGTGTCAAGTTTGCACATTTTTAAAGAGGGACAGAAGTATAAAGTACAGAAAACCGTGTCCACGGTGTCCATGCTCCTTTCCATTGTTTACATGGTCGTGTTTCGTCACGCTGATGATGTCATCAGCGTGTTGTGGCATCAGCCTGATGCCCCAGTGGAAAAAAAACAGCCTTACAGCTCGTCTGCAGCCGATTAGACCCGGGTCTGCTGGCAGTGGTAAAGGAGTCACTTGCTGATTGTTAGCGGGTTAACCCGCATTGAAAAAACCCGCGTTGACCCACTAATTTTAGTGTGAAAGCGGTAGAAGTGCTTACCTGAAGAGCAATAAGGATGTTGGGTAGTGCCTGCCCATAGGTGTCATGACAGTGAACTGCAAGAGCGCTGTTGGGTATTTCCTTCATTACACTCTGCAGCATCTTTAACATGGAGCCTGGAGTACCAACTCCAATGGTATCACCCAGGGAAATTTCATAACAGCCCATTTCATACATTCTCTTTGCCACCTAAAGAAAGAGAAAACATGATTGACCCTTTAATCATTTTTATCAAACTAATTACGCACAGGTCAGAAGACTTTTGAGCTTAAACATAGTTAAAGTTGTTGCATCAACATGTTTGTTTTTAACGGGAGGACCTAAAATCCAACCAATCACCTGATAATTACACACTGCTGAAATACAGAGGTTATCATCTACAGCTTAAGGACATGTACAACATGTTATGTGTTAAAATTAAATTAAATTGTATTCAAATAAAATGGTTAATGTGAAATCTTTATTTGCTTGAGTCTACAAAGGATTATTGTGCCTCATGCTGTGTTGTTCAGTTTCTTTGCAATTATCATTGAAAGATGGTTAAAGATTTATTTTTAATTACTGCTTACTTTTTAAATAGTTAAAAATGTTTGAATGTTAGTAGTGTTGAGGTCAGCAATGCATGTGCTGCAGATATTGAACGTTCAATGAGTAATCTTGTTTCTTCTGTGACTGACTGGCAACCATTCCAGGGTGCACCCCGCCTCAGCCAAATTACTGGTCCTGTTTTATATTTATGATCTAAATATCTAGTGTTTCCTGTACATAGACAATAATTGACATAATAATAATGAACCTGCCAGGCATTTTTTTAATTATTTTTTCACTGTGATGATATGATCATCAATGTGCATGAGAAGTGCAACATCTCATGTTCAAACTTGGGGTATTTTTCAGCAGCTTTTTGCTCTCTATACTATCCTGTACTCCAAGTCTTGTGCTGGTCCAGCTTGTTTGTGTACAAGAAACCAGGATGACAGAAACAAGGCCTAAAATGTCAGAGTATGATGCTGATAAATGATGAGCAGTAGTTCATTAAACTTCAATTGTTATAATTATGAATAAATTACTATAAAGAAACACTGAATCAGTTATGGCACAGGACAGGGATTTTTGTGCTTGTTTGGCCACTGACTAAAACATGAATGAGTACACACACTTTCATTACACTGGGAAGTAAATCTGATATGTTGGTTTTTCTTCTGCAGCCATTCTATCGCACTACAGAACTCAAAATCCTGCCAGAGATACAGCACGGAGACCAGCAATCACCTGATGTTTGCTGTCTGTGTCCTTTTTATATGCAGTTTTATAATTTGAGAGGTGCATTTTAGGCTGCAAGTGGCCCTCCTGGTTGGCTCGGGGCTGTGTGGATATTAAGTGTTGGCTTCTGAGTAACTTTGTGTAAATCAGGCTTGAGTCTTAACACATGCACTACATCCGGTGGGATTACAGAATACTGAGTAAACTGTTTAAAATCCTCACTATTGGTTTTTAAGGATCTAAGTGAGTGTACTGTCACCTGTCTGCTGTAAAAACATGACAGTCACACAGAAATTAAACCCGAAGAAAACAGTACTGCATGTTCTGCATTAGTCTGTGGTAAAGAATGACATCATTTAATACTTTCGGCCCATAGTTTTTGGCGTAATAAAGCAGCTCTAGTTTGTAACTCACTAACATAGGATGAAAATGTCAAATGTCAGTTAATACATCTGTGGAGTTTTTTTTTTTTTTTTTTTTATAAGACAAAAATAATGTAGAACAAAATGGACAGGATTTTTCTCACCTGAGCAACTTTGGAAGGTTCAATGTTTCCCTCATGTGGGCATCCCAGGGCACAAGAAACATACCTGAAATGGAAATATGTGAGAATTTGAATGCCTGTTCTGAAAATTTATGTTGTTTTTGATTATACAACTTCTTAAAGAAAGAAAGACATCAAACGACTTCAATATGCTATTTCCTCTGGTATTAATGAAGCTGCATTTATAGTTATTGCAGAATAAAGCCTATTTTTCACAATGATTTTGTTGGATGGACTTAATTCTGTATGGGATAACACAGCAGGTAACAGAATTCTGGTGGACTTTTGTTGTTGTAATCCAGGTTGTTTATCAGTGAAATGTATCATGGGTAAACAACACATGAATTAAGGATAAAGCCGATGATTAATCTCTGGTCCTAATTCAGATCTTGATTCTCTCCCTTTTATACGTCAACAAAGAGCATTTGGCGCTAAGAAAGTGACAGCAACAACACAGATCAACTCTTTATCTTCCGTGTTTATCTTTTTTGGCCCAAGAGGCTCCTATAATCTGAGAAAAGACAAATTACAAGTGTTATCTTGATTTTTCCATGTCAAACAAAAGGCATAGCTAAACTCAGTCACTTCCCCTGTTTGGTTTATTTTAATGTCCATCTGGACTTGTGGTTTTCTATGTGCATAGATGTAACCTGGTGAACATCTGGAAGTTTGCTATAAAGGTATCATTACAAAATTGTGTGTGTTTTCTCCTACATATAGAAACCGCAGTATTTTGAACAGTTTAATTTTAGACATTATCAGAGAAGAAACAGAGTATAACCTTAGATATGTGTTTTCACTCATTGTAAGTGACAATTAACATCAAGAGAACTAACCCACGGACTGGAATTTGGTGCACTTTGGCAGTGTTAATGACTTCCTGAAACCTCAGCATGCTTTCATCAATAGAGCAGTTAATATTTTTTTTACTGAAGGTCTCCGACGCTGACCCGAACACCGCCACCTCAGAAGCACCAGCTGCAACCTTAAATAAAACAGGAGAGAAAAACAAACTTGTAAAACTGTTCTGAACGCTGCGTTTCAGTCACACTTACGTAAGTGCAAGAATTATCTGCCAAAAAAGAACTACGGTGCCAAGAATTAATTACTACTGACAAGTTTTACTGCAGAGAATACAGTGCTGAATTGGAAATGTATGCTTACAGCATCCTGAAAGCCTTGCATGTTGGGTGTCAGAACAGGGTAGCGAACATGAGGAGCTCTCTGAATGCCTTTGAGAACATCAGAGTGGTCTGCCATCTGAATGAAAGGAGAAAACATATGATGTGGAAAAATAAACCTTTAACATCATCTTTTCAAGAATACGTTACCTGTAGAAATGTTTTCATATTCATCTAGGCTGCAAATGTTTATAGAGGGAAGAACAATGTTTCCATGTAACATTTTTTGTAGAAACAGGAAAACTATGGTTCTGTTTATCAAAGGAAAACAACACGATTAGGCTAAAAAAAGAGTATCTTTAATGGATGCGTCACAGCAAAAAACAGCCATCAACATTGCAGACAACTGAGTGGTGCTGTTCTGAGTCATTAAATGCAGCGGAGACATGCAAAGGAGACATGCTAAACACATTGAAGGGCACATAAAAAAAAAAGCATATAACCTCTTCAAATTTCATTTTTGTACTAAATCCTGGACCTTAAACTTTTTTAAAGGAGCTATAATTGGTTGTAAAGATCAGTCTGGTTGTTTGTGTTTGAAGCACCTGAAGTGGATGCATTAATTATGTAAGTAAAGAAAGCTAATTAACAATCCATTCAACATTAAAAGCCTTTTACAGTGTCAAACCTTGTCAACAGAAAGACACCTCCTTGTGTTTACATTTAACCACCCACCTGTTGGCGACACCTATCCAATACGAAACAGCCTGGACGTGGCCTTGAAAGCAAACAAGCCCAGTGCATTATGGGTGTTGGGTATTCGAGACCTCTGGCCTTAAAAACACCTTGCTTAGCATATCTCAGGCTATGAGACACCAATTGAAAAATGTTCTTCAGCTTTCTTCTGCAGAGACAGACCAGTTTTATGACAAGTCCACATTAAATTAGATGAAGTCTTCTATTAATTATCAGAGTGAACAGAAACAGGCACTTCAAATAAACAGATTTAATTACCACTCAGCCTTCTCTTACTTAATACAGATACACAAAATGTTACTATCAAATCAATGTCTCAGCCAGCACAACGTGTCCACAAACCCTGGAAGACTGACAGTCCCAAGCAGGATGCAACCCCAAGTCAAAGGGGGTTTGCTCTCTGACAGAGCCTCTCTACATACAGACAGAAGCTCCTCACTCTCTCTGTCCCTGCACACAGTAATGCCCATGAAAAGAGGGGTCAACACAGTTGGCACACCTGCTCTGAAATCAGCTAGTGATAAGAAGCAGAGCCTGCAGACTCACAGAGCTCATTTTGACAACTAGAGGTCCAGCTGAGGGGATATTACTTCTTGAAAAAGCTGCAAAAGGCTTTGACATGTGAGATTCTGCTCATCATAAAACACATGATCAAGTATGAGGGCACAGGGCAGTCCTCTTCATTTCCAGTATTTCTGTACAATGTCTTAATCATGGCACACTTTCTTCTGCTGCTTCACGTTTCCTGTAGAAGAGATTTTTACATGAATACTTGGTCCACCTCCTCTTCTGTATGTTGATCTATTTTCACTTCATGCTTCAGTCTCACCTTTTAACTTCTGTGTAGAAATATATTTTCATTTTTAGTATATAAAGAAACTGAGTATATTTTCTTTTGCACTTTGGTAAAGCTTTTTACTGATATTACTAACCATTAAATACTTTATCCTGTACCTGTAGAAAGTACATCTAACAGTAAAGTCCTGTTCTGATCAGCTGTTTCTCTTGATTACCTTAAATTACAATGGAGGTCAGAAAAGACACAACATTCTTATTATCTATTTGAGCACCATCTCATCCAAAGCTCCTCACACTGTATGTGCACCCCTCAGGGTTGGATTGAAGACATTTTTTATCAGGGAAAATCCACTTAATTGTTGTTAGTAGGGATTATTTTATTAGATATCCTATAGGCCCATCTATTTCTCATGTTCATGGACCAAATTTATCACTTCAACAGCTGCCCAGCTCTACAAACCAAACTGTATTTTCAAAGCTTTGCCCTTATAGATGTGAAAATACATCTCTGCGTTAATACACTAGTGAAATTAGTCACATTTCAGCTACAATCAAAGTAAGGCTTAATATCTTTAAGTATTCTTTCAAAAGCATATCAATGTCAAAAGTGGAGCATATATTTTCCTTGCTACTTTGACAACTCTAGAGCTTTATAAATCACTCGGCACCCTTTTGCTTTTCACAAAGAGGATTTATTACCTGAGGTACCCACTTTGAAGACACAAAGCTGGTGGCCTCAATCACAGGCAGCCCCGTTTCCGAGAGCATGTCTATCAGCTGGATTTTCACTGCTGTTGGAACAATTTCCTGGGGAACAATGACACAAAAACAGCTCTTTCTGGATGCGATTCTGATCAAGATGGGAAGCACAAGAAGAAGATATCCTGAATGTTTTGTTTTATTGCTACACTTTCTGCCAAACATATGATATCTTCATTCACATGCTCAATGTTGTTCTTGTTGATTGTTTTTTTTAGATCTCTATGAATACACAATATGACTCTTTGAAACTCTTTTTATGGTAAATAGAGTTAATTCTGCATTTTTTGCAATCTATAAAGCTACAGCTGCGCAATAAGGAAATGATAGAGCAGTGACATGCTAAGCAGAGTAAACTAAGCCAGAAGCCATGTCATCTTTCTTACTCAATTTCAAAGAAAATATGAAACACATGCCCCCAGCAATTATGGCACACAACCCCATATGTAAGGGATTACTGCTTGTATGAAATATACATGGAAGAGCGGGGGTTTCCAAGGTTGATAGTGTTTCATTTACAAAACAAGGATGGGTATAAATAAATGAAATTTCTGAATACAATTGCAGTGAATACCTTTTCATTTTGAAGTCCATCTCTGGGCCCAACTTCAACTATTTTAACAAATTCCGGGTAGTCCTGTCCTGTGATGGTCTAGAAAAAGAAACAATATGACATAAAAAGAGAGTAAAGCGAGGAATACCACTCAAAAACACACTGAATACAGACATTTAGTCATTACTTTGGGGAGGTCTTTGGGAGGTATGCTTCAGCACTTGCTGCTTCTGACATAAACTGTCTGTATGAGAGCCAAGAGGAAACATGAGAATCAAAACATAAACCTGTCATGTCAGTGGGAGGCAAAACTTATGAAATGTGTCACTGGAAAGAAGACTAAGAAACAAGGTCAGGGTAACTCCAAGTAGACCACAAGAGATACTTTGAGGATCAGGGTATTTCCTGGTTTGAAGAATCGTGAAGAAAGTCATTTTTGAGGTCAGGTATGGAATTTCAGCTAGCATAATGGTTTAACTACAATATTCTAACCCATTTTTACCTCCTGACAACGTCCAAGAAAAGAATATCACTTACCTATCAGCTCTGACCATGTTGGCTAACAGCTAATGGTAAGGCACCAGTGTTGCTTGTCTGGTGGATCTGGCTCATTGCGCTATCTCTTTTCAGTAGTTTTCTTTTTCTTCCCTTTTTAATTGCTTTCAAATGCACAGAACAATATTATAATGTAGCTATGAGACCTTTAATGTAGACGTGGATTTACATTTTAATTTCCTGTCATCAATTTTTTTTTAATGTTTAAAAAAGCTATTTTTTATATTAAGTGTCAAAAATTTAATTAAAAAAAAAGGTCTGTAGTAAAGACAAGCGTGAGAGCTTTCAATATATTTTTCTACAACATAAAATACAGGTGGAACGTCCAAATGAATTGCACTGCCCGAAATTCTCAGCCCCATGAAAAGATATCACTTTGGGCCCTATCCCAAAGCAGTGCAACAGTTCAAGAAACCTATGCCTATTTTTGGCATCTGTACCAAAAAAAACATTCAAAATGAAAAAAAAAAAAAAAACCTGGACTGAATAAAGAACAGGATTATATTGTATTTCTGTTGTGATGGAAGGATGTTGTTCAAGCCATAATTTTAAATCTTGAATTTCTTTTTGTACTTTTTTAAACCAGAATTATGATATCACCATTTTTTTTTTTAACAGTTTTTGTTGTTTCATGCATGGTTTTCAGTTAAAAACTTTTTTGGTGCCTCTGATGGAGGTTTTGTATGTTATCACCACCTGTAGGCCAAGCATTTAATCCAAGTGGCAGTTTCCTATTGGTGGAGCACCTCTTCAATGGTCCAATGTCCTGGTATGTTTGACCGTTTACATGATACATTTGGTGTCTATTAAGCAAATATTTGATTTCAGTTGAATAAAAAAATGAACAATTTTGTCTCTGTAGAGGACTGGATGCAGCTCTTTTTCCCTCCCATTTGGAAATGTTCAGATCTGAGAGGGCGAGGAAACTACAGGAGGCAGTGATAATAAGCTTTGTGCAAATTGGCTGTCCAAATGATGTCTGATAGGAGGGGGGAGGACAGGTTACAGGTTGCTGAGCAGAGTTTCAAACAGTAATATCGTCTGCCTGTAAGGAGCAGAAAACACCCATCGGTGAAGGCTGTATAGCCATGACATAAGAAACCACAGGAAGTAAAAGCACAGCAATTTAAGGGGCATTTTCTTTAAAGAGGTAAAAAAAAAAAAAAAAAAATCTCTGTGAAATGAGAAATAAAACTGTGTATACGAGGTGTGTCAGAAAAGTTCCAGGACTGGTGTCACAAAAGATTTACTTAGAATCCAAACTACAAACTACAAGTTTTCCCCTTTAGAAGTAATGCCCCTGGAATGCCCCTGCACTTTCCCATCCTCCTCTGCCACGCTTTCATGCACTCCTGGAAGGATTCTTCCTCCGCAGCTCCGTCGTCACGGCCTTTTTGATGTCGTCCACGTCTTCAAAACGGGTCCCCTTGATGACCCCCTTGAGCTTGGGGAAGAGGAAAAAATCACACGGAGCCAGGTCGGGTGAGTAGGGAGGTTGCTTCAGCACGGCGATGTCCTTCTCGGCCAGGAACTGTTGGATGCTCAGGGCATTGTGAGCAGGTGCGCTGTCATGGTGAAGCAGCCATGACTTGTCCTGCCTTGTTCTCACTGAACGAAGAAAACTCTCTTTGTAGACATGCTGGGATTACTTTGAAGGGGAAAACTCTTAGTTTGAAGTTTGGGCTTGAAATAAATCTTTTGTGACACCAGTCCTGCAACTTTTCTGACACACCTCGTATATATAGACACATACACACTCACACCAACAATTAAACATCCCCAAAAAAGTTTTCCTCTCATTGTGATACTTTCATCATACAGATAGACATTGTAGATGCAGTGATATGCTTTACTTGTTAGGTATGTCACTTTTGAGGCGTAGACTCAAAACAGGGGTCAGGGGTCCAAGGGTTAAAGGATAAGTTCGTTTTTTTGACACCTGGACCTTATTTTTAGGATTAAATATGCTCGTAGACTCACCCAGACAATTTTGGCAGAGCTCGGAGCCATTTTCGAGCAATTTAGATATATCCAACGGCGTTTTTCTCTCATGCCGTAGTAGCAGACGGGGCCAGAAATCGTATTTTGGGGGGCATCGATACGTGTTTCCTCTGGTCTCAAGTCCCACTCTGAGCAGCAAAGGCACTCCTCCTCTATTGTGTTTGCCGTGCAATGTCCACAACAACACTACCAGTTAGCCCCCATTCGTGGACGTACAGTGGTTGATTGTTCTCTGGTCAGCTGTTCGGCTCTTTCCCTCTGCATCCTCCTTTCAATAGCTCCTCGTCGGTATATTCTGGCTCAAAACGATACGGGCATCCATTATACTCAAAGTCGTCGTCAG
This sequence comes from Cetoscarus ocellatus, assembly GCA_037902135.1. Classification (NCBI taxonomy): domain Eukaryota; kingdom Metazoa; phylum Chordata; class Actinopteri; order Labriformes; family Labridae; genus Cetoscarus; species Cetoscarus ocellatus. The sequence goes on along the minus strand of JBAMNC010000019.1, from coordinate 715,560 downwards.
ACACTTCTACATCGGATAAGTATTCCGCCATGTTGCACAAAAGTAGCCGTGTAGCCGTGTAGCCTAGCAACAACAGCGGCTCTACTCATGTATGACATCACCAAAAGTTACCCGTCCTTGTAAAGCCCCGGATGACCATAACAACAAATTTGAGCTGACATTGTGATAACACTGGCCATTCATTTATAAAATGTAGCTGAAATGAGCGAGTTTCACAGCAGATAATGTCTAATTTAGGGGCTTCGATTTCTGGCCCCGTCTGCTACTCCAGCATGAGGAAAAACGCCGTTGGAATGATCTAAATTGCTCGAAAACGGCTCGGAGCTCCGCCAAAATTGTCTGGGTGAGTCTACAAGCGTATTTAATCCTAAAAATAAGGTCCAGGTGTCAAAAAAACGAACTTATCCTTTAATACAGACGCAGTCTTATGAACTAACTTATTTATGGTTCCATGAAAACCTACTTGCTTTTTTAGTATGCGCTTTAATTCATGGCTTTAATTTTCAATGTACTTGTTCATTTTTTTAGAACAAAGAAAACATATGAAAGTTCAGGAGGACAGCTTAGATTCAAATATTATCAGGTATCCAGGCCATAAAACCAAAGCAACAAGATTATATGCTTGATTAAACAGTGAGGCATAGGACTTGACTGATTTCATTTAAATTAAAGATCAAATCTCTAACTAAGATTTAGCTTATATTGGTAATTGTGTGTGATATTTACATATATGGGACTGGGGGCAACATTTGTCAATCAGCTGATGGCTAAATAGTTTTCTTCTTGTTAAATTAAAGTGGAATAATCATGAGACTGATGATGTTACATAACAGAGTAAATCAGAGACATCTTGTCCGAATTCTTAATCACAAGTGGGCTACTAATTAATATGGAAACCTTGTGCTATTTTCAAACTCTTTATATTTCATATGTAGTTCAATCTAAGATGAGAAAAGTAGCATTTGTACAGAAAGAGAATATTATGTAAGTTGTATGCAGCATCTTTGCTACCATCAGTAGCTGGCTGCTACCCTGCAGCCTCTGTCATGAGAGAGTCATGTGGCAGAGCACGTGCAGCAGATTAGAAACAAGAAAACAACGCCCACCTTCTCCTCCAGCAGCCAGCGTCTTAGCCACGGGTAGTCCTGGACAAGTTGCTCATTGCTCAGGCAGTGCTTCACTGAGGTGGATACGTTACCCATCCGAATGGCTGCTGTTCAGCCCGCTGCACCCCCTGTGTCCTCTGTGACTGTCCTGCTCAGACTGCCGCAACTAATCCAGCAAATTGAAGCATCAGATCAATATGCTAATGCAGGCCACGAGGAGGGAGAGCCTGGCTACGAGAGGGGATGGTTTTAGAGGATGGCTGCGTGCGATGGAGGATGATTCAGCAGTTGCCATAGCAACCACATCCCTGCTAGGGAGGGGGTGACAACAGAGTAGGAAATATGGATGGGGAGTGGGAGGAAATGTGTGAAGCAAAGGGAGAAATGGAGCATAGCTGGATGACAAAACCTAGTGAAAACACTGAAAGAATAAATTAAAGGTGCAACATGTATGCACAAGTTCGAGACTATAATTTCCAAATTATTAAAATGAATAGCTTAAAAAAAGACATATTAATTTTTTAGAAATTTGCCATGAAAACAATCTGGATGATCCTTTTCCTCTTAAGCCCAGAGGACATTACATCCTTGATTTCCAAAAACAGTTTCGAATGTGGACTCTTGAGAGCACAGCACACTTTTCCTCTTTGAGTCAGTCCACCCCAGATGAGCTTGGCATGGTAGTTTTAATAACTAGCACTTGTAGATTTAGCAACAAAATGTGTTTACTGACAATGGTTTGGTTAGTGCTCCTAAGCGCATGTGGTAATTTCCTTCACAAAGTGATGTTTCTTTTTAATGCAGTGCCACCTGAGGGTTAAGAGGTCATGGGCATTCAAAGTTGTTTTTGGCCTTGTAGCAAATGTGCTGAGATTTTTCCAGATTCTCTGATTCTTTTGATAATATTACTGTAGATGTCTGTAAATTCCTTGCAATTGTATGTTAAGAAAATGTATCTTCCAAACAAGTGTTTCTGAGCATTCCTCAACTTTCATAGTCTTCTGTTGTCTGTAAAATACACTTTGATAACCAGGGAATGCTAGGTAACTTCCAAAAAAAGTCGCTGAAACTGTTTGTGTTTAGCTCTTCGTTTGATACTTGCATGAGTCCAAAGATACATATAAATATAAAAGTTAAATTAAAAGTCATTTTGATTATCAAATAGCAACAAATTGGCCTGGTAACCAAAGTCGCCCTTCCATGGTCTGAATACATGTCCTTTTCAGGGGGTTTAGGGAGCTGAATTTTGCAAACATGAGTGGCTCAAAGCTGAAATTGTGCAGTCTGTTCTTTTCTGTCAGTGTTGAATTTTTAAGTAACACTCTCAGTCCCAGAGAGAATGTTTTTCCATATTATGGAATAAAATTAAAACTGGATCAAACATGTTCAGTAAAAGGGACATGATAATAAACACTGTAGGGTACAAAGTTTTTTTTTTTATTATAAAAGCAGGTTAAATAAAATAAAAAATAAATAAAATGAAGTGACTATATCCAGGTGATCCCATACTTTTTCATTCGTAGTCAAATATTAGCCAATGTAACTTGTTAGCTAGGCTAACGTGTTTGAAGGATTCACACGCCTCCAGCTCAGCCCAGCCCACTACATAATGTCCCAGTCCTTGAATGAATCCTTGCTGCCCTTGACATCATCTTTTGTTATTGTTTGATTGAGAGCCCTGAAGCAGCAGAATTTATGTACTGTGCATTTAATTCAGTGACTTAAAAACAGAAGAAAGTTCAGTTAGTACAAACTGAAATTTACTTCATTTGATACCTAAAGAAGGGATAGACAATATACTGTTTTAACATTGTTACTGCAATGTGCGCATGCACAGTGGTCGCATTGCAGGACATCCTATCGTAGTCAGGTGGCTCAAAACATGGCTTGCTGCCCTATGTGTGTTGAAATGGCTACTTATCTCTGATGATTATGTAAGTCAGTCAGATCTCACTCTCTGTAGGCAAACTCAGAGACCAAATGAATTCTCTTAAAACATATAATTCGCAGAAAACAATCCCCACAGATAAAGTAGTGTTACAGTTTAAAGAGTAACAGTGCTAAATAGACTTTCTGCTGATTTTTTCTTTCAATAGCCTCCTTTCTATCAAAATTCGAAAAATACCCATAATGATAATAATAACTTTACTAATAAATCACATTTTAAAGACCAAAGTTTACAAGGTGCCTCACAGCCAGAGTATTAAAACACACTGGGAAACCAAACATGTACAAAAACCAACAAGATGCATAAAAGTAAAAAAAACATAAATACAGACTGAGCAATTAAAATTAGCAAAGAGTATAGAGATTTTTCATTTTCAGCAATGATTTAAAAGTGGACAAATAGCTGGCTAGTCTGAAATCATCTGGCGGGGAATCTCAAAGCTTTGGATCCCGAACAGCAAAGGCCTAAACACCAAAAGTCACTGGTCAAGTTTCTGGAACAAACAAAAAGTTTCTGCCAGATGATCTCAAATTCCGCTTTGGTGTATAAAAAGTCAAAAGACCAGAAATATGAGACGATGAGGCTTTAAAAAGGAATGACAGACTTTAAAAAAATCAGTCCTAGAATTAACCAGTTAAATAGAGGTCATTATGTGTGTTTTTAGTGAACATCTAAACAAAGGCATGCACTAGAACACTGTTGCACATGAAATGTCACAGCATTTGTCTGGATTTTGCTCTTAAAAATTTGCTAGATAAATTGCAGAAGGAAAAAAATAAATGTAATTTTTACTCAATATTGCTCAGCCCTAATCTGAGGGTTTTTTTCATCCTGGTGGAAGAGGTTTTTATTTTAGAGTGCGAAAGTATGTTTTATATCTGATCGAGTAGAAAGATTAGATAAACATTCATCTGTTCTTGTGAAAATTGAAGGCTTCTGGGAAACAGGCTGCTGTGATTGATCTCCTGTGACCTTAACATTTGAGGGCTTTCCACTGCCAGACGTGACACCGCTGCCAATGTCAACTGCATGGTGTAATAAAATCCCTTGTTAAGCCGGGGCAACATTTACCAGAGAAAGAGCCATTCTTCTGAACCCAGATGTTAACAATAGAGGGGCTTAATGAAGTCCTAGCATTCAACCATCTCGCCACACTAAACTGCTCTGTGACGAGAGACCCCTGCCTCTCTCAGGGGAGAGGGCGACTCATATGATTGGCCCTGAAAAGTCTTTTTTGTAGCAGACTTCAAGGTTGATGTCTATCAGTTGCCACCCCCTAAAACTTAAACTGCCTGTTGGCGCGTTGCCTCTAATCACTTATTCATGGCTCTCTGAGGAACACTGAAACAAGCACTACAGAAGCTTTGTTCAATTTTGCAGTACTTAGGCTTTTGATCTAATTTATATCTTTTAACAAATAATACTCTCAATCAATCAAATCAATCTCATAGTGAGTTATTGGGCTTATTGGGTATTGCTTGTAATTTTTTTTTGTTTAATCAGGGCCTGGAAATGTAAAAACAATTCATAAAAAAGACAAAAGTGTATATGCCATTTCCATGTAAGCTAATGTGGAGTAACATATCAGGTCTTTAAGATATATTTTCAAAAAAATAAGGGTTAGAGGTTATTTTTGTCACAGTTTATGTAAATGTTGATTTTAGAAAAAGTATAGATGGGTGGCCTTATGCTCAGTTTGAGATTGATGGGGGTAAAAACATAAACATGATATGAAGGGATGCATGACATTTGATTCTTTCTGATATCCAAAATATCAATATTTCCAAACTTATTATTGCTCATATACACAGGGATTAAAGTTATCTACTGCCATGATGGATTTCTGTCATTTTCATATTTGTAATGATATTTTTAGTCATTGTTAAACTCACACGGGAAAGAAAATCAAGTAGCCTTTTTAGATGGACTGTTTGATAGCAAACACTAACATGCATCACTTCGTCATGGCTGAACTCACACTTTGTATGCAGAACTATTTCTTTTTCACTGTGTGGAATACGGGAGAAAATTAATCTGGGGGAATTTTTTGTATCTTGAGTTAAATATCCCTTGCTTTGCTGCATTCCTGGTGGAGTGGGTAAAAAAATTAAGCAAATTTTTGATACATGATGCAGTGTTTAAGGAAGCCTAAATTTACTGACCTTTACTGCAATGTGATTTTATTACAAATGTTACTCAACTTTCCAGATTCAAATTAATGACACAAAATAAAACTAATATCTTTGAACTTTACTTCAGTTTATAGATATGTATGCTGGGATTTTGCACCCAGATATATGGAAATCAATTTTTTAAAGTGAGTTCTACTTAGGACTGACTAGCCTACAGTTTATATCTGCAGGAATGGTTATGAGCACTTACTGTATGTATATCAAGAAACTGAATAAAAAAAGAATATTCAGAAATGGGGAGTGTCGCCCTATTTCAGTTTAACATTTTCACTACAATAAAAAACTCTTAAGTAATCATCACAGACTGTGGTTAAACTAGTCAAATGCTGCTTCACTGAATAGTAACTATAATTGTTTATTGATGAATAACTTGGTTTGTTTTTTTTTTGGTAACAAACCAATGGTTTTTTTTTCTCAAAGTTTATCCTCAAAAGGCCCCCCAAAAGCTGAATTTTTGCTCCAACTTTACTTAAATTTCCCTTTTTGGGTGACCCCTCAGAATCCCATCTACATTTTTTATGTTGTCACATTTAGTTCCCTCTATAAAAATTGCTGTATGAGGGAATACTTGAAATTATGTGACAGCTAGCCAGTTTATTAGGCATATTGCAGGCTGTTTTAAGTGTTACAGAATGCTAACAGAAGCCACAAAAATCACACAGTTGTTGATCAGGAGACTTCAAAGAGATCATCTGTATTTCAGAGTTTGAAAACATAATCAATAGTGTCTGCAAACGTGTACGGTGCCAGACGGGGGGAACAGCTGTTTGGACAAGTACTTCACTGTTCACAGATGGAGGGAAGACGTTCTTGTTGTCTTGTTCATAGAAGTATTTAATCATATAGAGGAGACACATAAAAACACATATGTGCATAAAAGTACCTTGACATGCCAGATAGACATGTCAATAAATATACAGGAGATATTTTACTAGTCCATCTGGGTAACATAAAACTCCAAATTTCATTAGATGACCTCTTCAAAGGATGGGTAACTAAACCATGAAACATGGAAGAGGACAAGACGGTTTCAATATCAACAAGATGGAACAAAACCATCAGGTTTTTATCAGGATTAAAATGAGCAAGCATTTCTGATATAAAACAGACATTAGTCTGCCTTTTCACAAACTCTATCTCAATTCCTTTCAAAGTCAGTGTGCAGCCTGTAACCATATAACACATCTGTAGCTATCCACACATTCAACAGCATGATTGTTAACAAATGTAGACCTGTGGTAAGGAGCTGTGATTAGTCTAGATGGGAAATTATTACAAATTTATTCATTTTATTGAAAAGTATTTAATACCTGTTTGACATGCTACTTTGGGTCATTTATTGTTTGAATTGATGAAGAAAGTGCAGGTTGACTCCTGCTAACTTTGTCGCAGGAATGTTGTGCCAAAGTGGAGTGTTGCTAACATCTTTGTGATATTTAGACAGTGGCCCTCTCTCTCTCTCTCTGAAAATCTTCAAGTTTTTGTTCTGTTTGATACCAACACAGTGGCTACGTTTACATGCAGTCATCAAACCTTTCATAACCGGAATATTAGCTATAACCCGGTTGTGTGAAGCCATGTAAACACCAAAAAACCTTTTTAAAAAACGGAATATGCTCATATTCCGGTTTTTAAAAACCCGAATGTCACCCCTGGGTTACTCCTTTTCTAACCCGAACATTTGGTCATGTATACGCCGATCGGGATATCCTCATCGAAAGGAACATTAAGTTGTGTTCTGCGCATGTCCTTTTCACAAGTAATCTTGGTCTTTTGAGTACAGGAAGTACTTATTGTAACATAGCTCAGCTCCAGCTCGGTTATTCCAAATGTTTCAGAAACCGGAATATTAATCTTAATCCGAATATTGACTGCATATAAACGTAGCCAGTCTTTGAGACAGAGATTCTACAATTTTGAAAAACAATGTATTTAAAGAGCCCATATTTCACCTTAAATCAGGTTCATATATTTATTTTTGATTACTGCTAGGGTATGTTCACAATCATTAATATTAAAAAAACATCTAATTTTCATGTGCAGACTACCTCTGATAGTGCTGTATGCTCATTCTGTTTCAGATGCTCTGTTAGAGCTCCTGCCTCTTTAAGAGCCAGGGGAAAAAGACGCTTTAGGCAGCTGCTAGTATCGCATGGAGGAGGAGAGGTCTTAATGTGTTGATCATAGATGTGCTCTATCACGTGAAGGAGACAATTTAAGCACACTAAAAAGCATATAAAACTCCAAAAGCATAATGTGGTCTCTTTAAGAGTATAATGATTTGACAACTTCGACATTCGGGAATGTTGCAAGTGTTTTGTACAGTTTAGTTTAGTTTTAGTTTGATTTTTACTTGAGTCATATCAAAATTATTCTGATTGTGTGACAGCCATTTCCTATTTCTTTACAAAAAATGATCTGGACCTATACTGTATACAGTGTATCACCAGACAGTCAGCCAAAACATGTAGGTATTTTTCATCCATATTTCCCATCCAATTACACTGTTACTCTGCCTGAGGAAATGTTTAAGTCTGTAAATGTTATGGCTTGGTGCCCAACCTGGGGTCAAGGACCCCTAGAGGATGATCTGAGGGCAGGGTGAGGCTCTGTGGAGTGTTATGCTGTCAAAATTAGGTTTTACATGAGTGGCTGAAACAATGATAAATGCAGACTTTCTTCAGTGGTCTTTTCACAGTAACGTGTGTTGGCCCATTCTGTCTAGATTGCATTCATTCAAAAAATGTGACGTTAATTTTGAACAACAATGGATCCATTTTTTAGGTGTAGGTCTTTGAGCTGCTCAACTCTTCGTGGTGCAACTAGAAAGGGCTCCAAGGAAGGAGATTTGTAACTAAACTTTTTTGTTAAAGGGCAAAATACATTACAGTCACAAAGAAAAACACTGCAATCATTTGAATTAGTCATCCGTAGTCAGATACTGTATTTAACAGCCGTTACAGTTTTTTCCTCCCGTACTGTTGGTCTTTCTTAGTGTCTCTTCTCTCGTTGCATGATGACTGCGTCAGTCGATTAACCCTAACTGGCCTTTTACCATTTTTCTTTCAAGGAAACCAGCCTGCTATGGTTTATCTTGACAAATACCAGCTGCGGAGGGTTACTTTAAAGAACTGGCCTTCAGGGGTTTTGCTGCTTTCAGGGATCAATGTCATGCAGGTGAATGGAAACTTTAAAGTGGTATATACGGAAAGAAGTGTTGACATTTTACATATGATGGTAATCTAAACAGTGCATCTGTCATGTGTAAGAATATGGAAAGTAAATTTGTGTAAGACATTGGAAAGGTATTTGGAATTAGGTATGGTTTTATACCATATAACCCATTGGAAACTTTTATCTATTTTACATTAATCTTTAAAGTCCGGGAAAAAGGAGTTGTGAAAAAAAAAAAAAAAATCTTGCCAGGTCCATAAGAACTAGCTTTAAAGGATGGTTACTTTGGCCCTGTCAGTGAATTGTTAGTAGTCTAGTTAGATATCCTAACTGAGCTATAACTGTGCACAAAGACATATTAATGTATGATAAACAGCACAGAAACTGTATGATATTTGTTTGGATCTTTGAAAATTCTTGAAGATCTTAAATTCGGTGTTTGAGTGTTCGCTGTGGCTTTGAAACTAGAACAAATGAAAAGCAAAGTCCTTAGAATTTCTTGGTTTGAAGACCTGTTCAAATCCTCTAATGCGCTAACTCTCTTTACATTTGTCCAGATGAATCAAACAGATCTGCTCTGACAGGAAGAAGAATGTCTTTGTACTATTTTGTTAGATGTCTCCAGAGAACAATATATTTTACACATGATGCTTTTGGAAACTGAGCATATGATGAATGCCTCAAAATATTAAATCAAATCAAACGGTGCAAATGTCTCAACATATTTCTGAAGTGGAAAAGGGAGAATATAAAAGAAAGAGACCGTTCTCTCTTTTGGTCTAAGAAAGAAACAGATGTGAAGGACGGCTCTTTATGGAGTACAGGTTTCGGCGTGGCATGAAAGACGTTTTAAGCTCTCAGATATACACTGAAAACAAAGTGAGGGAAAGAAAACAGGAACCAGATTAAATCAATTTTCATCCTCCATCCGACTTCAATTTCAACATTGTGGACTGAACCGAACTGGAACAACAGAGGGTCCTGGTGCTGAACAAATAGCACATTAATATCTCCCTGAGAGCAACAATCATGACAAACTATTCTATACAGGAGATGGAGGATGGATGAGGTTGTTGGATGTTGTCTATAGTCAGAATAATTACAACCAGTCCAATCCCACAGATATATTAAAAAGTACATCAGTTCATAAAAATCATGCAAAAGGAATGTTGCAAGAAGAACAAAGGAAATACTGTATTTTACGGTTTTGTTTTACACATACAGGATATAATAAAGCACATTTCAGGGTGGACAGCAAGGACTCAAAAAAACAGATCTTTATATTGGTAGGCTAAATGGAGTTAGATAATCTATATCTCAAAAAATGTTTTTGTAAAACTAATTACATTTTTCACAATACTAGAACTGTAAACTTGATTTGATTCTTGTAAAAATGAAACTACCCACATATTGAAACTTGTTTGATGCTACAGCAGGATATAAAAGTGTTATACCAGGTATTTTCTTACTTCAAATTATCAATTGTTGCAGGCTGCCTCCCTCAGGCTGTCTAAATTATACAAGTACATTGTAAAAATGTTATAATTTTAAATACTATTTGTAACAAAATGACAATATCTACATTATTTTCACCATCATTGGAAAACTAAATTTGGAAAATGTGTTTTCAAATGGATTTAGGGACAATACACCGTTTTCGTCTGACATTTGTGTCACACCACTATATAAATATTCTGGAGCACAATATCCTGTGTGTTCTTCATGACTTAATAATTTATATATATTTGGAATATTTTTTGTATTGTATTCTGGCCAATAGTTGTCAGCAGACAGTCAGCCATTTGACTTGAAATCCCTATACATTTTATAGTCATAATTCCTGTAACTGCGACGGTAAACAAAGATAAGCCATGTAGGAGGGACCATGCTCCATAAAACTGTATTGTTTAGAAATAGTATTTAGTATGATTAGATACTGTGGGCCCTTCAAACTTTTTAAATAGACTATTTATTAAAAAAAATTGTGACATATTGATTTTAGAACTTGAGGGTCCACCAATTTGGGGACCAGAGGCAAGCGCCGCAAAAAAAGCAAAATACAGTGCACTAATCATGTAGAAATACAGTCATGTTGCACATCAAATTACCCAGGAAAACCCTGCTACAAGCCAATAACAGCCGCTTTTACACACACCAAACACAACTCCAACACAAAGCAAATTAATTATCAGAGATCAAAATCTGTGTAGCACCATCTAGTCAACACACTCACCACATTTCACCGCTAGCTCTGTGCTAAATCACGCTACACACACAAACAAGGAATCAACTGAAAGCTGAGACTGAGACGATTCCAACAATACCATGTACATCGCTCTACGACCAAAACTCAGTAAACCAGCAGCCAAAGAAGACAACAGTAAAAAATAAGTTGTTTACCGCGAGAAATAAAAAATTTGTCTTTAAAAAAAAAAAAAAAAAAAGTTTTACCAACCCCTGAAATATAGTATGATTTACCTTTTCTGTTTTGTTATTAAACACTGTATTTGAGAGCAATAAGCATTGAATTCCAATAGTACAAAGTGTCCATGTTGGTTTGAATCTCAAGAACTACACTTCCCATCATCCCTTGCGTTGGGGGAAGGTTTTGAAAACGGAGAATGCAGCAGCGTTCGATTGGATCACAATGCGTTTGCTTCCTTCTGGTTGGCCAAGGATTTTTTTGGTGCGGATTTGTGTACTGCCCCTCAATTCTATTGGCTCTGACGGTTGGATAGAGGTGTCAATCACCCAAATCGACCAATCCACTGCCGAGATATTGCCCTGCATATGTTAGAGTCTGTGTCTGCACTGAACCTCGATTGAGATTTCGACCTCAATTATCACAGTTTTTTGACTACTTCGGTGGCATTTTTAAATTAAAAAATGTCAGGACAATGATCCAAAAGACGTTATTCTGTGGACGAACTGCTGCATATGCATTTTTACAAATTACATTTTCAAATTTTGCTTTAATTTATTGGTTTCATCTGAACAGTCTGTACTAAAATCGCTCTAATTTAGCTCTGCTTCACTTTATCAGAATTAACCTTGGCAGAGGTAATGTTCACATATTTTGCTATTCATTTTTAGAGATTTAATGCTGCAACTGCACCATTCCAAAGGGATATTCACGATAAAAGTGTAATTTTTTTAAGGCGATAATGACATCTTTTATCTGTCTCAATAAAATGTATTGATATATCTCAGTATACTGCTCAGTACAACACTTGGCCCAAAATAATTAAAAAGTGTATAACTGAACAGTAACATACAGTAAATCTGACTTTCGGCAAAAAGAGACAAGTATAAAGATATATAATAAGTTCCTTTACTGCTTAGAGTATAATCTTGCCTGAATATATGCATTAAGTTATCACCACCCAATCACATTTCATTTATGTTCCACTTTCAAGGGGAAATATTAACCTGGGCACTTAGAAATGTACAGCCTGTGTAAAACTAGCAGCTTACCTTACAGTCTCTTCTGGAAGTCTTGGCTACTCTAAGTGAATTTTCCACTCCTTCCCTCAGAGACAGCATGTGTGTTAAAGATTATACTTGAAGTAATTATTCCACAGAGTACCCCACAGCCTTTAGTCACAGAAGCCACTGACCTGTGTCTTTTGTCTGAGTCCAAACACAATAAAGTCCACTGAGGACTGATGCATGTAAATGCATTTTCACCTGCTGCGCCTATGGAGCTTTAAGTAAGCCAGCAGGACTCTTCGCACCAACATGTTTTGAATAATGATATTAGTCTGAATTTATTAAGTATTGTGATGGAAAAACATCAGTTAATAATCAATTGGCTGCAGTATTACCATATCATTCTCCCCAACATGCCACAATCCTCCTTTTTCTCTCAAAGGCACTTGTTAACACCAATTTGTCACGGATTCATTGGGGCGGATATCTCTAAAGCAGCCAGATATTTATTGTGCAGATTTTTCTATTGCACCGTGGAGGAGTTCATGGATGGATTACAGCCCTGGATGGCTCGTAAAGTCAAGAGATTTCCTTCAGTGTATCCGTATCCTTGGTGGGAGAGAAATTAGATTTCACAGCTAAATTTACAACTGCCAAAATACACATGAACTGAATGAATGGCTAAGTGGTGGTGTTGATGTCTCTATGTGCTTTCTGAAACATTGATGTAGCTTGTTTTATGTAGATCATAAAATGGGACGTTTACAGGGAGGACAGGTAGAAACCATTTAAACTTCGGTTTGAAAGGGACTCAGTATGGTTTAAGATGTTTTTATTTTACAATGCAAATTCACAACTCTAACTCAGGTGGAAAACAGCACGAGCCTTTTTTTAGGCACTTGATAAAACCCTGCTTTTTTCTACCAAAGATCAATGTACTGTTATGCTCACTAAACTGTGTAATATAATAAATAAGTGACAACATACTACCTCATTCTAGTGCCAGCCTTAGCTTCACTGTAATTGCAGTAAAAGCATTCAAGGTAGATAAAGTCTTATTTTCCTTTTTCTGCTCCATTGTTTTGGTGTGGGCCATAAAAAAGCTTCTCCAAGCAACCCTGTCCTGAGCTATGTCTCCAACTGTCCCCATGAACAGATACACTGCAAAAGTATTGATTTGATATTTATATTTACACAGGTGCATCTCAAAATTGAAATACTGTGGAAAAGTTTTTTTTTTTTTTTTTGTAGTTAAATTCAAATATGAAACTTTCATATTTTAAAGATTGATTAGTGTTACTTCATTATGACGTGTTAAATATTTCATATTAAGAGTTTTAATATTTCAAGAAAATAATATTTCAAGCATTGTTGTTTTTATTGTGGTGGTAATGATCTACAAACAATGAACAATCAAAAGTCCAGTATCTTACAAATTTTCATTAGAATTGCATGAACCATTGCATTAATCTGTCATGACATATCAGGGCTGGGTATTAAGATCCTCACGATTCGATTCAGTTTCGATTTCGATTCTTTAGACTGCGATTCAGTAAGAAGTATAAATACACAAATAGAGTACCTATTGACAATTTTTTAATTTTTATTTTGATGCCAATGTAAACATATGTGGTATGTCACCTCACATTTTTGAGCAATCAAACATTTGACAATAAAAATTCTCACAATAATTACTTATTTATGTATATGGGGTACAAAAGTAAAAAAACATGACAGTTAATACTATAATTCTAAATGTCCACCTGGTCTTTTTGTCAATAAATGTGCCAGGAATTGTCCTTTAATTAAATTCTTCACCCTTTTTTTCCACAAGAAATAAAAGTAAACAATTCTGACAAGTATTTGTCATTATTATGTTATAAATGCTTAAAGCTGCAGTAGGTAGAAAGCCAGAAAACGGTTGATTTTTGAGTCTCATCTGAGTTAGGTTTCGTTTGTCTCCACCCTGAGCCCCTCCTTTTTTCGACAGAGTCGCCATGGAGCTGCAGCTGGAATTCACCGATCCACTTAGCACAACTTTGAGTAATGTCCGAGTCAAGCTTCAACCATACTCTTTACTAACGGTTAGCAGACGGCTAAACTGTTAGCAGCATTCAACTTCAACACTCAACCGGTAGCCTGGCTCTGTCTGAGTCTGTACCTCCGCTCCAGGGCCGTGACTCTCCCTCCCCCCTCTTCTCTCACCAGTATCAAGTCTGTCCCTCCGCTCCAGCTCCACCGTGGCGCTCTCTCTCTCTCTCTCCCTCTTCTCTCTCATCGGTAGCCTGGCTCTGTCTGAGACTGTCCTTCCGTTCCGGGGTCAGCAGGCCCATCCCGCTTCACCGTGAAGCTCTCTCCCCCCCATCTTCTCTCTCACCGGTAGCCTGGCTCTGTCCCTCCACTCCAGGGAAGCGGGCCCCCATCTCTAACCTGGGCCCGGAACAACGGACCTGTTTGTCCCCCCCACTGTCAGCGGGCGTGTAGGCAGTTGTAGCCAATGCTGGAATAGCTATTTTACCTGGTGAACTGTCCGCCATTGCTGCTTGCTCTCTCCTTCTGCCGGCGGCACTGGAACGTGCATATGCAGTAGAACAGCCATTAGGAACGCAGTGGTCTGAGCTGACCTTTGACTGGTTGATGCACATCGTCCCGCAACTGATTCTTTAGAGGCTGAACACAGAGCCATGGTGAGGTGCAGAACCTATTGCTTGTCTCAGACCACTTGACTTACATTATGCTTGGAGGATATTATAGAATTTTTACTCAATTATACTAAAACAATGTTGCCTACTGCAGCTTTAAACAGTGTGTAATTACAAGAAATGAATAAAAACGGATTTGAATTTTCAAACCTATTCTCTTCATAAACAATTGCAATGAACATGTAGAAATTTACTGAGATGACTGATTACTGATGGCAGTCCCTGAAGTAGTTCGTGTCCAGCTGAAGACAGAGATCTCAACATTTCTTCCTCCAATATTTCTAAAATTACTATTTCTGGAATCCATAAAAAACGAACTATGCCGAAAAAGACGATCGATGACAAAAAAGACGGCAAAACACAGAGAAAGTACAGCAAAAGAACAGAAAGAAAACACTCCAGAATGCTACTAATGCTATTGTTTACAATATTTTATATATTTACACAGAAAATACTGATAAACCACCTTTAAAACACTCCATGTTCGGCTCTCAATCCTTTCACTCTGCTGTTGGGCTACGCACAATTCCAACCCGTCCCCCTCAGTCCAAGCAGCCTCTACCGTGATGCACCGTATATCAATGGAAAGCTCGGCTTCTCAGCTTCCAGAATCCGTTGGAATTATTTGATAGCATGAATACTTGAGGAGTCTTCTTCTGTCACCGGCAACAGCTGGATAAACACTGAAAAAGTGAACAGTGCCCCCCACTGGCCAGGAGGTAAACTGATTAAGAGGATTTGCTGAATTGGTATTGAATTGGGGGTGGGAATATTGCAATGCATTGATGAATCAGTATTTTTACCCACCCCTATGACATATAGTATGACAATATTCGCATGAAAAATGAAGCCATTGTGGAAGTGCCAAAAGTTGCAGTTCCTCAAGAGTCTGCTTCAGGACGACTGCAGGAAACCTGCTATTCTCAATCATATCAAAACTCTCTCTCCACTCCAGTACATATTCCATCTGTACGAGGTGGAGAGATAGTCTCTCCACTCAGGGAACAAAGTTTACACATTGTGACTGAACAGTTTTATAAATGTGTGTGGGGAATAGGCGGTTTTTACAGCCAAAATATTTTCAGACTGTTTCAATAAACAGCTGTGATCAAAATATGTTATGTTTCCAAAGGCTCTCACTGTACAAAGTGGGGGATGGTGGGGGTTACTTTCATGTCCTGCTCAGTTTTATTTTTATTTTTTATTTTTTTTTCCGGCCAAATCTTCCTACAAGTCAATGGACAGTATTCGAGTGTTTATTTTCAGTACAAATAGTACCACATGGATGTAGTAATCATGCAGAAAAGCACTTGGTAAAACAAGCTCTCCAAAAGGCCGATGTTAAACTTCAAAAGTCCTTATTCTTGATCGTCTCATACAATCTGTAATCAATTATTCACAAAGTGAGGTCTTTGGCACAGAGGTGAGGATGGGAGCAAAGCTATCATGGGTGCCAACAAAGAGGCCTACAACCTTGGAGAGAAGACTAAAGATCTATGACACAATATACTCCCAAACCAGTCATCAAAAGGATGGTTAGTGTTCATTTTAGGAGGGATATATTTTTTCTTTCTTAAAGAGCTAACTGAGGTGAGTCAGGTTTTTAGAAGTCTGTTTAAAGCAACATTATTTGTTGTTAAGAGGCAATTTCAGTCGGCACCAAAATTCCTGGTCCAATAAAGCCATAAAAGAACAACAAAAAACTAGACCCCACCAGTCTGATAACTACTACATGCAGTGATATACAGGAAAGTCTTTGACATCCTCTTGCTTCTTTCTCCTGCAGTCCGAAATATCAATACCATCCAGGGACAGCTGTTTACAGAGCAACATATGATTCACATACTGGATTATATTCAATTTAGGTACATCAGCAATCAAAGTTTGTAGTTGTGTAATTGTGACAATAACATATGCTTAATTTTAAAGCAATTTAATGGAGAAGTGCAAAGTCATGGTTTTAAAAATATGTGCTTTTGCATGTTTGTATAATCAAAAGGTTAATGAGACACCCCCGCAGATGCTGCTTTATTGAGCCATTAATCCATCATCAGTTTATATATTGTTAAATCCTTCAGCTTTAACAGAGATTATAAACTAAAGACTCTGTTTTTCATATTTTAAGAGAGCATTTGTTTGATCAGCTTTAGTTTTATGCTGAAAGCAACAGAGGAGCAGGTTTACAAGAAATGAGCTTAGTGAGTTAAATGCTCTTCTCTGCTGCTGTGTTATATTTAATTTTTCCCCTATGATTTTAACTGTTGCCCAGATAACCACATTTTTCTAATGTTCCCTGTTTTTAAAGTATAATACACTCTGGCTTGATAATCTGCAGCACTGTAAATCACTTAAGTAAAGGGCTGAGGCATCATTGAAGAAAAAGTAGAAACAGAGTTAATATCCTGTGCATATGTTGTTATTTTATTTCCTACATCTACTTTTTTTATTTGACATAAATTATATGGATTTAATTGAGAAAAGAAGAAAAGACCACAACTATCCTGACACTTTGTTTAATTACAGCTGTGTGTGAGAACAAAAAATGAAAGATAGGAAGAAAATGGGAAGGCTAATTGTTTTGGTAGCAAGCTGAATTTATTTATTATTACCATATGATTATACTGATACCAATGCCAGTATAGATTCTGCTTATCAATCCAATCCCCCATCAAATCCTGTGAATTTCTCTGAGTAAAAGTTGGCATAGGTTTTTGGCAACAATGTCCAATGCACTCCTGATTTCATCAATGGATGAACGCCTCTTCAATTTGCAATGTTTCTTCTGACTAAACGTTGTGTAGTATGCATGTTTTTGTCCAAAATTAAGTTACATCTTTGAAAGCGTACGCACCCTGTCTGCCATGATCACATCTCTGACTTCTTATCATTTTGCTGACTGCCTCTGATGAGAGCCTGATGTCCTTGATATACAAGATATACAGAACAAAGCAAAAGGAACTGATTAGGGAACTGTTAAGCAAATAGACTAAATTATAGATTCTTTTATGGATTCTCTGCGGGAATTGGTTGTCCACTCCCATCCCTAATTACCAAAGAGCTAAAGAGTGACCCCCACTCTTTTCGATCTCCACTCTTTTCACAACAATTAAAAAAAATCCTGGATCTGCATCAGGAGTCAGATCAGCACCCAAATCTTATCAAATCCTCCTTGTGCCATGACCAGCATTACCTGAAAATGTCATAAAAATCCATCCATGACTTTCTGAGTTATCCAGCTAACAGACAATGGGAAAACAGGAAAAAAACTGGCAAAAATATAACCTACTTGGCAAAGGTAATACCATTCTCAATGGTATTATGTCTTCTCCAGGACCATATACCGTTATATCTTCATTTAAACCCTTTGTTGTAGAGAAATGACTAACATTTAGCAGATGCAATCCATTGTGGAAGTAAGCAAGCCCACATAGACTAAACCAACTCAAGGTGTTGCTTGTGCACTTAAGGACTGTGGGTAGTCTAGTTCATTTAACTGCAAACAAACAGATTTTCTCAAACAAGCATTACAGACTATACATCCATGTCTTCTCTGGGTGTACCTTTATTTACTCTTTTAAATGCTCTGAAGTAAATTAAAGACCACTGGATGTAGAAGCAACCGACCACAGAAGTACTGCATCACATAAATACTGTTTGATGCAACACCCAGTGTTTCCACAGAAAGGTAAAGCATGTCTTGTCATAGTGGCATCCATCTTAAAAACGTCCTTGTACAACAACAACAGCTGAGGAATTTTCAGGAATCAAAAGAACTTAAATTCTTGGAGTAAGTAAGTCATAAACTAAGAACAAATTGTCAACAAATCACTTGTCATTTTTGAAAAAACTTCTGATTTTCAATAAGGAACTTCTTCACAATGCACCTTAAAACGTAATTTAATGATGAATATTAGGTTACCCATGCATTTAGATTTACATATGCCTTAAAGAAGAAGATTTCAGGATAAAGAATCATTAAAACACACAGGTGCCTCCTCTAACAGTGATGAGTTGAGACATTTATGTTCAAGAATGGTCTGTTGGTACTCTGAGAACCCCAAACCCTCTTTCTTGTAGCCTGGGAATCTAATGAAGACATGTGAATAACAAGCAAACACATCAGTGTTTCTGCATTGGTTGCCCTCTGTTGGGACACATTCCTCTCTGGTCCTGCTGCAGCCTTGTCATACCAAACAACATGTAAAAATGTGACCCATATGTTCTCCCCTTTCAGAGGGAGACTGATTGAGCCGTATGGAAGCCACAGCCCACCCACAGAATACAAATAAGGAGAACCATATGTGGGGAGATGAATTAGGTAAACTGCACAACATTTTTATTAGATACAATTTCACTTGCCTTGTCGGTGGACTGCAAGGTGACACTGTAAAAATAAACTTTGAGACACAGTAAGAAAAAGACCCTCGGTTAACACGGCCTAAGACGTTGAAACATGGAGTTATTAAACCAAGTTAACAGTTACTCTCATGAAACAAAATGTGATCAAAATAATTATTTGGATTAGAACAGACCATAACATTAATGAGCTTGGTAATGATTTTTATCTTCAAACATTAAACTTAATGAGAGTATTAACTGTGTTTGATATGTTAGCCCCAATAAAACCCTGAACAAATGTTTGGCTTCACACTTTATGGATGTGTTTGACTAAAATCTAAACTATTATTCATGGACTACTGACTGCATTTTAATTCACCTTGAGTGTTGACATTCAAAACACCTGTGTACAAAACAAATAAGTACTCAAAACTATTTGAACACGCCATAGATAAGTAAGTAAACATCTAAAAAGGCTGAAAGGCCTTTTGGGGGACTTTGGCATATATCACAACATGTTGAAAATATAAAGAAAAATGGTATTTTTGATTCCAAATAAACAATCTGGAAAAGATGCCTCTTCCTCCAAACAGTTTTAACAATTTATGCTCTGTGTTTTCACATAATGAGCCACAGTTGCTAATTATCTTCAGTTCCTCTGAATCTTTGAAGTTTAAAAGCATTTTAATGTGTATGACTCAGTCATCTTTCCATTAAAGTCGGTGAGCTTTAATCTTGAAAGAAAACAGACTGCATAATACTGCAGCTTCAATGATTTAACATATCCGTCTCTGGTTAGCATCTCTCACAAACGCCCCTTTTTAAGATCTTATTGGGCAAGTGGTTAAATGCTAGGG
This sequence comes from Cetoscarus ocellatus, assembly GCA_037902135.1. Classification (NCBI taxonomy): domain Eukaryota; kingdom Metazoa; phylum Chordata; class Actinopteri; order Labriformes; family Labridae; genus Cetoscarus; species Cetoscarus ocellatus. The sequence continues at coordinate 695,814 of JBAMNC010000019.1, read as the reverse complement.
CTGGGAAGAAATACAGTCACTGGACATTTTGGGACTCCATTTTGCCCTCAGAACTGCCTTAGTTCTTGGCTGAATGGATTCAACAAGGTGCTGGAAACACTGTTTGGTCCATATTGACATAATAGCATTACACAGTTGCTGCACATCCATGACATGAATCTCCGGTTCAACACCCAAAGGTGCTCTATTGGGTTGAGAACTAGTGACTGTGGGGGTCCCTGGTGTACAGTGAAGGTTCAGGTTCAGGTTACTTTATTTGTACCCGTAGGTAGATTCGTTATGCAGTCCGTGAGATTACACCACGCATATATAGACGCCAAAGACAAAGGTCAGAACAAAATTTAAGATTAAAACATTAGACATTAAACATTAAGCATTAAACATTAAACATTAAAGTGCTCCAGGTTTTATCATCACAGCAGGCATAAAAGACATGAAAAGCATAAAAGGAGGGTACACGTGCACGTGTTGGTTGCAGAAGCACCCTCCATTAAGATCAAAATTAAAAAGAGTAAAAATCTAAAAGCGTAAGTAAAACAAAGTGCAAGTGCATGAACAGATACATATCTGTGTGCAAAAGGCTTCGACTTATTCAGCTCAGCAACAGCGGCAGGGACAAAACTATTTTTATACCGCTTTGTTCTGCACTTTGGAAAGAGATACCTCCATCCAGAGGGGAGAAGCTGAAATTCACCATTAAGAGGGTGGGAATCATCATTTAATGCAGAGTTTGCTATCCTCTGCAACTGGTTAGTATACAGGGATGCTGGATAGAGCTGAGGCTCACCAATGAGACAACTTCCCACACATTGCCATTTACAAGAAATCAGTTTAACAAGATTAGAGTTTTGCAACATGGCATGTTTTTGTGTTTAAAATGGCCATCAGAGAATAAGCACACTGTGGTTAGAAAAGGACGGAGCCCTATGCAACTTATAGCTTCAGATTGCTGTTTGCACCAAGTGTGGCGCCCATCTGCTTTTGCAGTTCTGGATACTTCCTGTTTTTCAGACCATTCTATGCAAACCCTAGAGATGAGTGTGAAATTCCCAGTAGATCAGGAGTTTTTGAAATACTTGGATTGGTGTGTCTTGCAATAACAACTAGAGTTGTTGCAAAAATAACAATAAGAGATATCAGGAAACTAAAAAGCCAACCGTGGTGGAATGCAAGCCACTGCAATAACCGTACATGTTGTCCTGCCCCTTCTATTTAGCTGTACCTGATATAACACCATTATTCTTTAGCTTAATGTTCTGTAGTTCAAACAAATACTGCGACTTAAGTTGTGAAATATATTTCCTAACATTTATGTTATGCACCACAGCAGCTGATCCACATACGAATGACGGCTAGTGCCAGTGTGTAAGTCAGTGATCTAACAAGTACTGAGTAAAAGGTGACATCCATGGCACTATCTGAAGCGTAGTATTTAACTGATTAAGAGGTTCATATTTAACAGAGGACGACCTTAAAAAACCCTTTGCCTACTGCCACAGCGTCGGCACTATGTCTTCTATGTCTGGAGTATTATTACTGTAACTCCTTCAAAGTTTGTCTGATTCGAAAAATTGACGTAGGCACCCATCAGAAAATAACACAAATATCGCAAGATATATTCAGTACCTTAACGCCTCAAAAGTTTGCTCAATTGGGAAAATTCCAACACTGACAGAGAGCTGAGAAGCTGTGCTTTCTGTCAATATATGACATGTATGGTATTTATTACGATAATGTGAAACAGTACTGCCGAAACTGCCCGCTTTGACAGAAGACGTGGGAGAAAAGAGAGAGCGACCGAAGAGAGGAAAAAGAGACAGATCCAAAGAACGGTGTTTTATTCAAAATATTAGATTTGTTAGATTGTTGCATTTGTTTGTGTCTTAGTGTGTCTGTGTGTGCCATTTTTAGCCCCAGGGGGTAATGGGTTAATAAGCTCTGTTAATTCAGAGACAGTTTATTTGCTACACTCCAGTTTACCCACAGCGACAAATAAACTATCACTGAATTAACAGAATAAAACGTTACAGCAGACGCTTTTCTGTCTGATCCCTCGGTGATTCTAATTCCTGCCAAAACGAGACACTGTGAGGATTAGCTTTTATTTCCCAACCACTGACTCACAAATTTTGCAGAGCCTTTTTGTTTATGCTTTTTACTTCTTTATGCCCAAAAGGTGTGCATGGTGTGTCCATGTTTTGTGCTGAAGCTGCCTGCACAAAGACTTGGGCCTGGCTCATGGCTGTAGAGATTGCTGAATAATCTGTTTTATTTTTTTAATGTGTGGACAGTAAAATAATGCAGGACAGACAGATTTCATCTAATTGTTATGGTTTTATGTGTGTTTATTACCCTGAGCTGTTTGTGCTCATTTTTACTTCATTATGGAGAAGCAGTGCCCTTCTTGTTCAGATTAATATTAGGCTTTATGTCAAATAGAAAACGACTGATTTAAAAGATCAGCTCCCTGTGTGCTTTTAGTTGAAGAGGAGGGCCAGTGTTGAAATCCACATAGACTGCATGCTTGGCTCTTTGTGCCAAGTTGTTGGTTTTTGACCAGCATGATAGCTCCGTCCCTCTGCTAAGGAGTTTGCAAGCCCAAAAACTGATTGAGAATATGGCGTAGCATGTTGTCTCCACATTTTTTGGTCAGCAATCCATCCACCTGCAGTGAGCTGGCTGGGATGAAACAGGTGTGTTCGAGAGGGAAAGCAAAAATTTGCACGTGAGTATCTCTCTCCTTCTCTTTCCCTTCAGTGTCTAAAGCATAGTTCTTAAAATATGCCATGATATCATTTATCACGGTATAAAACAGCTCTCAATCTCCAAGGGGGAGATTTCTCAATCAATCTTTATTTGTATAGCACCAGTTCATAACAAGTGTTATCTCAAGGCAATTTACAATAGAGCTGACTGAAGACAAATTCTTCATTTATTAGATACACATGTACGCATACATACAAATACATATAAATGTACCGTAAAATATCAAATAATAGCCGGGTCCAAATTAATTGCCGGGTCCCAAATAAATGTCGGGTGTAGCAGCACATTTTGATAAATAGACGCCCGTTCAAAATAAACGCCGGGTGTAATTTATTAGGCACAGCCTACGAGCTACGGTCAAAGTTACAGAACACACATGCAAACGCTGAGCTCACAACTGACAGCTGACGCTTGAAAAGTGATTTATTCAAAAAGAAACACGATCAGACTGTACCTTATCAGTCCGCATGGTTTATTTGTCTCTCAGGGCATCCTGTCGGCATCACTTCTCCTCCCTCTGTATGTCAACAAATGCACGTTGGTGTGAGGTGTTCCGTTTTACGACAGTGCAGTTACTCTCAACGTCCATAGACGCCACTAGAGAGCAGAAAGCCGGAATCTTACCTACTAGGGCTTTGAAAATTCAAAGAAGACGCTGCCACTGCATGTTATTTGCCCTTTACTAACGTAAGGAGGCCAGTCACATTAGTTACCGGTACATTGCTGCTGATCACCATGGCCCCGGTACAGCGAAAAAAAAAAGTAAGACCTTAACTACCAGTAGTTCCTTACCAGTATTAAGAGTGTTTAGAGAGTGCTGAGTTAAAAGAAGAGGACAAAAGTATAACTATGGTACTGTAATCTTGCATTGAAAAGTAAAGGTGATATTCATACTGGTGTAAATAAATAATCTGATTACATTTACCATATTTTTTCATTGTTTGCTAAGCAAGATTTTTGTGAGAAAGGAATTAAACACCTGTCCCAAATAGACGCCTGGTCCCAAATTAACGCCAGGTCTGCTCAGTGATTGAAACAAATAAACGCCCTGGCTATTATTTGGTATTTTACGGTATGTATGCTTCTATACACATACATTCATCCAGAGATAGATCCATCCAGACAAAGACAAAGGGACTAAAATCACATTTGTCTCTGCTGAATATAGACTTAATCAATCAATCTTTATTTACATAGCACCAAATTGGTTGAATATAAACTGATTAAAGGTAAGCCCTTGGCATCTCATTTTCAAGAGGTCCTCATGTCTATATGGTTGTTAAGATAGTTACTATGGGTGCATAATCAATACAACCATGGATTGAGAGATCAATCTAATATCAGAATTAATACCTATGATGAAAATAATCTGGAGAGGAATGATGTTGATTAATATAGCAGCATCTGGCTGAAATGCCATAAAAATAGGTTTAACTGGTCTAAAAGTATGAATTTATGTTAGATGATGTCATCTCTGCTGATGGTCGATTTTTCCACTGTAACAGCCCTACCAACAACCATGCTACATTCAGAGTTGCTTAAATCACCACTTGCCCCTATCATTTAAAAATGAAATTAAAACACGCTTCATGCAGATTTCTTTTTTTTTTTTTTAAGTAATATATCGCATTGAAAAAAACATAGCTGCAGGTCGCTTGCTTGATTAGTGCTTTATTAAGTCGCAAAATCTGGCAACAGTCCGGAGTGGTCTGTGACATTTTCAGCATGGAAGTACATGAAGTAAAAGGCAAGAACACATATGTGAAGTGAACATTATGTCCCAAAGCCAAGTGTTTGTCCATTGTGAGTAACTTTTATTAGCTAGAGGCCAAAAACACAGATAACACCATTGATAATGTCAGTGCTGCTGGTAACAGGCCAGGTCACAACAAGAAAGGACACAGAGCCAAACCGTTCAAGCAGCAAAAGCTTTTACAAAAAAGTAAGGCATCAAGTACTTTCCCTGGTAACTAATTAAATTTATGAAGGAGTAATTCCGTTGGTAAGTCAATTACTTTTTTGGGAAAGTCACTAGTCCCTATAACTACTTACTTTTTTGAAGTAATTTGCCCAACACTGCGCTTTCTATGTATCACTAGCTTGAGATACAGCGCCTTGGGTTCTTTAATTTAAACCTGATGGTTAATTTGGTTCTTGTATTGCTCCTTTAAGTTTATATGTCCTGTGTTTCAGCCTACCTGAACTCACCTTTTTATTTACCTCAAATGAAATTAAGGTGTAACAATGTATTTTTAACCTTAACGCAATGCAAACCTCTGTTCTTATCTGTTCTTATTCATTAACTGCAAACCTCTGTTCTTATTCATTACCTCAATCCGGAGAAAACACATTTTTTTAAGATTATTTATTGACAAAGTCAACCTATTTAGAGCTGTTAAAATATCATAAAAGAAATTAAAGAAATTTAAATATGACACTCCTTTAGTGTATTAATTAACCCTGATCCCCAGGAAAGAAATGGTGGATCCTCCCTTTACAGTCTGAAATTTAATGACACTGAATAGACAGGCACTATGCCCTTTAAGCCCTTAAAGCCCGTTGTATCGTATTTGATACATACTTTTATGATCCCTCTATCTAATCAATATGATCAACAAATTGCTAAAAAAAAATCTGGGTACAATCAGATAAATGATAAAAAATGCCCTCGAGTAGGTTATCAGTTGCCAAAAACACCTAATGTATCAAATGAGACACAAAAATTACATAAGTTAAATTTTATGGAAATTTTGTTTTTTTGGGGAGGATTTCAGTAGAAAGTGAAATAAACATTTCAGCTCCAAAAAGTTTAGAATTTTCAGGCTATAATTTGTGTTTTCAAGCTTTAAAGTGCTAAACCTTCCTGAGGGCAAAGATTATGGCCCTGTACCCCTGTTGCTGTCCATATGAGTCCTTATAAAAGCGACAAAAAATGCCTTGAACAATAAAATCTGATCATGTATATAACACCTGTTATCACCACAGATAACTCAACATTTCAAATGTCCACATCTTACACTCTATGTGGTCCCACAGAAAAAAATAACACAAAAGTTGGCAATAAATGTAAACAAACCCCTCACTGTAGGCCTGAATGAATGCTGTGTTCCAGGCAACCCGTAACTCGGAAATTTCCCAGTTGAAATCTTCGAGTTCTGACCTGAAAGCGTTCCAGGCAAATTAAACTAAATTAATCATAAATTAAACTACTTAACAAACTAAATTAAATCAAAACTTCAGTTTGAGCACAAGGAATTCTGGTATGTAAACAAAACAACATGGCAGACATTATAAGATTTATGCTTAATCATTTCAATCACCAAAGAAGCCTGCAACTTGATCATTTGAGTGAAACGGAGGAGGGGAAACGGTGCTGAAGGTAACAGAAGCTTATACTTTAAATTTTGCGGTATGTGTCGTTACTTAGAGGCTGCCATATTGTTTAGACAGTGATGTGACGTCACAAGTCGTAACTCGGGAGTACATCGATCTGGTACGAGTTCACGGGTGGGAAGTTACGAGTTCGACTGCCGTTTCAGTGCACTTTCACGAGTTACAGGTGGGAAAAACACGAGTTACGGGTTGCCTGGAACGCAGCAGAAGTCTGGGTGCGATGCAATGAAGAAACGTCGGCGTCACTGAGAATAATGACGCACTCACTCACCAGTGGGCGATTCAACGTCTCCTCACTGTGATGAAGATGATGAAGAAAGAAGAAACAGAGTCCGGGACTCGGCGGTGGCGTCGCTGTCCACACCTCCGCTCAACTCGGCGGCGTTGAAAGAAAGTCCAAGGGCGATAGAAGAGGGACACAGCGGGTATCCCTCTCGTACGTTGGGCAGTTAGGCTAGCTCTTTCCCGCGGTGCATTGTGGGAGTTCCGTAAAGGCGCAACAGTGCGTACATACAACAGAACGAGTAAGCATGCTAACAGCTAGTAGCCTCCCGAGCTACAGTTAGCTTTCATAATGCAGTATATAAACAAGGCCTTCATCCATTTCATACCTTCTTCCCAAAAGGGCTAGGCTTACTTTTACTGAACTTTAACTTCATTATGCAGCTAGTGGTGAATATCCACGATATAGAAACGGGAAAAAATCAACACACGTTGCGGTGTAGAGAGGGCAGACCGCGTAGTCTCTCCATCACTCCCCTCACTCCTCTTTTCCCCTCCTAGGCCAATCATAATTAAAGAAAACAGAGGTCTCTATACTGACCAATTAGAGGCAGGTAACAAAACAACACCTAAAACCAACATTATAGTTTTTGTTTTCATCAAACTTTATTGAAAATGGAACATATATGTACATAAAGAACAGATGTGCTTATTCAGAGGTAAAAAAAAAAAAAAAAAGAAAGAAAGAAAGAGTTGTGGGTTAAAAAAAAAAAGGATAATCGGAACAAATACTAAAATCAGAAATTACAATAAAATAGAGAACAGGTATATACATCATTCCTCTTTAAACCATTTATAACATAATGGTTTAAAACAAAATTGATAGTGTGTCATACCTAATGTTGAGCGATGTGTGTTTCAGACAAACTATAGACTGTATTTGTATTTTCAAAGTGACATAGACTCTAAGATTTACTTCATATTAACTCTGGGATTTAAACTGAGGTTACAATTATTAGAAAATCTCAGTATTGGTGTCTCGGATATCTATTTTTTTTGTTGCACTGGGGTTCCAAGTGCTTTACTTCATTTGAGTGAGAGAATCAGTTTATTTTTCTGGTATACAGACAACCATTGTACTTCTGTACACAAAAATAATATAAGCTTAGATGTATCAATTATCGCCATTCAGCTTAAAATATTTTAATTTGATTTTTGGGTTAATAGGTCCCAGCCCTACTCAATTCGATCTGTTAGTGTGTCTTCTTTATGCAGTGGTGTGTACTGAAGACATAAATCAAGTCAATGAAGAATTTGTAACTTTGATGCACTGTCAGTCTGCTAAAAGCTTCAATGTGATGTCTCTATACTTAATTCATCACATTTGTCAAACAAGAGAACATCACCCTAACAGCTGCTCATAGATGAGTCTGTTTTCTCGATCAGATTGAGAGATGCACATGTTTGTATTAGAGAAGACCTTTATCTCAGCACCTGAAAACACATCCTGACATTATGTAATAGTGTTTATGTAAAGCCAGGAGTGTGTTGTGACATATATAATAAACCCCAGGGCTTCATCCAGGAAGAATCCATGAGAGACCCTTCATGAGAAGTAAGCACCGTGGGTTGTGACCTTTTTCCAGCATGTTAAAGAAGTGGCCACTAGAAGTGCTGATCTGATGAATGTCAAGGCATCTCTGACTCACCGCAGCCTGTTTTTGACTGCTGGGGTCTCAGAGGAGCAGGGGCCAAGATATTAATCTGCCCCAAGTATGGCAATTGTTAGCCTTTGCTTTTATGTGGTGAGAAGGTTTCTGTCGAGAGGGCCGTGTAGTTTTAGCAAACTTAAATAGAAGCTCATTCATAGCAGCCCCAGGGATACAAAAAAATTAGAAATGTAGTAGAATTGGAAAGAATCCCTGATATTAAACAGTAGATGGGATTGTGGAGTGTGAGGAGTAATCATGCCAGGCAACAGGCCACAGGAATGCAAATCAACCCTCAAGCCAAGAGTTAAGTTAGCAGGTGGCCTCTTCTATTCACTGAATGTCAACACTTCTTTTAGAGGGAGCCCACATAACATCTGGGCAGGCCAGCCACTGCTTTTAATTAAGTGAAATACAGTCACTCAATGTTCAGCCATGTCAGGGGGAAAAAATGTTATAAAAGTGGGGGTGTGAGGGTAAAAAAGTGCAACAGTACATATCCTGTGTTTAGTGAAGGTCAACACAGTTGTGTAAATAAATATTAATCCTTAACCTAATCCCTGGATTTCCCAAACCTTTGAAAATACCTGGTAAACCAAAGCACTTCTCTAGAAATGGTGCGGTTTCTTGCCTTTTCCTGGAAACTGGACTTATCCAGAGTGAAGGAAATGCAGTGACACTTGCTCAGTTTAGTTTGTGGGTTACACTTTGTACCCAGTGTTGAAAAACAACTCTTAGAACATGGTAACAAAGGAAAAAGTGGCTGTACAGAAAGTAAACAAGAGATGGGACATAGACTCACTGGCCACTTTATGAGTAACACTTGTTCAACTGCTAAAAGTTTAAATAGCTATTCAGCCAATCACATTGTAGCAACTTAATACATTTAGGTATGTAGACTTAGCAAAGACAGACTGCTGAAGATTGAACTAAGCATCAGATTGGGGAAGAAAGGTGATTTAAAGGGATATCTCAAGTCTTGTTGAAATTAGGTTGTATCAGGTATGCTGTTATTGGCTGGTACAGATAATTTGCATATTTGTGGGAGTTTTGTATAAAAAAGGGCCATGAAAAAATGTTGGGTGACTTGATTTTTCCTCCAGGAAGTCTCTGTGTTTGGCATTATTTTACGATGCAGCAAATGGCTATGTGTTGTTCCACCTGAGTGCATTGATTCAACCCATTGAATCTTGTTCTCATTCTTTAAAGTAACCCCATTTATCCACAGTAAAAGGAACATAATCGTCACTTGAATCGAAATCAGTCGTAATTGGCTCAGTATCAGTTTCCTCTGCTGTTGTTGTGTCTTCCTGAGTCCATTGAGTGAAAAAGCAGATCGCCTGAATCAATGTGCACATTGGGAGAACACATCGCCATTTGCTGCTTCATAAGATAGTGCCAAACACAGAGACTCCCTGGAGGTAAAACGTAGCGATCTGAAACTTTTCACCTGACCTTACATTCAATCCAGCATTTTTTTTTTTTTTTTGGCTCATTTAACTGTACCAGGCAACAGCAGTCTACCTTTTGGGTAGCCTCAGCTCGTTCTTAAAGGTACAGTGCTGCTTTGAGTCACTTCACTGACTAATGTCAAGTACATGATACAACCCAATTTCAAAAATACTGAAAAATCCCCTTAAGTGACTTTGAATGTGGTTCATGACGTGGTTGTTGGTGCCAAGCAAGCTGGCCTGAGTATTTTAGATACAGCTGAGCTACTAAGATTTTAACGCTTAACTATCTATAAGGTTTATGAAGAATAGAAAACATCCAAAGTGGCAGTTCTCTGGGCCAAAGTGCACTGATGATGCTATCGATTAGACGATCGCCAGAGTTATACAAGATCAGAAAAAGGTAAAAGTAAGCTTAACTGAGGCAATCAAACAAACTCCTCTTTTACGCTCAAATGTTCAGACAAATTATCAAGTGGTTACTTAGCATATTTACTCTGAACAATAGTATTCTACCTTAGGTGATGAATGTATTTAGTCTTTGAATTAGTTCCTTCAAAGACTAAATACATTCACAGTTTGTGTTTTTTAGTACAAAATAACCTTCATCTTTACTTAATGTTTTTTTTTACCATCTTATTCAAAATATCTTAATACCCTGATTTATTTTTCAGTCCTAAACCATAAATACATAGACATATTAATCCTACTATAAAAATGATATACCTTGCTGTGCAGGCAGCCTCCTGAAATCACTCTTTTGGGCTCTTTGTGAAGGTCACAGCACTACATAACTGCAAGCACACTCCTCCCCACAAGCATGTCAACAGGCTCCGTGGGTGGACCCCAAGTTTATATCATCCTTGTCAAACATTTATAAATCTAAGCAGTAGTGCTGCAACAGTTTGTAAAACATCCGCAGAGCTCCAAACAGAAATAGAAGAGGACCACTTGATTTAGAAAAAAAGGGTCTTGAGGACTTGCAGCTGCATGATGGGAAAAGGCTACATAATTCAAAACATATTTCATCCTTTATTGTGATTTCAGGGGGCAAGAAGGCTGTGAGGTCAAGTAAAAGTGAAGCAAAAGAGAAGAGTTTTCAAGTGGTACATTTATTAAAATACACAACATTCTACAATATGATAAACATTCCCCAAAAGAGCCAAAATAGCAACAAGAAAGGGTTTTGCAGCGATGGCAGAGTCCACAGAGAAGTGAGAAAACAGTGTTTAGAGTTTCATTCCAGACTGACATAATCCCCATCTGAGGACACACACTCTTCAGGAGAAAAAAAAAAGGCTGGCTTGGAAAAGGTGAAACAGTAACAGTGCTGAAAAGATGGTGACAGCTTGAAAATAGCTTTGGGCAGCTTGGTTTAGATTAGAGAGTACTTGCCATATTTTTCCACAGATCAAGTTTGATTTCCAGCAGCCTGTTAAAGCTGTGAACTTAATGATATTAACAATATCTTTGGTGATATATAATGTAGCAGTCATGTTAAATTATTGGTCTATCAAGCAAAATTACAGCTTGGGTTGAAGAAAAACACTCAATGATGAAGTCTGCACGGTAAAGTGAGTATTTATCACATGAATGTATGTAAGAGTGGAAAAATGACCATAAGGGGAAGCGATCTTATATGTTGTGACTCCAGTGAATAATTAACTCATATAATCTATCATATAGACCTAATGAAGAGAACATGGAAGATTTTTAGGGTCTGGCATGGAAAAGAACAAATGAGCCAAGGTAAGTTATTCACCCTATGGACTGAGAGAAGAAAAGTCAAAATGTTAAGAATAATGTTTGAAAGCATATCAAGAAAAAACTCTTAACACTAAAAATGTATTTTCACTGCTCGCTCAACAATTGCGTATTATGTACTTTGTTCCAGTTTTTGTTTTTCAATTGATTTTATTCATAGATATGTCATTTTTATGATCATTTCCAGTGTTGCCTTGTTTAAAAATATTGCGAGGGACAAAGTTTGTTTTACTTTATGACCTGCCATGTCAGAATGACAGTTCAACAAATGCAGGATATGGTACGCAAGTCCATAGAAAGGGTTTGAGGAGGGCAGAACCTTTAAAAACATATCAGGAAGATGACTGGATAATGATTCCGTCAATTATTTTATAACGGGCCAGTCAGGTAGTGTAGTAGGCAGGCAATGCAACTGAAACTTTAAGTACATAATGTGAGCCAGTTCAGAAATCAACTCTTAACAAAACCTGGAGGAAAGTGGAGTTGTATTATTCCTCTGAGCAAAGGCACAGACAGTGGTTCTGCTGCAGCTGGGGTCATAGTGTAAACTTAAGACACAGTTTTGACTGCCTCTGTCTCATGTTTGCCATGAAAACTTATTTAACTTCTTTTTTATTCTTTGTGCTGACTGCCTCTGATGAGAATGCGACCTCTTCCATCTCCAAGACATCCAGAACAAAGTGGAAGAAATTGCTGAGGGAAATGTTAAGCAATTCCTAGAGCTATTTGTTATCAATTTTCAACAGGAGTTGGTTTTCCATACCTATTAGGTATGGAAAACCAACTCCTGATCGAGCTCAATCAGTTCAGCTTAAAATTTTGATAAATGGATCTGCCTGATTAAAGACATTGAATCTGGAGAATTCAGCTGTACTGAAATGTTTTGTTTTTGGGCTTGTTTATAAAATTTACTTGCTTCTTCAGGCTTTCTTGTATGAACCCGTTTCTCTCTCAGCCAGTAAAGAGAAACACAAAATCTTGTTCACCGAGCTGATGCCTTAGCGGCTATTAGAAAAGAAAAGGGTTACAGTAAATATCTTTTTTCAAATTTCCTTATCTTTTTGCAATTTGTTTGAAGAGGTTTGACAAGTTTAATCATTCTGCATAATCCCAGTAGATTTTCTGTCTCAATAAAATGGCCATATTTGCCTCAAGTTCATATACATGGATTCAATGACTATCAGAGTATGTTAATTGTTGCTGAAGTTCATAAATCTGCCAGTTTTCACATAGTAAGCTAACCTTGCATGGCTGCTGAATTCACTGCATAATAAGTCTGTCATCAGGTTTATCTAGCAAAGCTTCAACAGTCAGAAAATGGCCAGGCTTTTCAGGGTCCTTTGATGACAAAGAGATGGTAGCGATGAGAGCAGCTTAGTTTACTGAAAGTCAGACATGACAGCAAATCTCTGGCTGGTTTCTTATACATGTGACTGACACATTTGTTCAGTCACCTTGAGTTGGCTTTGCTGATCATTTTCTGTGACATGTTGCCTGGATGGACTTGAAATGTATCTTATGGATGTGTGAAATGGTCCATCTGTTGTGTCAGGTCAGCTAAAGCAGAAAGCCTGAAAGACTCACCTGCTTTGTGATGCCTAAGACTCTAGCTGGCACATGAATCTTTGTTGAGCCAGAAAGCCTGAACATGATGACCTATGTTGTGGTAAACCCTACAGGTTGCTTGCTTCTCAGCCAAGATCTGGCAACACTAGTTAATATTTTGGTTTTACATCTCAGGTCTTTCCTCAGATTGGTTTGGCTCCTTCTTTATTTTTCAACCTTCTTTACATTTTACTTCAACATTATTTTTAACATTTTGTTTTTTTCTAAACATTTTGACTCTTTTTCTCACCTTTTGAAACAATTCTCAAAGTGTCTAAGAACATCTTCCTCAAGTCATTATTTCTTTTTAATGCCTGGCCATAATCCTCTTCTGTAGGAGAGCATATATGCCAATGGACACAGAAAATAAATGGTTAGTAATGTAAATCAATCATTTTTTTATTCCTAATCATTAAAATAAAACATTATTCAGTGCTATTTAAAATGAAGAAATAAATTAGGTAGTAAAACTTTATATACATAATACTGTACATTACACCTGCAGAATGTTTTTCCAGAGATTTCCCACACCAGATAGCATAAATTAAAGTTAGTCAGGCCACTAATGACAACCACAAGACCGCACCACCATATTTCTGTATTTCTTGAGGATGACGTTGGAGCTGTCGTCAAAGTAAAGCACTGATATTGCGTTGAGTTTGGTCGGGGCACAGCACGGCTTTGGCACATTGTCAGGAAACATTAAATGGACCTATAAATGAGAGCAAGTGGATTTAAAGGAGGCGTAACAACACTGAGCTTCAAGTGAAATGTAACTGCTAAGAACATTACAGAGACTTATAACATGATTTTATTGCAGCACACATGTGCAACACACTTAATAACACTCACCAGGGTCTGCACAATTGCATGATTTGTTGCATTCATGTGTGCGTTGAGTGGAAAAGAGCATTCGCCGTCGCAGTAAAAAGCAGCATAGCCCTCAGGTGCAATGATCCAATCCTTAGGAAATAAAAATAGCTTTCTTTATTTATGACACATGGTGAGTTCTCTGATTGTCTTGTTAGGAGCTTAATAAAAATGTGTTATTCTTTTGTATCCCATCCCATGTGTGTGTTATAGAAAGGTTCTGCCTTACCTGCCAGCCCAAATCTCTGAAACTGACGTAGAGTTCATGCTTCTTGCAGGCTTGTTTCTGTTCACTCACATTGTAATCTGAAAAAAAAGAATATCAATAATTTAGCACCACAGAAGGTGATGTTTTTTCTATACAACTTTTAAGCTACTTTGGCATAAACGCTTAAGTTATTGAAAAAATGTTCCACAAAAACAAATACAGAACCATTCTAAAGAGCTCATATTATGGTCTTTTGAGTTTTATATACTCTTTAGTGTGTTTTAAGTGTTTTCTCTGTGTGATAAGGTACTTCTGTGCTCTAGACAAAAGTCTGCAGTATCAAGACTTCTCTCTCTCTCCATTTTTACAGAGAGAGTAGCTGCCTGAAACGACTTGTTCCCCTTAACAACCTAGTAGTGCTGTACTGGCCAATCAGAGCTGACTTGTAAACCAGTCAGAGCAGACTTGGCCCATGTTGGAAAGGGAGCCTTAAAGGGGCAGGAGCTCTAACAGTGCATGGCAGGACATCTCACCAGTATTCTAGTGCTCTATAATGCTGAAAAGACATGTTAAACACACTTCAGGGTATATTTGACTCAAAAAACCATGATGTGGGCTCTTTAAAATGCTAACATCTAAAATATCTGTAATGCTTCACAAAGACATAAAAATTACTGTGTACTGGAAATGGTGGGAATAAATTGTTAGCAAAAGACAAGGGGCTATGAATCTCAAACCGGGTTGTTCCAGCAAAGGAACACCTTTGTTACATAAAATGCAACAAACCAGCAAATTTTGTATGTAATGTTGAGGCATTCATCATAGCATCAAAACTAAAAAATAATCCAAGCATTGCATCCATATTCTGATCAGAACTTACAGCAAACTTTGAGCAACAGCTGGTCTTCAGAATTAATAACGTTTATCCAAATTTAGCACATCTGAAGAGAAGCTCGGAGACATCTCAGGCAGGAAGATCATTCTAGAGTAGGGCTGTCACCTTAAAATAGCTATTCGTAAATCCAAAATGTGCATGGCTGTAAAAACTGGCACTCAAGTTGTAAATATACATTCTAATATTCAGGAACAATTATACAGCATACAGAGAATATACAGTTCTGCAGCACATTAAGGCACCTGGATCAGTGATCCACCCCATCCAACAGAGGGCGGTCCCACTTCATTGCCTTCTTAACCTGAACAACAGTAAGTACACCTTGAGGAAATGGAAACCAGGCAACGTCACTCCATGGAAGCACATTGGGCTCCACACCGCTGATGGCAAAATAATAAAGACCAGGCTGTGTGTCGATTATGTGCAGTGCCAGAGGCTCGCATAAAGCACTTCTCAAAAAACTGTTAGAGTTTAACTTCTGGGTAAAAAGTGACACCCCTATGGAAGAGTTTGGACGTTTTATTTTTACTCATTAATTGGTATTTTGTGAAATGTAGAGAAGAGCAACATGGGAAATATTCACATTAATGACATGAATTTCAGAACTAAATTCACAAGCTCCCCAGTCACAGTACTGATACATAAATCTTTATCTTCCAACCCTGAATCCATAATTAAACAATAGAGCAAATTAAAATCCTTGACTAACAAAAAGCAGAATCTTAAATACACAGATTAATGGTTTGCATATTATTCAGTTTACCATTAAAATTTTTATGAACATAAATTATCCTCTGAGGTTTTAACATAAAAGGAGTGAATAATGTCAGGAAATCAAAAGTCTTACCATTTTATTGGATTTTAGGCTCCCTTGAATCAAAGTTTTCTTCTGACAATTTAGAGTTTGAACAACAAGCTGTAATCATTGAGACTTGCTGAAGATACTAGCAGTTGACTCAATGAAAATATTCTGTGCAGTATATAAAATAATTATTCATTTCGCTGCAATAAGGTCATGAATGGTGGAGACACATTGCTGCAGGAGATGAAATTATTAATCTGACAGATGGAGTCAGACTGACAGCAGGGCCGAAGGTTGTTTTCATAAATGTGTCTGAGGAAATGATCAGATGTTTGAAGAATAAATATTATACCTCCGCTTTTTGGTGCCCTCGATGATTCTTGCTGATTTGTTGATTTATTGCGATTGTGGTTCTTTTTCTTTCCGCCTGCAGCTCTGACAGAGCGGAGCAGCACCCCGCTGGCCTTGAAGAAAGCCACCAGGAACGGCTGTTTGGACTGCGGCCCATTCCTCCCGATGATTCCTGCAGATTTTATGTTGATACTTCTTCCTTTAAAAGAACAGAAGGTAAATAAAACTACCAAAATAAAACTCAAGGAAAAACAGATAATATTATTTTAGGTTTGTTTTCAAGGAAATTCGGAAGTTGTTCAGCCTTAGTAAAAAAACAGGTAAGCTGTTAATCTTATTTGTAAGTGGATTATCATTTCACAAGAGCTAAACAATGACAACCATCTTCAAATACTGAAATACATTTTTTCCTAAAGTCAATGAGAGTATCAGTTTTTATCGAACGCAGACATTTGAGAAAGGCGAACTTCCTTTGCTCTTTTTAGGTTCCAAGACTGTAATACATCCAAAGAATATCAAATAAAATAGGAATTTGTTGAAAGAAAAACTAAAATTCACTTGCCATCTGCAGTCTCCACACAGAGCTGGAGGCCCAAATTCTGCTGCGGGTTCATCACCCAGTGGTTACTGGTCGCTGTGATGTCAAACACAAGCCAGCCCCCGTCGGATGCATGGACTTTTTTGGAGTCTAGCAAGAACGTCTCTGCATCCCTGAAGGTAGGAAAATACAATAAAACAAACATCTGTAGCATATAAGATTCCAATAAAAATGACTCGCACTCTAAGAGCTAGTGCATATGTGTTTGCCAGAAATGCTGTCTCTTTTGTTGCTTTGAAATATTTTTAACTAGTAGGAACTCAACTCAACTGTATTTATATATACTTTAAATTAGGGATGCACAGATGCATTGGTTTAACATTGGTAACAGCCCTACTAACAAACATTGGCTATTAGCAAATAATTATGGGATGAACAGATATTAGTTTCAGATGTTTATTTGTGGAGTTATATCACTTGAGCACAACTTATTGCTGATTCAGAAAAGAAGTTTCTCATTTTGCACAAGAGATGCCTGTTGAACAAATGCTGATCTGTTTTCATGATCACGGCCTTGTGGGAGAATTACACCAGTAAAAGTCATTATGTCAGGATACATTCAAAAATAAACCATCAAAAAACAAGAATAAGGACTCAAAAGCAGATTAACACAAAAATCTTTTATAACAAAAAGCTCAGAAAACCCCCAAACTAATCTTCTACAAAAAGTAGCCCAAAGTACAACACAAAATTTCTAACAAAGTTACATATGAAAAAACTGTCGAAACAAAGAAAGAAAACACTAGGAACTAAACTCAAAGTGCAAATCAAAGTCACTACAAAAGGTTCAACTGTAACAGACAAACTACTAGCACGGGGAAACACTGAAAAAGCTGGAAAAACTGGAGACTTGCGTGTGGTGTGACACAAGGAAGACGAATGACCCGACAAAGACAAGAGGGGACACAGAGAATAAATAAACTGGGGAATCATTAAGCACAGGTGAGTAAATCACACAGGTGGAGGGAATCACAATCAGAAGCACACAGAAGGAGGGGCAGGAAACATCACCTGGGACAGAGGGATTTCAAAATAAAACAGGAAACATAAGAGACAAGGGGAACAAGAGGTCACAAAGACAAAGAACACAATGAAAAAACATACTAAATAAAACAGAACTAACCATACCATAACACATTGGGAAATCATCTGCATCAGTATCAGCAATTCGTTGTTTTAAAAAGGTAATATTTTGCCTTGACTCTGGTTCATATATTCAATTTCAATGGGGTATGTACACAATCACAATCCAAAAAAACTTCTAATTTTCAGACACAGGATTCCCCTAATAGTGCTGCAATCTCTCTTTGTGTAGACAGCTCTTGCCCCTTTAAGGCTCCTTCTCCCACATGGGCCCAGTCTGTTCTGACTGGTTTATAGGTCAGCTCTGTGGTCTACAGTGCAACTATGTGCCATATTGTCAAAAACTCTGCATTTATTCTCACGTCTGCGCTCTGCAGTGCCACTGCCAGTCAATGGTCTTAAACTGACAATGGAACAATGGTAGAATGTCACACTGGTAGGTCTATTTAGGGGGGCAAGGGTGTACAAGATGTTTTGGGCAGCTACTGGCACCCTAGGAGAAGGTGAAGTCCTGATACCGCAGACTATTTGTCTTGTTCACATGTGGTCCTGTGATCGGCTTTAAGGGGTATAGATAATGGATGGAAAATTAACAGCTAAAAATGATTGTAATAAGTATTAAAGAGAAGTGGGATATATTACAAATAGTTAATTTTTAAGATTACTCTCTAAGTGTTAAAATTGATTTTTCCTATCACTGCACTACTGCTGAGATTTTCCAGGCCTGTTCAAGGCTGTACCTGGCACAGACAGAGAAAACTGTGAGCTTAAATCCTTGGGAAGAAGCTCTGGAGCTGATTGTTAAAGAGAATTCCTTTTGATTTGGCAAGACCAGTATCTGAACCTGTGTCTGTCGGTAAGACAAGACTCGAGTCAAGGACTTGAGAGCATCCAACTGTCCAGTTTGCAGAGCAGATACAGTCTGATGATTTGTGATTTGTTTTCATGTTTAATTTTTTAAATGTTTTTAACTGTCTTTTAATCCAACATTGTTATCAATATGCTCTAACTATGTAAAGCACGTTGAATTCTTTATGTTGCTTGGCAGAGACACTCGCCTGACAATTTCACAACAACAACAGCAGATTTTACAAGAAAAAAAGAAACTAAGAAACAGTGGAGCAGAGGTATTTTTTAAGATGATTTTTCAAAATCTCTGAAGTAGGTGAAACTACTTAAATGTTTTAGCCTCTGGGGTATGTTAGTTTTTAGGCTTACAGCTCCAGCTTGTGAGAGCAGTGAAGTGAACGTTAACAGTCAAGTGCTTAATCATAAACGTATCATACAAATCATAGATCCAGCTACAGCGCATTAAACTCTTGGACAATTACAACTGCAAGTGTTTTAATGCTGCATACCCCTAATTCAACACAAAAAAAGAACCATACACGAGTGCTTCTTTCCAAAAGAGTCTTAACCAGTTTGACAGTAAGAGATAAACGAGGTATCACTGACCGATCACAAGTGGATGTTGAAGCCTAAATTCTGCCGCACAAGCTTAAATCTGAGAACTACAACCAAACATTCCTCTCTTAAAAGCTCCCAGTAGGACTTCACAATAAATCTCAATTGTATTGTTTTTGCAGTAAGAGCATGGATAAAAACACCCCGCAATGATCTAAATTCATCACATTAAATAAGAAAAACATTTAGTACACATTAAAGATGTTCAGTATTATCAGCATGATATTGGTATTGGCAGATATTAGTTAAAAAGTTGATTTTCTGTATTGGCAGATATGAAAATTTCTTCTGATATTTACAGCTGGTATGTAAGCCGTACATATCGGCCATATACATCATGACATCTGCAGAAATATCAGCAGAATCTATGACTATATCATAATGCTTCACCTTGTTATCACTGAATGTCTTCATTTAAAAATCAATAAGGCATTTTGTTAAGGTCAAATCGATTTTTCCTTTTCATATCTTATACCAACACATAAGACTGCCGTAATTAGAGGAACAGGTCAGGTCTGGTATTATAAAGACTGTGTGTGTTCTTTACAAAAAAGGTATAATTATTTTATCAGCATGAAACTAAAATGAGTCTGGAAATATTGGCATATTGAATTTCAGCAAAATGTAATAATAGACTGGAATTTTAGCTGTAATATTTATTACAGTTCACATCCTTATCACATTATTGATCAAAAAAAATAAAACATTTAAGCAATATAAGTTCTTATTTTATTTTATTGATGACTACTCATGCTCATGCATGTACAAAGCCTGTGCTTTATTAGATAATGTTGCTTTTCTTATTACAGTAATTACTGCTGACAGAAAAGATCAAATGATGCCAGTACTTCTACCGTAATGCTCTGCTCAAGCCCTCAGTAATAAAAATTATTATAAAAGCAGTCAATTCATTCTGTAGCTCAAGGTTGAAGTGGAACTGCAAAAGCAAACAAGAATTACTGAAGAGGCCGGACTGTTAATGAGGTGCAGAGTTGTGTGAAAACATTTGCCAATATTTGAACCATTTGATTGTTCTGGAGTTTGAAACGTGAATATCAGCCTGTGTGTTTTTATCTCGACTCTGACATGAGGCATCAATCAGCCCTGAGTGGAGAAAGCCCAGCTTCGCAATTTGCATTGGATTTCTTTCAAGTGGAAGATCGGATCAGGCAGGGCCTGTTCAATTTTTGTGGTTACATGGTGGTCGACTGAAGGACGGAGATTTTCCATGTGGCCCAAATAATTCTGATGGTATTCATGTGTTTATTACACATGTAATAAATCTAAACCTTATGTGGAATTCATGAGGGACACACTGCTGAACTTCCTTTCTAAAATTTACAGCATTAAGCTAATATCCTGTGATAACTTAGTTTATCCTGGTGAATACTTACTGTTCCTGGAGCAATATTTGAGACAAAAATATCTGTCCAACATTTCATCTGTGTTATCTTGATGTTCTGTTCCCCAAAGGGAGTGGATACCAGGGTCAAGACAAGGGCTGTGCAACATAAACCAAAATCTCATCTTGGCTTTTATCTGAATATTGATGCACAATTTCAATTTCTGTACTAAAAAAACCTCAAATGGGTTTTAACAGTTCCAGAGATATAAATTTTAAGATGATTTGAGTGAAAATGAAAAGGTATTATTATCTCTTTACCCTGGAAAACAAAAATAGATCTAGTTGCTGACTTTACATTTTCAGTGAACATAAATGGCGGACATTCTTTTACACACCGTATAATTTCATAAAAATATTTGCAAATTTAAGCTGTCAGCATCTTCTCTACTCTTCAGTACCATGGGTTTTGACAGCATTGCATCTTTATTATCAAATGTTGAGTGGTGGTAACAGTAATAACAGAAACTTAAAGGGACAGTTCTGGTTTTTGAAGTAACCACCAGTAAATATGACTGTTGCTTATGCACTCAGCACGCTATGTCCCTTAGGGAAGATAGCTGGGAACCAAAGCTAGGCAATACATATAGGTCAATGGTGCCACCACAAGCCTCATAACTACCCCACATTTAGGATTAAAACTACACAAAAAAAAACAACTTGGCTTAACTGGACACTACAGTGAGATTTTTTTACAGCGTTAACTTTTCTCTGACAAAGCCCATGTGTTTGGAACTATTTATGTGATATAAGGTAATGGCTAAGTAGCCTTAAGCCAGCAACTCACTGGAGCACAAACTGATAAAAAAAATCTATCTACCTGGATATTGTGAAGATGGGTCCTGTATTTATCTCAGATGTAAAAACAGCAAAAAGAACTGGTCGAAAATCTGATTTTGCATGACATGGGCCTTTGCCAACTTGGCTTGTCGTTTTGAATATGGACATCAGAACTCACCACTTGGCAGTGTTTGCAGGGTTCATTTTACTAATCAGGACTACAACACACGGCAGCAGTTTGAAAGGCTTACCATAAGTGAAGAGCTCTGTTCAAAGGTCCAGGAGAAGCAGAATCACTATGTCCAACCTCTGACAGCAATGGGTCTTAGAGCTCGTGTGCATGGGCTCACCACTCGGTACCTTGTGCTCTGTCCTGCTCCTCAGTTTCCACAACAGTTTTTCATATTCCTCTTTCTACCTGTGACTCCATCTGCCAAAGTTCTTCCTCTTAACTTCAGTTCATTAAGACATCCTTTACAACAAAATGTTGTCACTCGAGGTAAATCATTCAATTTAAGTGTATTTTCAGTGAAGTTAGTGTTTGTTGACTCTACTGATGACATGACCAGCTGGTGGCAGAGGGATGCATAACCCCTACCTTGCAAAACACAAAAGATCTAAACACAGTTTTTTCTGGGAAAAGTAAAGCGCTGGGAAAAAATCTTGCTGTAGCATCCAGTTAAGCTTGTTTTTTTTTTAAGTTTTGACCTATAAGTGGGTTAATTACAAGGCTTTAGCTGGAAACTTTGACTGCAATATATTACCCAGCGTCCACACCTGGCTATCTCTCCTCAGTGACCAAGCTAGCCAGGTGCTGTACATATGTATGTACTAGTGCCAAGGGCCTCGAGCAACCCCACTTCAAAACAAACAAATTATTCTTTCATTGATCGTTGGTCATAGAGGGAGAGCACTGTTTAAATTGCACAAACATCTTGGCAGTTTTTAAGAAAGAGGTTGGGCTTCTTTCACTCTCTTCCCATATGTTTTTAATGCCTCTGTGCCATTTAAAAGGTGTGCAGGAGTTTGCTACCATTTTTTCTTATAATTTTAAAAAAGAAACCTTCCTACTATTGGGTGTTTAGGACTTGTTTTTTTTAAGTATCAAATAGTTATCAAAATCATTTGATTCTGATCAATACTTTACATTGGTAATTGCTCCTAACATAAACTAAATTTTAAAAGAAAAATCCCTATTTGGATGACACATTTCAATATATATATATATTTTTACTTTCACTGGTTTCTACAGTAAAAAAAATCTTTGTACTGTCCGTTAGACCTGGCACCCATTGTTTGATCAATGTCAACATAAACAGCTCTGTAACATTTTTCTTTAATCCCTGTATAAACTTAAATTTATACATCACTGCAACTTAACACACTTCCCTGCTCCAGTTAGGATTAGAGACTGTTTTCTGCCTGAGAATGTGATCATATGTCACTATTCTTCATCATAAAATCATGCTCAGTAGCAAAGGTCGGCACCAGGGCAGGATACAGACTCTAGTTTCGTGAGGCGACAGGACAGATTAATGTGTAGTTGTCTGACTTTAAAGGCACCCTGCAGTTTTTGACCCCAAGTACTGAAGCAATATGAAGCCCCATGTTTGTGAGAGCGTCTTGTTTTTGTAGTATCACGTTTCACTCATGAGCAAGAAGATAGATAATAGTGATGTCACTGTTTTTAGATTGCAAACATTCCTGTCTCGGGTTGAAACAACAAAACGAAAAAGGGGGGAAAGTCAATAACCTTGTTGCAGAGATGTGAAAAAAAATCAAAATTTAAAAGCTTTGTGCACAGTGTTTTATTTAAAGGATTTTTTGTCTATTTCCAACCATTTAATTTGCTGTCTGTCTGATCACTTGTGTGCTCTTTTGACCTATCAGTCAACCATTGAGATACCCCAATTAATTCTGAAACAGGCGTTAAGGGACAGTTTTTAATCGTGGTGAATGTTCTGGTATCTGTGGCTGACAGAGGCAGTGTCTGCTGTCTAGTATAACTATGGGGGCCAACAGAGCTGTCAGCCAATAAGTACTAAACACTAACCATGCAATGTAGCTGGATTCTCCTGATCATTGGCTGTAATCAGGTAGATCCATCCTGCAAAGCTTGAAGTTGGAGCACCTGAATTTGGTCTGCAAAGGCACTGCCCAGTCCAGGGAGAGAGGCAGCAAGAAGCAACTACAAGCCTGTCAACAATGGCTGCTCATAGGAGATTAGCATGGATGCTGCCAGCTTAAATGGCACTTTTATTAGAACTGGACAAAATGTATTCATTAAAAGTCCCAAGCCCATCATGTCTTGTGTGTCTGTTAAACAAGGATTTGATTAAAGTTGAATAAAAATAATATTTTTTTTGTATCTGTAAGTGTAAGATGCAGTTCTTTTTCCCTCCCCTTTGAAAACACTTGGATCAGAGGGGGTAGGGTGGTTAAGGAGGCTGATGGGAGGAGATTGGATTTTCAAAACAGTCATGGCATCTGCCTGAGCCAAGCAGAAAACACAAATGTAGATGGAGGCTGTATAGCTAGTAATAATTCCCAGGAAGAAAAATTTGTAGGGATGCATGATATTGGACTTTTGCCGATATCTGATATGCCGATATGCCGATATTTTCTTGATTCATTATCACAGATACTGATACCCATATTCAGGTCAAGAGCACAGCTCTGTACTGAACAAAAATGGACTTGTTTCTTTCAGTGTTACAGTATATTATCACATGAGTAGATGTAAAACAAGAAAAACAGCTTTTAACTCTTGCAAAATTGAAACCCTCGATATTTAAACATACCCATGCAGTCATGAGAATGTGTATCAATATTGAACATCTGTATAATTTAAATAAATAATATTCCAGCCTATATATGGCCGATATGTGTGGCCGATAAATCGGCTGTAAATATCTGCAAAAATTCCAGTATCGGCTGATACTGATATCTGATACCAATAATAATGTGCATCCCTAAAAAATTGCAGCATTTTAAGGGGCATTTTCTTTTAAGAGGTATAGCGTATTTCTCCTTCAACTGAGATTTTAGAAAGAGGTGTCATGTTCTGCTGCTCCCCAAACCCCTTCTACCAACATTAAAAGCAAAAAAAAAACTGATTTTGCGGGACATGGGACCTTGAAATAAGGATCAAAGAACAACCCTGAAAACATTTCTGGATGGAAGATGTATTTTCACTCCCCTCCCAACAGGTTTTGTCCAGAGTTAGATTTATGAACTGGCCTGCAGTCTTTGGCTGCAGTGTTTGCCAACGACATCATCTGATCAGTCTGTAATGAATGTGATAGTTGGAATAATCATCTAGTTACCTCCCAGGTATGTTTTTAAGAAGCTTTGCTTCCCAAAACACTTTCTATGGGCTATCCTGTTCCCAAGCCTTGTAAAATATATCATGTAGATTTATTGAACTGTCCACCGGGTGTGTCAGCTTAACACATCAGTAAACAAGTTAATCTGTAATGCTGATACCTTTAACTGTTGACCTGATAAAAAACTATCATGTCGTCTACTATCATTGCTTTTAAAGCTGCCATTATATGATCCCCAAACTTTGTAGTGAGTCCCCTTTGTTAAAAAAGTAATCAAATGCTGAAAACTTTGTTGAAACTGACAGAATAAAAGTATGCAGGCTAATTAAATGAGTTTTCCATATGTTGATGTAATGTTCAAGTTCTGGTCGGTTAGGCAAAGGTAACCAAAGGACACTATGAAGGTTTTAAATGCTGCTTTAGTTAACGGAAATTAAGGTTTTTGGTAATGAACTTTGATAAATAAGTGCTTGGAGGGGATATATCTTTGTGGTTTTCTTAATAGTATAGAAATATTGCATCTATTCAAAAACGGAACTTAGTCAGTACTCTGAATGAAAATAATTTATTAGAATATCTTATTATTTTTAATAGACTGTTTGGATTGTGTTGCCTACTAAACATCCTTAATATAAGCCAATGTTGTGCAAATTATGTGCAACTGTGTCACTGTTTTATCGCTGTTGGCTTCTGCCACGATGGCTGCACAATGTTTGCTTTCACTTTTAGTTACGCTCTCAGAGCTCTCAACCAGCTGGCAGGGACTGTTGTAGCGTAGACCAGTGCCAGAAGAAGTCACACAGCTATGGCCACTTGTTTTTCTTTATTAAGGAGTCTTTTCAAGCAAATCAGGGATACACATGGTTTATTTACTTCACAATAAAAGAGCATTTTATTTAAATACAGGATTTTAAGTTGATGAAAACCCTGGCCAGCTCTGCCTTATGTTTTTTTCTCAGGCTGTTTAAAGCAATGATGCGGCCACTTGCGTCTGTTTAAACAGGCTATATGCTTGGATTTTGCTAAAATTCGGATATTTCCAAACTCAGTATCACTGATATCAATACAGATATTTTGTGTCAAGAGCACAAAATTTTTACTTAACTAAAACTGACCTGTTCCTTTTTTAGTTACGGTCCATTTGTGTAAGAAACAGATGTGAGGCAAGACAAAGGTTTTACTTTTTAATAAATTACACTTTTGATTCCTTGAAGTGGACATTGAGTGATGATGAGGAAACATCATAGTACTAACCGCTAAACAAAGCGGTTTTCACATATTGAGTACTCTGGATCCAGCCGCGTTCTCAGTCTGTCTGAGGCCTCTGACCTGCCTGTTTGAGGCTCCCTCTCCGATGTACTCTATGGTGACTGGTCAGTTCAGTACTGCACAGGGCCATGTTTTCAACAGCTCCACATTCACTCTAATGTCTCCGCTCTGCACTGGGTCTGCCACTCTGAGCAAATGGGCTTTCACTGCAGATGAAACAATGGTAGGATGTCACACTGGTAGGTCTTCTCCAGGGCATCAGGGGGAATGCAGTTTAATTTTGGGATTGAAAAGTATTACAGTAAAAAAGTGGTTTATACACTGGGTTTTTACATGTATTAAGCCAATTATGACTTCTGATATTCTTTTATTAGATTAGATTAGATAAGATTAGGTTAGATTAGATAGAACTTGTATTTATATCTTGGGAAGGCTCCTTCAGGAAAATTAAGGATTAGTTTTTAATTGAAATTAAGGATTACATTGTCTTTCCCGTAGGACACTTGTTGCATTGCTCTTTGGGGAGTTTATTACGGCAATTTTGAACAAAAAGAGTGTTTAGTTAACTAGATACATTTTGTGGTACTTTTCTCAGGTTATACTTCCACCAGTAGGAGGTCCCAGTGCCGTACAAAACAACGTAGACTGGCCAATCATGTAAACAACGGCTTTATCAAAACATGTAATATGATTTTATTTAAGACTGAACGAAATTGGGGAAAACTGATGATTGAAAATTGATTGCTAATATTTTTTCCTTGTACGATATTTATATATAATTTTTTAAAGGAAATCCTACAAACAAATGCCGCGTTTCTTCATGTGTAACATGTTACCTTCTCCATAAGCAGCCCTGTGTTTTGAGCTTCTTAGAGCTCAATGTGTCTGGCTGCTCAACATCTGTGGCCATTCTAATTGAGGGTATTTTCATTTGTTCAATTTTTATTTAGCTGTTCACTAAGGGTACATATGAGTATTTTCTTTAAAATGATTTAAAGAAGGCAAAAAATTGGAAAAAATCAACTGAAAAAGCCTTTTTAACCGTGTGAGTCTTTAAACTTTAGTTATATTATACATATCTCTGACAAGCATCATCTGTAGCTTCTACATTTTACTTGCAGGTTATGCACAAACTTTACAAGAGCCATG
This sequence comes from Cetoscarus ocellatus, assembly GCA_037902135.1. Taxonomy (NCBI): domain Eukaryota; kingdom Metazoa; phylum Chordata; class Actinopteri; order Labriformes; family Labridae; genus Cetoscarus; species Cetoscarus ocellatus. The sequence continues at coordinate 668,707 of JBAMNC010000019.1, read as the reverse complement.
GTCTGCTCTTTATCTAAGCCTACTGATGGTCATATCAGGCAGATTTTTGTTGTAGTTGGACAAAGAAATGAGAAAATGATGGTAGTGGTTTAAATCAAAGAGCACATATTGAAGCATAACATGCTTAAAGTCACATGACTGACATTGCAAGTCCTGCAATGTGACTGTTGCAAATGCTCACAGTACAATTCAATGTAAACATGATTTACTGTTCAGCCTTTAAATTAACTATAATGAATGATGGATTAGACAAAAGTGATCTGGGAAGAATATTTTGAAACAAATACAAATTTAACCTGACTGATTCCCCGCAGAAAAATAAAAGAATATTTTAGACTTTGCTAACAAGCACCTCTGTAACACAACATAAATTGATCTTTTAAAGTGTTAACATTTGAAATAAAACTCACGTAAAAGATTATTTTTGAAACACATAAGGCATTTTTGTTCCTGAGACTTCTCACCTTGGGAAAGATTAGTTCTTCTTCCTGAACACTAATGAAAACATGCTATTCCCCATGAAAACGTGTGTGAAAACTTAAACGAAGCAGTCTCCCCCCCTTTAAGATGGCAGAGTCCATTGACTTGGACCTTTCTGAAAGCCCAGGAGGGCCATATCTCCCCTTCAATCACCCACACACATTTTTGGCAAGCAAATGTGGGCCTACTTTTAAGTACACCCTTGTGTATTCAGCTATGTCATGGTTTAAACTTCCGGAATATTGTTAAGACAGGCAGGTGGTGGGCATAACAGTGACTGAGAGAGCACCCACGGGGGCCCCCCCACACCCACCCATCCACCCACCCCCTAACATGGGCCCTCACAGTTTCATCTGGGACACGGACAGCTTGGCAGGCAACACAAGACGAGTGATAACTGATGGACCCTCCATACTCCGTAAGTGGCCAACTTGCTAATGGAGTTCTCTTTATCCGAGGACTATATTTGTAAGGCAGACACGGTGCGAATGAAGGAGAGCAGAGATGGAGACAGATGGCCATCCTGTAGGAGTGGAAAGTTTTAACAGTGCGAGACAAAAGCTGTTGGACTGTTTCACTGTGAGATGATAAAACTGCCCAGAGCACATTTATTTAGTTTTACCTGTAATACACTGGAGTAGCAGCTGTTTTGGCCTCCTTTTCATTGTGATGATGTCTTGACCCTTTGTCTGCTTTTTTAATCATATACAACAACATAGCCAAATTCATTTTCTCTAAATATCAAAGTCCACTTTCTTTTTAGGCTTGACACGTTTGGGTTTTTTTTTAACCTAATCAGCATTATTAAAACAACAACTTTGTACACCATTGGAACAAAAAGTCTAGCACATTTTCAATGTATAAAGACCAGCACTAGATACTCACTTTGCTTTAAATGTCAAGAGCTTGTGTATACACTGAGCACAATTGGGAATTAGGAGAAATGAGAGTCCCTTTCTTTAGCTGGATACATATTTCTCTTTCTCTCTCATGACTGTTTGTATTTTTCTTCTTTTTGGAAACAGTGTGTTGTCTTGGCCATTTCTCCTTGAAAAAAAGAGACTGATCCCAACGGACTGTCTGACTTGGATAATAAAGTCTTAATTTCTCTAATGTTAGAGGAAATGTTCGTATCTGTTTAAGCAGCTGTTGTGATAACAGACAACAATTCCTGCATTTTCCCCCCCACTATATCCCTAAATAAAAACATTGGCCGTGGAATCGAACAAGCTGCAGATTTTAGGGTTAGAAAGGGTGAGAAAGAGCAAAGAAAAACTAGCGGGACATGCACTATGCCTGCATGAAGTTCACAGAAATAACCCACAAGCTATCAGCACCCCAGACCTGATCTTTTTAATCTGTATACTTAGGGTTCATGACGTTTCAGAGTAAATGCAGTTTGTGTTATTTGCAGATGTCACCGTATTTTATGTTCTGGGACATTTTATAAACACTTACACCAAAATTAAACTGTCAAACCAAAAATATACTATTTTATTTGGTTTATAAGGGTGTCACGTTTATAGTATTTTGTCATTTGGACAGACAAAGTTTATATTGCTGGATCATTCTTTATATTAATAACACTGATAAGAGACAGGTTTGTGAATATTGTGGGTTCTTAGTACTATAAACAATTTTCAAAAATGGAAAATTCAGAAATAGCCAATCCAGATGTATCGCGTTGCTTATAATATGAAGACATGTCATAATATATTGTACCATTACCCCTGCATCTTATTACATATTGTGTAGCTAGATTCTTCATAATGCACATGCCTACTGGTAAGAAATTGTAATTTGATAGACCATCTATTGCTCTTTGCAGTTTGAGACAGACAAAATGTGATTACTCTTCTTTCTTTTCACACATAGAACAGGATCATGTGATAAAGTTATTCAAGTTTTTTTTATGAAAACCTTGTAAACTGTCTTTTGTTTTGTTGAATCCACTTACTTGTTCTGGTACTCCTTAATGACTTGATATATGGAAACCTTCAGAGTGATGTTGTCGTAGCGGGCATGGCTGCGGTCCTTATAGATCCGAAATTCTGCAGCCGTCACCGCCTCGCCGTCTGGGATCTGAGTCAGATCAAAACGGAATTCCTTGTAGTGTCGCCGTTGGTGAGAGAAATCTTTATCTTTCTCAACTGGGGAAAGAAAATATTTTATGATGAATTTCATTTTTACTGGCAGAGGGGAGAGCTTGTACTGATCAGAAAATATGACCTTAAGTACAGAACTGCTGAGCATGCTGCCTTAAGGAGGAAATATGGCAGCATTAAGGCACAGAAAAAGTTATTTATCACATCTTCTTTTACATTCCAGGTCCAATCCAAACATTTTCACTACCAACAAAAGCACTTTCCACTTCATTAAATCAGTCAACTGAATACAGGTAGCCGTTCCCAGACAGGCCCTCTACTGTGTGCCTTGCTGCATTCTCCAGCCATGATGAATGGGCTGTCAGTTAAGAAAAACAGGCTGATTTCAATTAAAGACACTTTGGTCTGCTCCTCAAGTGAGAGTGAAGACCAGACAGGATTCTTCACGTCACATGAGGGTCTGTTCTGACCTCATTTCTGACCTTATACTGACCTCCCAGAGCTGTCATACAAAGCCTGAACCATGTTTTATAACTTCAGCTTTTCACACTAAACAACTCTGAAGAAGTTACAAGGGGACGTGCTCATAAATCAAACAAAAGATAAGAACGAGTTTATGTATTTTATAGTAGGACTTGGCAGTATATCAGATGTTTCAGATCTATCAGTGATTTTTAAATCAATGTACAGGGACAGATAATAATGTTTGGGATGATGTAGTTTGTGTTGCAACACACTTAGCATGTTACCTCTGACTTAACCTGGTAACTAATAAATGAACAACATGAGAGGACTAAATCTAGTAAAAAAAAAAAGGAAAGAAAATATTAGAACCACTTACGTAAGAACCAAATCAGTAATAAGCTTGTTTAAGTAATAAGAACTATCATTTTAATTATTCAATTACATTTAAAGAGCATTTTTTGTTTGCAGTAAAAATACAAAATAGATAGTTGTTTGATGCCATTCAACAAAGACTACTTTAAAAATTAGAAGTCCAAATAATCTGTAATTTATTGTTTTTTATTAAACAATATATAGCCACACTGCTGCATAATGGCTGCCTTCACAAAGAAGTTGGTACAATTTGGAAAGGCGGATGGACCTTGCATGGAGCAAAACATTTTACCCAGTTTTCCAAATATTATTAATTTATCTATTCAGTATAGACAGTGCTCTTTCTTGGTAAAACTATGACAAGAGATTGTTAAGTTTCTGTGCTTTACAGCCCCATTGATCATTACAACCACAGGGATTTTGTCATTTTGAAAAACAGGATATTAAAAGTTCAGAAAACCATTGAGCCTCAAAATGCAGAAATGAGTTCCTGGTCCAAATTTTAATTATAAGTAACTGCATATTTTGAGTCTTAATCCGATATTTACATTGACCTAGACAATACACCTTAACACAATTTTTGTGTCAATTTTTTGTTTGTTACCAGATTAAGTAAACAAAGCAACAAGATGTCCTTATTATATTCCCTCTAAGTCTGACTAGCATTATTGTAAAACTCATTAAAAAACTGAAATTCTGTTCAGAATGTATATACAATGATCAGTGTGGCAGTTCGACTCTTATCGCTGTGTGAAGCACATCAGTAACAATCAGGGTGAGATGATCAGCACAGATGTTGATCTCCAATCAATTTAAAAAATGCTCATATCAGCCCTGATCAGATACTTTTACTGAGATGCATACAGTATCGGGACATCCCTAATTTAGACAACGGTTCCTTGCCAGTTTCACCCTCTCCTCTAAATGTTGCCAAAATATTTGTGCAGTTTGATCAGCGCCCTCTCTCACTCTGGGTGAACAGTAAGCATATGATATTTCTGCACTTTTGAGCCCAAAAATCAGCATAGTATCAATTTAAATCATGTGAAACACTATGTGATTCCAAGCCCTAGTTAAACAAGCGAATAGGAGTTTGTTTAATACTTATATATAAATTATTCAATATTGAGTGTCAAGGATGTCTACTTCTGCTGTGGTGTTATCAAACAGGTAACAACATGAATTTAAAGGGGCGCAGATCGCTGAGCCTCACAGATGATGTAGTCCTGATGCAAGAGGTCTGGGCTCAAAGCCTCTTTGTAGTCTAGTCATCCTCATAACCTGTTCTTACTTTCAAGTCAATAAACTGTCCGGTCCTCTCAAATAAAAGCAAAAATAGCCCCCAAAAATATAAATTAAAGACAAAACATCAACTTTAAAATGCTTCAGATGCTACACAAATAAACTTGTCTTTATGGGCATGACTGGCATCAAATGTTGTCAAACCAAAGAAATTAAATTAATATACAATGGTACACAAACTAAACTATTTGACATTTACATTGTATCTTTATATTTCTTTATTTATATATCTATATTCACATTAGGGATGCAGGATATTTTCTGAACAATATCTATATCGGCCGACAATTCCCTGAAAATGATACCAGCAGATATGACATTGTTTGCCAATGTTTTTGCTGTACAAATTTCCAAAAATATCTCGTAAATTGGCTGAATCACTGTAAGAATGTACAAATGCACCATAACAGTTACCTCATAGTCACTGAATGTCACTGCAACAGTCAAAATGATCATTCAACATATGATAAAATGTTTTTCTTCCTTCACATCCGTTTCACAAATAGATGGTAACTATGAATGAGACAGGTCAGTTTTAGTTAAGTCGAGGCTTTGTGCTCTTGACAAAAAATAGCCGTATTGACATCAGTATCAGTGTTAATGAGTGTGAAAATATCTGCATATCATATATCAGTACAAATCAAAGCTGTGCATCCCTAAAACATTTAAATATATAGGGTTTAAGCCCATTAAAACCAAAACATTGAAATTATGTTCTGAAATTGGGCAAACCATCTACTTATCTAATAAGGTGGTGATCAGATATTAATTATGCAGCTAAGTGTATTAATTATGCTTTTGAGCCACACACATTCTCATTAGCTCCTTGTGTATAACCAGCACATGATGATGAGAAAGCTGACCTCAGATGTTATTTGGTCCTATGTACAGTTTTTCATATCCTCTCTTCTGTGGGCTTCCAGGTCTTATCACTGCCTGTTTCAATTTCTGGTTTATATCTGCTGAGGTGCACATTGTTAATATGCACCTCTGTTTGGTGTTTTAATGACTTATAGCATATTAAGCAAGGCTACTTTCTTTTAGTAACAATGACATCCTTATTTAGCAACTATTTTACCTACTTTTCATATTTCTGGATATTTTTCTTGTCAACAGTTGAAGTTTGCGCTGGAGAGAATCAACACTGTTGGATTTTCTGTATTGCAGTCGTATAGAATATCAGATAAAAATTGTGTTTAACCATTCATTTTAAAAGTATGGCGATATTTTTTGTCTGCTGTAATTCATAGGACATATAAAGCATCACAATGCAGTAATAAAAGTGACTAATCAGTTCACAGAAATGACCAATGATAGAGTTGACAGCATGTCTTGCTTCCTGGCTGGTAGCGGAGAGCAGGCATGCAGCCGAGGCCACTAAACTGCCTGACATCCGTGCTGATATCATGCAGAGCATTTCCCTGATATTTTATCAACTAAGAGCGCCTGCCGCTACTTAGCACACACATGTCAGAGGTCAGGCCTGACTTTTACCCACTGAGCCTGTTCCATTATTTTAGCCACAGGCAGTAATGTGAAGCAGAAGTGCCAATGAGAGCACAATGCATCCCACTTCCACTGATGAGAGCTCAGATATTAAAGACTTCAGTGTCCAGAGAGGGTCCACTTTGTTCATTTTAATTGCTATTTTTGTCCCGGCATGACAGGATCAATATTGTGCTGGTAGGATTAACAGACCGCTCTGTTGTTTTCTCTCCTCTTGCATCATGAATTTTAAATACCAGCCTTCTTGTTTAAACACTGTAAGCTCCAATGGTTACTGTAAGCATATTAAACTGCGTGAAAAACCACATTTGCAAAACAGTTGAGGTCAGCAGCTATATGTGGTCGTACTGTAATAAGACAGAGCCCCATTGAACACTTCACTGACAGTCACCAGAACGAGCGCGGAGCTTTCAAGGCTGACAGTGTACATGCCCCGCTATAGTGGTAAGTGGAAACAGATGGGCTCAGGCCAAGGTGAAGGATTAGGCTTACAAGCAGCACTACACAAATTCACCTTTACATGTTTTGCTTTGTATTTAGGAAAATTAAACAAATACTCTAACACTGTGTTGACGGATTTTATTGTCACCCTTTTGCTGTTTAGATAGCATTTCACCTAACTTGATTTTCTAGTAGGCTTCAATGGCAGGCTAATTATTCTCACTCTCATTAAAGAACACTTAATACTCAGTTATTAAACAAATGTCAAAATGGAGCGGCCGCCTTCTCTAAGTGGCAGTGCCTCAATGCAAACAGGCATAAGTCAATATCGCTTCCCCTTTTAACAACAGGAAACAATTTAAACCAATTTTCTCAAGGTCAGACAGTCATCTGATAAGTTTCTTTGAGCTGCAGGGTCAAGGGTCTCGGCTACTGAACAGACACAATCAATCCACACATCAGCTTCTTCTTTTTTAATAGAAAGCAGCGCAAATTGCTCAGGTCAAGATGTTGGGCCTAATTCTGTTAAAGACAGAATATTTTACGCATGGCAGAACACATCAAAGACCAAATGAAAATGAAGCCATTTCAAGACAAAGTGATAATCTGCATTTCTACTTGTTTTGTTAAATTACTTGTACTGAGGGCAGCAATGTGCTTATTTGGTTTTACATTAAGGATTTAAAAGGTCAAGTGCTTAATATAGAGGAATGTAATTAAGGCTGGACGATTCTCTGATTTTAGGGGCGCAAGAAAGTGTTGATCAGGGTTCCCACTTTTTTCTAGAAATCATTTTCCAGGAGTTTTCCAGAACTTTTCCAGGACATTATTTATTTCTAACTCTCGGGCATGAACATTGTCTGCTAGCTATCTTTTTAGTCTGGCTTTTATGTAGTGTCTTACTATTATAAATGTATGGTTTATACTTATTTTTTATCCTTATTTACTCTGCTTTTTATATAGATTTTGTTGATTTAACCGTTTAAGTAGCCTAAATTGAATTTTGCCATTTTTTATTATTTCTTTTTGTCGCCATTGTTTTGAGTTTTTATATTTTATTCCTTAACTTTTATTTTATCTACTCATATTTTATGGCTAACTGTGCATTAGTTACCAAATATTTTTTTTACTTCATTTCCTTTGTTGGATTTTTGTTCATTAACAAAGAAGAAGGAAGAGAAATAATTTTCCAGGACAATTCAAGCTTTTCAAGGACATTTTAGTTTTTTCCTTATTTTACATATGTTTTTTCCATGACTGGAAAATTGGTCAATCATTTTCCAGGTTTTCCAGGTTTTCCAGGACGTGTGGGAACCCTGTTGATACACTATTAAAGCTTGATATTTTGAAATGCAATCTTGAAGCGACATTTGATTATGCATTACTGATTTTATTACCCTGACGAGGAGGTAATGTTAAAAGTTTAAACTGATTGTGATTAAATTTTCACAGAATATTGATGACATTCTTTGACATTTTATAAAAATATGAAGTGCTGTATCAAAATTTGATAAACTTAATGTTGAAAATGTCTCTGGATATTCATTTATAACATATATATATATATGATTGACTTAAGTTTTTGTTTTATTTATTTATTTTTTTTACCGTGAGAGAAGAACCTGTGGACATTTTTTAGGAATGTGCACCATTACTGAATTAATTGTTTGCTCTATTGAAGAGGAAAGAGTAGGCAACTTTAGAAGAGGAAACAAATATTAGAAAGGACTGTTAAGCTATATGAAATCAGTTTAAAGAAATATCTTTTAAAATGGCAAACATATTCTTAGCAAGACGGAAGTAAAACAGTTATCTACGTAGACATTGTGTTAACTATAAATTTGTAATTTATTTCAAAGGAATAGACCAGTGATTCTCAAGAGGTCTGGCAAGGCAGGCAAGTCTGATGTGCTTATGGAATTTGTACAACAACTTACAACTAAAAACAACTTGTGAATGAGTTCTGGATTTAGTCCTTCACTTATTTTTGTAAATGAATTCACCTATACAGCTGAGAATTCTGTGAAACAAAAACTTTAAGGCTCATGCAATAAGCCAAATTGCTGTTGTGAAGAGAAGAATTACATTTTTGTGTCACTCCAGTTTTTAGTTTTACTTGTTTTGCAATTGTGACCTGCCCAGTTTAAATGTGTGTCACTACACTGATAAATTGATTGACTGATCTGGAGTATTACAGTTCAGGGTAAAATTTTATGAGGTGTGAAATAGAAATAGATAAAAATGAACGCCAGTAAGGCTCTGCAAAATGAGTTAAAGGGGCTGTTTTTCATGGTTATGAATGTAAAAGTGCCTGGAGCAAAAGAAATGTTCGGAAACCACTGGACTAGACCATTTTTGTTCAGAATGTTTATGAGGGAATGATTATTCTTTTTGTAAATTTACCTGAAAGGGTCATACAACACAAAACTATTTAAGATCACAATTTATTCCCAAGTCCCTCATTGACAATGATCAGGAAAGCATTAAGAATAAACTCTGAGGTACTGTAATGGTTACAAGCAACAGAATAGGATGATTTAGATTGAGTTGCAAAATACTCTCTTAATAATGTCTAAAACGGACATTGTGCTATTTGTTAGCATGCTAATAAACAACCATTTAATAGTAAGAGTTGTGTTCGATAAAGTGTTACCAAGACAAAATAACGACAATAATACACTTATTGATCACAAGATAACTCATCATTGTACTTAGTTTGATCAAGTTGGTTAGCACTCATAAACCACTCCTTGACTATGTTATTGCCATGTCCTTATTTTTTAGGCTGTACAAACCCACCTCAATACTTTAGTATTTGTATTCATGTTAAAAGTGCTGGGAATTTGTATTTTTGATTATTCAAAGCAAGACATTCCCCAATCTTGGTTGATAAAGACTTCTGTTTTTTGCCATGCTATCAAGCAAATATCATTATCATTTTATATTGAGTAGAATTATGTGAAAGTTTTAATTCTTGTCTTGCAACAACTTATTTCCTTTCTGAAAAGAATACGATATAAAATGTATTGCCATTATGGTAACAGCTATAGTAATGTTATTTTTTTGTCAACACTGCCCAGCCCTAGCTTTTATGCTAAAACATTATTTAAGCTTCCTGGCTTGCACCTTTTGTAACTTGTACATTCTGTGAATCATATGTTTTATTTGTGAGGTGTTTTTTTTTAAAGTAAACTGGCTGAAGTGATTCAAAGTTAAAGTCAAGCTGTTCCTAACTTTTTTCCATATCAGCAAAGAAAAACTTAATCAACAGAAAAATAGGTCAGAGAGGGGAATCTAAGATATTTAAATTTTAACCAAGAGGGCTGTGCGGGGGCAGAAGCCCATAAAAATATCATATTATCTTTCTTTTTTTTTAATATATCAATTTATTAAGTTGCTGCAATAGATTTTTAAAGATCTCTTTTCTCTTCACATGCAAAAAATAGCAAGGTTTTCTTGTTTCTTGTTTTGATTGTAGAAAAAGCAATATTCAGGCATCTTTTGGATTGGTTAACTTTAATAAAATAACATTTTTATGCATAAAAACTATTTTAAAAAAGTTCAGAGGGTTAAATCACTCATTTAGTTACCAGGAGGTCAGGGGTTCAAATCCCTGCCAGGGTGTGTCATCCCAAGTGGACCCTAAGGCAAGGTCTTTTGTGCAGTCAAGCCCATCTCAGATGTGCGTCACTTTGGACAACATCATCTGCTAAATGAACTTGTAACATTGTAACACGAACAGAGCCCCTTTAAAACATTTATCAGAGGATATTACTTTTGACTGTACCAGATAGCATTTTAAAATGTTTGGGTCCGCAGGAAAAACATGTTATAGAGCAAGACAAATGCAAAAGTGGCACAGGGTTAGAAGACCAGAGTTTCATTAGGGCAGATTATGTGATAAAATAAAAACATTTTAAATGTTTAAAGTGGTCCAAATGCCAGAAAGTTCCTAAGAACAGTGATTCTGGTGTACTTTGGGACAAGTCTTGGTGGACCTTGGGAATATGTCATCCCCATAAGGTATCATTATAGGGAAGCAACAAATAGTGAATTCTATAATAATAATAATAACAACAATTATAATAATAATAATGGTGCATTCATTTACACACAGCTGCAGTTTCTGCACTTTAATAAACTTTTTTAATATCCTGTAAAACCTCTAAGGGTAACACTTTTACTGCCAACAGAATGAATGGATGGAGGGAATTAAAAATGTGCTCTGACAAGTTCAAAGATGTTGCAGAATTTGCGAAAGTTAAATTCTTCGAGAAAATCTTCCGAATTTAAAAAAAAATACTTCATTAGTGATAAAGCTGTTCAAGTTTTATGAGGTTTAAGAAGGGAAAATCAGCATGATTGGCATGGAGATACAGAAACACATCTTTAAAAGACTGTTTCACATGGACATGAAAATGATGCATCTCAAGACTGCTGTTTACATTTAGGTGAACCTTGAGTAAAAATAGTTTGAATACCTCTGCTGTAGAGTAGTAGGGCTGCTCGATTGTGGCAAATATTGTAATCATGATCTTTTTTATAGATATTGAGGTCATGATTATGACACACGATTACTCACTGATGTTAAAACTTGCACCACATGCTTTTATTGAATTTTGACATTATCATTTTGAGCATTTAAAAAATAGGTAATACAGAGACATAAAAAAAAATACCTTATAATAAAACTATTACTAATTGAAAAAGAAGAAAAAGTTTAACATGGCATGTAGCACAGAGATTAAAACTTGATGAAATGCCCAGCTCTAGTACATATTTTTCACTATTTATTTTATTATTTCAGCTGAAGAGTGTTTCCTCCACTGTTAGAAGCTTTTTAGTGGCTGTAATGATTCAGTGGTCCATTAGGAAATATATATTGTCATATATATTTATTAGTTTACTTTACAGATGCTTGGTTTGGGAAAGGGCCCAACTTGATGCCTTTTCTTGGGGCCAAAATAGTGTGGCAGCGCCCCTGATTTTAACCATGCTGTTAATCAAAGTAAATATTATAATCACATGCGTTTGAATTGATATAAAATGTTTTGAGAAGGAAGTTTTAGCACTTTAAAACACTTACCTAAATTAACGAAACTCATCACCATGTCGGCATCATTGAGGAAGTTGTTCTCGTGCGCTGAGGTGAGCGCGTGGCTGTGGCCTAGCAGAGGAGCCGCGCGGTAAGGCTGCGGCACGCGGGAGTAGGCGGCATGCTGCTGGCTGTAGTAGCCCTTCCTGGACCCCCCCTGCCCCTGAGCCTTGCTGGCACCGAAGTTCTTCCCTGCGCCCCCCTCTCCCTCCTCCTCCTCCACGGCCATGGCGTTGTACAGGTCGAGCATGAAGAGCGGCGCGGAGGACGCCTGCTTCCCGGGGCTGAAGGGCCTCGGCCGATGAGGCAAGCCCAGGATGGAGAGGATCTCTCTCTGGATCTCCCTGCGCTCGTGATTGCGCAATCTCCTGTAAATAAAGCTGGAGTGCACATGGTTGTCGCCTAACCCGCAATGAGAGCAGGTTAGGAAGCTCAAGCAGCTCCACGCGAGTCCGAGGAGAGCGCGGTGCAAAGGTGATAACATATTCACAAGTTTGGAGAGGAGCTACATCGCACTTTTGCGCAAAATCAAATCGGTTATATCGCTGCTAAAACAAAAATCATATAGTTTCCATATTATGAGGAGGCATCACAGCTGTCCTGGTAGCTTTTCCCCACTCAGCCTCTCAAAAAAACTGAGGCATCAACTTGCAGAAAACGTCGCTTCTCCTCTCCTGTGCGCAAACTTCCTCCAGCACTTTTCCATCCAGGAGTCTCTGCAGCCACACCAAGTATTTATGGAGCTGTGACCCTGTCCCTCACCTGACTCCTCTGTGATGCAAAAACACCGAGGTACGCCCATAAAGCCGAGGGATAACCCAGGAGTTTCCAGTGCTTGGAAATTGTCAGAAGTGAGAAGAAAGTTGCGCACATCCTATGCCCATGCTCGCGTTTTTTTTTCCTTCTTTACCCCTTGAGAGCGTTTTGGGGCTCATTGCCCTCTGAGTCCATCCCACACTCGACGTCTGTTTTTGCATCCACCTCCCAACAGCCGCAGTAAAACTTCAGACCGCTCCCATGATGAATGTGGAGTGTAAAAGGAGACACTTGAAATCTGAGAGGCCGTCTTAACGAGTGAAAGAATAATGACAGAGGCTTTTAATCACCTCAACTTATTGAAGTCCATGTGTTTATGGGAGAGGGCTCCTGCAGCCAGCGCCAACAACAAGGAGCCTGTTTTAATGCTGTGAAGGATCAGGAAATAGTCAAAGTTTAAGATTTTAGATGATCAGTGGTTCTCAACAGGCAGGTCAGGACCCAGAACTGGGACATTTGGTCTTACTTGGTGGGTCACACGTTTTTGTCAGAACATGTGCTGGAATTTCTTAGTTAAAGGTGTAGTGTGTAGAAGTTGGCAGCATTTCGCCGAACAGAAGCGGTGAATATAGGATATAATGTTTCTATTTGTATGTAAAGTCCATCGAAATAAGTGTACAATCATCCCCATAAAACTTTTGTTTTCTTTTTATTAAGTTAGAAAAAGCTTTTTATATTTATTATGCCGTGGGTCTCCCCATTGTGGAGGCTGACATAACAATCCGCCATTTTGTCTACTGGTGGATTTTGGGGACAAAAAGAGCAAAACGCGTTTTTTGAATACGCTAATGTTTGCTTGTGTTACTAAAAGTTTAAAAAACCTGTAATCAGCATCTTAACTGACTTATAATCTATAAAAATAATAGTTACAAATATGAATGAAAAAACCCTCACCACATAACTGTTGTAAATGATGCCCTGTTCACGATCCTTTGTGATCTTCGCCGGCTCTCGTCGCTAATGGCCCTTTTCCACCAGCCCGCCTTGGCCCTACTCTACTCTACTCTACTCGGCTCTACCCAGTTTGCGTTGCGTTTCCACCGGCACAGTACCTCCTAAAACAGACCAGTTTTTAGTACCTACTCTGCTCTGGTTCTAAGCGAGCTGAGTCGACACTAAAAGGTGACGTCGACCGACTGCCGGCTACTGATTGGTCAGAGAATGTCGTCACCAATGGGTCTTGAGCGCGATGCCCAAAACAGGACTGCGGTACATACACTTTTTTTGTTACTTTATGGCAATAACTTGCTGCCATCACAATGTTAAACATGGGGCTTTATCATTACGAGCTAGCTAACAAGCTAGCGGTAGCTTCCGTTAGCTTACCCTCATACGTCTTTTCTTTGCAACCCGATTGCTCTCGTCCTCGACTTCAAACTGTTGTATAGCTTCAGAAACTCTCCTGTACTTCTCAAGGGTATTTCTTCTCGCCGCCTGCAGCCTTCTTCTGCTTTCCTCTTTGTAACAAAAAGCCACAGACCGAGCGGCAAGTATACTATTGCCTCCAAGTCCTCCATTGTTTTGGTTGTTGTGTCGCCCAGCTGTTTCACGGCGACCCCGCCCCCGCTGGGCAGGGGACCGGGCTGGTGGAAAAGCAGGCCAAAGCGAGTAGAGTAGAGTCGGGGAAAGCCGAGCCGAGTAGAGTAGGGCTAATGGAAAAGGGCCCTAAGTGATGTGATGTTTTAGTAACGGACGGGCTCATTCCAAAATCTGAACGCTAGATGTCGCTAAAATGCCAGTTTCTACACACTCCACCCCATTTTTTCATGCTTTTTTTCCAGGGAAAATGCTGTATTTAAATATAACACGCACCCACATTTTACCAAACCTTACTCTCTTACACCTCAAAAATTACCTTCATTCAAAGTTTTAATCAATGAAATTTCAGTATTTTCACCACAAATACACGATTTTCTCTCTCAACCAGATGCAGAAACACCTTTTGCTTCACGCATGTCCACATACTCGATTTCTGCCCGAGTATGCTCAGTCATAGTGTACCGACCAATCAGAGAGCAGCTATCAACATGCCGATGTCTTCAACCAATCACAGCGCAGCTATTTTGGTCCCCTTGCTAACAAGATGGCAGCGCCCTGTGTTTGCATGTGAGTGGTACCACTTGAGAATTACATGATCATTACACAACAGTAAACTAATTAAGACCCAAAATATTGGATTCGAACAGTTTAACAGTCAGTTTTATAAGAATTACAACAGTCTGTATAATACGCACCCAAAATTAGACCTTACCTAAGGGCAAAAAAATGCATGTTATATACGACAAATTACGACAAGTCCCTGAGCCTGTAAAGAGGGGGAAAGTCAGGAAGATACTAATTGCCTGTGACTGTTAGAGGTCCCTGAAAAATGATAGTATCAGTCAGTAGTTTTAGGATTTCTTTACCCCTGTCTTAAATAAAATAACATGTTTGTGTTATTTTCATTTGCTGAGAAGTTAACTGTAGTCAGCTTTTGTGTCACTAAATTCCCATAAAATAACATCGATATAATAAAGAGCCCCTTTAGAGCAGTGATGGTGGGTCATGGCCCCTTTTTCAGCGGGTCATGAGAAAAAATGGTAGGAAAAAAAGTCCTGTGCTTTTATTTTGAAGGGGATTGTTTATGCAGTGGAGTGCAGTCTATACACACTCCTGAACAACAGGTGGCGAAAACACCCTGTAATGCTAATTGACACACATTTCAACTGAAGGGTGTTTGTTATATATCCAATAAGTAGGTTCTCAGCTTAAGCTACATATTTTTAGTATTTTTTTGAAATTGCTTCTCAGTAGCTAACTTTTTTATTTAATGTTTGTCAATGAAAGCACCATTGAGTTTGTTAAAAAAGGCTGAAGTTACTGAGGTGTTTTGTGTGTTGTGACAGCCCAATGATCAACAGCTTATTTAGTGCTACTGATTGATATTATTACTTAAGACCTTGTGTCCCTAAGATGCACCTTTTGTGTTTCAATCAAAATTCAGCTAATTGAGTGTAAAGGGGAACATTTACCTCAATTTGGGTCACAGATTGAAATTAAGGGGTGATGGTATTCCCTAAGCCAGACCAGTGGAGAACCACTGCTTTAGAGCATTTGTTAAAGGACATTATCTTCAATTATTTTGCTTTATCAGAATGTCATGTTAAAATAACAGATTATGGGGTAAAACAAATAACCTCAAAACTTTAACATTTTTTAAAAGGTTAAAAGATTGATTATTCATGAAGATGATTAGATCCTAAAATAAAATGATAAATAAAAATACAGAATGTTTAAATTGGTCCAAATGTCAGAACATATCACATAGAACATAATTTCATTACCACTTAAATTATAATTTTTAGCTGAGGAGTTTTCGCTGTGCTGCTTGAATTTTATTTGAGTTCAGAAACAGAACGGCTTTGATGAGATAATTATAATATGATAATTCATCGTATGTTTTTATTTGCTTGATAAATGCGAGAGACTATGCAGAGCTGCTTTGGACAAGGGCCCAGTTGGATCTATGTTCATGGGGCCCAAAATTTCTGGCAGCACCCCTGATTGTATTTGAACTTTGTCCTTCATATTTCAACATTTTTGCTTGAACCTAAACACGTATTGACTATATTCTAATGGTCATTTCAATGTTATTTCAGTTATTTAGACTTTTTCTTAGACATCACTCTTTCCATGGTTGTTTTTGATTATACCTCTGTAAAAACTACGTTTACAATCGTATTGAGAGGACCCTGTTGAAAATGAGATGCCACATTTCAAGGACTAACATCTAATAGCTTTATAATCGGCAGAGAAAAATATGAGGACAGATCTATGATTGCCCCATGGATCTGTCACAACCTTCAATTCTTACTTTAGTCCCTTTGTCTTATACCTCACCCAAACACTCTTTTGTAAGGATTAGCATGCAAACATCCATTTTATTTTACTCTGCTTTGCCTTCATAACATATGTGTACATATATTAAGGACTTAAACTTAATGCCTTGTAATCCTGTTATAGCAAAAATGACTTAATATGTTAATATGTCAGTATCTCAAGATCTCTAGAAAACAACTAAAATTGACATGTTTACTTTTGCTGAGTGGAGAACTGTGTTTTATAGACTTCCTCCCCCTCTCTTTGTGGTGCTAGCAGCTGCCTAAAGGTCTTATTCCCCCTGACCCTTGAATAGGCCAACCAGTGTCTTCATCAGTTTTAGCCTATTGGCTCGTGTAAGCAAGCCAATTGCAGAGCGACAATATTAGAATGAACGCAGAGTTGCTGACTGCAAGGGTCGGTGCTGAACTTACAATGACCAATCAGTGCAGACTGGGCCCATGTGAGTAAAGGGGCCTTAAAGGGGAAGGGGCTCGAACAGAGCATCTCGGACAGAGAAAGAATACAGGCTGGCTGTGATACAACGACGCCAGGACATCGCTGTCTTTCTGTATGACCTCGATTGCCTCATAATACAGCAGTATTAACATGAAATGATTCAAAGGAAATCAGTGAATTTGCATCATTGCTCTAACTGAATGACAACAAAGCAACTGAGCTGCAGGTGTAAAAGCCTCCGGGGCTGACGACGTCGACTGCTTAATTAACATGATTTTGTTTCACAAGCAGACACAGTGTAGTTGTAAGGATGGAGCCTGTTGCTATCTTACACTTCTGAGTAGATGCATCTGTTTAGGGCTCCTGAACATCATAGACTTTTTGATATAAGAATTCTCACATTAATGACACAAAACAACTCTGACAGATTTTTGGATCCCCACACACACAAGTTGAGAGCCACTTGTCTACACCAGCTTTCAGCAGCACAACTTTTAATGTGCTGCACACTTAAGGATAGAAAAGCTGTACAACCACAATTTCCACGTATAATAAGATCAGGGAAAAGATAGAGGTACCACAAGAGCCGATAGGGAAACCATAATTTGGTTCTTAAAACCGCAGAGCAGCAGCAGATCTCCTTTCCACACAGCCTTGGTTCTCATCTGGTGGATCAGGACCCAAATCATTAAAAACAACTTGAACATAAAATTATTTTTGTTTACAGAAACTAAGATAAGAAGAAATAAAAGATAATGGACTCAAACTGCATTACTTAAATTACATTGCGTTGCATACACAGTACTGAAGATACTGATAAGTGCATGTACAGTAGTGTCTGGTTTTGAAACAAACATACTGTGTGACTCATTGCCTTTCCTATTTGTTCAAAGCTTGTTGGTTCTGATTCTGGAAGAGTTTGCCGACTACAGAAGTTAAAACTTGTGTCCTCTCCTATTGAATATTTCATTGTTTATTCTTAAATACCCTGTATTATACCTTTTAAGTTTTACTTGGCCCTAAATGTCTCCTTGGCAGATAGAGTACTTCTATGGCCATGACAAACTCTTATTATATAAATCTTGATTTCTGACCCTCCCCTGCACTTTACAGCTCCAGAAGCTGCCTAAAATGGCTCTTCCCCAGCCACTAACTAAGCCTTCCAGTGTGACATCCTACCATTGTTTCCTCTGCAGTTCAGTCTCATGGTGGGCGGAGACTGTAGAATGAATGTAAAGTTGTTTCAAACATGGCACCGAGCAGCACTGAACTGACCAGTTATCACACAGTAGATCGGTCAACCAATCAGAGCAGACTGGACCAACATGTGGAAGGGGGCCTTAGAGGGCAGAACGTCCCAGACAGACTGAGAATACAGCTGGATCAGGGGTCATCAGTATGTGAATACTAGAAGGTTTTTGAACACTGGTGGTTGTGGACATACTCTAGCAGTCATTAAAATGTCACATATGAATCTAAATTGAGGTAAAACTACAGTACTCCACACTGCCATCTACTTCAGCGTTAAAAAATGTTACTGTTAAAAAATGTTACTGTTAAAAAATGTTGCCTTTTATGTGCCTTGGTACTTGCACTTTAAGTTTTTGTACTGATACTTGTATTCTTATTTTTGTGCTGATGTTTATTTGAGTATCGTAATTTCAATCCTCTGTACGTGTCCACATATTGCAGTATTGACAATAAAGCTACCTTAAACCTTGAACCTAAAATATAGTCTTTTAAAAGAACTTGCCTGGGATACCCCTCATGATGCTGTGCACCCCACCCCCCACCAAAATAAAAAAATCTAAAAATAATGAAAATGAATCCAAAAATCAATATTTTTGTTTTTAATAAATCTAGAATGAAATTGAAATACAAACTAAGTAGGGGGTTTCATGAAAAACACAACTGTCCGTCTTGTCAGGGAAATTGTGCTTGGGGGAAATGTTTATGCAAAAGTCTTTCTGCACTTTTACTCTGAAGTACAGGTGCTGCCTCCAATCCTGTGCACATGTAGTAGTAGTCAGGTTTATTACAACACTACCACAGTGTGTAATTAAAAATACATTTTAGTGTTGTCAACAGGACCATACATCTACAAAAGAAGAAAAAAGGTAAGATTGTGAAATTTGACTTTTTATGTAGTTGGCTTCACTTTGAAAATACAGATATCAAGTTACTACATGAAATATGTTTTTATGAATAACTTGAGGGAACTTCTGTGTTTTGTCCACATAAATTGAAACTGCCTGCCTGGAAAGACAAACCGTTTCATTGATGACGCTTGTACTATTTTATTTCAGTTGTCATACTGATTAGTTCTTGTTCTGTCCAGAGTCCAAACTGAACATTTACTTAATAAAATCATCAGTAAAGCAATGTGCTGTCCTGAAGCTGGACCAGTGGAGAATCGCTGCACACAAAGATTTCTTTCTTCATAATCAAAAAGCATCTGACTTTAAATTGAATTCAAAGCAAAAAGCCTTAATATAAAAAAACATTCACTAAGGAGTTGTGAGTAAACATGCTGAAATGAGTTTGCTGGGATAATGAAAAGCAAAGCAGTCAGATGTTTGCATATAATTGGAGGCTGCTGTAAGAAATAGAAAGAAAGCTAAATATTGCCAGGTAGAATGATGCCTGGGAATGCTTGGATGTTACCAAACAGCGCCATCTAGTGCACAAAGACAGTTTTGCATTCAAACGCCTCTGAATTGAGCCGTACTTGTGTCTGCATCAGCTCAGTTCTTACTTCATGGCAATTTTGTGTTATTTTTTCAGATAGGCTATAAAATATTTCCAGAAAATCGATTGGGATGAGCTCACAAAAAGTGCATGAACACTGATACTGAGAAATCAATAATTATTTCCTTTCTTGAGTTACCATTAAGTTGTGATGCAAGCGGTCTATTGCATCATTCTTTGTTAAATGAAGGTCATTATCAGGTTGTGAAAAGTCAGGTAAACATGCCTACCTTATTGCCTTGTAAGCTTATTTTTCCAGGTCATGTCCATGGTTTAATCTGTAGTGTTTTGCTCCATTATATCCTTGTGTAAATTAAATAATGAGCAGGAATACAGGAGGAAGGAGCAGCAAGCAATGCATGAGGCAGCAAGAGTGCCAATAAGTAACTATTTCATGCTCAGCAAGTGAATAAAATAAATGATCTTCATCTTTCGACAGATTTGCTGCTGCAGGAAATCACTTGGACTAACTTACTACAATGATTATAGGCAAAAGCAAAACAACACAAGTGCCATTATTTTAAAGTCATGAGGTTTAGTTTTATGTGGTGTACCTGTGAAGGAAAATCCACATGCAATTATTACAGGTTATCACAGAGCAGACAGGTCAACCAATCAAAGCAGTCTGGGTCAATGAGGTCAGGGGGGCCTTAAACTGACCAGTGCTCCAGACAGAAGAGACACAGCCGCATCTACCTTCCAGGCTAATGTTAGCAGAAACAGAGGGGTAATGGGGTGGGTAATTGACTGATTATATTCAGCCAACTGTTGAACTTCTCTTTATTAATGTAAGAATGTTCATACTTTGAAGTTTACCCTTCAGACTTTCAACAACTAATGTCAACATTGACGTAACCTCTGGTTCACTTCCCCCTGCTGTTAGCATTAGCTCGTAGCAATAAGCAAAATAAATACTACACAGCATTAAAATACTCACATTTCCATCATCAGGTTTGGCGGTGGATTGTTGGTACTGAACCCGGATTCAGGAAAAGTCTAGTTACCAATCCTGTGTTGAACTGACTGAAGTTGGAAAAGCAGTCAGACGTGAAGTGATTAACGCACAGGTTTTAGCCGACTGGGCCCTTTTGTTGTCTGAGGCTGGTCGCCTATATGTGAAGATATATGTAGCTGTTTACAGCCAACAAACGAGCAGTGAAAGGTTTTGGGTCTAGGCATAGTGTACACCCATCTCTTGCTAAGGATCAAACAACAATAGCAGCACTTCATGTATTTAACTTCTCAAGCCCGGGGTGGGGATACTCAGGTAGAGGCAGGCTTATGCAAATTTAAATGCTTGTTACATAACTGTATATCCACAGACTCAACAGCTTGCCAAATACCACGAATTTACATTTATTCAGCCTATTAAACGCACGATTTGCTGTCTACTCTCACATATTGTGGGCTGGGAGGAAGGCCAAATACCCAAAAATATGTCCAAAAGCCTTCAAAAAGTGATTTTTGCATACTATGTCCCTCAATGGCAAAACATGACCTCTATTAAAATCATACCAAAACCTGATTATAACCAGTAATTTAGTTTATGCTGATCATACAAACTTGCAAATCGTGGTAAAAATCAAGTAAACCTAAAACTGAAAGCACAAACGCAACAAAGCTCAAAATCCAAGATATTTTAATTCATGTAAAAAAAAGAGGATTCATACAAAAGTAATCTTTACAAAGAGTAAAAAAATACAAACGCTGTAAAGACACATCACTGCTGAAATAGACAGCTCTGACTTCTTTATAAATAACAATAAAATACCTTCTACAGTAATGAAAGGGAACCGTCAAGGACATTCTTTACATATCAGTCTAAAATAGTTTAACATGTTCTTTTATCAAAAATTAAATTGCATGATTGAATTTAAATGTAATGGAATGAAAAACTAATGTGATGGAGGGAAGAAATCATTTATAATTTTAATGCCACATGAAACAAAGCTTACAATCCTACTGTAAAACGTGCAAATTCCACATGTTGCAGGCGGCAATGTAATCCATCGTTTATGAACTACATCAATAATAGAAGTTTTTTTTTGTTGCAATTTATAACACTAAATTAGTGTTTACAGGAAATAGGGAGCTACATGCAAAAAAAGCAACATCAGGGGACAGCATGAAAAATTGTACCAGCCACAGTGGCCAAAGAAAAATCCAGACATACATATAGTTCATGAGTTTTAGGTGCTAGGATGAGAGGCATCAAATGGAGCCAGTTAAGAATGATCTTTACACCATTTAAAGCACAAAGCATGAAAAAAGACATGAATAATAATTCAAAGTAACAACAATGAAAATACAACGGAAACTGGTTCTGTTGACTGTCCGAGATCACGTACTAGTTGTTAGAGGAGGTTTGTTTTTGTTCATTTCCACAACAGAGTGAAACTATTAAGATGAGATCTTCCTGAGAATGTCTGTTTGTTCCGTGACAGCTTAAGACGATGCATTACGTCAATAGTTTGGCCCTTTGCTGTAAGGGTCTCGTCTCATCATGCTCCCATAGCACATGGATGGATCACACACTCCAGGCTGACCGGGCATGCCAGGATTTCCACTTTTGCCTTCTGCTCCGTTTAGCCCAGGAGACCCAGGTTTACCTGGAGGACCAGGCTTACCGTACCCATGGGGACCCATTGGGCCTGTGGAGATAAAAGTGGTATGTCATGACCATTAAAAGGGAAGCATGCACATTTATAAACTGGTGCAGCAAATATGCAAAAGTGCTCAAGTAAATAATGCTCCAAAAGTAGAAAGTGAGAAATAACTGAAACTCATAGATTATACAAAACGTTGACACAGCTCAAGCTACATCATCTTTTCATTTCTAAGGAAGCATTTTAAAGCTAAACGATGTTGGTCCACATAATAGAAAACTAAATTGGGCTTGTCCAGCAGGAGTGGGACATAGTGGCTTCACAGCAGGCACAGGGATCTAGTGTTAGCAAAACACTATTACCCCAAATTTCCACACAGCCCGCTGCATAGTATTCCTTACACTCTGCACACTGAGCAGCAAATCTCCTCCCAGTCTGTTCAATAAGTTGGTTTTTACTGCCTGTGGCTTGATCTGTCTGCGGCCAGCACCACAGCTCTGCACTGGTTCGCTGGAAATACGGAGCAGCACCCCCTTGACTATTTTAGCAGGAGCAGTTGTACCGAAGTTGAAGTTCTCTTTTGATCTTTAGGATGTCATGTTTCAAGCTTCAAGGGCTGTGCCCCACTATGCAGCACTTTAAATACTTATCAAGTGGGTGAGGATACACCGTCAGTCAGAAAAAAGCTGCAGCATGGATGTGAGACTAAGCAAGTTGGGAGCCACATAAAAGAAGAGTTAATCTGATTTTGTTCCTCCTCCCCTCTTGGAGAAGACAATAATGCAACAATAACTAAACTGATTTTACAGCTCTAATGGGTATAATTTGAAAATAATATTATAATGAGGGAAAGGAGGAGGTGCAGACATAGTGATGGGGTATGGAGCAACAGCCCGAACCAGTGAGTGCTAAACCAGGTCAGGGTATTTAATCCTGGCTCTATTGTCCATCTGCTTATCTAACTCTTCCTTTAGACTTTTCTTTTTGTTTCTCTGGTGTTCTTTTTAGAGAGCTTTTCCATGCTTAGTGATATCCCTATAAAATATTGTGTATTGTTTGTGGAGGCCTTTAGGGACCATGTGCTAGGGTATGTATGTAGCATCATTGTTACATCTCTACCTGGAGCTTGCATGTACGTGAACATGGTCTGTTGAAGGTGGAAATGCTGCTTTGGGCTGTGATGACCATGTGGTAGGATGGGTAAGATAAAGAATGTCTGTATAGTGTTATGGCACCGAGAGCTAGCATTATAGGGTTGGCCCTTATATGTGGGTGTATCAGAGTATTATTGAGACTTCAGGGCTTTGGTGATCAGCTTCAAGAACGTTTTTGTGGTTGGCTGTATTTTTCAACACCAGACATGTTGCCACTTTGTGACACTGCATTATTAACCACATTTTTTACCTGGGGGCCCTGGTGGCCCTTGGTCTCCAATAGTAGTACGTCCAGGACTTCCCCTCTCACCCTTGAAACCTGGTTCTCCTACAAGCAAAAGGATATTTACTAAAGCCTCCAACAGCCAAGCTTTTGCAACAGACAGTTAAACCTGACGCCGGTTTTACCTTTCAACCCATCAATTCCTCTGTGCCCCGGCCGACCAGGGTGGCCAGGCTGACCCCTGAGGCCACTAAGCCCAGGAAGACCTCTGAGTCCCTGGGGCCCCATTGGGCCAGGAGGACCAGGAGATCCAGGCCTGCTTTGACATCTTGCACAGCTGCCCTGCTGGTTCCTTAGCAACAATGAAGGCAGCTCAGCTAGAAAGAACAAGATGAGAAAGGTTTTAAAATCTGCTCCATGATTAAACAAACAAACACATTATTATCAGTCTACGATGAAACTCACACTGAAGTATCTCCCTGCAGATCTGTCGAATGTGACTGTCTGACATTTGACTTGCCTATAATGACAAAAGATGGACCATTTTGCTTTTATATTGGATTTTTCTGCTATACATCATCATAATAAAGCATGTTAAAGTTATTGGCTCAGTCTGTGTCATACGTACAGATCGTCC
This sequence comes from Cetoscarus ocellatus, assembly GCA_037902135.1. Classification (NCBI taxonomy): domain Eukaryota; kingdom Metazoa; phylum Chordata; class Actinopteri; order Labriformes; family Labridae; genus Cetoscarus; species Cetoscarus ocellatus. The sequence goes on along the minus strand of JBAMNC010000019.1, from coordinate 644,440 downwards.
CTCAGGTCCAGGCAGGCCTGGTGGACCAGTGTCCCCCTGCAGCCCTCTAGGGCCAGGTGGTCCTGAGTGACCAGTCTGTCCAGGCCGTCCGACTTGACCTTCTTGACCTCTTTGCCCAGGGTCACCTGTTGTCCCTTTCTGGCAAAAATACCAGCCCAGAGTTAGAAATACACACACAAATTAAGACTAGCAGGCTGTGCATTGATCTTTATGTTCAGCTTAACAAACCTCTCCTTTCTGTCCCATTGAACCAGCAGAGCCCTGTCAATAAAAGACAGGACACCTCATTAAACGGTAAAACAATTAGAAAGCACATACCAAAAAATGCTGCAGAGCCCTTAGAATAAGTTAATGCCTGTAGAAGAGAAATTCCCTGTTAAACTAGGGGTTTTTATTTGATCTGTTTTGATATCCAGGTCAGTATGAATGAAATATGAAAAAAAATCATACTCATGACTACTTAATGTGCAACATGCTGTTACCGCACCACCTGTGGACTAAGTGAATCTCTTTTATTACATAACTTTACTTTAATGTGTCCATATCTCTTGTGAATAAGATTATAGTTATTCACTTATGCCTCTAGAAATGTTATACATTAAGTCAAACTTGCCATTGTGCATGAACTGTGCGTGTTCTGTCTATATGATACTTTATGATAGGTTAATCCAAAAATGCACCATTTGTTACAAAAACTATGAACTTGTTAAAGCTGAAAAAGTGGTTACAGCCCATATGAAGCAAAGAAAGAACAAAGAATTTCAATTAAATAGTCATTGTACTGCCTCACAGAGGAAAACTGTAAATGTTAAGAAAAATGGCCACAAGAGGGCACTGTTTGCTTTCAGACATAAGTTAACATTTCATGGGAACCCACGTTATAACTACACATGATATCTAAACACACAAACTCACGTGTTCTCCTGGTCGACCAGGCTCTCCCTTTTCACCCATCATTCCCTTTTAAGAAAATAGTAGATTTCAGTCACAAAAGAATCTGAATAGTTGTTTTAAATATTCAAGGCTTGCAATAAATCCATTCAAGGTTAGAACAACTGACTGTATGTCATCGTAAAAATCCATTTAACTTATAATTGATGAGTATTTACAGTAGAAAAGGGGAGTAAATGTGTTTTAAATGCTGCACTTTAACACCCATTAGATTGGATTACAGAAATATGGCCATGATTCCTTGTTCCATTCCAAAGTTCATTTTGTTTGCATGACATGAAATTGATTCAGCTCAGCGTAAAACTGTGCTGGAAGTCGCAGCAGAAAATTTCCAGTTATAATTCCAATGGATGGAAAAAAAAGCTGACACATGGTTGTCTTCCAAATCAGTTTGAAATATGTCTTACATGAGGCTGTATTTCCACTGGATTTTTTTTAAGTTATTGATTTCCATGAATTAATCAAAAACAATAAATCACTCCGCACAATCTAATCATTAGCCTTCAGTATTACAACTTCAAACAATGATGGATGGCATAAACTCTGGCTGGCATAACAGATTATTTATAGGGATTTCCTTTGGACCAACTTATGATCCATTACATAATAGAGAGCATTTACAGTTATGTTTTTCAAAACTATGCAATGTTCTGTCAGCTTCAAAATTTAAGACCCTGTTTAAGGTTAACAATATAAAGTTCAGCACAACTATTGTGCTGTCTGCTTGTGTGACTGTGTAGCTGGCTGTGTCATTTTGCTCACCATCTCTCCTTTGTCCCCCTGATTTCCTCTTTGTCCCTGATAGAAAAGAAATTGATTTTAACTTTATAGAATATTTAGGGAAAGAAAACACAGAGTTGCACGAATAATTACATAAACAGAACAGTCTTTGGTACTTTTATATCTGGCTTGCTTTGCATCTTAGCTTATTTTTTTCAAGAAAAGTACACAGTAAATGCTGAAAATATCCAAAACATTTTGCTCTAGGTACAATCAGTGCATGTTTGTCGCTGACATGGAGGCTAAATACACAGTATATTAAATTTAAATCAAAGAATAACTCAGTTAGTTCAATATTAAAAATTAAAATGCATCTAGTTTTTCTTGCTTTTGAATTTTAAATCATCGTTGAATGTCTAAAAGGACGGTTGCTAACATACATGTAACTTTTTTTACGTCATACCTGAGATAAATTCAAGACAATACACACCGATAAAAAGAGGGGGAAGGATAAACAGGAAAATATAAATACCTTACTGCCCTTCATGCCTGGCATGCCTGGGTGCCCGGGCTGACCAGCTGTTCCTGGTTCCCCGGCACTCCCCTTTGAAAATATAATTAATAGAACAATATTTCATTATCAATCAATCAATCAAACTTCTTTATATAGCACGTTTCATGCAAATTCAACTGTAGTTCAAAGTTCGTTTACAGGGAGGCAGAAAAGTGATTGACAAAAGTTTTAAATTTAATAAGGATAATAATAATGGATTTGTTTTACAACAATTCAGCAAAGAAACATTCAGCAGAGGTTCATTAACTAGGTAGTATTCCTGTGTAATAGTAATAATGATTGGTAGTAAGTCAAGAAGGATTTGGGGACTAATGCACACCAATATGGCAAAAGTAAAAAAAAAAACAAAAACAAAAAAACACAACTAAATCAAGATTATTAATACAAAAATATAAAAGAAAATAAACAAGAGAAGGCCAAGCAATAAAACACAGAGTCAACGGGTGAGAATTAATAAGCTAAGAATACATATTACAAAAATATTTTTAAAAAAAATCTGAAATGATATCTGAAAAAAGGTAAAAACTTAATCATGAAGAGAGATACAAATAAATCTAAAATTATAACTAAAAACTTAAAATAAATAAATAAATAAATAAATAAATCAACAATAATACAAGCTAAAGAGCAATAGCTTTAAATAACAGTCATTACGATTATAAACCATTATTTAAAGGCCAAAGTGAACAAATGAGTTTAATTTAACATAATTCTCTCTCCTTACTTAAAGCTTCTGGGAAACAACCGGAAAAAGACATCAGATTATCAGGTTTAAAAAAAAAAAAAAAAAAACATACCACAGGTCCTGGTGTTCCTTGCACGCCTGGACTTCCACTCTCGCCCTTACTTCCCTTCATAAAGATGAGAAAACATGTGTTATGTTATTTAAACATACAATCAATGGCAGTTTCACCCTCATGCAAAGGTAGAAATTTGTATGGGATAGGCATAGGTGAGAAAAGGTGCATAGAGTGCATTAAAAGCAATAAAATTGAAGTCTGATTGTCCAAAAGATTCCTTGGGATGGACCTCCACTTGGGTTTAGGCCCTTTAATGACCTACAATGTCTTAGTTTCAAGCAACTTGTTATGAGATAGATATTGTGAGATATTATATAATCATAAAATGAAATGTTTGTGTATTAAAAAAATCAAGATTGTGATATTCCATCAGTCAGTCTTTACTTGCACGGCACTCATTTATTACAAACGCTACTTATTACACTTGTAGTGAACATATATATATATATATATATATATAAACACACACACACACATATATATATATATATATATATATATATATATAATTTTAATACACTTTGGCATTTAATTTTATTTGATTTATAGACTTTTTATTTCATGTTGATACTCTAACAAGCGTTTAATGGCAAGTGTCTCTCCCTCACGTTTGTGTACATCCTGGACTCATGTAGTTTTATGAAACTGTTAACTTAAAAGAGTTTCCTCAACATTTTTCTCCAATAATTATAACTGCTTTAATAAAAAATGGAAAGAGGGCCTTTTTGTCGGGGACTCAAAATTACAAGAACCGCCCCTGCATGTAGTGGCATTACATCAAAACCACACCACATCACTGACTGCACTGCAGCATACCACCATTACATTTTTGCTGCTCTGAACCTCAGCTTCTAATTGTGTCTAGTCGTATGTTTTCATTTCCACTTGGACAAGCCTGGGTAATTGCAGTATGAAGCTCAGCCATAAAATCAAAGTATCGCCTGCCCGTCCAGAAAGTGGGTTTCACTTGTGTGCCATTGACCAATACACATTGGTGTGTTCAGTGCACATCAGCTAATGAAAAGTGATCAGGAGACAGAGCCTCCAGACCAGACAAGCCCAGACTGCTTACGTTTCCATTATGATTCCACTGACGAAAGCAGTTAGAGCTTAATCATCGCTTAATTTAGTCCCGCAAGTGTGGCCAAGAAGTCATTACTCGAGCTAAGTTGTATTTTAGAAAATCAGTGGATGAACAAAGTATGCAATGCTTCTTTGCCAAACAGCTTTCTATGTATTTCAATCTAGTCCATAGACAGATAGCTCTAGGAAGTACAGTATTCAAAGTTATTTTACTTTTTATCATGATACATTATGCATGGGTAGAGCAATAGAGTTTGAAAGTTATGTCATATTTTGGCATGCTGATATACTAAACCCCTTTGCTTGTTTGCAGCCTTTTTACTGAACTACATCATGCTTGGCGTGGCTCAGCCTGCAGCTTGTCACTTTCTTATGCTGTCTTGTGCTGATTGAGCTGCATTATTGACTTTTCTGGGTCACAGTTTGCTAACAGCCCCAGGTTACAGAGGGGGATAAACTCAGATCTGATGTAGTGCACAGTTAATCCACCTTAAAGAATATGAAATCCCCTTGATGACTGCTGGTAGGATAAAAGTCTGACATTATTTCAACTAGCATCATCACAGCTTTGTGTCACAAACAGCGTTGTTTGTATAGAAGCTTAGTCTAGATTTTAAAAAAAATAACAGACATAAGTGATTACCTTTGGTCCAATTTGTCCTTTTAAACCAGGTGCTCCAGGTAAACCCATCTCACCCTGCAGCAAAGACAAAATTGTTTTGTCAACTCTCAGGAATTATTGTACCCTGATTATCAGAAATAGTTTGATGTATGACTTACAGGTGGTCCGGTTGATCCTCTAAAGCCCTTTAGACCAGGCAAACCGGGTTCTCCCTTTAAAATAATTATGTCATTCAAACATGATCATAAAGATAATAAAAATCTGATCCATTATTTTAACACATGCTCTTAGACCATGTCAGAAAGCGGGCTTACCTTTAGTCCATTCAGACCGGCAATTCCTGGCAAACCAGGCATGCCCTGCAAGGAAGGCAACAGAATAAATTCAGTTGTGCACTGATACATTTAAGAATCATAAGTATAATTTTAAATAAGGTTTTAATAAAATCCCTGAAAACTACTTGAGCTATTGTTTGCACAGCAAGGGATGGACAGGAAAACCATTGACCTTGAATTTTGACTCAAGACCCCCAAAATCAAATTGGTTCAACTTGAGTCAGAGTGGATGCGCAAATTTTGAAAATATTAATATATTGCACTTACAACCAAGGAATGGACATGGGATCCAATGACCTTGGCTACTAACCTCTGACCTCCAAAATCTAATCACTTTAATGAGGAATCAATGTTGACATTTGCATAAAATTTGAAATAACTATAATCATTGCTGAAATAGCTTTCACAAGCACCTGATTATCATGAAGCCCAGTGACCTTTGTTGGTCAATGAAATCTAAAATCTAATTTGTTCATCCTTGAGTCAGAACGCACATACGTATGTGGAAAGTTTGAAAAAATACCTTGGAACACTTTTGAGATATCACACAGCCAAGGTAGGACATTAGATGCAATAACCTTGACCTGTGATCACTGAAATCTTAATAGTTCATCTTCAAGTCAGAGTTAACATTTGTGCAAAGTTTCAATAAATTTCCTCACAGCATTCACACAATGCTATGTTCACAAGGAGGTCATTAACAGAGGCAACCTATTAACCTATGACCTAAAATTCAAACCTGCTCAATCCTGAGTCAGAGTGAATGAGTCAAGGTGGATGTTTGTGCCAAGTTTGAAAAAAAAAAATCCCTGAAGAGTTCTTGAAATGGGGTGTACATAAGCAAGTGGTGATCACGAGACCCAATGACATTGACCTCTGACCAGTGACCTCAAAACCTAATCACATCGTCATTGTCAGATTGAAAATCTGTTTGAAGAAAACCCTCGAGGCGCTTTTTAAGATAACGTGTTCTCAAGTCAGGGAAGGATGTGATTCCCATTTACCTCAACCTTTGACAGTCAAAATCAAATCAGTTCATTCACGTATGAGAGCGGACATTTGGGTACGTTTGAAGAAAATCTCTCAAAGTGCTTTTAAGGACCACATCCAGGAGAATGGCTAAGATGGGTGGACTGACAACCCAAAGATAAAGTGCATGCATCTGACCCTAGCTATCCTTGGGCTTGAGCTTGGGCATAAAACACAAAACATGAAAATATTTGCAATCATGTATCATTTCCAGTTTTCTTCTTTTCACCATGAAAAAAGCAGCCTCACTCTGTCAGCTAGTTTTCTTACAGAGTAACTGATGAGCTGTACCAATGTTCATAAATCACATGCAAAGAAGTCAAATCCCTAGTCAGGATTGGCTAACCAGGGAAAGTAGAAAATGTGGTTTTGGCTTTGTGAGGCTCAGTTTTGTTAATAATCATTCAGTAAATATCACTTTAAGAGTAGAGTATATCCAGATTTAAACAACTTTGATGTTTAGTAAAGCAGCACCAACTTAGGTTACATCGCCAAGTCCAATTTAATGATCCTACAAGGTTTTGAATTCTAATAGATGCAGTAACACATAAAGTGGTTCCTAATCGACATTATACTTGGGGGAAAAAAATGAAAGCAGTTAAAAATGAGTGATTAATGGTTTTGTTACACAGTGTTTCTTGTTTAAAGCATGGAACAAATATTTCCTTGGAAGCTTTTGTTTTTAGTTATTTTCTTCTCAGATAAATGTTTGCAGATGCCAAGTCATTGCCTGAAACTACATTTTTAGAAACATCTGAGGTTGCTGAATGAATCAGACAGGCAGACGGTGAGACAGAAACATTGAGGCACTCACACTTCACCTATTGGTGCATAAATCTGTCATGGGCATGCTATCTTCATCTTGTTTTGACTTGAGGATCTTCAGTATGACCCCTGTCTCCCTGGATACATCTCTGGCTCTTTTGTTCTGATGGGGGAAACATGGCTTACAGCCTTGTGGAGCAACTGAGTCATCTTTAGTAGACCCATTGCAAACTTTTGGACCAAGCCAATAATCATGATCAGAGGGGTGGCTTCCCAGTTGAAACACTTTATTCCTAAAACGGGTTTGCCAGAGCACCACAGAGTTCCCCCGATGAGTTATGTCCACAGCCTTGGATATTAGCATGAGACTGTTTGTTACATAACAGGGTTATCCTGGGATGAACTACAAGGGGAATACCCTAATTTACAGGCTGTGAGGGGGGATCTCTGTACTGCTGACATGATGTTCACACACTTTCATGGTTTTACAGAAAGATGTAACGCATGCAGTGCTATGTGAAGTTTAATTTAACCAATCTATAAGACAGTACATTTGTCTTCAAATGACTTTGAGAACATTATGTAATAACACACATCTTAGGTTTTCCTCCTAAAGTTTCATATATTGTGTGGCATATTTCACAATTAATGCATGTGTAATTTGGAAGATTTTTAGGAGAGCAGGTCAAGCCCAAACAGCCTACAAACACTAGGAATGCCCCAGTCACCTTTTTTGTTCCCAACACAGATGGAAATACCCATACTGATGTTTTGTGTTTCTGCATAGCGTTTAGATGTGCTGTTGGTCAGTCTATTTAGCTTTGTAGTATGCTAGGACCTCATACAAGTGGCGGTTTAACTTTGGACATGACCACAAAAGTCATACCTGTTCAATCAACAGCATGCGTTTACTTACTTTGAAGAATCCTACAATGAGGACAGCTGAGTTACACAATGTGATGAGGCATCTATCAGATGGACTCATCTATGTAAATTGGCACAGTTATTGCTACACAACAAGGAATATTTAGCTGAAATTAGTGGCATTATACAACTGATGCAATTATTAATTTTGGTTTGAAAAAACTAATCTTACCTCCATACAAATGTCTTTTTCCAGGTTTCTTGACAAAACCTGTTCTTCTTTTAAGTTACACGATAGAGCGGGCATTTTGACTCCACTTCCAAAATCTTGTGGTGAGAGATTTTTTATGAGTGGCTCTTTTTTTATACCTTACATGGCCAGTAGCGCTCACCTGCTTAACCCGTAATGAATGTGATTGACAGAACGATCATCCAATCACCTGCTGGATATGTTTTTGAAAGTTTCTGCCCATTTCCAAACAGTTTCTATGGGCTGTTGCCCAGATGGTTTAGTGAGATTTATTGAATGGTCCATCTGGTGTGTCAGGTTAGAAAAGTGGCTGTTTTTTTGCACAACATTAACATAAATATGAATTAATGTTCTGAAATCTGTATTTTTTTTTTAATGTTTATCCTGTTGGATGTATTTTTTTTCTGTCTATCAATAATTTGTGAATTTACACATAAATAAACACCAAAGATAAATGAATCTTAACATTTTGTAATTGAATTGTCCTTATAGTAGAGTACCTGTTGCATTGCTTCTTAAAGAGCTTTACGTCCTTCTCTGTTGAGCAGCTTAACTAGATTTTATAACAAAATATGACCTGTATCGATATCATTGCTGGAAGTGGATCCAATCTAACAAACAGGTCATTGGTATCAGCCATCAATACCATGACTGGGGCAACCGTTGTAATGCAGTTTTAACACAAACGTCAATATTGGACAGCTATTTTTAACTAAAGCAATTATGCTGAAAATTGGATCAGCAATTGCTTCAAACTCCCCCTTTCTGACCAAAGTCAGCAAAAGTCTAAATATCTGATTGTCATGAGATCATCTTGCCAGATTTTCCTGTGGTGTGGAGTGTGTTACAGTGATTTGGCCTTCCCCAATCAGCTCAGAGGATCGAGCATAAAATCATACATTTTAAACATATTCAAAATGTACAATCAGAAATCCTTCCCTCGTGGGTTATGTTCTTGCACTTCCAGGAATTGAGGCTCGTAGCCATGCGTGGGAGGTCTGGACCTCCTCTCGCCTGTTGCCTGTGTCTCATGTGTCTTCCTCTGCTCTCTTGTCCCTGTTCTGACTCAATCCACTGTTTCTCTACTATCAACAAAGGCAAAATGCCAAAAGGTATAAAAAAAGAAATCCTATTATGTGAAGGAAACACAGAGGAAAATTGAGCATGTCCTCTGTGTACGATCACATGGAACGGAACAATACCAAATCAGGAAGCAGACAGGGCAGAGCAGGAAGCATAGCTAACACAGCCATGGCACTGATGGCAATGAAATTAGATGGATGTCAAAAATAAGGGACTGACTTGTTGATTTGTGGCAACCACATAAGAGTTTTAACATGCCCTGAATTATCCAGTAAGCAAACTGAAGAGAAGAGTCAGATCTAAATGGTTATGGATGTCCCGGGTAGCTAACAGCCTGCCACACTTGGTTTAAACTCTGTCAGCTGGCTGTCTTGCTTGTTTGTTTTAATTAAGCTTGCATTTGACCACCCAAAATTATGAGCTGCATAGGTGGAAACTGTGTTTGTTGGTGAATGAGTCAGTTAGTGTGTGGCATGTTTTATTCATCATCATTTTGCACCCTACAGACTTGAGAACCAAGCTGTTAAATATATGATTATTTGCTGCCATGTGTCTGTGGTTTCCAGCAGTTTTAAAATCTGTAGAAAACCTTAATGTGTGCATCAGGCATTATTGAACTGATAACAAAGTTTAAAATATTGACCACTATTGCTGTGAGTGGAGAAGGATGATCGACCCAAAGCAGCAGCAGCAAACAGGGAGACTGTATATTTTAAGTCTCCAGTCAAAGGTGTTTCATTTTAGTTTAGCTAGATCCACAATGTTTAAAATGTTTATATGCTAATAGTTTAGTCCATTTAATGACACTTCACCTAAATTCAGCTCTCAAAGATATCGGTTATTGATTGGTTTTGGTGATCTTAGACTTGAGGCATGAAGTCCAGTTATACATTTTTGATTAAAAAGTAGCCAACAAGGATTGATTAATGATCAATGTCTGTGTTTCTCACTCACCGGATGGCCTTCCCTTCCATCAGTGCCAGGAATCCCGTTGGTCCCAGCTTCTCCCTGATACATTATTAAAACAAACATTATTAAATTGCTGTCTCCCATGGTTTAAATATGGACAATTAACTTGGCTCATGGTTGTCTAACACTTTTCCTATTATGTTGAATCCATTACATACACATTATCAAAAGCATAAAGAATGCCTTTGGTGTTTATTGTAGTCTTCAGATTAAGTTTGGAAAAAGTCGAGGGACACACCAGCCCTCTGTGACAACATTTCCATGGCTTCCAAACATCAACAACACAACTTTGGGGAGCAGCAACGTCTGTTAAGAATAAATATGTCCACAAAGCCAAACTCATGTCTGTCTTCTTCTCCTCATCCATGAATGAACTTTGTTACATACTGTAAACAAACCTTTTCACCAGGGTTCCCTGGAAATCCATCCTTTCCATCCCTCCCAGGAAGACCCTGAAATCAGAGAAAGGGTTTTTACATGTGTTTGTAGTGGCAAATAAACTTAGGATTTGATTCAGATTTTTGTAATATACATACAGGTTCTCCTGGATAACCATGGGGCCCAGTAGGTCCTACGCTTCCTTTTTCACCCTGAAAAAAAAATCATACAGGCAGTTGAATTTGTTTTTAAGTCTGTGTTTTTAGTGGCTTGGACTAGTTTCTTGTTTCGATCATTGCCCTGGCTCTTACCGTTTGCCCAGTTTTTCCTGGTGGCCCTGAAATTCCTGGAGGTCCAACTGAGCCCTGAGAAAAGTGAGATGATTTTGTATGATCATTTGAGGTAATCTAGCTCTAACCCTCCTCAGGACCAAACTGGCTTATATGAACCTCAAGATCAGGTTTGATCTGACATTCACAAGCTGTTACAGTCTGTAAAAAGAGCAGGCCACTGGTACCACAAGTGTTTAGTCAGCTATGGTGTATAGACCCTGGAATGGACAAAATATTTAGCAACTTCTTGAACTTAAATTTGAGGAAGACGATGCTTGGTTGTATCATGCTGGTGCAATTATAAATGCACTTGTTGACCCTAACTAGTTGTTTATTATAGTGAATTTTAGTGTAATGGTGCCACAATGAAGGGGCAAAATGTGCCATATCACTGACATTCTGCCAGAATTGAAAAGCAACATAAGGAAGGTAATGGGATATAACATCACTGAACATCAACCATCAACGGAAATGACATAATTAACACAAGTTCATACTTTTAGACCAGTTAAACCCAGTTTAATGGCACTTCAAATAGATGTTACTGTATTAATCAACACCAGTCCTCTCCAGTTTATGATCATTATAGATGTTAATATTCATATCAGAATGACATCTCTATCTGTGGTTGTTATTGATTGTACCTCCATAATGAATACCTTTACAAACATATAGACATGAGGACCCTCTTGAAAACGAGATGCCACCTCTCAAGGGGCAAACAGCAGAGACAAATGTGATGAGGACAGATTAATGATTTTGGCGTCCATGGGTTTGTCGCATCATAATCATATATGTGCATATATGTGTATCTATAAAATGAAGAGTATGGCTTCAGCCTGCTCTATTGTAAAGTGCCTGAAGATGACACTTGCTATGAACTGGCGCCATACAAATAAAGATTGATTGATTGACTGAACATGAATTGGGCGTCCTAGGAAAACAACATCCATAGAAGGCCAGTTCCTCATCCTGACATCAATAAAGTACTGTAGGCTTTCTTTAAGGGAAAGAAGGAATTTTGGCACGCTTTTTATGGTGCTACCAACATGTTTAGCTGTGTTGCTCATTCCATGAATGCACAATCCTTGCAAGATTAACCTTTTTGTGAAGGTGATTAATCAGACTTTCCAGTGTTAAAAAACAAAATATTAATTGGTATTATTAAAGGGGAGAAAACAACATGTTATCAGATTTGGACTTCAGAGCTGTGGCATTTCTTAATTTCTAAAGAAATCCCTCTCTAGGTCAAACTAGTCAGGCTGTCTTATCAAGCAAAAATTGATGAGGCTATATTAACTAAGGAGAGGACAATTTCCCCAAAATGCAGCGTGATGAACTACTTAATTTAACACAAATAGCACCTATGCACAGAGATGTTATTGATTTCTAATAAAGGTAGTGGTACTTTTATCTCTTTGTGTGTGTTCTCTGCATTGGATGGTGTCTCATGACTGATTTTTACAAATTAGCAAGGTCTTTGAATGAGTCGTCAGGGCTGAGCCCTTCAAGCTAGCTGACAACTGGGGATCTGTTTGACAATCAGGTTTTACAGTTTGTGTCAGTTCAGTTCCAGGGTCCTCTTAATTCACACATTACATCACTGTCTGCTGTGGGCATCAAGTTTCATTTGTATCTTGACTGAATCACCAACTCTAAAGTTCAAACTCTGTCTTTGAGTTTGCTTATCAACTCAAGCATAACGCCAAATGACTAAACTGGCTGGGAAAATGTTTTGAGTGGTAATGTGGGTCTTGTGGCTGCATTTGCCACCCAAAAATGTGTGTCTAAGTGTCGACAGTGTCTGTCTGTCAGACTGAGCTGAATTTAGGGTTTAGTGAACAAGCTGGTCCCAGGAACATGTGGTCATGTTCCAGTGGTCTCAAAACATACATTAGAAATCTCTCCAGCTTTGACCTTCTCTACAGTCTGTAACCTGGCAAAGTGTCAGAACAAAACAAAACAAAAAAAAGCTATAGCCTAAGGGTAAGAGGTGGACAGGCTGAAGAGCTGGAGCTCGTCCAGCAGCAACACAGTCATTGAAGCACACTAGTAGGTCTTTAGCATTTATGGCCATAATGCTGCTGTTAGGTTTACAGTTTTGTTGGATTGTGTCCAAATACTACAGCTTAGCAGTGTGTAAGCATAAAACATAGACAGCTGTTCACATAAGTAGTGTAAACAGAGACTGCTGTGTTTGCACATCTCAGGTGTACAGGAAAGTCTGATTTTATTGGCAGATGGGTTAAAGAGCTTTACCCAGAAGACATCCCCACTCCCCAAGACATGCTCTGGGTTTTAAATCAAGAGGGCTGATTTCTCAAATCGGATGCTGCCAAAATTGTCACAATTAAAGAACCACAAGTATCAATAGCACAGACTTGATACCCACATAATTATTTAAAAAAAAATGTTCCTACAAAAGGTGAAAAATGATTGTGGTCATGAACAAGTATCACACACTGTAAATACACAAACAGAGCACATTTCTGGCAAACAATCTTTCCTTCTCTTGTTAGCTTGAATGATGTTTTTCTTTCTTAATTTAGCAGACATTGCATGTTTCCGATCTCTCGTTCCCATGCCAGGAAAAAGAGACTACACCCTTGGGTGGTCCTACAGTGGGAACAGTTTTGGAAGGTAGATGTACATCTGTTTGCATCTAAAGAAAGTTTCATATTCCACCTGATGAGGATTCCCTCTAAGCTGAGGAGCTCTTGGTTCTCACTGTTTGCTCTGTGGTGCATGAAGGATCTTTGGCTTACAAGAAGTGTAAACTTTCTGACCCAGATACAAGAGAAATTTAGGCATGACTGGATGAAAAATTGGACCAATTTCACTTGGCTTCATCCAAACAGTGTTTGGAGTTGAGTGCCAAATGGTTCATTTCTAAGTTGTGGAGGAAGAATCATGCAATGGGTTGTTTGGTTCAGTCCGTCACATTGGTTCAGACCAAAGAACTGTTTCCCAACTGCATGAATTGCTGTAATTCTTTGTACAGGCATGTACGGTCTCTAGTGATGGCCTGACTTTTGAAACTAAACCTAGTGTGTTAATATTTAAGGTCATGAGTCAAATATGTTATCAATATGCTCTACATTTTTTAAAGTTTTGGTACACATATGCATATTCATGACATGTAGTGATCACAAAGTAGTACCTTTCTTCATGTTTTATTTTTAAACAGACAATCAAAAAGCTTTCTTATAGTTATGGTTGTTGTGAAAAACTGGACATTGGTAGCATTATGTATGCCAGGGATCATCAACTACAGCTGTGCAAGGGACATTTTTTTCTTGAGATATGCTACAAGGGCAGGACTTCAAAGTAAAGTGAAATAATAGTATTTTGGTCAAATTAACAAAATAATACTTTAATGTTTTTATTTTTGCTAATTGAATGTAGCCTTGTGACATGGTGGCGCAGCAGGTTTGTGCTAGTGCCTCACAGCTATATGATTGCTGGTTCGACTCCCCGTGGCGACCATGTTCTTTCTGCTGGGAGTTTGCATGGTCTCCCCATGCCTGCATGGGTTTTTCTGGGTACTCTGCTTTTATGACTAAATTGCCCTTAAGTATGAGTGTGGCTCTCTATGTGGCTCTGTGATCAGCTGGAAACCAGTTCAGGGTGTACCCCACCTCTCGCCCAATGTCAGCTGGGATAGGCTCCAGCCTGCAACCCCTACAGGGATAAGAGGTATAGATGATGGATGGATGAATGTAGCCTTTAAAAGTGAGATCAGTTCCTATCACCCATACAGCTACATAAGGCTAACTGAGGAATCCTGGATACTTCATTCTGGGGCTGTCATCTTTTCCATCACTGGGTTTGGCTCTAAAATACGCATACTCCTGGTTGAATATTGGCTGATATTAGCTGGCTGTTGTATTTCTGTGAAAAAGATCAAGTCATTCCTGATCAATTTGTTTCAATTTGAATTGTTTTGGGGTAGTGTGAATAATAGTGGGGCCAAAGTAACCCTCAAATCAACAACAGACTTTGCCCCCTCATGATTTAAGAATTTGATAATACCCGGGGGGCCAGACTGGAAGCTGTTGGGGGGCCTGTTGTGGTCTCCTGGCCAGCAGCTGATGTCGCAGATGCATACTTAAAGACATGATACACTGTCCCTGTTTGCATGTTGACATTCTGACGTTAGGATTCAGTTTAACCCCCCACTATTTTATGGATGGGTTGATAGATAGATAGATAGATAGATAGATAGATAGATAGATAGATAGACAGAAAGCTTTATTGATTCCAAAGCCAGTTAAGAATTAGCTCAGTGTTTGGAAATTGACACGATTCCAGTTAAACTATTTATAGCCTGATTAGACGCAGATATTAACTGTGTTTGTAGTTTTGCATTTTCATCATTTGTTTGGTCTGGTCCATTTTTACTTACTTCAAAACACATTTGGCAGTTGTTTGCCACATGAAAAGTGATGGGAAATGACTGGCAGCACACTTCCTCTGTCATCCCTTTATTATTGATGCCTCGGCTCATTAAACTAAGTATAAGGGTGATTACTGGCTTTAAAACAGCTTTGCTCAGACAATAAAACTTCAGGCTTTAGGCATAACTGAAGTTGTGATGAAAAGAGACAGTATATCACTTTGGTTGGCAGCTCTGTCCTTAACTGTGTTATCTTACTTAGTTTTTCTATATTTCTTTGTCAGCATACTTAAACTTATCAGTGACTGTGGAGAAGAAGGTCCGTGTTAGAGGTCTCTTTACATCCTGGTCCTGTTCATGTGACTCTAACAATGCAACAAAGGATATAAGAGGATTTAATCCAGGTGCAGCCATGAGTCTGCAGACAGCTGAGACCGTTTTCAAAATGACATCAACCGCCTCAGTTGTTTTGGTTTGGGCCTCCTGTGGTCACACTGATTACAAGGTAGGATGATATGACAGGGGTGATGCAGTCTTTGCAGAATTCATGAACTCACTGCTCTTAAAGTCAAAACTAAATGCAAATGTTTGGATGAACATCAAACACTCTTCCTGGTTAGAGGTGTCACTGTAAGCTTTCAGTTTGAGACGTCTGTGACCATGGTTAGGTTCTTCTCAGATCCTACTGAGCGATAAATGCTAGAGCATCTTGTTTGTATGGATCACTGGATCAGTTTTCTCCTCTCTCAGATGGATTGGTTGTAGCAGCTGTAACACAGGTGCTCACCCCATGTGCCTTGTGTTCTTTTGCCTTGTTACACATTGTTCAATTGCATGAATGTCCTCTTGCTGAGGCACAGCTTACTGTGGGAAAATCTGCAGGAGTGGGTTCTAAAATGCAGGAATGAATAAACAATTTAGCATTTCCTGTGTCCTTGTTGTAAGTAATTTGATACTTGAATGAGTTTTCAGTCAAATGATAAAAATAAGCCCATAGAGGACACAAACTTTAGAGCACTGATCATCAACTAGTGGTCCAGGGGCCACATCAGCTCCCCAAAAGCTTTCCACACAAGGATTCACACAACCCTCAAACTACCGCAATTGAAACAACTTTATTTTGAATGACTTTGTGTTTAATCTGTTTTACAAAATCCACTTTCACAGTGGATGAAAAGTAACTGTCAGTCAGTAGCTGTTCATTTCTGCCAATTGCATTTACGTGTCATATTTTGCCTTGAATCAGGTTGACGTATTCATTTATGATTACTGCTAGAGTATGTTCACCGTCACTAATCTTCAAAAAAAAATCTTCTAGTTCCACATACAGAGTTCCCCTGATGGTGCGAGTAGTCCCTCTCTGTCTGAGATGCTCAAAAGGTGAACACAAGCACTTAACATTTTAGTGTTTAATCTGAAGTAAATGGATCTAAAATTGCTTGCATTTTAAATCTTAAAGTGTTGTGTGTTTAAAAGGACTAATGTACTGCTAACAAGGCCTAAAAAAATGGCGGTGGTTCAACTGTAAGCATTTTTTATTGTTTTTTAAAGAACAGTAATTCATACGGCACTGCCACAGCCACGAGGGCCAACTTGATCAGGTCATTGTTTTAAGAGGGATATCTCAAACAAGATGTCCAAAATGACTTTAAACACTGAAATTATTGTAGCTGCTTCTAATTCAAACCGCCATGTTGTAGTTCAATTGTAGCTTAATAATAGCTTTTAACCCTTGCCAATTATGTTCAAGCTAAAAAAAAACATGAGAAGTATATATGTTTGTTAAGATTATCACAAAGAACAGATCAAATTATCTTTTGCCACTGAGATTATTAGCAGCAATGATCCAAAATGGTAAAAAAAATCCCACAATTTCAGTGGAGAGAACCAGTTCAATGTAACTTCAGCAATGGCCTATAAAAATACATCATCCCTGCACAACTCTATTACTTAAACATGTAACAAGTGCATAAGAGTTTTCATTTTTGGTCACCCAAAAGTACTCTGAATGCATTGCTCCTCTTAGTATATGTCACACTACCAAAGAGTTATTTTTTGATGGCAACAGTCTTATTTTATCACAACATGGTCGAAACACAAGTTTCACTACACTGAAGCTCATGTATCCTCTCTAAAAACAAATTCTAAAAGTACTGGATAAAAAAACAGGAATTACCATCACTGTAATATCCCGGAGTAATGTAAATATCTTAACTTTGACAACTTCCTTTTCGCTCTGATGCCTACCTGATGTTAAAAATAGTGAACAATCCTTTCCTTCTTACGTTAGAGAATGCCTGGCCCAACCCAGCTGTGGCAGAGCTGGTAGGACTAAAGCATCCTTTAGGGGAGATTGGGCCCCAGAGTACAGAAGGACGACATTTGGTCAATCTACCTTAGTGATTACAGTGAGAAGATGGGACTCTGTACCAACAGCCATTGGAGACTCCGGAAGCTTTGCAGTGTTAAAAACCACGCTGAAGATGTGGATAAAACCAGCTCAGTGTTGTACTTCCTAACATATGCATGGCACATACTGTTTTGGCGGTGTTTATGTTTTATGATGCCGTTTTATATATGGATTCATTTTTATGTCCTATTAAATGTTAGCTTCATGCAAATTGACTTTTAACATACTCTGTTACTTTATATTATTGTATCTACTGCTATGTAATTGATGGTTTACCTGCCCAGGGACAACGGATGCAAATTACCTTTTCGCTAATTAGCTCTGGTGCAAATACATTTAATTGTGCACCGCCCCTTAAAAATAAATAAGAAAATAACATATATAAAGCAGCATACATCTTTTAAAATAATGCTACTTAACACTGGCCTTGACATATCCATCACTACATTTGTCATCCTTGCGTATCTATCTCAGACCTACAGAGGGCCAAGAAAAAACAGGAAATGTAAAGAAGAAAAACATTTAGCAAAAAGAAAATAAGATGATATTTTACATACAAATAGAATAATAACACTTTGAGCTTTTTTGTTAAAAGGGGAGAACCAAAACCAGGATGAATCTGACACGTCAAAAAAAGTCTCTGATGGCCTCGTGCTCTGCCTACAAAGGGCTCTTGTCCACCTGTATACTGTGGAGGTTGTGCTTTTTAATCTCTCAGGGGATCTAACTTTATATATTTAACATATGGCTTTGTGATTGATGCAACTATGTTCAAACAGTTGACGTTGATGTGTCTAGCAGGGATTTCCTGTTAATCCTACATTTGATCTTAAAAAAAGCAAGATTCACTTTGACTTTTTACAATCAGAAGTTCTTTCAGTGGTTAAACTTTCTTTGGGAGCCTGATAGGAATTCTTGATAGGTAACATTTAACAAAATCAAAATTTCCTTTGAATCTGCAGAAACAGTGTCACATCATCACCTTCTCTCCAGGTTTTCCAGGTGGTCCAGGTAATCCAGGGACCCCTCTCTCACCCTGAAAGAACATGCTTGTATCACAGAAGGATCCTTTGGGAAGTCACAGATTGATGCTGCAGCTTGGTAACAAAATCTATTGTGCCACAAAAAGTGTTTTTTGACCTTCCTACCGAAACACCAGGCCTCCCTTGCTCGCCTCTGTTTCCATCTTGCCCACGTTTCCCCTAAAAGCAGTGAAAAAGGGCAACAAGAGATTGAAATTCTGTCTTTTCTATTGTGTTTTTCTATCAAATAAAATTAGTTTTTCTTTCCTTTACCTCTACTCCTGGTGGGCCTGTCAGCCCCGGACTCCCTCTAGTGCCAGGGTTGCCCTTAAATATGAGAGAAGACATAAGAAAAAAGAAACGTTTGGTTAAACATTTGAACCCGTTCATCTGTTTGCATGTCCTTTAATGGATTTAAGCCTGAAGGGCAGATTCTTTCTCTGAGTTTTTGTTCATGCTGTACAACATGTGGTTCACTTTTGGATGCTTTTCATCACACAAAAATACTACTCTCCTACCACTAGTGGTACGACCAGAGATGTTTTGTATTTATCCATCGGAAAATAAGTCAATAAGAGCATTTACCATATTTTTTCAACATACCCTAGCAGGCCAGACCACATAGCATTTACAAGAAGAAACTGTCATGACTTAAGCGGACACATTAACTCAACTGGTTTTGGCTTTGTCTCAGATGTTGTTAAGGACTCTGCTGGGATGTTTTTGGAGATTATTATGTTCTGTATGTTTGTATATTGAACTATGTAGTACTCACAGGCTTACCATCAGCACCAGTAGGTCCAGGCTGTCCAGGTTTGCCAATGCTTCCCTGGTCTCCCTGAAAGAAGCAAAATGGGGATATTTATCGTCTGTATTGAAAACAAACCCTAATGCAACCGTAGAGCTGTATCAAATGATCAGTTTAAAACATCTCTGGTAATAATATTCAATCTTGGGCGTGCACTGTTGATCATATCTGTCTTCAAACCGTGCAGGAGAATCTAGGAAGTTGTAAGATGCTCCATGTG
Organism: Cetoscarus ocellatus; assembly: GCA_037902135.1. Lineage (NCBI taxonomy): Eukaryota > Metazoa > Chordata > Actinopteri > Labriformes > Labridae > Cetoscarus > Cetoscarus ocellatus. The sequence goes on along the minus strand of JBAMNC010000019.1, from coordinate 624,829 downwards.
GGGTTATAAGGAACATCTGTAAGCCAGCATTTGTCGCAGCACTTTGGCTCTATTATGAGGTGTAGTTAAAGCATAGCAGGAATCTCATAAACACAAACACGCCCGAACCCATGTAGGTTTAATGAACTAAATACTTGTTCCTAAAGTTAAATCTCCAAGGCCCTTGTTTAAGGCTTTTTACAACCGGGGCTGCTATTATCTGGTTGATTCCATGTCATCAATAAAGACAAACACTAGGGTTTTTCCTCCTTAATTTGGTAATTTTCCATTCTACCTGGTGTTTATGTTGGCAATGGTCTGTTTTGCTGAAGCAAACAGTACAGTACAACAGGACTATACAAAAAATAAGGCCTAACTGACTCATAATGGCAAGCCACAATTAGCCTAACTGAGGGAAAGAGGCAATTAGTGTTTCCATAATTTGTAAAACTGCAAATTCTCAATAGATAATTGTGTATTTAAGTGTGCAAAAACAGCCCACACAGCAAAGTTTGTGGCACTAACAAAACCAGTGTTTATAGACTTTAATGAATTGAATTTGACCTTTTTGTAAAGTGCAACCTCATGTTTTTTCTCACGTTTTAGACACAGGGAGCTGCAAATAGACAACTTGGGAATAACGCTTACAGCCTCTTCATGAGATAAAAAAAAACAGTTTATTCTTTATCTAAACTGAAGTTTCACAGTCATTTCTTAGCTAAATTATTTTTTGAATAGTAGATCATTTCAAAATACCTGAAAGCTCATGAGCTGGAAAGATTGTAGCCTGATTGTTGCCTTCATTGATATGACGTGTGGGCTTGTGCAATTTATTTCTGCAGCCTTATTATGTTTGGACTAGTGACGTGCCAACTGTGAAAGTTAAGGGCCATGCTAATACCATTGTTTAAAAAACAATTTCACCGATGTTGATGTTCTTTTATTCCTTTATTAGTGAGCTTCCCCCATAAGCTGACAGTTTCTCTCATATTTGATAAAAAAATCAGGTCACTTCTTCTACCAAGTAAAATAAAAACCAGCTTCTCTGAATAAGCAATTAGGTGTTCTAGATGCTGATGTTAAACTGATTGGACACTAGATAAACATCTGCTACTGACATCTGTTTATTCCACGCCTACTTGCTGAAGGTTCATATCTATCATCAAGGCTAATACTGATGCTAAACCAATACATCTGTGGATCCTAGTGCAGACCATAGTTTATGGTAGAATATGTGCTGTTAACAGTAAAAAGGAAATTACAACATAAAAGATGAAATCATATAAGAGAAGATTTTTGGAGCACTGACCTTTAGACCTGGAGGTCCAGGGGGTCCAGGAGGACAAACACATGGCTCTTCAGTTGGTTCAGCATAATCAGGACTGTTGGAGCACTGTAATGAACAAAATCATTTTAAATGGTGTGTTAGTCCAGTTTGGTTCAGTACAGGATTGTAAATCTTGATCTTGATTGAGTTCCCATGGCCAGCCGTTCCCTTACTTGATATAGGGCAGTGTGTCAAGCATAAGTATCGGTACAATTGGTACTGTAAAATGAGGATGTCAAAAAAGGATCACCGTTTTTATCTGGGCCTCTTAATGGAATCACACTTAAATCAACAATAAAGACTTAATACAGTATGTAAATGTAATAAAATAAAAGGGACACAAAGTCCTAATGAAAGGATAGTTCTCAGTTAGGATATCCCCAATCCAATTTTGGAAAAGTTTAACCATGTAAACCAGTGGGTAGCTACAAACAAGCACACTACCAAGGTATAGGAGTGGATACAGAAATCTGGTAGTAATGCAGTATTGGTATCACCACATATAATACCAACAGAACCGAATCACAACACAGATTTTGGTGTTTCATTTAGGTACCATTCAACAAATGTCAAAGCCAAAGATGCAGATCTTCCTCTGCCATCCATTCAGGGGTATGTTTTTATTCCTGACCTCTGAATTGACCTCTCCACATCAGGGAGTTGAGCGCTCTAGTGTGCCTTAAGTGTCCGTCAGTAACACACATTATGCAGAGTCAACCATATTATTTACAACTTTATTCAGAGCACAGTGGATGAATACCCAAGAACAGTGAGTTTATCACAGGTCTTACTTTTTTTGTCGCAGCAGTCACTTTTACTTGAAACACCACAAATAATGCTTGGCAAAAAAGTATGGGATAACTTTATGACAGGTTCTGTCACACAACAAAGTGATCTGGATACTCTAAGTTATCTGGACCACTGATCCACAACACTTACATTTATAGGGCTCATTGAAAATTGGCAACTGTTGAAAAACAAATAAAGCTAAATAATAAATCGCAGCCTCATAGCATCGCCTCAGCTGCACCAAAGTGCAGATTTAATCAATCTTCAGTAGTCATGGAGCTATATACGGAAAAATACTGCCATTTCAGAAATATTGTTTTATGCTGCCTTAGTAGAAGTATGTGCTCTGCGAGTGCGTTCTAGTTTATTATTATTTCTCAGTGGCCAGGTACCAAATGAACCACATCCTGGCACCGGCCCATCGTCTGGGAACCCCTGCTCTAAGTAAGGTAGCCACAACACTAAAATTTCAATATTTGATGCCTGTTTTGATACCACAGCAAAAAAAAATAAAAAATTAAATATTAACTGGTCCTTGGAAAAATAACCTCTCAATTTCATTGCAAAAAATGCCAATCTAGGAAAAATAACTGAACATATGAAAACTCATTTGCAATATACTCTGAAAGGTCTCATTGTTTTGTGACCTAAAACATTTTTTTGGTCATAAATGCTTGTCCAAATTCCTATGTGTGTTAACACATGCTGTAAAAAAGGACAGTTGTTCCAAACAATATTGTTGTGTAAAGAATTAACTAAAAAAGCAACATACAAACAAGAAAATGAACTGAAAATTAAATTAAAAAAAAAGACCTGATATTGTAATTGAAGTGATTTTTTTTGTTATGTGAATAAAAACTTTGCAGCCCTGGGTTAAACAAATAGATTCTACATACAGTATGTTGAAGCTTTGATATTATCAGTGTAACTGAATTCAAATTTTGATAAGATAAGATAAGATAAGATAAGATAAGATAAGATAAGATATTCCTTTATTAGTCCCACAGGGGGAAATTCCAAAATATACAGCAGCTGCAGGATACAAGAGAAGTATTTGAAGGAAGCATTATACTGAAAAATAAGGTAATTACAAATCAAATACAGTAATAAAAAAAGATAATAATAATTTTTTTTTAAAAAAGTATAAAAAAGTATATACAAAAAAGGATTGAATCATTTTTTAAAAAATGGTATCGAAAAAGTATCAAAGTATTGTTTTTTTGTTTCCTTTTTAAAAACCTAACACATGCTGTAAAAAAGGACAGTTGTTCCAAACAATATTGTTGTGTAAAGAATTAACTAAAAAAAGCAACATACAAACAAGAAAATGAACTGAAAATTAAATTTAAAAAAGACCTGATATTGTAATTGAAGTGATTTTTTTGTTATGTGAATAAAAACTTTGCAGCCCTGGGTTAAACAAATAGATTCTACATACAGTATGTTGAAGCTTTGATATTATCAGTGTAACTGAATTCAAATTTTGATAAGATAAGATAAGATAAGATAAGATAAGATATTCCTTTAGTAGTCCCACAGGGGGAAATTCCAAAATATACAGCAGCTGCAGGATACAAGGTAAGTATTTGAAGGAAGCATTATACTGAAAAATAAGGTAATTACAAATCAAATACAGTAATGAAAAAATAGAAATAAAATTTTTTAAAAGTATAAAAAAGTATATAAGGATTGAATCATTTTTTAAAAAATGGTATTGAAAAAGTATCACAGTATTGTTTTTTTGTTTCTTTTTTGAAAACCTTACTCCAGAAAGTCATGAATAATGAAGGAAAGGTCAGTCACTGTCAATTAAATTCAATTTTACAAGCTACAACCAAACAAAACCTGTTTAAAAAAGCTGTAAGCTAAATACCTTTTCTGTTTTTGAAATCAAAATGCTGCATTATGTTGCTAAAACGGGTAAAGGTCACCCTTTCAAAATGATTTTCATAACTGGCTGTAACATGTGGCTGTAAAGAAAATATCTTAAAGCTCAAAGACTTAAAGGAGGAAAATAGAGTTTCTTGGCTTCTGATCTTGTCTTTTTTGATATTTAGCCAGAAGCCTCACACAACACAGTAACTTTGCCTGTGCTTGTAAAAGTTTCATTGCCAACAGAACAATGCAACACTGCCTCACAAACACAGATGGAGGCAGAATACAATAAAAAATGTACTGTTTACAAAACTTAGGGTCCATCTCCAACAAATGATTTTATGCACAAACAGATTTGACTCTGGAAAAATATGCTACATTTACACTCTCTCGTTGGTGCTAAAGAAGTTGACCTTATGTTCTACAAGGTGGGGGAAACATTTGATGCCACGCAGTTCAGATGGTGTGGACTTAAGTGGGGATGAAATTGTGCGGTGCATTGCTGAGCAGAAACAGATGTAGCTTGACAAGGTGAGAAGTAGGTGAGAAGAAGTTATCTTTGTTGCTTTTGGACTCAAAAACAAGTTCAGAGCCAGGCAGACTTATGTACTCACAACTCCAGGTATTTCACAAGCCGTCTCTCGGTTGTTCTGCTCGGGGTCACAGTAGATGCGGAGTTTCTGTATTTCAAACTGACAAAGTAAAAAAAAAAAAAACAAGAACTATTGGTTAAAAACACAAGACGGGAGGGTCGATATAAGTTCACAGCACCAACAGATCTTAATTACAGGTAATTTTGCAGCATTTATTGCAGTTTCATCAGGGCTTAAGTACCAGTGAACTGGCATTGCTGTTGTAGCAGCTACAGGACTTCATGTAGCTGCCACTACATGCTGCCAGACCTCCCTTAGTGTTGGACGTGTTCTGTATCGACATTACTCTGTTCTTCCATTATTTGGAATTTTGTTGATGTTGGTGGTAAAATGGCTCCAGAGAGTCCTTTAAGATGGTTTCACTTCAGCAACCGTGTGAGCAGAACGAAAGGCTCACATATGATTTATATTATTTCCAGCTTTTTGAGAGCTTTAGCATAACTACGTGATTGATCAGAGTAAAACAATACAGTTTAGATTTTCTGGATGGAAGCAGTGTGGTTTTAATATGATAAATATGCTTGCATATGCACATTTTTAGGTTAAACTGCATTGAGGTGTTTTTGGTGTGGAGTCAAGAAATCTGCTCTGAATTGTAAGTGTGTTTATCCACAAATGATTCTTTAAAAAGTGCATAAGTTTGGTGTTGAATGGCTCAAAACTAGATGAACCTTATAACAATGTGCAAGTGCACACAATATCGTTCAGTGCCAAGCTGTAAAACACACAGCTATAATGATGTGTAAACACACTAGCTGGCAAAAGAGATGAAAGTCTTGAATGAATTATGTACTTTCATATCTAAACAAAAGTGTTTCCACTTACGCTCTTGTTCTTCAATGTCTCATTGTATGAAAACAATGGATTGGTCCAATTTGCAAAATATTGTGTTTGATCCTCTAGCAGTCAGCAACAGAAGTACTAGTGGGTTAAAGTTATTCTTGATATTCACTGTAACTTGCCCTGTCTTAAGTCTAATACAGCCACCTGTCCCAGGTAGCCAATGAAGCTGTAGGAAATCGCCACTGCCTTTCTGCAATTATGCTCTACAACCCAGATGTAAACAGAGCACATGAAACAGAATCTTAAGCATCTACTGAAATTCATCTCAATCTCATCATGCCATAAAGTGAAACACAATTATATGCATTTATTATTTACACCAAAGCCATTTTTGAACATGGCTTTATGTTCATTTATGATGTAAAAATCCACTTCAAATCATAAAGTGTGAACAAGACTTTCTGTGTGCCTCAAATGGGCATTCAAAGAGCTGCAGTGTTTGGCACTTTTTTTTATCAGCTTCATTTTTCTACCCTGGAGGTAGCTGCTAGGCAATTACATAACAAAACTAGAAGTGCTCAGGGGGCATAAACAAACCTCCTCTGAGGTCTCTTTTAGCCAAGTTGTTAGCAAAAATGTGGAAAGCTGCTCTATTTCACAATGTTAATGTATTCTTTACAAATAAATCTGGATCTAATACTTAATTCTGATGACTGTCAAAACCTAATCCCTTCTTACTTGCGTCATGATGAATATTTTCAGAAAATGCAATCAAAATCCACTTCTTGAGTTAACGTGCAGACAAACAAACACTGCAACCCGATCCACTTAATCAAAAACTCAAACAAATGTTGTCATGTGATAATAATTGTGCTAATTTCCAAGGCCAACCTAGACTTGCCTCAAGGCACACCAGTGTGGCCTGGTACACCATTTGAGAACCACTGCATCAGAGTAAGCATTTAATCTTGATTAATATTGTTATTATTACATAATTGTGCTTAGACATAATTGTAACTGAAAGTGCAACTTGATCAATTCCACAGCTCTAATGTCAGCTAGCATTTCAGCGACGAATTGCATGTTGATGTGGATGCACCAACTCAATTAGCTCACGCAATGTTGTAGCTTTGACGCCGAAGAATAAACCAATCTTAAATCTGTGTGGGGTATCAAAGGCGTGTGTCTAGCACTGCCACATTCTGCAAACCAATCTTTTACTATCTATCTGCAGATCCAGTCATCCGATGATAAATAAATAGCAGTCAGTTTAAATGTGGTCTGAATGATTGTTAATTTTAGACAAGGCAACAACAACTTTGTGTTTAACAAAATTCAAAAATTATTCACCAAGGAACATCCTGATAAAACTCCAAGTTGGCTGGTTCTGTACTTATAATAAGTTTATGTACTAATAATTTCATCACAGAAAATTGGTGCATTAATTGGATTTTACTGATTTTATTTGGATTGCATTTCACTGAGTGCCTTGACATCATGGTTTAACTGTAAAATGCTAAATTAGCCTAATTGCTAACATATGTGCTCGAGCTATTTTAAATGTCCATTATCTGCTGCTAGTTAAGTTTAAAAAGTCAGATCATTATTTCAGTTATAGTAATGGTTTTGTTCAGACTTTAGTCATCTTATGTTTCCATATAATTATTTTGATATTAAAATGTTATACTTGGAACCTTTATGCATTAATGCTTTAGAAGCAGTACACCATAAAACACTGCTGGAAAGCAAATAACAACACAGCACAATAGAGATTTATTCCAAAATTTGGCACAACTGTTCCATTAGAGACAAATAAAACAAAGATTAATAAGAACCTGTGGAAAAAGCTGATGTTTCCAAGTGTTATTAACCAACAGGGTGTTAAGCATTTCTCTAAGGACTCAGCTATAAACCTGAGTACTCTGTGATCCTGTTTCAGTCCTGTATCAGTGCTCAGGTTGCTGAGCCGCTCATTAAAAAAGGCGACCCTCTTCTATAGTTGGGTGAGGCACCGCTGGATTACGTCCCAGGGAAGCATATATTGTGTGTTTCCAGAGAATTAAGTTGTTGAAGTCAAACTTACTGGCACTGTGGTTTCCTTTCTGACATATTTTCCAACTTGGGTTTTTCCATTGATAAAGATGCCAACAGGGGGCTCCAGTGGTAGGGTCTCGATTTCTAGGTCATCAACATAAAGAGTGACATCCTCCTCAGTGACCAGCAGCCGCATCTGGTGCCATTTCTCATCAAACAGCTTCTGTTGTCACAACAAAAAGGCAGAAGACAGTTGTTAGTACAAGATAGACTGGAGGTTTGCTGATAGATGATTTAGATAAATCGAACTTTGTCAGGAAACATTCAAAATAGACAAGAACAAGAATAAGGAGCCATATGCAGATTAACACCAAAATCTTTATTAACACAAAGCTCAAAAAACCCAAAACTAATCCTTAACAAAAAACAGTCCAAAGCACAAAGCAAAATCTTTAACAAAGTAACAAATCAAAACTGGCAAAACAAAGAAAGAAAACACTAGGAACTAAAATCAAAGTACAAATCAAAATCACTACAAAAGGTTCAACTGAAAAAGACAAACAACAAACTACAAACACAGGGAAAAACTGGAGACACGTGAGATGGAGTGCCACATGGAAGACGAATGACTCGACAAAGACAAAGTGAAGCATAGAGACTAAATACACTGGGGAAACATCAAGCACAGGTGAGACAATCACAAAGGTGACGGGAATCATGATCGGGGGGGGAGGGCAGGAAACACCACATGGAACACAAAGATTTCAAAATAAAACAGGAAACACGAGAGACAATGGGAACAAGAGGTCTGAACAAAGAACACAAGGAAAAACATACTAAACAACATAACTAACCGAACCATGACGCACTTAGACGGAGGTGTTCATGTTTTAGATGTTCTTTAAGGAGTGTAATCTTGAAAGTTGAAAGGGCTGATACAATGTTTGAATATCTAAACAATTTAAGTCAGACGGATTTCCAAAATCCCCTGCAACTGCAAGCTGGTGTTCCAGTACACAGAGTGTCAGCATTATTTGGTGTCAGCCCTGGTACCATTTCCAAACTTACTGCAGGACAAAGTTTCATTAGACTGTTGAAGTCAGAGACAGACTGCAAAGTGGGCGTCCCAGGAAGACAACACCCCTAGAGGGCTGGTACCCTTGCTTTACTAAGAAACTGTAGTCTTTCTTCCAAGACAGAGGAGATTTTGGCACTTTTTTGGGGGCACTATCCACACCTTTAACTGTGTGGCTCATTTCATTCATAAACAATCCTTACCAGTTGTATCTTGTTGTAAAGGTGATTAATCAGATTAATCAAGAAATAATTGACTGAAATAAAGTTTCCAAACTTTTTTGATGGGTATGGATGTAGAAGTAACAATTATTTCTTTAACTCCTTAGTTGTCATTTGTGCTGACTGCCTCTCAGGAGAGTGCCATCATTGTTTTGCCAGGCATAGCTTAGTGGTTAGAAGGTATTTATAAGGCAATTACTATGTGTAAAGTCAAATAGTTTTAATGGTTTAAACAAGCTGGAACCAGTTCATCTTGAGTGAAGATCATGTCTCACTTTGTCACTAAGACTAAGGTTGCCTTCAAATATTAAATTAGGTGGACTCTACAACAATGACTGTATTTATATGGACTCTAGTAACCTTATTTGATCAGGGTTTTTAAGTATCCTGGTTTTGTTTTTGTGAATATAAATCCAGTATCCCAGTTTCAGAAACCAGAGTACTGCAGTTTCTAGGTATCTAGAAAGCTTTCTGCAACAGTCTGATACCCCCACAGGCATTTGCAACAGTAAGATGCAGTGATCAGAAACCAGGATAGAGGTGTTTGTCATGTCTACATGCAAACTTCTAACTAGGTTCTCTATGTGCATGTAAATACTTTATCCTAAATATTATCAAAATCAAGATACTGCTCATAACCAGGACACTCATATTCAACAGTGCAGTCTGACTGCGCTCTGTTGGTAATTGGAAGGTTGCGGGTTCAAGCCCAGCTCCGGCCGACACATGACAACATGTCCTTGGGCAAGTCACTAAAACCCAATTGCTGCATCAGTGGTGTGTAAATGGGTATGAAAGGGTATTAATGTGTTTGGTAATAGTGAAGTATGACTGCCATAGAAACTCTGAACCATCAGTGAGTGAATGTAAAAGTGAAAGGGTAGATGTGGCCTGTGGCATAAGTTGCTCTGAGTGGTCAAAGAGTCGAGAAAAGCGCTACTAACTCAAATCCGTTTACCATTCACTGTGGCATTTTTCATCTGGGCCTGTTTGCTTTTACTCTGCATTATGTCCACACCAAAGCAGGTCAGATGTTATGTAATTTTGCCAACACTGGTTAAAGTTTGGGCTGTGGCTCTGGTTTACTGCCATAAAGCCTAATGATGCACCATGATACTTACATACACAACAGTATAGTAAGGAATGGCATCAAGCAGGACTGTGCAGTTTTGCAGTATTTTGATCTCAGGTTTTATCTACACTGAGCCTGGATAAGCAGACATATTAACTGAGGTAATGAGCAACCACATTCAGCGAAAAAATGTGGATGTTAATCTGCAAGGAGAACCAAAGACTTCTAATGTTAGCAGTGCTAACATTTTCCACACTCTGCAAAACTATGTAACCTTGCATATTGTTAATTCTAAAACATCCAGCCAAATTCAACCCACAATAGACTGCTTTTAGCTCCACTGCCCTTGTTTGGCCCTTGCTCTACGAACCAAACTGTAGTGAACTTGGAAGTGAACCAAGACAATAGTTTAGTTCATTTGTCAGCACAAGAGTTTGTTAGTTCATTCACAAGCTAAGTCCATTAAACTACCCAACAGTGTGCACCATAGTTTGTCTCAAACAAACCACACTGCGTAGGTGTGACCACATTTTTAGATTAAAAAAAGTCACTCTGAAGTGTGTGTGTATGTGTTTTTTTAATGCCAGCATGTAATATCAGCATATTGCTGCTCTCATCATGTCATGTAGTCTTGTAGCTGTCTGTTTTAGGGAGTTCAAATACATTACCATGATATTTCCTCAAGGTTAGAGTACTTTATCTGCGCCAGTCTACTCAGACCTCCTCTCTAATGGACATCTTTGGCTTTGCAGGTTTTTACAAGCTGCACTAAAGAGAGGAATTAAGATTGACTGGATAAGTATTACATGCTGTTGAAAAGAAAAGACTCAGGTGTTTGAGGTGTGTATTATGACTCAGATACTGAATAATACTGAAACTGGAAATATTTGAGCCAAATATAAAAAGCTGCTCTGCCTAAATTACGTTAACATTTATTTCCTGTCACTGGGACAAGGAACAAACATGCATACCAACATTTTATTGCATAAAAGCATCAAGCAGACTGCTCAGATGTACTCCATCAATTGAGCATTTCCCTTTAATCAATGCCAAGGTCATACTATACATTGTTAATGTGATTTTAGCCCGACTCAGCAGCATATCTGGTATTTCAGGACCCATCTGCCCTGAAATAGATGGATTTTTTTTGTTTGTTTTCTTTACCAGTGGTGCGTTATAGTGAAAAACAGTGAAGGCTAATGGCTAACAACCTCCTGACACAAAGTCAAGCATTACTGACATTTCTGCCTACCTTCTGCTGGTGCTTTTTTTTATTTATTTATTTTCAATACCTTCTAAACTTGCCATGACTTGATGGAGCACAGGTCTCACACAGTGCATGGTTTTATGGCTCAACATTACAAACCAGCATCCAGCTAAAAAGAAGCCAGTTAGCCCATCACAGTGCTGTTTGATTAAATGAGAGATGCTGCTAAAATATGGACAAGGAATGAGACCAATCAGGAAGCTGGACAAAAGAACAGGATTGGATAGGTGCTATTCTTCACATTGAAAGTTTTTGCTCCGTCAGGTCAACCATCATAAAATTTCGAAGGTAAAAAGAGTAACATATTGTTGCTTTAATTTAGTTGGGTATCACAACTTCCTATGACTGATGGATAATTAGTCAAACTGAAGTGGACGTCCTCAGTTGGAAATGATTTTCCTAATTATTAGGAGACCACATGAGTGTAGAGACACTTATTTAAAGGCTAAAGCCACAGTCATACACTGATGCTAAGGCCAGTTTTTCCTGACATATAGGGAAACATTAAGCTAAGTCAGGGCATGCAGATCTGAGTTAACATTAGTTAACTCAAATAAACCAGTTAACAGGGCATCATTGATGTTCGTTGAGTAAGTCGACAAGTTTTACACATGCTTAAAAAATCTGGCGTTTGATCCAACACACTTGAAAACGCCTACAGGAGTTAACCTCCGCTTACCTCCGCTACCCTCAATTACAGCTGAGTTCCTCTCTGTTGGCGCATGTTGGAGCCTGCCCACTGGTTGGCTCCTGTTGCACAACTTGAGGTGCCCTACTTTACTTTATCCCAGCTACTTAACGTTGGTGCATGAATGTGGCATAAGAGTTGTTTCTAAGTAAGCTCATCCAAGAGGACGATAATTTTAAACTTATAAGACTGTCCTGTTGCCTTACCTTTGTTGTTTGCTGTGAGAAAGTAACCGTCTGAATTCCACTTGATGATTTGCTTGTTGTTGTGAACATGACGGTGCGGTCCAGTCCATTTAGAGTCACTGCCATCTGAGGTTTCCCGTCTCGTGTCTGTATTCTCCATAAATCCCACTCCTCCATTGTCACTGATCCCTTATACCTCAGTGTGGCCACAAAGACATATGATGGAGGCAGCCCATCTGGAAATAACTTCCTAAGTGACCAAAATCACAAGCAATACAACATCACTTTTCATTAATATACTGGTAATAATTTAGAGCAAAAAGCACAAAACAGTTACCGTGTAGCTTCACTCAAGTCAAGACGAGATGTCACTTCATAAGCCTTGGAGCCGTAAAACGCTCCTTTAGTCTTCTTTGCTTTTTTAGCCAAGTTTAAATGTAACAGAAGATCGAAACCCTTCTCATCACGGGAATCTATTGAAATTCTGGCTGGACAAACAGTTTCTGCAAAGAAAAAAAACAGCAAAATAGTAAAACAGTCCTACAGAATGATGAACAGAATGCCAGCACATAATGGGGGCAAACAGTTTATTCAGAAGCTGTTTATACTTGTATATACGATACATATAAACATAATTCTGACAACCAGCAGGGGAAACTGCCAATAATTGTCCTTTGTCAACTGCTACACACATCTGGGGCTGGTTTAAGTCAAACAAAAATCTCCTGATTGGTTTAATCAAGAACTCAAAGGCTCCATCTGGACAAGGGAGATTTGGGCGCAGTTCCACAAGTCAGTCCAAACCATGCCCATGTACAGTACATTTTGCCCTCGAAATCCGTTTTGTTTGGCTTGTGTGTGTGCTTTGTACCATGCTTGAAAAGGGGATGATCAATACCCTAATTTTTACTTTCGTACTTCATCTTTTAAATCATTTCTTTGGCTTTTCATGTCTTAGTTGGAAAGAGGAGAGAGAAAGACAGATGCAACCTGAAAGAGGGCGAGAGAGTGGAGGAAGACATGCAGCAAAGGGTAAAGGCTGAACTAAAATCCACTGCTGCCACAGATTTACGGTGTGCTGACAAATAGTTCAGCTGACAGCAACCCTAACTTTGTAATTTATTTAACCAAAGGAACATTCATGGGATTAACTTGTGTGAAGTCAAAATCGTTGTACATCAATTTTGAATCACAGAGTTATATTTATTTCATATTAGAAACTCCAATCCTCTGTCATCATTGCACCATGGATGCGGCTCTGAAAGCCAAGCAGAAACACACACATATATGGAGTAGAGGTAGAAAAAGCAGAGAGAGAGCAACACATTTCTTCGAAGGCCAAAGTATAGAAGTAACTAGTTGCTTGTTATGGTGTTACTTTAACATAATCATCCATAACCAAGAAACATTAATGCTCAGGATAGACTACACATTTTTTGTGGTCTGTTTTGATGATCACTTTGTCTGGTTAGGTGATCATGAAGCCATAAAATCGTGCAGTGACAGCCTACTCGGCTTTACCTGACTGAGCTTAACAACCAACGAAATAACAATGGCAGAAGTTGCCTTGGCCCAGATGACAGCAATCAAGCATACAGTATTTTCTGTGTTATACTTTTGCACTTTTGCTACCTCGAGCCAGTTGACTTAAACAAACATTGGTAGGAGGTCACACTGGTAGGTCAGTTCACTGGGGGGGTGAGACATTTTAGGCAGCTGCTAGTGCCACAAAGAGGGGAAGGGGGAGAAGTCTTAATGCTGCTGATTTTTTGTCTTGTTCATAAAAGTGCTCTACTATGCAAAGGAGACATGTTAAAGGACATATAAAACTAAAAAAGCATAATATGACCTCTTCGACATTTACGTCTTTTTCAGTCCATTGTCGTGATCACTTTACTACACACTGTAAAGGCAGAGATATTGTCATTGGTTAACATCTCTGACATTTCGGATCAAATTGTTGCAGGCAGGACAAAAATCAAATACCCTAGTTGTGAGGAATCCCCAGTGTCAGTGTGCAGTGCAACTCTACAAGTTGAAATGGCTAATTTTCAAGGCAGACAACTCCCAATACCTTACAACATGTGTGGTCTGACCGCGGTGTTTGTCATCATAGTCAGCCCTTGATTTCAAACTGAGAAAAAGCTCACAGTGTTGAGCCACATGTGACTTTCATAGCATGCATCTACAGCTGAAAATATACCATCAGCAGCAAATCTTTGCAGTTAACAGACAGTATTTTTTTACCCCAACATTTAACCACAAGAACAGGTACGAGGTACTGCTGATGACAGAAAAACAGTCATAATGGATCATCCTGTCAAGAGTCTGCCTTGTGCATCATGTTGGTGTCTGTGGCATAGGAACAGTATGACACCCAGCATCATGAATGTGCGTAGTTGAGAGTCTGTGTGCACAGTAATATCAGTTCTTCTCTGACCACTGACAGTGACATAAGGTGAATATTTATTGATGATTAATCGTAACAAAAAAAATGTTAGCAAGTTGCCCTGGCACATTTAGAAAAATGGGTAAAAATGTGCCTGAGCATTAGATTGTTACTCACGCTCATGCACAAACACAAGTACACATCACATGCACTATAATGGGGTCTTTTCAGCAATCATTTAAACAGCTGTGGTTAAGGGTCGATGATGGTCCGATGCAGAGATCATGAGTTTACTTAAAGTTGTACGAATGCAACTATTCAGAATAAAGCATTAGGTAGGCACGTGCTATACTGGGTCAAGACAAAAAATGGTGAAGTAAAGCATTAGATGCTCTTCAAGGATAAAGGACGGAAGTCAAAATAAAAAATGCCAAATAACTGTCCAGATTTTAAACAGACAAAATTTCTGTGTCAAAAACAACCCAGACACAAAAGATATTTAAATACAGAACTGTTATCTGTTAATCCAGACAGTCTTCTGCCATTTTTGAATCTATGCTCAGGCTTGATGCGCCCGGAGCAGTGTGAGTGTACGCTGACGAGGGACTGGGGCTGGGGAACAATTAGGTTTAATGTGCAAAATTGCCTACTTTGAAAGGATATCATAAACATCTTTTGCTATTATGAGTCAGACAATAACACACACTCTGAGCAGTCACTCACCAAGGCTTCTGTTCATTGTATGCAGGGTAAAGTTTGTTATATTTTTGGTAAAACAGACTCAGACATTTGTTACACATGCGCTGCCAGCCTAAACAACTTCTAGACATTTTTGACTATACTTGTGTGAAAGAGGTTTTTAGCGAAGTACAGTCCTTTTGTACCGTGGTGTATTTTGTATTTTACTGCCTAAAATGTCTCACCCCCCCAGCCCCCACAGCCCCCCCGTGAACTGACCCACCAGTGTGACCTCCTACCAATGTTTGTTTAGCTGAACGTCACTTTTAACATTAGTCTGTGATTAGCAAATGCTTACCTTCACACAGTTTTTGTCGTATGACCTGTATGATCCTGGAAATAGCTTTGTAGTCCTCAACAGAGAACACATATGTTGAAAACGGTTTGTTTGCAATGGCTTTTAACTCATCGTCCTCTGTCTCTGAGCCAACACCAATTGCAAACAGAATCACTCCTTTTTTTCTCGCTTCTTCTGCTGCTTTTAAAACCTCGTCTTGTGACTTCCCATCTGTGAGGACAACAGCGATTCTGGAAACCCCTGAAGGGCCTCGCTCAGACAGTCCGAATAGTTTGTCTGTGGCAAATTTAATGGCTGTTCCTGTCCTTGTGTTTCCCCCCATGTACTCGATGTCCTCCATGGCTTTGATGAGTTCTCTGTTAGAGGAGTATTTCCCCAGAGGAATCTCTAAAACAGGGTCATCGCTGTACTGGACCACTCCAACCTGGGTGAATTTCTGTCCAATGTTGAAGCTCGTTGTTATGTTGACCAGCCATCGCTTTACTATTTCAAAATTGATATCTTCAACGCTCCATGAGCCGTCTAGAATAAAGACCAAATCACATGGTGCAGTCCTACAACCTGAAGCAAATAGGAAATAAACAATTAGCACTGTAAGGAAACAGCTTGAATGAATACAGCTGTACTCCTCAAAAAAAGGTTGAAAACGTTATTTCTGTTTATTATTTCTCCCCATTAATAATAGCATTGATACTGTACTTTATATCATTGCAAATCCTGATTAGTCACCATTACAACAAGCTACAACTTGTGAGGATTGTGCATTTGGGGAATGAACAACTCTGCTAAATGTGTGGATACTGCCCAAAAATAATGTTCCACAGTCCCCTCTTTCCCTGGAAGAAAGTCTACAGTTCTTCAGTAAAGCATGGGTGAGTCTTCCTGGGAAGTCCACTTTGTGGTCCAACAAAACTTGGTCCTAAGTTGGGAAATCATTCCAGGGCTGACACCAAATAATGCTGCCACTCTGTGTACCGGAATACTAGCTTCCAGTTGCAGGGGATTTTGGCACATTTGTTGGGTGCTACCCACATGTCTGACTGTGTTGTTCATTCCATGAATGCATGATCTTCTTATCAGGTTTTCCACAATAGAAATACCAACTGGTGTTCAAAAAATAACATGAAAATGTGATAATTAAACTTTTATTGAGGAGTATTTTTGGTAAAACCAAACATGAAATGCATAGACAGTACTTAAAATCACCTTTGCCAGTTGTATGCAAATTAAAGTTCTGAATTGATGGACCAAAAGCATTAAAAGTGTGAGATAAATGAAGACAGAAGAATTCTTACTTCTTAGGTCTTCATCTTGAGCTGCACTAAACAAATGGAGAAGCATGAAGCATAGACATCTTAAGACACAATGCATGGATGGTGCTTTGTTGCCCATTATGCAGCAGTACCAAGTTCCAAATGTGCACCTACAGGGAAAGATGAAAACATGCTCTGTATTGCAGGGACAAAGAAAGGACAATGCAGGCAATTGTAACATTTAAACTATGCTCTTGGCAAGACACAGGAGAAAAATATTTTTTCTGCATTTTATGAATAGAATTACTGATGACATGATGAATTCTAATGGTCTAATAATCATATTTGCGTCTACAGAAGCCTGGAAACTAACAAGAAAGGCATTAGTGAAGAAAAATGTGCTCATACAAACTGACCTGGTGACAGTAATACTGTATGCATTGTGCTTAGGACAAAGCCCAAGTCAAGAACAGACAGGACAACCCAGTTTGTGTCTGTTGTAATTAAAACTTCTATGTAAAAGGCAGACCAAAGGACAGGAAGAAATGGCAAGCAATTGCCAAAATGATGAACTAAGATGCAAGAAAATCAAATGATGAAAGATAAAAATAGTTGGATGGTGGAATCAACAGGTCCTACAGAAAGTATCAATGATTTTCATTGGATTGCATTATTTGATTTTGGCCCGTTGTAGGCAGGAAAAACATTTAAATATCTTAACTTTTGATTCCTTTCTTGAGCTAAATCACAAAATGTCAACAGTCTACACAACACAATCCATTCTTTTTTATGTGTTTTTATTCGATGGAAATCCAATAACCCCATTCACACTTGCAGAATAAGGCAGATATCCTGATATCACATGGGCGAGCGACTTAAATCAATGTAAACAGCAGAGTTTTTACCCAGACTTTACCCTGAAATTAACTTATGCCCCCCTCCAATCTCCCCTCTCCCACCCTCCATTACTGACATATACAAACTGGAGGGAGATTTCCTGTTTTGAGGGCCAAGTGTGAACAAGGTCAGGCAATTTTCTGGGTATGTTGCCCAGGTATTTGCCAGGAAATATTAGGGTTGCATGTTCGAAAAGAGCTAATGTTAGGAAATGATCATTTGTCTTCACATTCAGCAGACGAAGAGACAATCTGAAACACATGGACAGACATTTTTCAAAACATAACTGTTTATGTGCGTTTTGCTGAATCATACAGTCTCAAATGGTGTTTCTGTGTCTGAAAATGCACTGTAAGGAGAACTTCTGCCAGGGTGGAGATTTCCAGACTCTGTTTACAGTGTCCACATGAGGCAGGAAAAACGGTACTTTGGGCTTGAATGTCACAGTGTTCACCAGTCTCTCCCCAGTGTAATGTCACTCTGCAACGTTATGTATATTTAGGAGTTTACATTGGATTTTTGATAACCAGCAAACACACAAATGCACTTCAAATATGTTGTTGAACAGAGACTTCTGAGATGACCATGGAGGTCACTGCTGCTTTTTTAAAAAACACCAAAAACACAAATCTTGTGGCTAATGTCAGCAGTTTTAAACAAGATTTGGTGTTGGGATTAGAAATGTTACAGTTTACAAAAAAGGACCCGAAGGCAGGAAACAAGAAGGTCAACAAAAAGTGGGATCAAAACAAAACTATTCCTTTACAGAAACAAAATCAAGGAAACTTACAAACAACACTGGAGAACACAAGGAAGCTGAGGACACGGCAGATTAGAAAACACAAGGAGCCACGGGGAACATGCAGGATACACGCAGGGTATGTGCAGGAGGAACTGACCAACGGGAACAGACCTGACTTCATACAAAGAGGGAGGCAATCAGACACAGGTGAGACTGACAAGACACAGGTGAGACTCACAGAGCAAGACACAATCAGGGTAACGAGGGCTAAACAAGAAACACTGAGGATCAGGGAACATAATGAAACAAGAGGGTTAAATAACACTAAAAGAAGCAAAACTATCTAAACTCATGACAAGAAAGAGTAAGTTAAACTGATGGCCCTTGATTACCTGTATCTGTGGTTGATGTAGTTAGCCAGATGTTGAAACCTGCAAGTGCTCACAAATGCCTCTTTTATTTTTATGTAGAATCAGCACTAGCTCCTTGTGTGTCAAAAATAGAAGGCAAATGAAAATATATTTGTGAAGATCCCCACTAATTCTGATAAACACGATTACAAGTTAAATTAGAACACTGTTAGGACTTTAGGTTGTTGGGACAAGTCTGGAAATATAAATCTACAACACTGAACAGCAAGAGATCTTTAGTGTTTTTAGGGACATTGGTGCTTGCTACTTACAGCTTGTATAAAAGAACTTATATGTTTGAGTTATTTATATGGACAAAGATGTTTTAAACTTGATATGTGAGGAGAGGATTATTCTTTGAAACCAATGAAAAAAAGGTTGGTCTCTAACAATTCCAGGTAAAGACGTGGGTTTGCAGCTGTTAAAATGCTGCACTTGATTCATCATCAAGCGTCCTCAGCAAAACGTATTTGTGGCTCTTATTTCTGTAGTTGATAGACAGAACAGTGGGTAGTCTGGAACCGAAGAGAGAGAGTGGTGAATGAAGAGGATGTGGGAGAGGAGCCACAGACCAGATTCAAACCCAGGCTGCCAGTGCCAAGGACTACAGTCTCTGTACATGCAGCAAGCCCTATTGCTAAGTTTTCCTAACCAATTTGTCTTAACGTTTTTCTAAGACAAATGTCTTTTGTATCTTAAAACAAAAACAAGTGGTGCTAAAAGACACCAAAGTTTTTGTCAGCTCCCCAAAAACTTAACAATGACTGTTTGTCCATTTGTGTCCATTTGTAAATGTGTCTCAATGAGACCTCTCTTTCTGATATTTGAGTTTGTTAAAACCTAGTTTTTAAGGTTCGTGCAGTTCCTTAAAACATCACACAAAGTTATAAGATAACATTTTTGGAATTCAAGGCTGTGAAATGTCTGAAAGAGGTCAATTTTTACTTGAGAGAGTTCTTACATTTTATATGGATGGTTGACTAAGACTGTCCCAATCATATCTATGAAGACTATTTTAAGGGCTGGCCAGAAAACCCAAGAAATAAAGTATATCAGCAATGTGACGCTAGTGTTTACAGTCGGCATTCATAGGATCTCTGTCCTTACGCTCTTTCTGCCTTTCTCTCTCTCTTTTAAATGAGCAATGCAGCTTGATGTATTACAGGACTTCTATTTTGACTTGCGTTTTTTTTTTTTAACAGTCTTTAAGAAATCATCATTTTAGTATGTTACAGAAAACAGATTGAATATATCATACTTGTGTTGATTGCCATTCGTTCTGCAGTGCAAAAATAGTATCTTGACGTTTCATATTGGTCTAAAAAAATATGGGTTTTGTAGCAAGTTTAGATATATCATGGAAATTGACATCATATCATGGGGGTGTAATGTTTGACTCATTTATCCTTCAGTAGTTTCACCAATCATCCTTCGGGTGGAGCACAGTGAATGAATAAAGCCACACGCAACACAAACAGATCATCAGACTCAAGAGTCGTTGAAACAATGACAGACTAAAAGAAATGTATTGGACTTTTTGACACATCACTGGGCCACGGTATTGTTTTGAACCCTCTTGACAACCAACAACAAGGACATGCTGACAGAGGAGGGCGACTGCAAACTCGAGCCCAAGTAAGAAGGTAGTATGAAGGCTGTAAGTCACAAAAAACAACAAAAAACAAAAGACAGGTTTAGCTTTGTGCTCATTTAGGGAAGCTTAGGTAACACTTAGTAACTACAACACAAGGGGTTTTAGGCTATATTATTTAGCTTGCAGTGTACAAAATTGCATACTTCATTTTGAATATTTTCTAAGTAACGTTCATGTCATACCACCCAATGCTGCCGCAGTCGCCACACAAATCCCTAATTCACTTACTTGAACCACTAAGTTTTATTCTAAAGCCTTCATTCATTCTTCATGTGGTGCCGTCTGTCTTTCCAATCATTCTGCACTACTCAGTACACCTTAGCATTTTCCTTCAAGCTTCTTCAACCAGATCCTTACATGGCACTGTCGGCTTTACTAAGTAAATAATTCCCTAGACCTCGGACCACAACCTCCATTAAAGTCAGTGCTCTGTGTTTCCTGTGGGATTATCAGCTGTTTCCTCAAATCTGCTGCCATTTGCCAGCCTCTGCCCGCCCTTGGCCCGGAGACAAAATGCCTGCCCAGAAAAGTTTCTCTCCCACACTTTTTCCTTCCTTGAGGGTAAAACCAACTGTAATGTCATCCTTCCTACCAGATGAAGTCACCTTGACCATTTGCTGTCACATGCTGTAAGAGCACGTACAAAACAAATGTAGCCAGGTGTGTGATATTTTAGTAAAGTAATTTTGCACTGTGGAGTCTCTATTTACAAGTCTTGACATATAGAGACCTTAAATCTCCCGAGGTATAATTGACACAATTTGTACAATTTGATAAAATCTGCTGATTTCCATACTTTTGAACTCCCTCCAGCTCTCCATTGATGTCTCATTATTCACTCACTGCCAGCTCTGTTTAAACAGCCTCCCTCATGCTGGTGTTTTGCCCTGAAACCATTTCTTATCTGATTGATAGACTCAAACTATAAGGATTTTGCTGTGCCAGGCCCTGAGGCTCCAGTCTACACCTGCACTGTAGCACCTTTGGTACATGACTGACTGCTGAACCTTCAAGTTTTTCTTCTTTCAAATCCCCTGGATTCAGAACATAGATACACAAACATAGGACCTGATTTAACCTCAAAGTTACATGATGGGCAGATTTGATAATGACTCCAGATGTAGAAATTAAGAAATTATATATGATCTGACCTTAAGGCATATTTTAACAAGGTCTTTCATCTAAAAACTTAAACCCTCCCTGTCAATGTAATCAGAAGTTACCTGCATTTTTAGGGTTCACATCAGGCAAGTATACTACTGTCCAATGACGGAATATTACTCATAGCTGGCACCAACTAACCTTGCCTTGCAGATGGATCTCCTTAAATCAAAGTCTGTAATCAGGCTGATCCATCTTGCCAAGCTCCAACCTACAACTGTGACGCCCTAACCAGAGTCCAAACAACCAGTTTTATCAGATCTTGGCCGCATTTCTTTATTGAATTGAAATTAAACAACACTACAAGCTTCTCTTTAGTAAGGATATTTTCACTCCACATCTAAAATGTTTTGCCTTGACTTTGTTTTACAGAGCTTACGTTCTGTCCTTACACCATCCTCGTAGCATATGCCTGCTACTGATTGGCCCTTAATGAATATGAATAACAGAATGACTGTCCAATCACCTGCTGGATATGCTTTGAAAGGTTCTGCCCATTCCCAACCATTTCCTATGGGCTCTTTCTGAGATGGACTAGTGAAATACATTGAACAGTCCATCTGGTGTGCTTACAAAATAGCTAGTCTCTGAAATAAATGATTAATATCTTAAAATGTTGGCCCTCAGTGCTCATCAAATGCTGTGCACCCACTACAAACCATGGCTTTGGCTAAGGGGTCTTCTTCTCTGGCTCCTGCATGTAAACAGCATAGTAAACAGAAAGTAGTGCAATATGTGAAAGTTTATTCTATTTAATGAGAGTAAAGTGGATGCTAATCTTCTTGTGGGTCATAGGGATGGTTGGCCTGCAAAACATACTGGCAAGAAAATGCATCTCTTAGAACTCGGGATAGGAATCAAGAACCACTTCCATTTGAGAATCAGCTCCAACTAGTCTGAGGCATCAATACTGTTTGCCTTCAGCTCAATAGTTTTTGTATTAATTCCTTTAACTTAGATTGCATGCCTTTGTCAGTTAGCATGAACTACATCCAGTAATTTGAGGAAGCAAACATAGCAGACATGAGACAATGGCAGTCTAGAGTGTCGACTAATATTACTCAGACTTCCAACATCTGTGTCTGAGTGATTTCAAGCAAGTGTGGAAACAACAGCAACACATTGAAGCATGAGTCAACACAGAACTGCATTAGACATCAGGACTGCCATGTGTTGACACTGTTGGCTCAGAAAAACTGTGCAGACCTACTTTTCTCCACCCTGAAAATCTTCAGGAGCCATTAGGTCATCACTGAAGAGTTGGATCAACAAACAGAATTGGTAATGGGGGACATTTTTAGAGGCTACAAAGTCTTTTTGACTGGCAAGTAATATCACTGAATTTACAAAGTCATGACTCTGCTAGTGTCTACAGTCTGATCTTTGCAAACTGTTTTCATGAACAGCATATTTGTGTAGGTAACTGTTGCTCGGATATTTGCCTCATTTATCACAGCGCTCTACTGTGTCATTTGTTGCATACAGTACATATTTAAGTTTGGTGGACCCTGTTTGGGTCTTGAATAAAGTTGTTACATTACAAAATTTTATTTTTATTTTGGTTTGGTTAGCCCTCACATTTCATTTTGTCAAGTGGACCAAAGCCAGTCTAGTTATGAGTAACATGGTCACCCTACACTTGTTGGGGCTGTAGCTGCAGCCTCTCTTAAATTTTGGGGAACTGAGAGAATCTACCCATTATCAAGAGGCGGTGACACTAACAAACTATTTAAAGTTTCCATCCATACCTTGCTCTTTGTTGTCTCTTAAGAAGACACCTGTGGTGTCAACCAGCTAACTACTGATGTGACAGTTGTGTTGTGTGACAGTGGTAGGTCTATCCAGGGAAATCAATGTTAGGCAGCTACTTCAGTTGTTCACAGGAGGAGAGGGAGAAGTCCTGATGCTGTGGACTTTGTTTTGCTAACAGAAGTAATCTGTCATGCTGAAGAGATGTGTAAAACACTAAGACACAATATAATCTCATAAAAAACATTATGGGCTCTAAGTTCGTAGACCAGGTGCAGATGGGGCGCACCTGCCCTGCGCCGCGTCTGCGCCGCCCCAACAGGGTGTGTCCAGGGCATTTTGCAAGTTTCGTGCACGGCGCAGTCTGGCACAGGGAGGCTCACCCATGCCTCCGTCCCTCCTACTGCCGCAAGTAGCAGAGAGGGAGGAGAGGAGGCGTGAGTGGGTTTAACACAGCCGAGTGTAATCTTTACCAATCAAATAAACACCTCTCCTCGCCTTTAAATGCGCCATGGGCGAGGGGCAGTGACAATTTCACCTCGGTGGCGAAGAAGGTCAGGGCCGCTGTCACTTTTACAGCAACTGAGAGAGCGCAGGGGCCACTGGGCTGCGCATCATAAGCCACGATGTGCGTTACCACGTAGACCACCTCACGGGACAGATGTAATCTGTTCCTGTGTCATGAATAGGAGTACAAAATTAAGTGATAATTACATTTAAACACAGCAGCAGGTTAATCCATTCATCATGCTCGTGATCCACCTGCATTCCTGGTCTGTCATCGCCAAATAGCAGAACCTTAGGTGAAAATATATCTCCTCCTCATCCTCCTTGCAATGATGTTCTCCATCTTTTTAGATTAAAACAGAGAAATATGGGCAATCACAGGTAGATCCTTAAGACACCGAGTGACTTACATTTATTCAGCGAGCATCTCTCTCTTTTTTCTATTCTTTTGAATTTCATGAGATGAGAGAAGCAGGATACTCCGTACCGAATGATGTGGCTGTTTGTGGTTGGCTTGAGAGATGTGAACTCGTTAGTTATGACAAACGTCTCTGATCTGACATCAGATGTGACGGGACAATTAATATAGATACAAATGTATATGCTGGTTCAGACGGTTACATTAAATAGTGGTTGTTGTGATTGTTTATTGCATTGAAATGTGCCTGACACTCTGGATACCTGCCTGTGAGGTTTTGGTGATGTGTGCACACTGTGCAGCTGTCAACCAAATTACCACTGCACGGGGTGCGCCTTGCCTGCGCTGAGAATCGACCATGATGGAGCAGGCGAGTTTTCTCTGACCTTCAGCGCGTTTTTTTGCGCCAAGCTGAATCTTTGGACACCTCCCCCTGGTGCGCCGTCACACCCATCTCGGCACAGCCGGTCTACCAAATTGCCAAATTGGCTGTGCGGGGTGCGCCAGGCTGCGCCACCCTGAGTTGCGCCAGGAAATTAGATTAATTAATGATTAATGATACCAAGCATTGATATGTGATGTAAAGGTATTGCAAGTTTACTTCAGTTTTAAGTCTTTAGTGCTATTCCCTCACATGCATGATTGGTCATTAAAAGCCATTTTAAGCCAGACATGTTCACATTTGGTAATAATGAGCCAGAGTGATTCATTAGAGCCCAGCAGAGGTTTTATCATACGTGTTTTTGACGTGGCCGCTCAAATTATCTTTTACAGTAGTTTCCAAAGAAACTGCTGACATCCCTAAAGGAAACAGTCTCAAATGAAGACCAGATATGCTGCCTACAAATGCTTAAAGCAGGACTTGTGGAAGGAATTTGATAGGAAGGAACCAGCCGTTCACCGTATTCTTAGCTTTTCTGATAGCAGCACGTGAAGGTCAAAGGAGCAGTGGCAAGGATATAACCCCTGGCCTCCTTAAATGATTTTACTCCTGTGCCGCCAAAGAGAGGTCCCACTCTTTAACATGACTGCATTTTTCCACTGTGTAAACGCGGCCGTGAAGAAACATTTGAAGGAGGCTTTAAGTTGTGCAAGACGTCTACTTCTGAATTTTTCCTCACTAGAGATATGGAGGAGGATTTTGGAAAACCCCCTCACAGACAGGTCCAGCCAGGATGACTTTCCCCTCGATTGACTTTCCCCAAAGCGAGTGTTTCTGCACCTCTGCTTGAGCCACATGGCATTCATTTACACCGTCAGAAAGAGAAATTCCGACTGTGGACTGTGACCAAACACATGTAGTCATGATGAGGGGAAGCAACCCCTGGTCCAGGAATAAAAATGCAACATTACACGTGCTTCGCTAAAATGCGTAACTTAGGAATGCGTGCATAATGTCGCAGAGACAACAGGTGCTCGTGAGTTGCAGGTTAGTACTTGACCCCTATATGAAGTCTGAAGACTGTCTGGCAGTAAATACATCCACCACTTGACCTTCATTTGCTGCTGGGAACACTTGTTTGTTACAAATCTTAGCAAAATTAAAAAGATTTATGTGAGACTTGGTTTGTTCCAGCTGGATATGCCGTTGAGGAAGATCCTGAACAAAAATAGTTCTCACATTTCAACAGAAAAGTCCTCAGTCATTCAGGGTGGGCGAGACTGAATCATTCAACAGATTTTAACCACAGGACAAGACTGGGGGTGGTTTTGGTAATTCGGAGGCTCCAAGTTGAGTCCGTTTCCTGTTTAGCGAAGGGCAGCTTTAGCTTGTGAACAAATGTTTTAAGGACTTTTGAGGAACTCTTGCACGGTGTCCTCATGTAGACCAGTGCTTTATGAAATGGATGTTTTCCTTTTTAATTTTAAAGTAATCTCATCCATATCTAAGTTTTTCAAAAACAACTTTAGCCACAGGAAAACACATCAATACTTAGTTAAATGCTTTGAAGATAAAAAGTCAGACACTGAACAGTTTTAATCATTCTGTGTGTGGTGTGCTTCGATAATCTCAACACAGCTTACCACACACATAACAATTATGTCCCACCACAGATCAAGAATCTAGTCCTCCAAGCCAGAAATCTGATCGAACGTGATCGAACAAAAACGAAAAAGAAACATAGCAACAACCGGAAAACACACGTAACATGGAAGAGGACATACAAGAAGAGGGAATGATAGTGGTCTTGGGACTATTTTTGACAGAAAAATCCTGAATAAAATGAGTGGAAAAAATCCTGGAGACAGCGTGAACATGTGAGCTGGTCCTCCATTTCTGAGGTCCACCGAACTTTATGTTTCAGGTTGGCCATACTTGTTTTATTTATGCCTGCTTCCTTGTTCCTCAGTCAGCTCACCTCTTGATTGGATAGATTCCGTTCCACATCACAATTCATGGAGTCATGACTCGTAAGTCATCTGCTTTCCCCACACACGAAGATTTTTGGTTGTAAATATTAAAAAAGTTTTATATTTGCAGTTGTCGCCCCCGACTTGTTTTGGAGCCAATTATCAGGACAAGTTCACTCTTAAAACACCTCAGACCACAGGATGATCTTATAGGATAATCTTCCCTTGGTCAGGAAGGGGGAAAGTCAGGACAAAAACAGTCTGATAATCTATATGTGTGCCTGCTTTAGATTTCAATCTAGGATGCACTATCTCTGATGAGCTGTATCAGATACTACAATGGGGAACTATTGAGTACTATTGTAAGTTTTAACATCTGGTTTAATTATGGCAACCACAGACACAGGCAGCTATGGGTCACAAGTTTATATGGTCATCCTTTAAATATCAACACCAGGTCTTGTCCAAAACGATGATGTTTCTCATTATTACCTCTGCTAAGAGGTTATGTTTTCATTTGTCTGCCTGTCTGAAGGCAAGATAACTCAAAATGTTATGAAAAGACTTTTATGAAAGGCTGTGGAAACGTTGGTTTTGGCACGATGAAGAAGAGATCAGATTTTTGTAGTGATCTGGATCCAGATCCAGGTTTTTTTCAAGTTTTTAATATCATTGCAAGATAGGGCAGTTTTCCACATTTTCACCAAAAATTCAAAAAGTTCTCAACAAATTTTGATGAATTTTTTCAGGCAATGTTGGTCATGGCACAAGAGAAGTGACTGGATTTTGGTGGTGATCCAAATCCAAAAGGAAATCCAGGAATTTTATAGATTTTTTTTAGCATTATGCTTTAAAGCAGTTTCTACATTTTTGATTAAAACTTGTCTAACAAGTCAAATATGTCTTTGTGGAGGTTTGTGCTATCGGAGCACTTTTAGTCTGAGTTTTGTTTAAAGACGTAACATATAGAGGGAGCAACAGTGTATAAGCATGGAAATAGTCAATTGAGCTGAAACTGACACTTGCAAAAGTTTAGCACCATCTGCCACAGCATAACTCTTGTGTAAATAGAAGTGGCGCAAATGCAGTGTGGCATTACACTGAGAAGAAACCTGTACACAAAGTGGCATTTAAAGCTTAAAACACTGTCTGGGGAACACCCTGGCAGGACTCCTCTAAAATGTGCTTTTTCAGTGATCCAAAACGTTAATAGTGACCTGAAGTCATATTTTTCAACATCATCCATCCGTTATCTATACCAATTATCTCTTTCAGGGATCCAGGTCACGGGGGGCTCAAGCCTATCCCAGCTGACATTGGGCGAGAGGCAGGGTACACCCTTAACGGATAACAGGGCCACATAGAGAGACAAACAACCATTCACACACTCACCCATACCTAAGGGGCATTTGGAGTCACCAGTTAACCTAATGACAGTGTTTTTGATCAGGAGGAAGCCTGAGTGCCTGGAGAGAAACCCAGCATGCTGGGGAAGAACGTGCAAACTCCAAACAGGATGGCCCTGGCAGAAACCGGGTTTGAACCAGCAACCTTCTTGCTGTGGGGCACATGCACTGCCTGCTGTGCTACTGTGCTGCCCATGGTAAACACCTAGATCATTCAAAGACATTTGAGATGTATTCCTCTAATTAAGGATCATCTACACATCTACATTGGGTACATTTGTCCAGCTACTGGACTGTGTGCACCTAACTGCTATAGTTCAAATCGAGCATTAGAAAGGACAGGAAAGGTGAATCAGGTGTCTCAGGAGTTGCTGATCCACTGGGATTTTCACTCACAATCATCTCTACGATTTACAGAGAATGGTCAGAAAAAGATAAAATACCCAGTAAGTGGCAGTTCTCTAAACATGCCTTGTTGATGCCAGAAGTAAGAAGAGAATTGCCAGTGTGGTTTGAGATATAGAAAGGTGACTGTAACTCAAATAACCACTCGTTTTAACCAAAGTATGCAGAGGACCATTTCTGGACATACAACACTTGAATGTTGAAGAAGATGGGCTGCAGCATTAGAAGACCACACCAGGTGTCACACCTTAGAATGAAACTGAGGTTACAATTCACACAGTCCCACCAAAATTGGACAATAGAAGACTGGAGAAATGTTGGTCTCTATTTCTGCTGCAACATTCAGATGGACGAGTCAGAATTTGGCATGAACAACATGGAGGCTTGGATCCATCGTCCCTTGAATCAGCGGTTTAGGCTGCTGCTGGTGGTGTAATGATGTGCGTCTCAACACCAGAGCCTATTTGATTATTGGTGCTGACCATGTCCGTCCTTTTATAACAACAGTGTACCTATTATCTGATGGGTACTACAAGCAGGTTAACACATCGTCTCAAACTGGTTTCTTAAACATTTATATGAGTTCACTACACTCCAGTGGCCTCTACAGTCACCAGATCTCAATCCAATAAAGCAGCCTGGACCGGTAGAATTTCATGGACGTGCAATCAACAATCTGCAGAAACTTTGATGCCAACATGTCAATATGGACTAAAATCTCTGGAATTTTTCCAACTCCTTGTCGAATTAAAAAAGAAATAGGTAGATCTGACTGAACTAGCGTGTCCAATGCCGCACAAGCAAGGTGTACCTAATGAAGTGTCCAGTGAGTGTATATGGACACTGTCTTGAGGCTCCTTGGAGCAAGAAGCCCTGAGTAACTGCCTTTTATTGGTTTATGGTCAAACCAGCTGTGTACAAGACCTGAGGTTGTCTTCCGTAACAAGTTAAGCCTCCTTTAATGAATGGCATTTAACATCCAGACGACACCACGTGACATTGTTTGAATTATTGAGTTCACACAGAAAACATTTTTTTCCTCCTTTTTGTTTGCCATATTTAATTTGATGTAATGTTTTTGCCATCTTTAACTCCATTTAGATTAATTAAATTATAGTCCTCTGTTCTAAATATGGCACAGGGAAGTATTTCCTCTCCAGAAACAACAAGTGCTGCTCAGGGCAGGCAGTGGCCAAGATAAAGAGAATTTACTGCGGCCAAATTCTTCAAGAGGAAGCTCAGCCCTATCAGTTGTTCTTCTTAGAAATCTGTTTAACTAATCCAAACATTTTAATAATGTCTTGTAAGACATTAGCTCATGGGTTTTGTTGTTTCAGCCAACATTTCCTATTCTAATATCTCCTGATCACTGCTACTAAAACCTTAAACATTATTCTCCTCTGTACATGCAGCTCTCACCTTTTTAACTGTATGAGCACAACACATGCAACACAGAGGTGCAGTGTGCAGCACGCCTGCACAGATTCAAGAAATATGAAAAAAGGAATCTTTTTACGAGGATTGCTTTTGGCCAGGAAATATCACGGGATGATTCCATTCATTCTTTGCATGACAGAAGCGCAAACAAGGGACTGATAACTGAGCTTGATGTCTTCAATATGTAACTGCAGAAGCACCGATTCAAGGATACTAGAATTTATGTTAAAAAAGTGCTAAACAAGTGTTACAACATCATGAAATACTATATAAAACGTTTAAATCAAAGTCAGCCCATCATGCTAATACGATAGCTACAAAAAAAATCTCTAATGTGTTCATTCAAACTGCTTTAGGGTTAACATAATATTATCTTCTTACATTCTCAAGGCTTCTCACTGCAGAACATATTACCTAAAATAGAAAAATGCAATAAACTTCCTCACAAAAGTAAGAGAAGTGTTCAAAACGTTACCGGTTTGCGTCCAAGCCCTTGTGTGGATTCCTGTTAGTCCTCTCATTGAATGCCAGGGATCAATACTGTTCACAGCTCCAGGTTTACATAAAGTGAATTTGTGGAGAAGTGCACATGTTTCCCTGCTGAATGAAAGCCTGCCCTTTCCAGCAGCTCTCCCTCTCTCTCTCTGTCTCCTCTGTTTCTGTCCGTCTTCCTCTCCACCTCCCCCCAACCCCCTCTCTCTGGACTTTTACTGGCCTACAGCCACCCTCAATTACCATGGGTGGAAAGAGGAGCAGATAAGGAGAGCATGAAATAGTGAAGCAGACAGCCCATCTCAGTGACAGTCCAAAAAGGAAAATAATAGTAATGAGCTCAGCCTCCTTCCAGCCGTTGAGGGATTGGATCGCGTGAGGGTTGCTAGGGGCACAACCGGAGAACATGTTTTCTGGATGCAAAATGAGCTCAAAATCAGCCAGGAAGTTTTACTACACAAAGAGGCACCACTCATTGTTCTCTCTGAAGGACCTGAAGTGCTCTGCAGTGCATTTCACGGCTCCTTTCTGGATCCCAATTCATCACTGAAATGGACAGCAGATTATGTTCTACAAGTCAGCAGTGAACGAGGTGTGAAGAGCTACTGCAGCGCCTTATTCTGCACCCACAGCTGGGAGTCGTTACAAAGGCAGAACTGAATCTGCTATCTGTACGGCAGATAGATCTCGATTTGATTCACCCGAGCAAGTTTTATCATGTTTGTACTCAGTGGCAGCCTGCTCTGTATCAACTGAGAGCAGCGTCAGAGTATTAAAAGCCTGATAGTGCACAGAACATAATACTCTTTTTATCCAGTCTGAAACTTAACTGAGGTTGTGTTTGTAAAGATATTAAGATCAGAAAAGAGTGAGATCAAAAGCTAGGGATAGGGAGGGACATTTCACAGCAGCCAATAGTGCTAAATAGGCATGATGCCACCTCTGTATCGTGCTACACTCAGTTGTAGAGCACTTCTCCCTACAAGCATCATCTGTGCCAGACAATATTTAAGACTGAAATGACACTGAGGAGGAGGAGAGCAAGAACTAACAGACCTGAAAATGTCAGAACTGGTTTCAGTCTAAGCTTTTTGTTTTACTTAGTGGGTAGCAAGCATCCTATGAACAATACCTGTGTTTTTAATTGTTACTGTCCTCAAAACTGTCGCACTTCCACTGTCAAGTTGTTGATTTTTTTCCATATTTATTGTTTGTAATTTATTGTGAATGAAATCCTGATCTCAATGGGACTTATCTGGTTAAATAAAGGTTAAAAAAAGGAGGAGCACAGCCATATAGTGATGCAGGGATGACATATTTTTGTCAGCCAACATGAAGGGTAGCTTCACGATGGTTCCTTTGACTAAAAGCATAAAGTCAGAAATGCAAAATGGCTGCCATGGAAACAAAGCTATATTAAAAATGAGAAGTTTGGTTGGAAAACAAATCACTATAGGGAAGAGATTTTGGTGTTTTTGGATCTTTTATGATAATAAGGTCTGTGATGAAGATGAAGAAGAAGATAATCTCTAAATAAAAACACAACTTTCATGATTTTTAAGCACAGATGTTATTAGTAGGATTAAAAAGCTATTGTCAGGGGTGCTGATTTGGTGGAGTGGTAAGCAACCAGGCATGACCCCTATACATGCCTGTAACCTGTTTTGTGGAGTGTCGTCCCTACTCTCTCTCACCCCCTTCACAAGCCTATCCACTGTCTGTCTCTCTCTCCTGACAATAAGCTTTTTTGCAGAAAGAAATGTTCATACTTTGAAAAACTGAAATAATAACTCACTTCGGCATTTTAGGATTTATTACTGCACTATTCTGTGGCTGCATTTCCACTGAGCAGTCTGGTTCAGTTTAACATGATTCGGTGTGCAATTGCAGGTGTTTCCACTATCAATAAGGAGAATTGTTACCCAAAAACCTGATCTGTTCCATCCCATTTCTTGTGTTGCAAGTTTACCAAGCCCACCCTAAGAGGTGAAGCCGAAAATGCTGCATTTTGATAATTGGTCACAAAAATGGTCAATCCCACGCAACGGCAGTTGAAACGAAAACGCATACTGTGCCATGAGCAAGCAGGCAAGCTCAGGATTTACCAATCCAAATGGTACAAAATTTTACTGAAAGAAAGAGACATTCATTAGGACACTTTAGGTCTTCAACAGTGGTCTAATTTAGGAAAACCATGAATACTTAGTTGCCCAAAAATGTTGAGCTTTTAGAAGTTAAAAGTTTTTGGCTATTCATATTTGAAAATCATCCATAACAGTTGACAATGAAGGAAAAGACATGTAAATTACAGGAAGTCAGGTGACACTGCAAAGGCCCAGCATTTATCTGGAGAGACCCCTTAAAAATCTCAATATATCTCAGGGGGAAACAATGTTGCAAAATTATTTTTCCCAATATTGATCAGCCCCATAGCCAGACAAATGGCATTTCAAAACACAGCCAGCTAAATATTTGGAGCTACGTAATGCAATGTTTTTACCATCAAAGCTATTCAACGGAAGTAATAGGTACAAGTCTGTAATGAGTGTAAATCTAGCCTTAAAACCGGTCTAGTTTGTCGAACATGGATTCTTATTCAGATAATCAGCTTTAATAAAGCTTGGGTTATCTGGAGAAGCTGAAGTAGCAAAAACTGTGGATGATTTCCTGCTTTTTGGGGAAAGTATCCTTGTATTCTGGCCTTCAAAAACAGTCATTGCAATACAATGTATACCTGCAATCTAAGATACCTTTCTGACTTTATCACGGACTAGCAGTCCCCTGTTCCCTGCCTCAAGTGCTAGCATAAACATTCACAAACTATGTGGTAGTATCACACCTAAACAGAGCTTCATCAAAGAGATACTTTTTACTTTCACCTCTACTGCTTGTCCATACAGGATCACAAAGGGGCTGGGACCTATTCTGGCTGTTGATGATTCAGGGTACACACCAGACACTAGTTAGTCACAGGGCTGACATATAGGGGCAAACTATCGGTCACAGTCTCACTTTTGGACAATGTAGTGTGATCAGTGATCCGAACATGCCTTCAGGCTTCACACATCTTTATTAACAAGAGATTCAAAGCAGGAACTGTTTTGCTATGATGTGGCAGCTCTACCCACTGCACCACTGTCCCACCCTGTGTTTGATTTAATTTCTTTAGTACAAACATTACTTATTAAAAAAGTTCTTACCCACATTAAACATATACTTATTCCACGTAGCTAACTTTAGTTTTGCATGAGACATGTTTTGATATCATAACTGTTGACTGTCACCATTGTTAGTTATTTATCATTCATTCCCCACTTTATATCCTTTATTTCTAAAGCTATCCACTGCAATGTCCTCTCAATTAAAAACAAAATAAGGCCTTAAATTTGTCACCCCAAACACATGATGTACCGCCGACACAGTTTAGAAAAATATTGACTGTCAAAGTAATTAAATTTACCTGTAGTGCATACTAGCTTACAGCTGGTGGCACCACAGGCTACTTGTGCTTCTTATAATCTGGTTTGCTCTCTATCATACTGTTGGGAAAATATTATATTGTTTTGCTTCCAAAGAATAGGCATCAATCAGCTAAAGATACATTTTTGTGTTTCTATTGGTTCCACTCAATCAAACAGTGCTTTGGAAATATTTTCATAGACAGGTGTTGCTAAGGCATCATCTTGCGCTGAAATTCAGCAGAAGTGTTTCCCTGCTGACGGCCTGGATGACCCTGAGCCTCAGCACACTCTGCTGGATCCCACAGGAAAATACTGTTTTGGAATACGGAGCTTGGGAGGGGCCAACCTGCTGCTGAGAGTAGACTTTCCAATGCTGAGTAATTTTCTGTCTCTGTTGAGCGTCCTCTGGTTTGAAACCAACACGAGGTGCACATGAAGGAAAACACGGGACAGAAAAATCTCTGTTCTCATTGTTTTTTCCTACAAGAGGCCACTTTAGTTTTCTTCTGAGTCTGACAATTCATTAATATGACTGGGCTCTGGTCAAATTTCCAAACGTGACATTGATTGCATTCAGCAGAACCAGAGCTTATGTAATAAATCTGATTTTGACTGGATAAAGCATGGACCATAAGAGACATTTGATTATCTGAATAATATAATTTATATGTAGTTTAAATTTCCCAAAAAAGAACTGAGAAGATCAGACATATTTAGAGTCTGTTGGTACATGATGAAATCCATTGAAACTCTTTTAATACAGTTCCAATTGTTCTGAGGTGAGCAAGATTGAGGATCAAATAACCGTATAAACTTGAGAGAATAATGTGTGTAGATTTAGGTGTAGATTGTTATATTTTTTGAGAACAACCATTGGGCTAAATCTCAGGACTTAATTACTGATGGTCCATTTTTTCCACTCACCTGCCCCCTTAAATGCCTTTCTGCCTTCAGAACTTCTTTAATTCCTTTTGGCATAGATTCTCTATTGAATCTATGCTCTATTGAATTGAGATCTGGTGACTGGGGAGGGCATTAGAGATCAGTGAACTGGTTGTTGTGACATGGTGCTTGTCCTACTGGAAGTACCCATCAGAAATTGGGTACATTGTGGTCATAAAGGGATGGACATGGTCAGCAACAATACTCAGGAGGACTGTAGTTAGGGCCCTATAAAATCCACAATCACAGAATCGTGGAATTAGACACTAAAGGTGGAATTCAGTATAAACGTGGAGTATCACGGAAATGGCTGACTTTTTAGGTAAAAGTTTTATTTCGTAATAAAAAGCAACGTATCTCCTGGGAAAATGCTCCAAGGGGGTCACTAAGGCTGGGGAAAATGCACGCTTCGCTTCCCCTCCCCTCATTAACAATGCAAACATGTCGAAGCGGCGATCTGAGACACCAGCTAAGTTGGCAAAGAAGCTACAAAACTCCCGGCTAACTCCAAAGTACTGTGCAGAGCAGTTTCCCAACGATTATTATGTTCTAGGCGATCAAATGCTCTAATGTTCAAATAACCGAATCCTCAAAAAAGCAAAAATGAAAAAAAACGGGATACGAGAAAAATCGAAACAGAACACAGATTTTACAGGGCCCTGAAGTAGTGACCGAACAATGCTCGATTGTCACTAAGGGGTCCAAAATGTGCCAAGAAAATATGCCCAAAACCACTGCACCACCACTTACCTGAACCATTATTAAGGCAGGTTGGATCCATGCTTTCATGTTGTTTATGCCAGATTCTGACTTTGCTATCTGAATGCTGCAGCAGAAATGGAGATTCATCCGACCAGGCAACATTTTTTCAATACACAATTGTACAGTTTTGTTGAACCCTTGAGAATTTTCACCTCAAGACACGTTGCAATCTCAAAAAACAAAGTTGCCCGTCCCTGATCCATAGCTTAGACATTGTTTTACAGATGAACATTTGTGCAATTAAGGGGTGTGAAAAATGTGGATAAGTTGACTAAATGATGAAATTTGGATCTTTGGATTCAGCACCAGAGCAACCCCTGGTTTGTAATACTGCCTTGCTGTCCAAGCAATCTACAACCTGGAAGTAAACAAGAGCTTTCATGTCACACTGAAACTGCATTATTGTGTAGGAAAGCTGCAGTCTGACGGTATTTTAATGAATGTTAACAGGCAAGTAGGATCAAGGGTCAGCATTGCTATTACTACCTATGTTTACAAAGATTGCTTTAACTAGATTTAAAATTTCTCAAAAGGAACCTAAGGGCACCTTGAATGTTTCTATTAATGCTGGGTATGAAAACTAGGGTATGACAGGGGGTAAATATGCTCTGATACATGTATATTTGCAAGGTAGATGTGCACAACAAAGTCAGAGCAATAGTACAAAAGACCTCTACACTTAACTGGAAATCCAAAAAGCTGATCATCACACGTTTTATAACTTTTTTTAACAATGCTTGTGCCCTATGGCAATCATGCATGAAACTGAAAGATCAAATATGCTCTAAAATACCAGATAAATAAAATCTCTTTTTCTATTTGGCCATTCATACAAGTACAAGAACAAACTGTTCCCATGACACATCCCCAAGGAACAAAGGCCAGATTCTTGGGTTCCCCTTTAATGCTTTGCCTTCTTTATTTGTCCACCGCTGGGGGCAATGGACGATATTTTAAGGGTTCCAGTATAGCCTGTGGATATCCAAGTCACTATTTAGAGATTTCTTGGCAAAAACTGAATTTTTAGTGTGCTAGTCTGCATTTGCAGAGAGGCCACAGTCAGCTTTTATAGTTTATTTATGATGTGACAGCAAGGATGGAGTTGACAGACAACATCTATGACTGTATTTTTGTAGATATTTTAAGGTCATATTTTCATCTATGATGTGCAGATGGGTTTGTAGATTGCTTTTTGGCTTCTTCTGCTCTTATCCTGCGCACAATCAAGACAATTACAACTTTAGTAAATTCTACTCAAACTAAGTGGCATGCAACTGTGGAGGTAAAATCAAACATTCAAGAATGACCTCAGAGCTTACTGTAGTGTATAAATTTATACGTTTCATGGAAAATATGTTTTCCTAGTTGTTTTCCAACAAACTGATTCACTGTAATCTCCAACCTGCAACTGAAAAACCTCTCAAAATGTTCTAGAGAAATTCTGTTTTCTAGCAAGAGATGAACATCAAGCACAATGATCTTGGCCTTTGACCGCTAATTCCCAAAATCTTGTAAGTTCATCCCTTAATCATAGTGGATGCTCGTGAAAAGTATGAAGAAAATTCCTCCATGTGTTCTTAAGATGTTGCACTTATAAGCAAGGCATGAACTTGAAGAAAGATTAACTTGATCTTTAGCTTCTAAACTCTGATTAGATTAGATTAAAATAGATTAGATAGAACTTTATTAATCCCTTTGGAAAACTCCCTCAGGGGAATTAGGAATTAGTAAGAGTCATGACGTGTTTGTGAGACAAAAATTTAAATCAACAAATGAACACCAGGCTCCTTGACCTTGTACTCTGACTTTTGACTTAAGATTTCGATTTAATCTATTAAAAGTGAACTCTGTGTTCATGTCTTGCCTCACTGCTGAGTTCATGACAAGCAGATAGACACCATTCTCTGTGTGCAGTAACAAGAAAGAGACGGGCAGAGCTCGCCCACCTCGAATTAGCTTAGTTCAAACACTGGGAGTCAATTTTTTGTTGGCCTACTAACAAGCATGTCTGCAGTGGTGTGCGCATGCGCCCTGCGGTTAGCTTCATTTGTATTTTGAAAAAAATACAACTTAAGTGCTAATCTTTGTCTAAAAAAAGATAATGTAACATAATGTGGTAAAAAATAATAATAATAATAATAATAAAAAAAACAGAGTCACAACAAGCACACAGGACTGTTTAGAGTTGCTGAAGAGTTTATCTGATGACTGTAAGCAGAGGCGTGCTAACGCTACCCATTGACTCCCATTGTCTGAGATAAACTTATTTGCGGTGGTTGAGCTTTGCCTGTCTCTTTCTTCGTAATGCATGCACAGTCGTAAGAATGGTTTCTATCTGCTTGTCGTGGACTCAGGAGTGAGGCAAGACATGAAAAAGAAAATGTCAGCATATCCCTTTAAAGAAAATCCCTCTAGTGTTCTCCAAGAGGCATTCACACGTCAACGTACGGTATATGACATTAACAAGCATTCAATAAGCATCAAAATATTTTGTGAAAGTATGTTCTGGAGGTAAATTTGTATGTGTTCAACGCAGTTCAACGTATCTAAAGCAGAGAGAAACGTGCTGGTGGAGTATGACTCTTCCTCATGGCCACACAAAATAAATGTAGATAGATTTTAAACATTCGCCAATGTTTATGCAACACATGGGTTGGAGGTAGCTTGGAGCTGATGAACTTTTCAGATGTATTGTGACGTCACTCAACAAATGCCATGCCTAGAGGACGAAGGACAACTGTCCCCAAAAGGACACCTCAAGTCATACAACAAGACAAGTCCTGAGGAGGAAGCAGCTGGACCTGACGGAGCTGATGAACATAAAACTATGGGCCCCAGCGTTCAGCAACAGAGATGAACGCAGCTGTAACTGAGGGTAACAAAGATGAGTTAAAGTCAACTGTTGCCAACATTTACAAGCGTGTTTGATCAAACGTTGGAAATTTAAGCAAAATTTGACAACGTACCCACAAACTTGCCCATCTGACGTTAACTTCTGCGTAGTCTGACTTAGCTTGACTTAGCTTGACGTTACCTTATACGTCAGCAAAAGTTGGCCAATATGTCAGTGTGAACGCAGTTTTGGAGGTCTTGTTCACAAGTCTGGCCTGGAAGACATCCGGGAAGATGGAAAATCCCAAGACTTAGTGTCTCTGGCCTCGGCTGTTCCCAGTGCGGAGGCACAAAAATAGACTTCACTCTGATGGTAATGAGCTAGATGAATGAAATGCTAAATATAAAGCAGAGCTGGATCACAAATGAGGAAATTGTACATCAGAATCATGAAGAAACAAACCAACCAGAGAACATTTATGTTTGTGTCATTCATCTAACCAGACACTCCCTCTCCTTCTGCCAAGTGGTGGAAATTTGTGTCAGGAGAGTTGATGAAGACCACAGTCGGACCTTACAGCAGCAGCACACTGCTCACTTTCACTTCAACCAAACACAATTACCTATTTTACAGCTTCCATCAGCTAACATTTACTCAGTCTGGCAGTTTGTCTAAACTTCTTTCTTTTCAGCAGCCTGAGGACGAAACAAACCCTTTCTCCACTAACCTCTGTGATAGTGTGCCATCACTTTGAAGGTCAACCACGCTGGCTCGTTTTAATCAGCCTACCAGTGTTACAAGCCACATCTATCATCATCACTCGTTTGGTTTGCCACAGAGATAAATAGTGATCATGAATCAAGCAGAGCCTATTGAACATCCAGAGGATAATCATGGATGAATAATAGTTTCCATGACAGAAGTGGCCACAGCATTCAGAGCAGCAAGGCAGCATCAGAATGGGAAGAAAGGTGATTTCAGTGACTTTCAGTGTGGCAAAGTCGTTGGCTCCTGATGGGCTGATCTGAGTATTTCAGAAGCCACTGATCTACTGGGATTTTAAGACACATCCGTCTCTAGGGATTACAAAGAATGATCCAAAAAAAGAGAAAGTGCCTTATTGATGCCAGAGATGCCAGAATATAGAGAAGCAGTCACTCAAATAACGCGCATGCAGACGACCATTCTGAGTGTCCAACATGTCAAATCTTGAGGCAGATGGGCTAGAGCAGAAGACCAAACGGTGCCACTTCTGTCAGCTAAGAACACGAAACTGAGGCTACAACTCAGATGGGCGCACAAACTTGTTAGGGGGATTGGACAAATGCTGAGTCTCAATTTCTGCTTTGACATTCAGACGATCAGGTCAGAATCAAGTGTAAACACCATGAAAACACGGATCCATCCTGCTTCTGTATTAACGGTCAAAGGTGGTGGTGGAGGGGTGATGGTGTGGAGATATTTTCTCGGCACACTTGGGTCCCTGAGCACTACATGAGCCTGGTTTAAATGCCACAGCCTACCTCAGTGGTTCCCAACCTTTTTTTGTGTTGTGTCCCCTCTGAGTCCTTTTGTCATACCATGAGTACCCCCTCATTCATACGTGATGATGATTCTTCAAAAGTAGAACAGAATGAACCTGGTTAATGGATTCACTTCTACGTCTGTGGACCCACCACAGCCTCAGTGCTTCTTTTGCAGTGAAGTCCTGGCAAATAACTCAACGAAACTAGCCCATCTACGGTGACACCAGAGCACCAAACACTCAGGAAGTGTCTGTAAAAGACAAAAACCTATGCCACAGGTTATTGTCTCCCCGGGGAAACTAGTAGCAGTGCACACTTACCATTTTATTGACAGGCTTATTTCAGTACTTCCAAGTTGGAAATAAATTATTATATGTTTCCACGTACCCGTGCCCTGGTTGGGTATCACTGGCCTACCTGAGTATTATTGCTGACCATGTCCACCCCTTTTTGACCACAGTGTACCCATCTTCAGATGACTACTTCCAGCAGAATAACACGCCATGTCACAATGACCTCACTGTTCTTCAGATGCCTTCATATCCACCAGATCTCAATCCAATAGAGCACCTTTGGGATGTGGTGGGATGGAAGATTGTTGGTTGCTCATGGATGAGCAACCAACAATTCTTTAGCCATTGCGTGATGCTATTGTGTCAATATGAACCGAAATCTATGCAAAATGCTTCCAGTACCTTGTTGAATCTTTGGTGTCCAACCTGGTGTGCAAACCAACAATACTCATCAAGAAGCAGAGTACAGCTGGTCCTGGAAACACTGAATGAGATCTAACAAGGTCCTGTTAGCACCTATGCTTAACTCTAAATGGGGCACAGATTCATAAAATCTAGTGAAGATGTCATGGTAGCTGACAACAAACTTGTACTGTAAGATCATGCTACTCAAGACAGGAAGTTGATTGGCTGAGGCTGCCACAAACCGAAGGAGCCAAGCGCTTGTTTCTGCATGGAAGCTTCTACAGTATATACCATCAGCAGTAAGGAAGTGCTCTCTGATCTTGAGTCAGACTTGGGTCACAAAGCTGAGGACAGCACACTCCCAATGACTGACCAGTGATGACCGTTCATCCACCATTCTGCCATTAGTGACTGTCTGTGACCTAAAAATGTTTTTGTGCATATTTGTCACAGGAAACATGTTTTACTTCCCTCGGCAATTTCCTGCCCTTGCACATAATAACAATATTTATAATTATTTATATATTTACATGACCATAGCATATATAGCAGCGGTTTCCAAAAGGTGTGGAGTCCACACTCGTGTGCCCTGAAGCAAGTCTAGACATGCCTTAATAAAGGTCCCACATTTTGATCCTTTAATGCAGTTTAACATGGATCCTTGATGTCTTCATGAAACATCAGTAATATACTTTGGTCCAAAAAGCCTTTGAACAAAGCACAGCTGCATTCTTGCCACGCTCACATGCCCCTCTGTTCAGAACATCTGGTTTTGAGGGCGGTCACCTTCATATGCTAATGAGCCAGAGCAGGGTACATATGAGCAATTCACGATAGAGCAGAGTAACTCGAGCGAAGCGGGCGCTCCAGCCACGCGCTACTTACAGTGCTAAACATATCACAAGCTAACGCACAACATGCTAACCGCAGTAGGACAGCTGCAAATTAGCCTACCTTCCGGGCTAACGTTAGCACAAACTAAGGGGTAATCAGGTGGGTAAAGGACTGATTATATTCAGCCAACTGTTAAACTTCTCTTCACGAACACACACGAACCCTTAATTCATGCTGGTTACCAGATAACAGCAATCTGATTCCCCCAAAAATCACAGGCTGATGCACAGCATGCTAACCTACCCTACCTTCTAGGCTAACGTTAGCAGAAACTGAGGGGTAATTGGGTGGGTTAAGGACTAATTATATTCAGCCAACTGTTAAACTCCTCTTGACTAATGTAGGAATGCTCATACTTTGAAGTGTACCCTTCAGACTTTCAACAAGTAACATTAACATTGACGACCATGTGAAGTTACCCCTGCTGTTAGCATTAGCTCGTAGCAATGAGCAAAACAAATACTACACAGCAAAATACTCACATTTCCATCATCAGGTTTGGCGACGGATTGTTGGTACTGAGCCCGGATTCAGGAAAAGTCTAGTTGCCAGTCCTGTGTTGAACTGACTGAAGTTGTCGGACGTGAAGTGACTGGCACACACATACAGGTTTTAGCCGACTGTAGCTGCTCATTCCCTTCAAAAAATAAAATTAATCCACCGGGCCCTTTGGTCCTCCGAGGCTGGTATATATGAAGATATATGTGGCTGCAACAGAGCAGTGACAGCTTCTGAGGTCAGACATGCTGAACACCCATCTTTCACTAAGAATATAAACAACATGGCTGCTCTTCACAGAGGAATCTCTCCAGCAGAGGGGAGGGGGATACTCAGGTAGACCAATCGGGTTAGGTATGCAAATAAAAAAATACGCTGTCACGTAACAGTATATCCACAGACTCAAACCTTTAATACAGGTTTTGTTGTCTTCTATCACATTTTGTGAGCCGGGAGGAAGGCCAAATGCCCATGAATGTGTTCAAAAGCCTTAAAAAAGTGGTTTTTGCATAATATGTCCCCTATAAAGGACTGTGCAGCCAAAATTTATGGAAGACCTTTACACTCTATACTGAACATACTATCAATGCTTAAGTTACATTATAAACAGCTGAAAGTACACAACTTACAAATCCATAAAAACCATCAAAGGAAGAGTCTTTTAAAGTAAACAGATTTAGTTGGAGGAATAATTACTTATGATATTACTTTTTGATCATATTTTTGTGGGCTGCTAAAGTTATGAAATTTAAAATGTTTCAAATACATTTGTCACATTTTTAGGCGCGAGTGGATAAAGATGAACATGTACAGACTGATTGGTCATTGTAACACATGTTTAATATGCTACTTTGCACGGATGCCTCAAGGTTTTGGCTCTATTTTAGGTGAGTGCAGCTCATGTT
This sequence comes from Cetoscarus ocellatus, assembly GCA_037902135.1. Lineage (NCBI taxonomy): Eukaryota > Metazoa > Chordata > Actinopteri > Labriformes > Labridae > Cetoscarus > Cetoscarus ocellatus. The sequence goes on along the minus strand of JBAMNC010000019.1, from coordinate 582,054 downwards.
GACATGCAGTCACAATTCACTACGCCTCTCACCTCCTGAAACTTTTTTATAATTTTTATTTTACAGACAGGCCCCTGCGTATCCCCTTTCCACCATGTAGTAAACTTTGCTGTTTATGTCATTGTTTGTGCACATTGCTACAACAACTGCTTTTAAAAGGTCATTAAGTTTTTGTTGACAGGTAAACTGAAGCATGTAAACTAATAAAATATAATTAAAATGCTCAAGCTCCATAATTGTATCCAGAGGTCTTTGCTGTCATGCTCTCCAACTGTTCGAACAGACGAATGGTTTAATAGTGCGTCATGAGAAACATTATTAAGATATCAGAACTCACAAGAGGACCCAGCAGCCCACTGTCATTTCATTATTGCAGTTGTTTCAATTGTTTTACTGTATCGTCCTCTGCTCCACTAGAAAATGCACCGAGGCTACTCACATCAGCACACATTTTTGGCTACATCATGCATTTTACTTCCATTGTGATATTTTCCAAGAAATCTTTTAAAATATACTGTAGTGCACTCTGTCTATCTGAATATAGATTACTTTGAGCGAGATGACCTGCACACCCTTCATAGCTTTAGAAGTACCTCTAAAAGACTGAAACATGACTGATTTTAAGCAAATCAATTTTGTGATTCAAGATGGCAACCCATTCAAATAGAGGTTTGCTCCAAGCCTAAACAACCAAACCAACATTTTCACAAATTGGCAGGGCCTGCACGTTACATTACATAACTTAGCATTAAATCAAACCTATAGAGTGATTGCAGTATTTTCTATATGGGCTCTCTTTCGTCTTAATTTGCTTCAAGGTTGAAATGATTAATTGCTATAAGAACAGAAATCACAGGCAGCTTTGAAACAGTCATCAACCACTGAAATACAAAACCTTTGGGGCAACTGCTTTCACCGAGAGCTTCGATGTTAAGTGCTCGTCTGTCAATCTGCACTTTACACTCAAATACAGCACACTCTTCTCTCCAACTCTCACTCATGTTTGCACAAACTCAAACTCACTCTTTCAGTATTGTTTTTCATTTTGCAGAACAAATGGATTATCTATGTAACACCCCAAAACACACCTATTAGGGATGCACGATATTATCGGTTTGATATCGGTATCTGCTGATATCAGCCTAAGAAGTTAAGTATTGAAATTTTTGCAAATATTTACAGCCGGTATATCGGCCACACATATCAGCCATATATCCTCAAATTATACAATTGTACAATAGTGATGCACCTTCTCATCACTGCATGGGTACGTTTAAAAATCAAGGGTTTCGTTTTTGAGTTCAATGCTGTTTTACTTGTTTTACATCTTTTCCTCGCAAAAATATACTTTAACACTTAAACAACAAGTCCATTTTTGTTAAGTACAAAGCTTGGGCACTGAACTAACCTGAAAAAGATGTGAGTTTTTATATAAAGTGTGTAATTATGGGGCCAAGAGGTTAATGAAATAACCCTGTTAGTATGAAGACATGTTGATTTTGGAATTTTTATTATAAAGAACAGATGTTGACAGACAAATTTAGACTCAGTTTAAATATAATTATGAAAGAAGTGTTTTTTATACAAATATGTTTAACACTATGTTTTTTTAATCACAGGTGCTTTTGTCTGAGGTGACCTTGAGGTGAAAATGTTCCTTTTGTTCAGTTTGGATGCATATTTACATGAAAAATGTAACTTTATTCAAACAAAAATATATTAACAAAACAATTCTCCATCTTTTCCTCCGTATTATCTAATAAACTGTCCACAATAAACTTTTTTTTGTTGTTGTTTGTTTCTTTTCCTCTACTGGCGATTCCTCAACCTCCGTGGTGCCGGCTGAGGTGCCACACTGGGAGGCTCTGGCTGAGCACACCCAGAGGTGAGGCAAACACCTGGAGGTCCTCTGAGACCTGGGTGTCCTCTGAGACCAGGTCGGCCGGTGTGTCCCCTCTGACCCTGCTTTCCAGGCTGACCATTGAAGGCTCGGCCTGGACGTCCACGCTGACCTGTGAACAAACAAAATCATGAGTTAGTCAGTTTGTTAGCTGAGTCTGGAAACTCTCTTCTCTTGAGGATCAGTTCCTTTCCTTGCACTGTCATTGGAGGTGTTGCACCAGCCGAGGCAGTTTTATTGTTGGCTTACACCTTAAATCCAACTCCCAGCTCCCAGTAGATGCTGAGTCCTCCTTAAATAAAGGTCTTGTGGTCCACTGTTTTGAAAAGTGTGACAACTTACAGGATAAGAAGAAGCAGAGGGTTTTATTGGCTGTTTCAAGTTAAGTGTGTCCTCCGAAATAGATTACATCCGTCAAAAACAAACAGCTTTCTTGAGACTCCTGCTTTATTTTCCATTAGTAAAGATAAATGTAGCTGTCCAACAACAAGGTACTGTTAATAAAAAAAAAGGTCATGGCACTGATGTTATTCTACAATGGCTCTAAAAGTGCAGGGGTAATGATAAAGATATCTTCTTATCACAATGCTTTGTCATCAGTTATAAATATATATTTGGTTTACAGCAGGTTAGTGAAGGTTTTAAGTTTTTTTGCCAGTTGCCTCTCTGGAGACAAGACATGAGGAGTAGTACTGTAACAAACTACCGTACATTATTTAAAACAAAGTCAAAACGTGATTTCTGCTATGATTATTACATTGATATAGAAATTAAACACTATTGGTCCCAATGAACCTTCATCTCCAGGAAGGAATGAGTCTAAAAATGCTGCAGTTAGTTTGCATGTTAGCACTTACAACTCCCATAGCTGGAAGTATACGAGATTGAGATGAATGCCTGAAAGAAGGTCTGTGGTGACCACATGCATACCAGATATGAGTGTATCATTTTCAATATAAAATGCAATCTTGAATTGCCCTTATTTTGATTTTTTATGAATTACTGTTTTTAAAAGGATGGTTGCAAACAAATTGCTATTAAGGACAACATAAAATGGCCTGAGGACCCTAATGCAATAATTTCTGACTGTTTTTATTAAATGATAAAACAGTCCATACACTGTTGCCACAGGCATGGCCACTAAGTTGAAAAGGTCATTCGATTAAGAGGAAGCTGTCAAACAAGAGGTTACAAGGTAGAGTTATACATTGTAAGGATGGTAGATCGTTCCAAGCTGAACTGCTATGATGTAGTTTCATTGTAGCTGAATAATAGCTTTTTACTCTTGCCAATTACATCTAACCCTTAACACTCGTGAAAGTATGAAAGTCAGGTTAGTTTGTGGGGATTTTCATGGGGAACAGAACGTTTGGGTTTCATGAATTTTTGTTTGCCACAGACCTTATTATCAGCAATGATCCAAGAACACAGAGAAAACTAACGTTGCTTTTAGTCGAGGGAGGTTGAGTGATGCTAACTTCCTGGTTGGCCTACAAAGCTACGTCCAATGATTTTTTTTTTAATAAAGTCAAAGATTTCATAAAACATTTTTTCAAACCAGTGTCTGGTTGTTTTTTATTTGTACCACCAGAAGGTGAGTAGGGCCTGTTGAAGAACAAACGAGGAGGACAGAACTGTCCAGTAACACATCTGAAATAACTTTGGAAATGTTCAATTTTATAAAACATTTCTACTTAACTTATCAGCTAAATAACACATTTTACTTCATAATGTTGAGGGAATTTCAATTGTTAAACATAGCACAAAGTAATCCTAAAATGTATTCGCTTTGCTAATCGCAATGACACTTATTAGTTAAGAGTCAAGCAAACAAATCGTGTGCATCCTGTTCCTTCCCTTTGAATTGTTCTGATTTTCTTTTCATAATTGATGGTGACTTTCTCTGAGAATTTATTTATTTGAAGTGCACATCTGTGGTTTTTATGAAGGGTTAAGTGTTATCTTTACACCATTATTTGAGACAGAGCTCATACAGATATCAGGCAGATATCAAACTCTCCCAGCAGTAACATGTCAACTCTCCCTGTCCTGGGATTTTCAGCTGATATTAGCTTTCATGTCACTGATTACAATAATGTTTCATTTTAGATCGTCACACATCATGGAGTAATGGAGATGAATTTACCCTGTGCTCCTTGGTCTCCAGGGTGACCAGGTAGACTGTAACCTTTAGCTCCTTTATCACCCTGCTCTCCTTTATCACCTGAAACACACACAAATACGCACATTTTATTTTCAGTCCTCCAGGACTCATGGACATGACATACATGTTGATTAGAGACCACATGTTACTGACATCATTTTTAAAAAATGTTTCAAACACCTTGTAAATTTTCCTCTGTGAGTGCGGCTGCGAAATGTAACGTTAATGTGACATCGTGCTCAGACCCTCGACCATAAATTCAAGCTCTGAGTGTAGATGTTACAGGATTTGATTCAGCAGGTTCACAATGTGAAGTTGATGGTTAGAAGAAGTCAAGTGTGTTCATTCTTGTGCTGGAAAGAACCTGTACTCAGAGTTTGAAGTGTATCTTTAAATGAACCTGGACATGATTTTTTAGGGAATATTTTGTTATTTAGGTCAGAAATGGGAGCATATTCTTTTTTCTTTATTTCAGATCCCCATTAGTCACTGCCTCAGCTGGGACTATTGTTCCTGGGGTCATATTAAATTTCAGTTGAAAAAAGAAAAAAGAAATTACAATGCAGATAAAATTGACCGGTAACACATTAACATAAATTGCCAAGTAACACATTCACAAAAAGACAAGAACTAGCAATTAAAAACAAACAGAGCAGGCATAACTCATAAAAGTGCAATGAAAAGAAACAGCTAGACACAATCTAAAACAATCTCATTCTGAAATATATCCTTTCTCAGTTTATTTTGAAACCACATTTGCTGGTAATTGCGACTAAGTGTTGTGGGAATTTGTTTCAGTAGGTGATTGCCCTGTACATTACCGTTCTTATTAAAGCATTGGTTTTGGGTTTAGGCAGGTTGAGGACACCCTCAAGGCTCGTCTGGTGCCATAATTGTACCAGTTCAGCACTTTACCGCGGAAATCTGGGTCCTGTATTGCTCCAGGCCCATGTCCCGTCTCTCCGGGTATCCTCCTAGCTGACCCCTCCACGATGTATGTGGTGACCCCTGTGGCCTGGTCCAACCCACTGGGTCCCATGCACCCCAGTATGAGCTATTCCCACCCTCATGAGCATGTCAGCATCGAACACACGGTCCTGCCAACATAACCCCAAAATGTATCAGAGGGAAGAAGTCACAAAGGAGTCCAGGAGCCTCTCTGGCCTCTAGACCTGACTAGTGACCAGAGAGGCTCAGGTAACACCTTCACCAGCAGGGAGAGCACATAGCTTTGGAGTCAGGCTGTTGTCCTTTAAGCTGGGGTAAGTGTGGCAGTGCAATTCAAGGAATATACCAAAAATAATATTGTTGATAAATGCCAGGTTCGCTCCTGATTGCTTTCACGTCAGCCACATCAACTCTACGAGGTGATTATTTGTTACAGGTGTGTTTACATCTTTCTCTCATTATTTCTAAAACAAGCACTTGTGAGTTATGATATATTGGTGCTCAGTAATTCTTATAATTTACATTTGTCATATAATTGTGTCAGGTTTTGTTTTCCACACCTGTTTCTCCTTGTTTTCCTGGGTCTCCAGCTTCTCCGTAGAATCCCACAAGTCCCACTTCTCCTTCAGCACCATCATTACCGGGGTCACCCTGACAACATCATCGATAGGAAAATACATCATTAGTCCTCCTTATTTTTACAACCCACATTACTGTGCTCTTCTCAAGTCATAAATTAAAGATGCTTTCACCTTTGACCGGCATTGTGTGTAAAAATTGGACAGATTTATTCTGCTGGGCATGAAACACTTTGTTGAGAAAGCAGTGTTCATCACTGGTGTATCAGTGTTTTTGATTTGGCACTGAGCACCAAAACACGAGGCTTTCCATCAATAATCTAATACAGTCAATATTTAAATAGCCATTGCTTCAGGAGCAGCCTGATAGTCGCTGTGATTGAGGAAGTTATGAAACATGTATTGGTGTTTCCCTGTACTAAAATGTGGAAAAGGTTCTCCAATCCAAGGGCAGCCTCGATTCCCTCCAAAACTCATTCAGTGTCTCGTCTGTGACTCCTTATTTGTCCTCATGGAGACGTGGAAAAACTAAATGTTTTCATTGCAACTTTTTCTGCCAAACACTTCAGCGCCCGTAGTCCAGTCCAGACCTTCACAATGTGTTTGCATTTTACTCGACTGAGGAGCCAGAAATGAACAACGTATGGAGCTTATACTGAACTCTGGCACTGTGTGTTGGCCAGAGGTCTACGTGACCTGAGACAGCCCCTCCTGCAATAATTGCATGAAAAATAAAATCTGTGTGGGCTTGGATGTTGCTCTCTTTCCTCTTGCCTTACCTGCATCACTGTGTTGAGGTTTTGGGGTAACACTGAAAAAATCACCCTGCATCCATCATACATAAAACAAAAGAGCTATAAGGGTGGTTAAGATTTTGGTGTACTGCAAACACACTGACCCCTTGTTCCTCAAAGTATAAAAATATTATGGAAAAAATATAAAAGAGGACAGACTGGAGTAAATATTGGACAAACTGACATTTTGACATGAGCTTCAAGAAACAACTGGCTGAAAGTCAGACGCTGAACTGGCTTTGTTGTCATTGGACCAGAGAGCGCAGCGGTTGTTTCGCGCATCATTCAACCGAAACTGACATGAAATAAATCTGCCCCTACAAAATGGCTTTTGTATAGTCTTGGGGTCTCCACATAAATCTATCATTGCAGATAACTAAATTTTTTTCTTTGTGTTGAGAATTTTCCTCTTTTTTTAGATACTATTGAAAGTGACCATGGAGCCACCGCGCTGTCGATTTTGCTCTGGTCTAGTTTTTTTGGGGTATATATCTATTTAAGGGTCAGATTTAAATTCTTTCCCTTTTTAAATGTCTATATGTCAAAGTTTAAGACATTTACTTGAACAGCTTACTGGCTACCCATATTCATATTTTGCATGTTTTAAGTGACAAATTGAACAGCAGTTAATATGCATACATACATGTGCTTTTATTACCTTTGCCAAGGAGCTAATGTTGAATGTTGTTCATAGCTTAAAGAAGAACTGATTAGATTTTGGTGGTGATCTGAATTTGGATGCAGATCCAGGAATCTTTTAAAAATCTGTTATCATAGCGCAATAGGGCAGTAACTCAATTAACAATGTCAGAAACACCTTGGCGGTGGCTTGTGCTGTTGGAGCACCTCTGATTTTAGATTTTTGCTCAAACATAAATGATTCAAATGTCTTTAAATGTTGGCATAAAGTCACATGACATAAAGACTTTGGCAATTGTCCCTTTTAGTGTTTCATATGAAAATCAGTGCACCTCTGTAATCTGACTTTCCAACACAACCTGTCATTTTTCAGTGTGCCTCAAGAGATAAAAACATGTAAGAGTAATAAAGGATACACTGAATAATGGTAAACAATGTTTCTTAATATATTAGACAGACATATTTCTATATGGGCTCTATTTGATGGCACAAAGCATGCTGTTTCAGTGCTTGATGCAAAGCAATGTCTGTAGGAATTTAAGAGGCGTACAGTAAAAGCACAAAGTAAGGTGCTGAATGTAAAGAACTCAGATGAAGTTGCTCCATAATTCATTTTGCGTTAACATGAATAAAAAGACCTTTTAGCCACAGACTATAAACATGGCAATAGTTGAATACAAATCTTCACAATCATGATGCAAACAGTTTGCAAACAATGGATAGCTGGCCCCTTAAAAGCTAGATTTTCACGTATGAAAATAATACTGGCCAATACTGAAATAATACTTCACCAACCTTTGTACTTCAACGAATGCCCATTCTCTGTGGAAGGGGGTGACAGCACTGCATTTTATGTGGTGCAGTTACAATCAGAGGCCTGTAGAGGCCATTAGAGAGTCTCAGAACTTAATTATCACATACTGCTGCTTTACATTCATAACTGTGTTGAATATTGGCTGTCCAAAAGCAGTTTGTGAGGGGTAAGATGAGGTCCGTGCAAACTTTGTAGAACTGTTTTTTAAAAATGTAGTGATTGCATCTTGTTGAATACTTTCATCAAGGCTCTTTGAGCTCATTTTATGACCTTCGCCAAGGTAATAGCGTTTTTATGTTTTTGCTGGCGTTCTTCTGTTTGTCCAATAGCAAGATAACTGAGAGTAATGAATGGATTTTAATGAAATTTCAGGAAATGTTGGTCATGGCACAGGATGATGTGATAAGATATCGGTGGCAGATCCAGGAGTTTTTTCGGATTTGTTGACATTGTGCGATAGGGCAGTTTCCCACATTTTCACTAATAACTGAATAACTTCTCATTACAGCTTGAAGACATTTTCAGGGGATGTTGGTCATGGCACAAGGAAAAGCTGATTAGATTCTGGTGGTGGTCCAAATCCAGATGCAGAGCTAGGATTTTTTAAGTGTTTACAGTGCGAGATAGGGTAGTTTTCCACATTTTTGACATTAAGTCACTTTATAGTGTTGGAAATGCCTTGGCAGAGGTTTGTGCTCTTGCTATTGCTTTATTTGCCTTCTGCAGTTAGCTATCTGTTTTGTTTACCCAAATGCTGAAAATAAAGATAATTCAATCGTACAAACAATGAAAAAAAAACCTATAAAGCACTCACTGGAGGTCCAGGGGGTCCTTTCTGTCCCGGTGGACCGGGTGCACCCATGGGCACGTCCCCATAAAGAGGACAAACTGCAGCACACGTCCTCTTCACTGAGTTGGCAAAGGTGGACATCTGCTCCAGAACCACTTTCTTACAAACCTCGATGACGTGTTGAGCTGGGAGAGTCGGGCCCTGTGTAAGAAAATCATTACCACATCCATCACTGGAAGGGACCCAACTGTGGGACATGCAGTGTGGAACATTACAGAAGTCGGTACGCTGAGAAGAAATGGCTGCTTCTCAGAGACCCAGAGAACAAACCGAGCCAACAATATTTCCTGAGGCTCATTATGGATTTATAGGCGCACTAAATGAAAGCCTGCTGTGAGTTACTTTAAGCTAAGTCTGATGTGTTCCTCTTTAACTGGTTCTTCACACCAAAACTGTCAGCATACACTTCATCTGTGTCAGCTAGAGATGGGCAATATATCCAGTTTTTATGGTGCATTGATATTTTTGTATAGGAGATGGAGGGTAAGACAATATTCTTTAATATAATGTCACTGTAATTTTTGTTGATGTTGAGGAAAGATAGAAGCCAAGCCTAATGCTCAGTGTATAGATTGTTTACAGTTGGAGCTAGGGCTGAAAGATTGATCATTTTCGGCTCGAAATTGCAATTTCAGACAACGCAATGATGTAATCGCCAAAGCTGCAATTTTTTGCAGCACTCCTGACTGACCCAGGATCTGTTGTGTCAACTATGTTACACATGCTATTTTGCAAATTTGCAGGCAATTTGCATTTACAGAAGTGCTGGTGAGCAGGTCAACAATACAAAGCCTCTGTTTAAGAGTAGAAGACGGACTATCCCAAGAATAATCAAAACAGATTATCATCAGTCTTAGATGATGAATAAGGTGTTATGTGCTTCTGATCTTTGATTTCCTTACTGTTGTCTGTACTGTAAACATAGTGAATATGGCACTGAAGCTTGGTTTTCAAGAAAATCGTGAATCGAATTGAAATCGCAATATCTGCCAGAAAAATGTCAAAATCAAATAGTATGATAACAAAATATTAAGTCTATCACAGTCAGTATTGGATGATTTATTGTCATTCAAGATCAAAAGTAACAGAGTAAACACGGCTCGCTGCTTACTGTTCAAATTGCACAAATATTTTGGCAACATTTGAAAAAGTGGGAGGCCCCATTTGTTGTCAAGCAGGCACAATGCCAGAATAACAATTTTGAATTGTCCTGTCAATTTCATGATGTATTACCCATTTTCCCGTCCTATGACCTATGTTTTCAACCTTTAAATTAACTTTGATAAAATAATGATATTGATAGAGTTATCGACTGATGCAACACCAAGACATTCGATCATATTACACCAATCCTTAGATGTCTCCCTGAGAGTCAACGGATACATTTTAAAATTCTTCATCTGGTTTATAAAGCATTTAACGGTCTCAATCTGATACTTTCAGATCTTTGAGTCCCCTAAGAACCATCAGTCTCCTCTTGTCCCCTGGGACAGGCTTACTCACTGTTCTCAGGGTCAGGACTAAAGTGGGTGAGGCAGCTTTTAGTTTCTGAGCTCCTCACCTGCAGAGCAAACTACCAGAGAACCAGAGACTTTCAACATCTGTGAAAGCTTTTAAATCAGGTCTTAAAACATTTGTTATTCACTACAGCCTTCTCATAAGTTCATCTTCTTATATTCCCTTTCTTTTTACCCTCTTTGTTCTTTTAATTAAATATAAATATGCATTTCTTATCTCAGATTTCCTCCATTTAATCCTTTATTGATTTTTTGCTAGTGCTATGTCTTTAATGCTCTTAGTGTCATAGTGTCTTTGTTTTTAACTCTGTAAAACACTTTGAATTACCATTTTAATAAAGTTGCCTTTCCGTTTATTGCCCTGCAAGTTGGCCAAAGCTGCAGCTCTAACTGCGAAAAACCAAAACTAAATTATGATCCTGTTAATTAAGAAGATAAAAAAGAAAGGATCCATAAATAACTTTTTTAACATTGTTATTCCATTCCTTTTTCAGAAGACTTCTTTTTTTCCATGACTTGTCATCATCCTTCCTTACTTTGCTGGGAAAGAGAGAAAGAGCAATTAACATAGACTTTTACAGAGAGAGAGATAGAGAGTCAAACCAGACCGGAGCTTTCAATACAGCCTCCTGTTTCCTTTTTTATAGTGTTATTCTAATAAATGAAAGTAGACGGGACTCTCGCAGTGTCAGTCATCATGGATGAAATGAAAGGTGACGATCAATCCTTGAGTAATTGTCTAATTTTTATCTTGTTATTTATATCTTGTTCTCCATTGGCAGCTCCCTATCTTGGTTTCATATGATCCTTCAGCCTCAGTTTATCCCGGTCTTTTGAGACATCTGCACAAGTGGGTGAGGCTAAAATGCCATGCCTGTTGCAAAGGTGTTTGTGTAATTTGATCAGTGTTCATTCTCTTTTGGGAAAAAAAAATCAGCAAGTTTTTGTATTTTTTCTTACTTGGAGCAGCACTGAGCGTTAAAGTAATTGGCATGTTTGCACCTGGAATGCTGGCAATCTCAATATACAATAATGCTTTTGTTCAAATAAGTCACTTTTAAAGGATTTGTCTGCAATTTTAGATGATCAGAAATGAAACATTGCCAAATATGATGTGTTATGGACTTTGACTGTTGTTGTTATGCCTTCAGCAGGTATAAATACCCTTTAATTTTTACCAGAACCAATCTAAAATTCTAAATACTGGTACAGTGAACACCATTTTTCATTTTTCTTGAAAGGAATCAAGGACTGTAATACATAGTAAGAAATATATAATGTGTACTCAGCAAAACAAAAAAGTTGAGATGTTGTTTTGGTCCATTTTGCCCAGTCCTAGTGTCAGTCATTAAGAGCATCAGTGTAGATGATTACTCTGCTGTTTCCTCTCTATCATCAGCAGACAGATGAAGTGTCAAATGCAGTAGAGACGTTTACTGTGTTGACTTTTTCAGAACTGTATGTAGCACTGTAACTTTTGCAGAATCAGCCAAAAAGTAAAGACTTAAAGAGCTGGTATTTCACTTACTGGTGGACCCGGAGGCCCCTGAAATCCATCTGGTCCTCCTTCACCTCGAACTCCTTTGACACCGACAGAACCTGAGCGTCCAGGTGGGCCCGCTGGCCCGCGCTTCCCCCGTGGTCCCTGAGGACCCTGCCCGCCCCTGTCTCCAGCCTACAGAGCAGGTTAACAACATGAGCAGAAGTGCAGCAAGGACGGAGCCAATTCATCCATCAGAATACAACGAAAGTCAGACACAAAGGTTAAGGAGACTGAGATTAACATTACATAAACAAGGATGAAAGAAAGTAACGACTGTTGGTCTTGAGGTCAAAACTAGAAAGTTCAACATTTTTATTTGAAAAATGAATACAAGCAAGACATACAAAATAAAGGAAGAGATTAAAAGTGAAGGGCCAAAGGAAAATATCTAAAGAGAAGAAAATGAATAGGAGGGAGGCAACTTTGGTTCCTGGGGGGCTTCATTCATTGCAAACTGCTAATTTGAGAAAAGTACCAAATAAAGAGCTGTCAAAGCTACTCTTGTCACTTTATATTCAAACTCAAAGGCAAGTTGTAAAACTTTATTGAGTTAAACACAGAATTTAAGCCACTATGAGCCATTCATTTAATGTCAGTTAAAGAGTATTTACTAGTTATTAAAGTGCAATTTATCTAAATTTCCAGTTCTATTTTATGAAATGCATTTGCTAATGCAAACAAAAGAGCTTTTCAGAAACAAATCAAAGACTACTGGTAAATGATGCATGAAACCCTGTCCTGCAAAATGCTGTTTCCTTTGCAATTAATGTTGTAGGAAGGGTTTTGTGAAGCAGAAGAACATGACACCTTTTACTGAACAATCACTTCACAGAGAAATGTGCTACGCCCCTTAAAATGTTCTGTTTTTTTCTTCCTGGGGTTTATGATGTTATAGCTGTACAGCCTCCACCTACATGTATATTTCTGTTCATCACAAGCAGACGCCTTGACTGTTTTGGGACCACTCTATAGCCTGTAACCCCCTCATGGTTTGGAAAATATTAAAATATTAAACTACTAAATACTAATAGGTATATTTTTTTGCTATCAATTTTCACATCAGGCTTCTATAATGAATGTGGCTCTTGTTCAAACACAGTTGATGACCAGTGCTCTACAAAGTTTTCCTTTTTAGTAAACTTAAATCGAATCCTTGCCTAATACACAACTGAGACATAATGTAAAGGGTCAAACACACCAGGACACGGGTCCTTCAAGACCATTTACTTGTTGAATAATTCCCTCAAGAGTAATGAAATAAATATGAGTGCTAATTCAATGTATCACTGGATGCTGATAAAAAGACTCTTACAAGGAAGAGTCCGTCACTGGAGAGCTTAACTTTAGATAAATGGTTAGAAATAACAATACACAAATCCACAAAATGCAAATAATAACCTCGTTTGTCAGCCATAAACTGGAGCAGTTTGCCCCACCTTGGGAAGAATTGATTTAATGAGTTCCTCCCTGTGAGCTTGATTTCACTTTCAGACATAAATAACTGTGTTGTAAAAACAAGATCACTCCCTACCTCTACTTTTTTCTCCTTTGTAAGCTCACAGTTGTTCATGTCCTTTCTTAGGTATTTTTGGGACTAGAATCTTATATATGTATGTTTAAAGACACTAGTGGGTCAGGTACAAAGCATTGCTGACCTGCCAAGTACCTCTTAAAAGATTTTTCCTTTTTCTAACTCTATATTCAGGGCTTAGAATAAAGATAATACCAAGAAATGTGTTTTCAATCATGTACATAAATCAGGGTTACTCATTTCTGTTAGAGAGCTACAGGGAAATGTGCAATATTCATTTTGTTGTATGTGTGTGTGGGGCTGCATTCATGCTGTGTGCAGATACTGAACATAAGTCTGAATGACATTTGGTGGACTGATATCAGATTTGCAGACTGTTTGGTTTCTGGATTGAAAATATTTTGTAAAACATGTCTCTAAAATGGAAAGTGTGGTACAAACAGAAGGTTGGGGTAAAAATAATTGCAGAGCTACTCTTCGTTTTTAGTAGAATTTCTTTTGGGGCTTTTTTATGCCGCAAGAGAGAGAAGAAAGGGAATGGAATCAAGGGGAAGTGGAGGATGACATGCAGGAAAGGATCCATATGGCTGATATGAAACTAGGACAAGTCATCAGTGAGTCCTTTTCATGTTTCAAGCTCAGTAATATAGTATTGTATGACTGAATGAGAATATGTTTATTATTTTCATCACAGAGCTTTTATTTGAGCTTTTTAAAACCAAAGCAGTCTCTCCTGGTTTGTTTGTATGACACATCCTCGGTAAGTTTTTTTTATTTTTTTATAAAACAGTCATAAATAAGCAGAGACATACTATCTAAACTAGACTGTTTATGTTAAGACTATATTTGCCCCCACTGGACACTTAAATAGAATAGATAGGTTGGATCCCCATATGCTTTGGCTTGTGGTTCTAAGGGCAAACTGCTGACACAAGGCAAATGGATCCATGCTTCTGTACTGTTTACACCAAACTCTGACCCTACCATCTGAACGCCGCAGCAGAAACTGAGGTTGTTTTCACGCCCAGATTGTTTGGGGGAGTTGTTCCAATACAAGCAGGCACTCTGTATCTGACAGTTTGCTTGAATTTACAGTGGTTTCCACACATACAGCTCTGCTGCTTTGTTCCAGTTTAGTTGAAAACATTTGCATATTTTCCTTGGATCATTTCATGTTCGCACAGCAGTACTTTGAAAAGGACATACTCCAGCGCTGTTTTGAGTCTTCTGAAAGGCCAGAGCTAACTATACATCACAGTCAGCTTTGCTTTGAAGGCAAGTGTCCATATGGGTAGAAAGCCAGTAGGCTATCCACAGGACTATAATGTGATAATGATAATATTCACACTTAAATGTCCTATGTATACAGATGAGCATATTTATCTGTGTGGGATACGCCTTGAGACACAAGTGTAAACAAACTCTGTGCACGAAGATGAGGGGCTCTTAATGCTCGCTGGTGTTAACAGGGACCATAGGGGACACCGGGTTGCATGGTAAGTTATTAAAACATAACACTGGTAGCAGTGTCTGCAGAGTAACTGTCAGTGATACCGAAAAGTAGAGAGCAGCTTTAAAAAGGACAAATTATTGAGCTTGATTGAGCTGAACTACAGCTTAAGTTTATGAATGAGGCGTAGTTGTAGAGTCTTGTGACAATCTGCTGTAAAGACAGTAAGTAATGTTCACCTGTTGCTTTTTTCATAGTTTGTTGTGTCTGAGCACAGACAGTGACTGGGATCATAAATATTATTATAAAGTAGTAATTTGTCATCAGCCTCGTTGTCTGGTATGCAATTACAAATGCAATTATTACTGCTTCTGCTTAAACTTCTGAAGCATTGATAGGATAGTCGCAGTGCTTATGTCATTGCTGGGCTGACTGTGCTCTCACTGGAAATTAACCGATACAGTGAATATTGGAAGCTAGCTAAGACCACCTTTTTCAGGCGAGTTGTTTGTTTGTGATGAAATAGGGATCAATTGTTGTGTTCATATATATGCAAACGAACCATGCTGAGCACAGAACGACCACTTGTATTGGAACGACTCTCCCTAATGATGTAGGTGTGAAAATGACCTTTTTCAAGACTGCCATCGATCCCTGTTGATGCTGGACAAGATCATTTAGAGCACTCCACTGAAACAGCCTCTTCTTGAAAGATTTTGGGGAGCTGTTATCCATTCATTATATGACATATGGAAAAGTGGGTAAAATTACATCTGACACTTATATAGCACAGAAGATATGACTGGTAATGAAAAGCAAGACGATGTTTTTCCTGTCAGACCACACCGCCTGTGCATGAACAGCAAACATCAGCAAAGATCTGCATGTCACTAAGCTAATGGCGGGAAGCCGTGTACAACTGTCTGTTAAACAATAGACTCCAGAGGATAATTAAAGTACCCTTGATCTCCGTCACTAATAAAATCTACTGCTTTGTCCTTGTAGGAAGCAAAATTTGATGCAAACAGATTGTTCCTTAAAAGCTATAATCAAAAACAATAAAACACCAGAAAGTCTTGACTCACCTTTCCTTTAGGCCCCTTGACTCCTTCTCCTCCCTTCAAAAAGAACAAATTTACAATCAGACAAACACGGCCAGGATGTATTTATGAGCTCAGGGATGAAAAAACATTCAGGGCTGTACCTGTTCACCTTTGACTCCTTTAATTCCCTGGATTCCTGTGTCACCCTGCACAAGGCAAATAGAAATAAACAGTTCATCAGATTGCAGATACTTAGTTTATCAAAACTTCATCCTCATGCTCAATGTTTTCAGGTTATAAACTGTGACTGGTTTAGCTTAGAAGCCAGTGACTATTATTTCAGTTCCTTTAGAATTGTGAATTTTTTTCTGTCATTTTAGTAAATGGTAGCTGAGGGTGTATTTACCTTAGGCCCTTGTTTTCCAGGCACACCTATGTGTCCCTGTAAAGACATGACATACTTTAATACCTCGAAGAACATGAACTAATGTTTGGAGAAGTTCGGAATTCTTCTGGAGCACTTACAATCGGTCCCGGTGGGCCGATAAATCCGGGTCTTCCTGGCTTCCCTGCAGAACCCTTGTAACCTCTTGGGCCCTCGAGGATAAAACATTTATTAAACCGACCTAAAATGACTGCATCTTTATACTGTGTCATATTTCTTTGAGATGGCAAACTACTTTACGCTGGACATGCATCATGTGCTTGTCCTCAGTGACTGAAAAAGTGACTTACAGTTTGGCCTTGGGGTCCCATTTCTCCAGCTGGCCCAAGGGTGCCTTTCTCTCCCTATAAAATAGACCAACCACAACAAATAAATCAGACAGAAACAGCTTAATCTCTCAGTAATAAACTGAACCTAACATGATCAGTCTGTTACCTTTGCTCCACTTTTTCCAAGTTTTCCCCTTTGACCTTGTGGTCCTTGATAAGCCTGGGAGAGGACATAACGCTTAATAATATGCATCAACTTTTCACTGAGGAGAACATCAAAATACCAACAAAAATGATAAAGGAATTATCAAAACAAGTATCACAAAAATATTTAAATCTACAATCACAAGAAACAAAAATGCTTTGAGTCAACATTTAAATATAATGAAAAAAATGGACCTGATGTAAAAAAACAAAATGAATTAATCAAATCAGTCACTAGTTTGTCTTAATCTTAATATTTTAATGTCTCTACAATCTCATTCTCCATATACATTTAAAAATCATCTCCCTTATATTAGGATATTTAACATTTGTTTTCCCAACTGCAAGGACAAGCTATTTTTTATAAGCAAGTTTGCTGATAAATCCTTAAACCAATAACCAGCAAAGGGACAACATACATTTTTCCAAAAAAAGAGCAATTAATAGCCTAATTTGTCATAAACCATGAATTCAACCCTCGCTTTCTCTTTCTGATGAAGAGTACAGACATTATGAAACAAACAAAACAGACTTAATGGTTTTTATTTTAGTGTGCATCTTTGAGTAATTATAAATCTCTGCCTGAGAAACACGTTAATTTACATAATGAAATATCAGTATTCCACGTTTTAACGTCTCATTTCTTACTCTTTAAATTTATTCAAAAGATGTAATATTAACATTATTTAAAAAAATCAGATATTAATTTTTAACAAAAATTACTTTTTTTTCATG
Source organism: Cetoscarus ocellatus (assembly GCA_037902135.1). Lineage (NCBI taxonomy): Eukaryota > Metazoa > Chordata > Actinopteri > Labriformes > Labridae > Cetoscarus > Cetoscarus ocellatus. Next base: position 564,630 of record JBAMNC010000019.1, on the reverse strand, counting down.
CTATGTATTTTTTTGTTGAACTTCTACACCACTGTGACCGAGCAACCATGACAGAGATGCCTCCATTATTGTTGCCATAGAAACCTTCCCTACAAATGGTGCTTTCCATTTGTGGTATCCGCTCCAGTAGACTCGACACTGTGTGGCTTGGATACTACTTGCTCTGTTTTTCATTGCAATAAAGACTTTATCAGTACCTCTTTAAGGTGGGCCGGTCCATCATAGCGTGGCTGCTGCACTAAACTACGGTGACATCCTCACAAAAACAGAGGGGGGCTGTGATAGAGTTGCCTACCCCCTTGTGGCTTTTGTCTCAGTAAAAAGATTCATTTGTTCATGTTTGCAAGCAGCAAGAAAAAGCTACTCGAGTGGAGGAAAATTTGGGAAGTCATTTAACCTTTAACCGACAATGGGGGCATTTACTTTCTGCGTCAGTAGCTACACACAGCGATACTCTGACCAGAGTCCCTAGGTCACATTTAGTCTCAGCTCAGCTGGCTTGGAACCTCACGAAAAACTGTGCCAGGTACGAGATACAATCCCTGATGGAAAAACGAAACAACCAAGTAAAGTCAAGCCGAGTTGCGCAGATACCACATCCTGGTAAAAGCCCCAAAAGCCTGCTGCACAAGCAAGTCGCAACTGCAGCTACTGAATTCTCCTGTTCTGATTCTGTATCTCTTTAAAGTTTGTGCTGCTGTTGTGTGATTGATCATTATTCTGTTGCTGCTGCTGTTCTGGTACCAACTCCCACTGTACAGTGAAAAGCCTTTTTCATTTTTTACACGACTATCTGCACATCAGTGTGACGTCAGATGTTTGGACATGTCCCTTCATGTGGGTCCTGTGGTGGATTTTCGCCTGGCTGTGCACATCTCAGAACATTTAGTAGATGCTGAAGACAGCAAGGTGGCTTTGAGGATCTACTGCTGTCATTAGTTCAAAAACAGGCTAAAGATGTTTTTTTTTTTTTATTTATACACATATAGAGCCCACACTTGTTCATCTATCTTTGGCAATGTCCTTACAGGTATCTTCAACTTCCCCATGTCTCAACCTCTCTTGATTGAGTAGGACCATCCCCTCTCTTTTTTTGTTTCAATAACATGTAAACACAAAAATATCTCCTCATGGTTCTCCATGTTGGCAACAAGTAATCTTTTTCACTAACTTCAGCTGAACAATGCAATAATTTAGAAGGCACTGCCTCGTGATATTTGGGAGGATAATGGTCTGTGTCCTCAAGCATGACTGAGCCTTTACTCCATCCTCCAACCCTCATCACTGAATGACCAAATGACTTCACTGTTTATTTCTCTTACTGAAGTGAGAGCTCAGTGCAACACGAACTGCACTTCATGATGTGTCATTACTAAATGGCAGAACAACTTCCTGTTTTTCAAATTAATTTCTTCTGATGAGGCTAAAAGCCTCTGAAAGTGGACGTCCTGACTCACACCATGAGCAATTCCAAAGTGCTTTTGAAAGAGCTCACTGTGTGGAGCTTTTAAAGGACTGTTGTCCTTATTATGTGAAATGTACCCTTGAAACTGTCATGCTGGTTTGCTTTTTAGTGAAAGCACCTCACGGAGTGCAGTTTTTATTACACAGCCCTAATTTAAAACAAAAGTGAAAGCATTAGAGGTGATGGATGGTCTCTTTTATAAAAGTATTTGGTCTTTTGTTTTGGTTGAGAGCAGATTTTCACATACTGCAGGTTAAAGGTGTTTGAGTCATAATGAGTCATGAGGTATTAATGATGTTCGTAATTTCCTCATAAGTCTGAAGTTAAAGTCAACAAGGATGATAGAAAAGTTGAATTATAATAGTTTTAATAATGATGACATCAGCAGTTCTTCTATATGACCAGTGTAAATTTTGTTGACTGATTATTTTTTGTCATAGTGCACATGGACAAAAACTAAAACAATATTAACTGACATTTTCGTCAACAAATAAAAACTAGACAAAAATGTTTGACAGAGACTTAATCCAATCAGAACTAATTTCATCATGTAGAAAGAAAGGCAAAGCAGTGTTAATTTTGACAGCACTTTTAATTTAGTTTTAGTAATAGTCTTTTGCCTAAAATATCTTTTACTTTTAGTCATAATTTAGTCATTTAAATTGTTTTAATTTTAGTCTAGTTTTAGCTGATGAAATTACACAACATTTTAGTTGACAAAATCTACTGTAAGTTTAGTCAACTAAATATGAAGTGTAAAGTGTAAGGCATTTTATGTTTCCTTGATTTTCTGAAGTCATGTTTTACACTTGGATAAAATAAAACATCCCTTTATTGAATGCTAGAAAAGTTTTAAGGTATAAATTAACAGGAACAAATTGTACTTTTGTGTGAAATGCAGTCACTTTTATTTAGGCTACCTGGCAGAGCATCTCAGTTACAATACCAGAACTGACAACAAACAGTGAACCTGCTCTACATGAATATATCAGTTCATAAAGAGAGGAGCTCTGATCGGATCGCTCCCCAACTTATCCCATCACCACAAAGCTAAAGCAGTTGTGACTGGATGTCCCTCTTAACTCATCCAACCTTTTCACACAACCAAAGTAGCTGTGATTGGATATATTCCTAACTTGTCCATACTTTCTACATGATGGAATTAGGTCTGATTGGATTAAGTCTCTGTCAAACATTTTCATCTAGATTTTATTTGTTGACGAAAATGTCAGTTAATTTAGTTTTAGTTTTTGTCAATGTGCACTTATTTTTATTAGTTACTGTCTAGTTTTTGTCAGGGGAAAGAAGGCTGTTGACGAAAACTATGACGAACATTTTTAGTCAACAAAATTAACACTGAGGTAAAAGACTATAACTAAAACTTAATTTAAAAGTGCTGTCACAATTAACACTGCTCATGACCACATCATTTTAGTAGCCCCTCAAACAAAACAGACCCTCAAACCCTGATAAATATAATAAACATCATAAAAATCCTTAATAAGTCTTTATTCATGCTGACTGAAACACCTCATACGTATGGGTTTTCAGAGCCTGGGAAAGCGAGCCTCTCCTGAGTAAACACAAAACAGCCGTGCACGTCCCCCAGCAAAATGAGGATTTTTGTCACAGAGTTTTTTAAGATTTATAGATGAAATTTTACATTTCAAACATCTTTTCTGTATCTGCAGAAATCTATGAAAATACTTAAAAAAAAAACCCCATCTGAACAGTGTTTGCATTTGTTAACATTTTTATAATAATGGGCCAAGTGTCGTCTCAGATTTATGTTTGAATCGATCACTCAAACCACAAACTACCCTGCTGTTCATTTCCCACAGTATACGAGCTCAACTGGAAACAGACTCAATTAAGCACAAGCACGAGAAACTCAACTACTAAGAAAAACTGTGAGGCCTGTGCATGTGAGATTTAACTTCTGTTGGATGAGATTTTAATGAGCTGATGTTAAAGAAACGTTTTGGAGCTGTAGTGTCAGGTTTATATCAAAGACAAATCTGTGTTGTCACAGCAATTGATATTTCATTGAGTGCACACGCATTCAGGTAATGATAAATACGCAGCTAAATTCTTTCTCTTTCCTCTACTTTTTACTCTAAAGAAGAATCAAGACAATAAATATGTTTCAATCATTCCTTGAATTCAAATCAGTATCTTAAATGATGAGGTACTGATCACACCAGATCATCTTTTCCTGCTTGCTGAAGTCCAATTACAGTGGCTGCTTTGGCAATAAATGATTATTAGAAATAATTAAGTTAATAGATTATACCATAATTTAATAAAAATAAATAATGTGACTTCCATTTGGCCAGTTATTGACATTATTTTCACATATTTTCATGAAATGGTTATATCAATCTCATTTATAAAACATGCTAAATCACACAGAGCTATAGAAACTACAGAGCTTCATCATATGGCTCAGGCTAATTAATGCTGCATTATAAACTTACTTTTAATGCTCCAAGAGCTTATTTAGTCATAATTTTAAATGTAAAACTGACTAGAATTTCATTCTGCTTATTATTTTCCTTAATAAGCAGAATGAAAAATATTAAGGCCCTCTGAAAATGACCAAAAACACATCACTTTTCGGGCAAATGAAGGCACTTCACTGTTTCTTACCCACCAATATTAATTACAAAACTCACCAGTCTGGTGCACAAATTGTGGCATCAGTGCAAACCCTCTACAAGCTAATTTTGGCATAATTCCTGAAGCTTCGCTTACTTTGTTTTTCCAGTCCCTCCTCTATCTTTGTAACTCAGATGTATCCACTTTGTTGAACACGTCATTCAAGTTTGCCGACCAGATGTTTACCGTTCTTTTCTGGATGTTTTTGTCATGGGGCGCCTCCCCTGCTGTCCCCTGGGGCCCCGAGGGGAGGCATGCCCCCCACTTTGAAAAACTCTGGTTTAACACATTAATGAATCAGGCATTATACACATGTTTCACTGAAATGTCATCATTAATATATTGCATACTTTTTCATGCGCACTTTAAAGATGTTTTATGGACCCTGTACTGAAGTGACAGCACCTGCTGTGACTGGAGATGAGGTCAGAGTACTCATCCCAAGGATATTCAGATCTTCATGCATCCCCTTAAGCAGTGTTACTGCCTCAGTGTGAGCCAGTAACAGAGGTCATGAATGTTAGGATCCTACTCATTCAGTTTCACAGGGGTTTTGTATATGTACAGCCCAGCTACATGATAAAAACTTCAGGTAAATATTCAACTTCAAGTTTGTGCCTTTTAATATGTACTCCTCAAAAATAGTTTGGAAACATTATTTTAGTTGATCATTTCTTCTTTAATAATGCCAATTGGTATTATATCTTAAACCGATGGAAAGCCTAAATAGTCACTTTCAAACTAAACAAGAAAATGTACTAAAATCCCCTGCAACTGGAGGCTAGTGTGATGAAGTCTGAAGACAGATCCTGAAGTGGGTGTTCCAGAGACAACACACCAAGAAGAGCAGTTCCTCACTGAGGAACTGTAGGTCTTCTTCCAAGGGGGAAGGGGATTCTGATGTTTCTTTTTGGGCACTACCCACATGTTAGGCTGTGTTGCTTATTCCATGAACATATGATTACTGTAAGTGATATCTCATTGGAAAGGTGAGAAACAATCAAACAAAATAATGTTTAAAAGTTCTGAACGTTATTTAATTAACAACTGCTTTGTTTTTTTTTCCTACAAAGGCAAACAAAGCCATTAGCTGCAAGTCTGATTGTTCTTTACTTTAATTATTAATGGCTGAAACTGCTGTGATGGGGGGTAGGTGTCCAACAATGTGATGAACACAAAAATCCTCAGTAAGTGAAGTGTTTGTCTGGTCAAAAAAAAAATCAGGCAACAGATTTTAGTTAAAAGGAGAACTTACAGAACATGTGTACTGTGTAGGATGAGTTATTTAACATTTTTTATGCTCATATCACCTGACGATATTCTCTTAATTCTCTTGAACCAGTCCTGTCTTTCACTTATGGCTTCATGAATATAAATATGTTAATACTGAAACACATTTCTGTGGAGGTTCATATTGAATTATCTTTTTTTAAAGGACAGACTGTTGCACTTCCAGAGCTCTTGCATAACACAAATGCTGTAATTCGACCATATCTTAGAGCCTTTAAAATTCATAGCCTCAGTACATGTTCATACTATTGCAAAACATGATAGTACAGGGAAGCTAACCAAATAAATCTGCACTTAATGCCAGATAACTGTGTTGTTTTTCCACAGCTGATTACACAAGAGTCCTTCTTTCTGCACAGAACAATACCTCTATTCCTGGGTCACCATCTCTTCCCGGTATGCCCGGGTCTCCAATGATACCCTAAAGAAAACAGGCATTCATTTGAATAACAATTCTTCTAAAAAGTGTTAGTGTGTGCTCAGGTTTTGGCTCTCACTGTGACTCACCTTTGGTCCCAAGGTCCCAGCCTTGCCTTCAGGTCCTGGGACTCCCTGGTTTTCATGAGTTCAAGCAGAAGAAACAGCCATCAGGATCAAACAACACATTTTTCCAAATTTTACGGTGGCTCATTTCTGATACATACAGGTTGTCCTTTGGCTCCAGCAGCTCCTCTCTCTCCAGGATCTCCAACAATACCCTGTCAAATCATCACATACACTCAGATTTAACGTCATATGGAACACATTTTATCCAAAGACAAGACTGAGATCTCAGCTGCTTTATTTTCTATACAGCTAAGTAGGTTATCACTGGTTTAGGCTCTTGTTCCAGTGACTCATAGACTGTTGTAGATAAAGCTCAGGAAGTCAGATCGCAGCCAAAATCATCCACATGAACTCATATTGTTTATGGAGACACTGAAAAGGCCAAAGCGGGGCTCTGTCCTGGCTTTTACAACATCAAAAGTCATCAATAATTTTTCTGCACGCAACAACATTAACTTTGAAGGAAACTGACAAAGAATGAAGAGTTTCTGATTATGAATATTTAGCATGGAGTCCCACAAAAGCTCACCTGTTTCCCTCTGGGTCCAGGATTCCCGTCTGGACCAGTCGATCCTTTTGCTCCCTGATTGGGATGTAAAGAAATAAGAATTTAAACTTAAGCATGATAACAGGAAAAATCATGTAGTAATATTTATTATATACCACAGCAACCAAAATGATGTTCTGGGCACTCATTTTGGGGGCTTCGTTGTTTGTTTTTTTTAGTTTTTGGCAATTTGATACCCATTTGTTTAATTATTTTTATTGTTGACTTTTCTACGTGTTTGTTCTCCAAATACATATTAATGTTTCAATTTGATTTATTTGATTTTTTTTCAGCATGAATCTCATGAATCTATGATTTGCATGATTTTTTTTGTTTAATTTACAATATTTTAATATTCAATTGTTTATTTATTTTTTTTATTCAACCAAACAATATTTATCACAAGTACTATTGATAAAAAAGAATTCTTTCATTTTAACTCAATCATTTTTCTAATTAGTTATCAATTATGCTTGTATTTTCTTAATTCATTGTATTTTTGGAAATTTTATCATTATTATTTCTCTAATCTTTTAAATGTATAATATCTGTTTTAAAGATTTTGTGAGGTATTTTATTTTATTTTAATTTTTTAATTTCGAATTTTTTAATGTATTTTAAAAAAAAAAAAACATTTTTAAGGTGTTTTTCATTTTTTCTATTTTTTTCACATTTATTTTTTTTCTATTTCATTAATCATTTAATTAGTTTTTTCAAATATATTTTATTTGTTTCAATTTTTTAAAATAATGTATCCATTTGTCATTCCTAAATTTCCTTGTTTATTTATCCGTTCATCACTTACACTTAACTGAGTTGGATGTTCATTTCCTGCTGCCATTTGTAGAAAAAATTTAAACTATTAACAAATATTAATAAAAAAATACATATTTCCCTTTAAGTGAAGAGAACATTAGAAAATAAGTTATTATTATGTACTTTAGATCCAGTGACTGAGAATAGATGTGAGAAAAACATTACAATATTAGGACATGATCACCCAGAGAGCATTGCACAGCAATTTCAACCTACATAAGAATTAACTTTCTGTTGTATGATATTGTGTTTTTGCCTGTATCTAATGTGCCAGTTTTCTAAATCTTGTCTCATCGCTGATGCCAATACCAGTATTTTTTGTCAAGAGCACAAAGTCTCTGCTTTACCAAAATGTACATGTTTCTCACATTCTGTTGTTTTTTTGTGTTAGAATCAGATGTGAAAAGAAAAACATTATTTCAGTATCTTAATGATTCACTTGATTTTTTTACAGATCTTTTGGGGAATTTTTCAGCTTTATTGACAGCTGAGAGACGGTGGATGGATGCAGAGGAGGGAGAGCGAGCAGGGTCAGAATTGACCCCGGGGCCTCTGCACAAGGCAAGAGTCTCACATGTGGCACGTGCATGGTTGCTACCACCTCTGCCAAACCAGCACTCTATAATGATTATTCAGTGAGAACAAGGTGAAGCGTCATGGTACATTCATACGTTCTATGGACACTATACATATGCAATATATATGACGATAATGTAAAAGAAATTATCAATAAAATATGAGATTATTGATTGAATTCTTTAAAAAAGAATATCAGTGTACCTTAACTCCTTGAAACCCGGGGATGCCATCATATCCGCTCTCGCCTTGATCGCCCTTCAAGGAGCCAAAACGTTAGAGACACAGTAACAGAACAATGACTTTGAAAGTGATCTCAACACTGTGGCTGAAAGTTTATCTTACGACTTCTCCTGGTTCCCCGGTCTCTCCAATGTCTCCCGGTGGCCCCCAAACTCCCTTTAATTAGAGTCAAATGTCGACATGAAACCCTCTGGGTTATCCATAAAGTTATACAAGTCGAGCAACAAACTGCACAGGAATCCAATGAAAAGTCAATAACAGGCAGCAGATTAGCCAATGAAACAGCCTGACTCAGCGGTGGAGTTTACCTTGAAGCCTGCCGCCCCCTGTAATCCTTTCAGCCCCTTTGGTCCTCGCTCTCCCTGTTAAAACATCGCTCATTAATACAGATTAGTAATACTTCAGAGGAAGAATGATGATGAGTCTGATGAGTTACCACTTGGCCTCTGAGTCCTCTCATTCCTTTCTCTCCTTTGATTCCTTCTTCCCCCTGAGGACATGTGTGTATGTGTGAGCTTTCGTTAATAACTTTGAGAATGAGCCAAACTAAACCTTGATACGAGCACAAAAAGGCAGGTCTTACCTTAGGGCCTGTCTCCCCCAGGACGCCGTAGTCTCCGGTGGCTCCCCGGATTCCCTGCAAAATAAGTTCCACTTCATTTGTTCTTGCCTCACGGCTAGTTGTTAGTAAACATACTGATGTGAGAAAATGGAGCACTGCATGCAACCATCAAAAAGTGTTTCCACTGTGAAAAAGTTTTATGAGTTTAGGAAGATTAAACTTTGGATGCACTGAGCAGATAAACAGTCTGCACATGAAAACTGTTAATCCACACTTAAGGATCAGAGACAAACAGCTTTTGATGAGTCTAGGGAAAAAGAGACAGACTTTTAATTTCTTTTTGTTGAATATACTACTATGTTTTCTTTGGCAAAAAGATGAATAAACTTCCATGTTTGTACATTTTTTTAATTTGAGGGCCAGAAGGAGCTGGCTTGGCTATTAAAAAAACCAAAGAAGAGCTTCTTTAATGCAACAATTATAGTTTTACACTTTTTGACCAATAGTTTATCTAGTTGATTGGAAAACTACAGAGCTAGTGGTTGTAAAAGCCCACAAGAGACTGATGTAACACATTTCTTCTTCTCACTTATAAAGCTCTCAATGGGCAGGCACTAATTTATTTTTAAGAGCTTGTAGTGCCGTACAACCCCTCCAGAACGTTATGCTCACAAAATGCTGGCCTGCTCGTGGTACCATCAGTCTCTGGAAGTAGTATGGGTGGTAGGGCCTTCAGTTATCAGGCTCCTCTTCTCTGGATCCATTTACCGACCACGGTTCAGGAGGCAGACATCCTCTCTACCTTTAAGGTTAGACTTAAAACATTCCTCTTTGATAAAGCTTTCAGTTAAGGCCGACTCAGGCCTGGACCAGCACATAGCTCACAGGCTTAGACTGCCGACTTAGACTGTCTTATTATGTACACCTATAGTATGGATTCATGTTGGGTTATGGATGTGTATTTTATATATGTATGTGTGTATATATGCATGTATGTGTTTCTTTTAAATGAGGAGTTTGTCTTCAGTCTGCTCTGAAAAGTGCCTCGAGATAACACTTGTTATAAATTGGCACTATACAAATAAAGATTGATTTCTTTTTATTACCCTTTCCAAAAAGTTAACATATTGTAGTTGTATTCTTGATATTGGCCTATTTAACCTGGTATCTCTGGGGGGCTCACCAACAGGCAGCACACAAGGCCCAATATAAATAAGTCAGTGTTCATAATATGAGAGCAGACAAACAATACATATCACAATTTAAATCCTAACTGAAGAGACACATGTTAAAAAGTATGTCAGTACTATTGATTTAAGAGTTGAGAGGAGTGTTGAGGCATGCAGAAGTGAAAATATAGCAGCATCACTACATGCACAACGATTACACCGGAGAAAAAAAGCTGCAGAGTTTTATCTCAGTATCCAACAGCAGTTCCTTTGATGCACGAGAGACACGCAGGTTTGTCTTGGAGCAGATATACTACAGAACTTTGATGATGCAGTAGTAATAACACTTCATTTTATCCTTAAAGCCAGATAAACATCACCGTTTGTTTTTGTTCACCCTGTCAAGTCTTTCTTTTCCTGGTTTATGCCGGTCGCACAGTATGATGTCATCAGCCCTCCTCACTCACCTACCCTGATAGTTTACTGCTGCATTCAGACATGAGACTACACGGACTTTACATGGATAAAATACTAGGGGGAGCGCAAGGAAATAATCTGGTTTAAGCATAGCTGTCAAGTCTCCCGTTTTGGCTGGGAAACTACTGTATTTTACCCCTTTTTCCTTCCATCCTTCCATATTAGTATTCTTCCTTAAATCTCCTGTATTATAATATAATAATAATTTATAGAAAACATTCATCTGCCTCTCCAAACTGAACTCTCTCACTAGCCTCGTGAGAATCGGGCAGTAATGCACCAAAGTGATGGATGCCAACTGCTGTAAAACCGAAGAAGAAGAAAAACCCTCACGAGAACTGCCACCTGCAGTAGCCTGGGTGGCAGTTGTCGTGAGGTTAGTGCCAACAGCGGGAACAAACCAAGAAAAACAAAGGACAGAGATGGATGCGACGAAGGAGAAGGCATTCCTGCCAAAAAACAAAGAAGTCATGTAAATATCTCGAAAAATGGGACAGCAAATTTACTTTCCTAAAGAGGAGCACTGGTTGACAAGTGGTTATTTTTGATTTTTTCTACACCCGTCTTAAAATGTAAGGGATGCTGGAGCTTGGTTGGGGTGGTTAGACAGCTTGCAGTGGGCGCCGGAAAAATTTCCCTTATTTTCAAATCCAAAACTTGACAGGTATGGGGTTAAGTTCAGTTGAAAGACTTGTCTGTTTGGGTTCACACATACAGCTCTTCCCGATAATTTCAGGGGTTTTTTTGCAAGAGGGAATGAGGTTTAAGGGAAGAGGGCTCCAGACTGATAACTACGGTGGGGGAGCAACAGCCACCGGGGAGAGAGGGGATCGTGTTTAGAGCTCCCTATTCAGACTGACAGCAGGACAGGTCATAAACCTAAATCCTCAAATTTAACAGATGAGACTTTGGTCAGACTACAAAGAAAAAATGCATATCAAATAGACATCTTTTAAACTTGGGTTCACAGTAATGAACGTTACTTATAATCATGCTTATTTTGCCCATTTTTCAGAGTCATTTAATTTTAATTAATTAATTTGATATAAAAAAACATCTCTATTACATCACAATTTCCTGCTCAGTCAACAAATGGAGCGGATTTTAGCTTTCTCTCTAAACTGGAATTGCAGACTGTTGAAAATTTGAGGAAAAAATGAAGTCACTGAGCTTTCTGTAAAAGTATCTGTTGCTCCAACAGGAGAATATAACTATAATCTTTTTGATATGAGGGATCCTTTAACCCTTAGCAGAGGGTGTGGTGACAATTCTGCAATTTGACCATCCAGCTCTCTCCTGTGCATACCTTGGCACCATCACAACACGTAGGCTCATATTGCTGGGTAATTTGGCCTCAGTTTTGCACAACAGAGACAGACAAAGAACCCTGTTCATTAGGGATGGAAATCATGTGGTACCTCACGATATGCTATGTGATGCATGATCCACAATAACGATAGAATCAAGCTGCAGCGTTTCTGCGAAAATTGATGTATTGCAAAAAAATAATGTAACAAAATGTTACAATAATCGATTTTGTCTGTCCCTTCAGTGTTTTAGAACCCAAGTGTATCCATACTTTGGATTCATAAGTGGCTGGGGCATCCTTCAGGGTACTTTTCTTCACACTGATGTCACATTTCTGCTCTGTAAACTTTCTCTTCTTCAGTTGGTAATTTCCATTTTAAGTTTCACTCATTCAAGTGTGGAGCGCCCTCTTGAGGAGCCATCGAGTGCGTCTCTAGGAGATAAACCAACAAAGACATAAAGCATGTTTAGAGCTCCATATTTTATTAATCAGAATATCGATGTGGCGCCAGTATATCGATTATTATATCCTGGGTGGGAGGACAATGATAATTGCCATATTGATTTTTTTTGTCCCACCCCTACTGTCCATTCTTATCTTCAGTCAAAGGGTTTAGATTTACTTTAACTCCACAGATATGGAGATATATGGTGGTATATTTACTTCAACTCCCTGCCATATTTGAATAAGATATTTCCTGAGTCTTCTATAAAATTGGCTGTAAAAGGTCACGGACAAAGTGGAGATCTTAGCTGACTATGTGAGTATGCTGTAAATCTCACACTGCTGGAAAATATACACAGGCATATTAAACAGGATTTAGGAAACATTAGTCATGAAGGCAACATAACTGTGCTGTATTGTTTGCACAGATGTTGACTTCCTAGGCAGAAAAGTGTTTTCCAGTTGGCCCTGTTTCACTGAGTCAACAAACAGATTGAAAAAGGCCACGGTGCCTTTGTGTTGGAAGTTTATTTGACTATCTCAGTTAACACTTTTAAGCTGTCAGCTGGGCACAGCTTAACCTCAAAGATGGCCGCCGGTACGGCCAGAGGCACAACCGTGAACTTTACAGCATCTTTAAGGTGGTATAGCTCTGAGAAGCAGGGGACCACCCACCACCTGAGATGGACAGTCCTTATATCTGTGCCAGGAAATGCCCTCCTTGAATGCCAGCAGGGGGGGAGATAAACATGTTGGGGCGCCGTGATTCACAAGCTGGCAGGAGGTCAAAACTCTAACGATTTACACAAGACAGATGTTTACTCCCAGATGAGCTACAGCTGCAATTCAGCACATCAATATGAAGCATGAGCGGCTCTGGAAATGTGCTTTACATGTTCAAATTCATGTGTCAGCACAGGCAACATGAGGGGATTTCCCTTTGTGTGAGGGGGCATGTTCAACGAGACCTAGGGCTGGGGAAATGCACCAAAAATTACATCTCAGTGTTTGTCAGCTGAATCATGATACACAATATATATCCCAGCATACTTTTTGTTTATTTTCTGCCTTTACTGAATAGAGGGGAGACAGAGGATCAGGATGAAAAGGGAGCAACAGAGTGGGATAGACATGTGGTAAAGGGCCTGGGACCAGATTCGAGCCCACCCTGGCAGCAGAGTTCTGAACATGGGATGCACTGGTGAACCACTCAGTCATCAGCATCTCATTATGTGTCTCACTCTGTTTTCTGTAATGAAATAATTGATGATTGTTCCAGTGCCAGAGTTGTAGGCTTTGAAGCTTTTCCCCCAACAGGGTTGAAACAAACCACTGACGGATGCAGATTGCATGAAAGATGAGGTGATGAGAAATCTAAAGCTCCAAATTTTAAAATCTACAACATATTTAGAGGATATAGCTTTAATTTTTCATCTGTTTTTAGTTTTCACATCAATAAGCAAAACGTTAACGTGTGAAGTGATTCCACGAGCAGCCAACTGGACCCAACAACAACTTGGTACGGGTATTTAAAAGAGCCCAGCTTTTGCCTTAGTTCAGTTTCATATATTCATCTTTGATAACCTTCGATTTTCATTTACTGAGTACCCCTGATCCAGCTGTATTCTGTCTTTCTTGGAGACACTTTGTTTGAGACTCTTTAAGACCTCCCTCCCCACGTGGGGCCCAGTCCACTCTTATAGGTTTGTAAGTCAACTCTTTAGTAATTGGTCAGTTTAGTGCTAGACACTAGTGATGGGCAGTACCAGACTTTTTCAAATCGATGCAACAACATTACTTTTTGCAGTAATTTTTCTGATACTGAGACTGATACCAATACTGATCACTGTGTGCAGGACTTCTACTTTGTTGCCTTGGTTTCATAAAGGTTTCAAAACCAGTGTTTTGTATGGATAAAATAGGGGCTTGTTTTACAAAATAAACTAGAAAGCACTTGGAGAGCGCAAACCTCTGCCAAGGTAGCTAACATATTGCTGTTATATCTATAAGCAATAGTTCCAAGATAAAGTTGTCATCATAATGTGATTCCTTGACCCTGAAAACCTACACCTAGCACTAAGAATCATGTTAACATCATTATTAGTTAGACAGTTATTGAGCAAAAATGATCATTCGCTAATGGCGGTTATCTGGATCACCATCAAAATCTTATCATTTTTAAGTTGGGCCATTACCAACATCTCCTAAAAATTTTAGCAAAATCTGCCCTGTAGTTTTTGCGTAATCTTGCCAACAAACAAACAGACAAACATACGCCGACAAAACAATAACCTCTTTGGCGAAGGTAATCAAATGACAACTACAAAAAGTTTGGAAACATTATTTCTGTAGTATATTTCTCCACTTTAAAAATATTAATTGGTACTGTATTTTATATGATTGGAAAGCCTGATAAGACACCTTTAAATCAAGATACAACTTAAAAGGATTGTACACTTGTGAAATGAACAACACAGCTAATTGTACCAAAATCTCCTGCAACTGGAAGCTCATGCTACAATACGCAGAGTGGCAGCATTATTTGGTGTCAAGCCCTGGTACCATTTCCAAACTTAAGACAAGGTTCTGCAGCACCATCACATAAAAGTCCTTTTTCTTTGAACACATGTTCTCTGGTCTGGTATTAAAAGGCCCAGAACTGATCCAACTAAGACTGACATCCAATCAACCAACAAGTCATACATTTAAAGTGGACATAATCACATCTGCTGCTCCCTGAAGGAAACCAGCATCAGTGTATTTGTTCATTCACTGATGCATTCTGAGCAGATCATTTTGTTTATTCGGTTTTCTCCAAACTTTCCTTTTCTGTCACCATTTTGACTGAATGAATTAGCCCTATCCTAACAAACCCATCAGAGACATTTAACAGAAGTGTACTAATGCCACTTATTACCAGACACTTGAGGGGTTATTGCTCAACTGCCTTGTTTTTCTGAGTGTGTGGGATTCATTAAGTTTGGCTCAGTTTCCTCCAAATGGAAAAGTAAAACCATTAGAAAGCCCTGTGATCGTTTGCCAGATCCTGTTTAATCCTATATTTTGTGACCGTGTTGAAACATGCAAAAGTCTATTTCAGAACTACAAAAACAAATTTACTGTCACATCTGTGTCGCTACATGTTTATCTTGGCTTCATTCAGACGCTTTCGCAGAACGGACATGAGTTTGCAGTCTCTGAAAGGAGCCTCTATGTTTACTATCGCTAAGAGCTTCTGCTTCCAGATCTGTTTCCATCCTGTCGTGTCTCAGTTGTGTGTCTGCTGCCATTTTCCACAGCTTTGCCGCAGTCTCATAAGGTTTTACTATGTCACTCACCTACAGTTTAGTTTAACTCTTTATAGTGAAGCACGAGGAGGAGAGGCTGTTAATGTAACACATGCTGCTGACTCTTTGTCTACCCTTTGATCAATAAGAGGGCTTCCCCTCCAGCATCCCAGTGAACAGTCTCTGTATACCAGGGATCACCAACAGCATCTATATAAATGCTTTTATCTTACAGACTCTGTGGGGGCCGAATTAAAATTCATTACCATAATACACTGCGTGGCCAAAAAAAAGTCGCCCCCAAAAAAAAAAAAAGTCACACACTCTAATATTTCATTGGACTGCCTTTAGCTTTGATTACAGCATACATTTCGCTGTGGCATTGTTTCGATAAGCTTCTGCAATGTCACAAGCTTTATTTCCATCCAGTGTTGCATTAGTTTTTCACCAAGATCTTGTACTGATGATGTGAGAGCCTGACCACTGCACAAAGCCTTCTTCAGCAGATCCCAAAGATTCTCAGTGGGGTTAAGGTCTGGACTCTGTGGTGGCATGATGTCTCATGCTCCCTGAAGCACTCTTTCACAATTTGCGCCTGATGAATCCCGGCATTGTCATCCTGGAATATGCCCGTGCCATTAGGGAAGAAAACATCCATTGGTGGAATAACCTGGTCATTCAGTACATTCAGGTAGTCAGCTGTCTCATTCTTTGGGCACATAATGTTGCTGAACCTTGACCTGACCAACTGCAGCAACCTCAGATCATAGCACTGCCCCCACAGGCTTGTACAGTAGGCACTAGGCATGATGGGTGCATCACTTCATCTGCCTCTCTTCTTACCCTGATGTGCCCACCACTCTGGAACAGGGTAAATCTGGACTCATCAGACCACATGACATTCTTCCAGTCCTCCAGAGTCCAATCTTTATGCTCCCTAGCAAACTGAAGCCTTTTTTTCCAGTTAGCCTTACTGATTAGTGGTTTTCTTAAGGCTACACAGCTGTTCAGTCCCAATCTCTTGAGTTCCCTTCGCATTGTGCATGTGGAAATGCTCTTACTTTCACTATTTGACATATCCCTGAGTTCTACTTTTGTCTTTCTTTAATTTGATTTGGCCAAACATTTAAGTGATCGCCAATCCCAATCATTCAGGATTTTTTTCCAACCACATTTCTTCCTTGAAGATGATGGTTCCCCAGTTTCTCCTTAGATATTTTCTCTGCTTGATGCATGCCAATGATTTGACCCTTCTTAAACAGAGTAACATCTTTTCCACGACCACAGGATGTGTCTTTTGACATGGTTGTTTAATAAATGAGAAGCTACTCATTGCATTGGGGTTAAATAAGTTGTTGCCAGCTGAAAGATGATCACCCATGCAGTAAATATCCAATAGGAGACTCGTACCTATTTGCTTAGTGAAATCCAGGTGGCAACTTTTTCTTTGGCCAGGCAGTGTATAAATGTTTAGGTATCATTTATATATTGTTGCTTTGACATTTATATTTTCTTTCAAAATTAATGTGAAGGAGAGATCAATCTCTATCATCACTACTGCTACCAGTCAAATAGCAGTAACAAGATGAGCAACTTCTTTCTGGGTCATGTTCTCCATTCCTAGATGTGGCTTTATATGCATATATTAATTTTTTTACATATTTGCATAAAATGGCTTGAGTGTTGGTTTCTGTTCAACATATTGAAGATGAATGATCTCAATTCTGGGGGTTGGACTGCTTAAAAAGCTTTGAGGATTTAGTAAGAAAATAAATAAAACCAGAACATGTTTTTCCTCCTCACATTTTCTAAGGGAGTAAAATGTGTGAGTTCACATTAGCCTAACAAATAGACAGCAAAAATGTCAAAAAGAGTTAAGTTTAAAGAGGTTTTTTTAACCACTAGGTCAGATGGAACCAAGCATGTTAAGTTCTTTCAGCTTTGAGTTGTGGATGTTAGAGTTACAAGAAAAGCAGCACAGCAGAAGCAAAAAAAAGTTGGCCTACATCTGGTTTCCAGTGGCAACAATGTCAAACACAGGGCTCTCCTCATATTCAGAGTCGCGCTGCATAGATAAATGCTTCTGCAAGTTGCTGGTCCTTCCACTTACGGAAAACTGTGCAATGAGCATCTTTCTTTTGAATATTAGGACACAATTTTGACTTCTTTGTTGTCATTTCTGCTGACTGTCTCTGATGAGAGCGTGACGTCATTAATTTGGAAAGCATGCAGGATAAAGTGGAAAGAACTTCTAAAAAGCACTAATGAAATCAACAATTATTATTGATTCTCAACTAGAACTGGATTTCTATCTCCACTTGCACTGTTGCACGAAACCAAACAAGCTGACAGGAACCAAAAAAAAATCTTAATGCACTCCACCAACGAGAAAGCCAGCCTTAGTGAGGCAACATTTAAAGCTGCATGTATCCTGAAGACAATACAGAAGTCATCCACCAACAATGGCTTGGTGTAGAGAGCAATGACTGCTGCAGTTGAGATGCTGTTCAGGTACAATAAGAGTAAGAGTGAGTTATTGTCTGCTAATGCTGATGGACATTTGGGCTCTAATACTGAGACACAAAGTCTCTGTGCTGTAAGCCTTGGTTATTGACATGTGTTGACAATGTGAAGCTTATTTCAGCTGATGTTATTTTTGACATGTTAAGTGATTAAATTGAAGCAATAGGATTCAAGTTGCCCCTGGCATTTTTCACTGTTTTCAAAAAGGCATGTGAAGATAGATTAGAGTTTTCTGATTTAAAGGGTCCATAAAAAATTTCTCCATCAGTGTCTGTCTCCTTATTTTATGAATATATATTGCTGAAGCTTGTATAAAAGGGAAACAGACTGTATGAGTATCAAAGTGGCATTAAAAGGAAACAAAAATTAGATTTGCACAGCTGGAAGACTCAGTACATCTATTTACCCAGTTTCCAAGTCTCCCTTGGTCTCCTGGTTCTCCTGGAAGACCTCTGTGTCCCTGAAGAAAAATGTTGACAAATGTTCACACAAAAATCTCTCCATTATGCTCTGCTTAATTCTTATTGTGCGAGGAAACTCACCTTTGGCCCCGGTGGTCCCTGAACACCAGGTTGTCCATGCATACATTTGCAAGATGCTCGTCCAGCTGTCAGACCGATCTCTGCATACCCTCCACACTGACAAAACAGAAAGAAGAGCAAATGTATTCAGAAGAAGACATTCTTCTCTCTCAGTGAGACAGAAACCACACTGAATGATATCTGACTCACCACATTGGAGAGCTCACAGCAGCCCTCAGAGTAAGCTTGCTCTGGGTCACAGGAAACCTCCATCTGCTGGAGGTCCACCTGGAACATGGAAGAAGATTGAACATGGAGTTCTGTCCCAAGCTGAAGATGACAGATTGTTTCAAGTTTAAGATGAAATATCACTATTGGCTGGCAACAGACTGAGCAATTTTGACAAAACATAGATCATTGACAAAAGGACAGGTTCAGCTGATTTTTTTGACATTATGATTCCCTGGATGCAGAAACGAGATGATTCGGCCAGACCAGAAGACCTCACACCTGCCGTTTGTAGTTATATTTTCAACAACATAAGATCTTATGTAAACTTCTGTGGTCAGATGTGACGTCAGAGGAAATATGGAGGATGGTCCGTTTTGTCAGCTGGATGTGCTGAGAGTTGTTCTGCTTTTTTATAGCATAGTAAAACAAAAGAGTAAAGAAAATGGGGAAAATCCTGGATAATGACGAAAGTTGTGTTTAAGTTTGAGATCTTTAAAAGTATGTGACATCTACTTGATCACACATCTCAGGCTACTTGCTCTGATAGGCTCTGGAGGCTATCCCCGATCCCTAATCACGAATAATCAACATGCTTAACCTTTAGGTCCCACTGGCCCTTTTTTGGGACCCACACATTTTGAGTTTTAGAAAAATACTTCCATTGATTATCCATATGTCTTGTAATTTGGCAGAAAGGTGCATTACTCCACAATATTTAAAAATTTGACGCCTCTGGACCTGCTGGCAAATGATGGTAACACTGTGACCATGAACGCCAAAAGTGGTCTCAATTAAATGCAACAAAACTGCAATTTTTTATCACATGGCCTCTGCAGTATCTAAGTATATTATTGCGTTTGATAGACTTTGAATTTCTGGTCTACGCTTCAAATTTCAGACTGACATTCCCCAGACTGTGTTAATCCAAAGACAAAAGTTCCTTTGAGCATTTAGGAAATGAGAAATTAGTCCCTTTTCATAAAAATATCAGTGATATAATGTCGATTGATCAGGTTAAAGGGTTATTTTTTGTAAACAAATGTTTGTTTCTTACATTTATGAATGGAAATAAAGTTAGTAAATCAATATGTTCATTGACAAGAAAGTAGCAATGGGTAGTTCTGTAGAAATTTAACGGTGTACCCATTGTGACACTTTGTGGTGCTATATGAAATCTGAATCATCCTTACTGAATTGAATTGCAAGACCAGTGAAGATGCACATCCCTATGGAGACCAGAATCTGGATTAAAATCATCTTTTGTGTTGCCAGCCTACGGTGTAAAACTCAGATACTTGACGTACAGATGTCGAGCGATCCCCTGCAGCCCTCTTCACGATGGAGGTGAACCCTCTTTGTATGACCGGCCTCTCCTCGTCGATGGACTCCACGCTGACCTCCTCACAGTCTATCAGCAGCTTCACCTGGCTGGCCTTCACGCTCAGCGCCAGTTTGTGCCACTCCCCGTCAAACAACTTCTCCACACCGTTAAAGGTCCTCAGCATCTGGCTCCCATGGGGGCTGCTGTAGAAGAAGTCTAAAGAACGTGTGTTGCCGTGGAATCGTAGACCCACTTGCTCTCGTCCCTCGGGGTCACTGACCTGCCACAGGTCCCAGGATTTCTTGGCGGCGTCTTTGGTCACTTTAAATGTTGCGATGACAGAGTAATCGGAGGGAAGCCCATCTGGATACACATCGCTGCGGCAGAAAGAGAGGTTTAGAAAGCCAAATCAAAGGTAACCAACGATCTTTACAGAACAATTAAAGGTTTTGAGGAAACATGAGGGATTTATTTACAGGGTAGAGAGTAAGCAAAAACAGAACTTCTTGAATCTCACTTCTACATTTCACATCAGCATGTGACATTTTTATTTAAACTTTTGACGAAATGTGTTTTCTTGTGGCTTTAACAGACAACTGATCTTTGTTTCTGCCTTTTAAATGAAAGGCAGGCTGTTAACTTAAACACAATGCTGCTATCAGTGCCAGAATATAAGAGTTCAACATTAAAGAAGACAAAGGGTCTGCAGACATGCTCGTGGTACCCTGAGGAACTGACTGTCTTTGACTTAAATGCTAACATCTGCGTATAAACATGCTCGCATGACAAAGGCAATGTTCTGTTGATTAGATCCAAGGTCTGCAATGCCCACCATTTAAGTATGATAGCATGCTGGTGAAACTAAATGCAATCTTCATAAATTGTATAATACAACATTTTACCATGATCACAGCAGATATCAAATCTAGTCATGTCTGAGTGAGGGCATCCCATAAAAAAGTTGAAGTGAAGTTCCCTCTGGTTTTACTGTTCTCAGCTCTGTGTTCACACCAAGGGTATGGTGCCTCCTTCCATTTGTTTATTTGTAAGTAAGAGACTTAAGATGGTTTTACAGATACAGATCTGAGAGCACTTGATGTTAAAGCCTGGTCCATTCTTGTCAACACCAATACACAAGACTCAGGCACTGGGTCCATGTCCAAGCGGAAGGACGGTCCTTGGCATGTTTAAAGTGTGCTCTAGTACGGCACATATGAAGGTGTGAACGTTGTTGGGCTTGAGTACGGGGTACTCATCAGAGAGTTGAGTTATTAAGGCAATTCTAAACAACATCTGTATTTCAAAAACAGTTTTATCTGCATGACAAAGCTTAGTTTCCTCCTCTGAGCTGCACAGTAAATGAGAAAGTAGAGAGAAGGTTGCTGGTGACCCAAAACATATAAAAGATTTATAGTAACAAATTAGTATGTCTGAAAGGAACATGAACAAGTGATCACCATCATTACGAGTGTCTCTTTTGTTCTTTTTGTTGGACTTTCACCACAGCCACATGCACACTGCCACTCATTTAGTTTATTGTTATTATAATATGAGCATTTGTAATAAACACATTGCAACAATCTGAGTAGTGAAGAAAAATTTTGTGGCATAATGACCCTGACTTTGAGCTTCTGGTGCAGTCAGATGAAGCTGAAGTGTTGTTTAAAACAGGGTTAATGTCAGGCTAAGTCACTCACTTAAAGCTGATTACACTCTTCATCTTTTGTTAAATTATTGCAAGTAATAGCATTACACTGAGCAGTGTTTTGCACAATGTGTGTTTTACTCAAACTACGCTGGTCTACTGCCAACCACTGAAGTGGGATGTGTGCTTATCATTGATGTTGGGCACAAACTTCCTATCTCCATATTTTATGAATATCATGTTTTTTCATAAACAGTGTTACTGGTCACCTTCCATGTTGGTGAGTAAGTTAACAAAAAACCTTTAACCAAATAAAAGTGCAAAAAAATAATTTATCAGGACAATACAGTATTTATTTACTCTATAAGAGAGTGTTTTTTATTTCCTCAAAAGTATCAATTTTGGATTCAGTGATGCAGGGATGGTGCATTGTTTTCATTTTTTTCCTTTTAATTCATTTTTATTTCAGTAAGTTAAAGCAAGGGCAGGGATCAGGGGCACAGATGGGATTTTTGAACTGGGGGGTACCAAGCTGTCAGCAAATGATTTCAACTCAATAAGTTATTTTTGTGTAATTTGGGCTTTAGGTAGCACTTAGCAGTTACTTTTGTTATAGCCTGTAGGCCAATGGTTTGCACTAAAAAGCCATTGGAGAAGTCTTATTTGAAATAATGGATAAACAACGATGACATTGTTAAACAAAGGCCTACCTCAACACTAGCCATACATGTTCCTCTTTAGGACCGTGGGGAGTGAGAGTTTGCCTTATGGTATGTTCAATTGGAAGTCGTAACTTGGAGCTCTCATCAACGTAACCCCAAAGTTGAGAGCTCCCCGCGGTTCCCAGCCCGACTGACTTCCAACAAATTATGTAACTGCTGTTTACGTAAGTAGCAGATAGCATGAATTCTATGTCGGGTTGGTGAGATTCATCTGACTTTCCGATTCAGAGATCCAACTTCACGGGGGTTTCTGATTAAAATTCTGACTTGGAGCCCAGAAATTTCAACATTCGAGAATCTGAGGGGGACATATCCCCCCTGGCCCTAGTGCCATCTGCGTCCATGGCAGGGTTTTCTTAAAGAGGAGCATATTGCTGTTGTATAGACAGTATGGGGCCTAAATGTACTGGTTAAATCAGGACATATGTTTCCCGACTCCAAAACCAGTGCATAAAAATACTTGTCAGCAGACCTTTGTCCTCCTAACAGGCTGTAATAATGTACAGATGTGACAACTGACCCTTTGATATTATTAATGGCTGGGATGTTTGGCCAGGTATTAAGTTTCCCTTACACTTGTTTGACCTTGTATGTACTTAATTGCACCTGAAATAACACCCATCAGTGATGCCACCATTAACTCACTAACTGCTGCCAACTGAGATTTCACCCATAAAATATTTTAAAGAAGGAAAGAGAATACAACACTTTAAGGCTTTGTATGGTCACTGAATGAACAAAAAGGGTCAGCCAGCACTCTACCTCATTGTCCTTCGAAGGTGGATTGAAGGGTTCACTCTATAGGCCACTGCCTCAGGTTGAGAGCCGTCCACTCTCCTCACTCCTTTTGACTCAGACACATGAAACTCCTCCAGCAGATCAAAACCTCACAGAACAAACACAGATTAGTCCGACATCGCGATTATTAAGTGTCAAAGGTCATCAGCTTCTTTAAAATCTTAGGTTATGACTGATAATGGTTTCATTATGAATGTAGTTAAAGGTCCATATCCATAAATACAAAGAGTTTGTTTAATATCTGTTAATGTTGGAATTGGATCCTACATCTTAATCACTGAGCACTTTTCCTGCAGTTTAAAGGCCCCATGTCCTGCAAAATTATATTTTTTTCTTGTTCTCAATGTTGTTAAAAAGGGCTTGAGGAGCAGATGAATGACACCTTTTATCAGACTATCAGTTTATGGTGAAATGTGCTAAGTCTCTTTAAAGAAATACCACTTAAAATGCTCAGTTTAACTTCCTGGGGTTTATGATGTAATAGCTATACAGCCTCCACCTACACGTGTGTTTTCTGATCTTCACAGCCAGATGCCATCCCCCTCCCATCAGACATCGTTTGGGCAACCAATCACCGCAGAGCTCATTACTGTAACATTCTGTAGCCTCCCCGCCCCCTCAAATCTGAGAGTTTCCAAAGATTAGACAAAATTTTTCATTTTCCTTATTCAACTTAAATCGATGTAAAAAGCCAAATAAACCAGAACATGAGACCTTTAAGGAAGATCAGTTGTGTTTTCTGTGGGATTCATAATGAGGGTTTGAAATCTGCTGAAAGATTTGGTTATGAACAGTCAAAGAAAACTCAAAAACCTATCAAACAGCAATAAAACCTTATAAACTGATATACTGGGGACATGGCCCAAGATATCAGGTCACATTCCTTGTCCAAAGGCCGTAGTCTTAAAAGTAGGAACCTATAGTTTGAGTTTGACCTCTGACTCCCTTACTGTGAGTCATCCCTCACTCTCATCCAGCTTTCTGTTTCTATCACTCTCTAATTTAAATAATAACCAAAAGCCAAACAAATAAAAAATACTGCTGCATCTGCAGATAACTGTGGTCTTTATAGTTTTACTGCAGATGGACTGTGATCTTGAGAGGTTTACACTAATTTCTCCAAAGGCTGTTTGCACACAGCATGACCTGAGGTTTCACGTTTGACCTCTCAGTGTCCATAAACCACTAAGAGCGAGGAAACAGAATCAAGGGTTGATTTCTGGACAGGGATGACAAACACTGCCATCTGCTGGTCACAGGGTAACAGTACAGTGTGAAACATTTGTGCCTGCAGTCAAAGAAGCTAGAAATGGTAGCAAATGAAGCTGGTCATGTTAAAGATACCAATTATTAAAATGAATAACAAAACTGAAACATGTCTGAAAAACTTTGCACCACATAGTTAAATGATGAAATTGTCAAATAAGATATAAAGTAAAAGAATATCAAGACTTACTTGGTAACTTCTGACTCTGGGTCAGTCCCAAAAAGGTGAAGAGTGCTGCAAACACCAGCATGTCAATAAAGGCTGGCATTTTCAATTTCTTGGGAATCTCGGGCTATAAGTGCCTGTGATACAGAGAGGATGCCAATCAATAATTCAGCAGTAGATTAATCGATCAATAAGTATATGTGTGTTTATTCAATACCAAGTGCTAAGTACTGATACAAAGCTCTGTTTTAAAAGTTTAAGTGCTTACCTTTCTTTACATTTTTCAGTTTATTCCTACTCCATAAATATTCCCATATCTCTACATTTCTACTACCATGATGGTTATATGAGGAATCAAAAGAGAAATCCTCCTTTCCAAAGAACTATTCTACTATTTCTCTAAAACACAGTTCAATATTTCAGCTGAGTTAGTTAGGATATGCAGAGACAAGACTTTATGGACAACAGAAAACATGTAATAACATTTTATTCTGAGCTAGATGTCTTTTCTGATTAAAAATAAAGTAAAACTGTTAAAATCATTTAGTTGTTTTTTTTTTTGAAAGAGACAAATAAGGGTTAGACACAGGTCTAAGAAATTTTGAGGGTTTTTGTAATTCAGGATAAAAAGTTTAAATACAGAGAATGTTTAAGAATGTCTGAGAATAAAACTGAAATGACAAAAATAAAGAAACTAAATGAACTATACTACATTGAGAGCTGAGTCTGGATGACAAGCAAATGAGTTAAATATCAACACTTTAGTTAAAACAGGCCTAAAATGTAAGAATACAGTGGAGTTATGAGAAAAAACAGAAAAATAAGCAGAACTAGAAGTGTTTCGAGAGCACAAACCTCAGCTGAGCCATTTCTCACAGTCACAATTTTATCAGTGCAAAGGTGGAAAAACGTCCCTATCGCTAAATGTTAACAAATATTTAAGAAATTCCTGGATCCACATCCAGATTCAGATCACCCCCACAATCTACTGAGATTTTTAGCATTCCCTGAAAATTCCATCAAAATCTGTGAAGAAGTTTTTGAGTTATTTGCAAAAATGTGTAAAACTGCCCTGTCGTGCAATGTTAACAAATATTTTTAAAAATTATGCATCTGTGGTCGTATCACCACCAAAATCTACTCACTTCTTTCTGTGCCATGACCAACATTCCCTGAAAATTTATCTTGGGTTAAACGTCTTAGCGAAGGTGATTAGGCAGAAATATGGTTTGAAGAATATATTTAAAATGATTAAAAGAGAAAACTGCATTTCAGCTTTATTTTTGACTTTCCAAGCTGAGTCATGAAATTAGTATCAATGTCATTCTCAAAATTTGACCTTTTTTGTCATTTTGACGTCTTTTTTCTGCAAGTGCATATTTACAGTATCTCATCCCGTGAGGCTGAATAGTCTCATATAGTTATCAGATGAAACATATTTGTATAACTTTCAGACACTTCCCTTTTAAAGGAGAATTGTCTTGGAAGTGTTTCATCCTGAAATAATTTTAAAAATTTGAGTAACCATCCATGTAAACACCCTGAAATGTTTATCACATCAGAGCAGTGGTTCTCAGATGGTGTGCCGGGGCACACTGATAATATTTTGTACAGTAATGAGTTATCATAATAATTATACTATAACAAATAAATGGGTCTGTAACTGACTTTATCTTCAGGTGCAGCCATTTCCAGACACTGATGCAAGTTTTGTAACTTAAAGGAAACTGTCAAGGATCAGTATAATTCAGGTAACACCATCTTATACAGGTCACACAATCTGTTAGTTTGGAAAATCATACATTTTTTTTTGTCACCCCTTCATTAGTTTATTATTTTATAACTGTTATGTCAGCTTTTAATGTTTGTTGCAGATTTTTTTCAATTTAATAAAGTTTTTAATTAACTGATGAATCATTTTGTCCACAATATTTCAACGGTATCACAGTTTGTCAAAATTAATCAGGCATTATCAGATAAAAATAAACTTGCAAGGACTGATCTATGATAACACATGTTTAAGAGGTTATTTGGTGTGAGTATCAGTACAGTGTGCCTTGAGATTTTGGCTTACCTTTAGATGTGCCTGGGTCGAAAAAGTTTGAAAACCACAGCAATAATTAAACTTCATCAGCCTTTGTTTGATAAGCAAACAGTCAGCATAGGATATCCACATGCATCTATTATCCTAGTATCTTAAAAAACTGCTTCTTAAATGAAAAAAAAGTAACTTTACAATCACTCACATATTCTTGAAAGAGTAAAATTCCCACGGCTTCTGCTGGTGGATCTTCTCCTGCTGTGAGGAGGTTTCCTGCTCTAAAGTGCCATCCTCGGGTCAGTGTGCGAGCTGAACAGACGACCATTCAGACTAAAGCTGTGGACCCCAGAAGAGCCTGACCCCTGAGCTCCACTCCACCTTTGGTCCCAGCGGGATCTGAAACCTCTCATAGGCCAGTCTAACCTACAGTGCAAGTCTAGAACACTCAGTTATCACACCAAGGTAATGTGGGGACAGATGCCAGGTGTAATATATGTGAGTTGAAGCTTCTAAACTGAGAAAATGAAAATGAGGATGAAGAAAAAATAGATTTAGATCTTGAAAGGCTTTGCTCAACGCAGCTCTAATAACAAATCATGTATAATTATTGTGCTGACATTCTTATTATCATTTTTCTCATCATTTTAAAGAATTTCATACTTCTCTTGGGATGTGATTTAAACCTAAACTTTCTTTAAAAACAGAATATTCTTTTTGTCTGTAGAGGATTGTGTTTTATCAGTCTCACTGAGAGAAAGATGCAGTATGTCACAGCTAAACACAAGACGCTCTGCAAACATTCCTCCCAGAGGAGACCACACCTTCAGCTAAAACCACCTCAATGCAACCAAAAACCAGAACACAGGAACACTGAGGGAAAGGACTAAAAAATTAAAAGCATATATAAGATATTGTCAATTGTTGATCATATAGTATTTTTCTTTTTTTAATTAAAGACTTCATGTTGTAAAGCCAGATACATTAGAGATACCAAGTCATATTTTTCCCTCACTGTCTTGATTCAGTACAAAGTGCTGTTGCATCCATTAAACTACTTCCTGATAAACGGTATAAATTTGGAAGCATGAGACCTGGGTTGTCATAACACTGGATTAAAGATATGATAGATGGCTACCTGAAATAATAACTAAAAATAACGATACCATCTTTGATACAACAGCAGCAACAAGTCTGCAGCAAGTCCTTGGCAGCTAAGACTGGGTAATTAGTTTTTTCCATTACCAAAAAATGAGTCAAAACTGTAAAAATAATGCGTAGGTAACATTTTAAAACTTAAATGTTGAGAATGTTTTTGAGCAGTTTAGATCAGAGGTTATGTACTCGTCCAGCCTCGAGACCCAACAACACCACCTCCTCCACGAAAAACGTAGTCCCAAATTTTCAGATCCAAATCGAGACCAAACTCAGCACATACATGGATGTCGTTATCCTGTACGAACACAACAAGTTTTGGGAGCATCACTTAATATTTTGATTTTATATGAACTATTGAATGTTGTCAATGGGATTTCTCATTTTAAAGTTAAATATTTATCGTGACATCAATCTGGATCGGATCATGATGTGATTTACCGTGATGAAGGAGACATGGACCCAATATTATCCTGTAAAATTGGAAGCAAATCCATTTAAAAATGGCAGAGATATGATTTTTTTTTAATTCTGCCAAATGATAACTTCTGGGATTGTTTTGAAATTTTGGGATTTTTTGCATCTAAACAAATACTCGTATCACCACCAAAATTTAATAATTTCTAGGTTAGGCCATTACCAACATCTCCTGAAAATTTCAGCAAAATTCATCCAGTAGTTTTTGCTTAATCTTGCTAACAAACAAACAAACAGACATACACTTGGCGGAGGTAAACAAACATGTTTTAAAAGTCCATTTACAAAGAAGCCCTGAGAGGACGTGTTTATATACATTATATTGTGTTTAACTATGTTTCTTGTAATACTGTGTATTTATGGTTGTTTTCACAAGATCTTAGGAAAGTCCCACATTATTATAGCACACCAGATTTGTCATCCTGAGGGAAGCAGAGAAGTTGTAAAGTTGAGGTAGAACTATGATTTGTATGTAATCATGGCAATATGGATATTTGTCCACTTAAGGGGCTGTGATTCATAAACTATAAAGGTAACACTTTGGTAGATGGTCCACAAATTATCATGAATTTAATTAATGAATTCAAGCATGTGAAGAAAAATGAGTAAAACACATACACTTATGTTCATAATAATAGCAGTGTATTTATAAAGGTGAGTAAACCTCAAAATTCTTCAAATATTTTTTTTAATGCACACAAATGCATTGGAGACACTGCACATTCTTTTTCAAAGCAAGAAATCTGGAAAAAGTAATTGAATTTGATAATATTTTACAGAAAGTCAAGAAATATAATGTTAAAAAAATAGCAGTGTTGACATCTTTATTTACAAACTCAAAAATGTAGTGTATAAACTAAGAATTGCTTGATGATTCAACTTTCCTGAGAATCATAAACTAATATTTAGTTGCATAACCACAGTTTCTGATAACTGCTTCACATCTGTGGTGCATGGAGCCTACCAACTTCTGGCACCAGTCAACGGGTATTGAAGCCCAGGACAATTGCACTACGTTTGCTCTGCATTTCTTGGTTTTGCCTCATGAACAGCATTTTTTATGTCAGCCCACAAGTTTTCCATGGGATTAAGGTCCAGGGATTGTGCTGGCCACTCCATTACTTGAATTTTGTTTGTCTGGGACCATGATTTTGCTCGCTTGCTGGTGTGTTTGGGTCATTGTCTTGTTGAAACACCCTTTTCAAGGGCATTTCCTCTTCAGCATACGGCAACATGACTTCTTCCAGTATTCTGATGCACTCAAACTGATCCATGATCCCTGGTATGCCATAAAAAGGACCAACACCATAGTATGAGAAACATCCCCATATCATGATGCTTGCACCACCATGCTTCACTGTCTTCACTGTGTACTGTGGCTTGAATTCAGTGTTTTCAGGTCGTCTGACAAACTGTCTATGGCCCTTAGACCCAAAAAGAACAATCTTACTCTCATCAGTATCAGTATCAAAATCAAAATATTGCACCATTTCTTTTTAGGCCAGTCAATGTGTTCTTTGGCAAATTGTAACCGCTTCAGCACGTCTTTTTTTAACATGGGACTTTGCGGGGGCTTCTTGCTGGTAGCTTGGCTTCACATAGATGTCGTCTGATTGTTACAGTACTCACAGGTAACCTTAGATCTTCTTTGATCCTCCTGGAGCTGATCATTGGCTGAGCCTTTGCCATTTTGGTTATTCTCTGATCCATTTGAACAGTCATTTTTCTTTGTCTTCCTCGCCTTTCTGGTTTTGGCTGCCACTTTAAAGCATTTGATATCATTTTAGCTGAACAGCCTACCATTTTCTGAACTTCTTTGTAGGTTTTCCCCTCTTTTATTAACTTCTTAATTAAAGAACGCTCTTCTTCTGAACAAATATCTTGAACGACCCATTTTACTCTGTTTTTCAAGGACAAATGTACTGCCAGCATATGCAGCGTCAGTTGCCTTGATCCTTAAATCAGGGCCACCTGTTTAACACCTATTTTTTCACACAATCAGTTACCTCTAATTGAACTCAGCACTGCTATTTTTTTTTAACACTCCCCTTTCAGTTCATGATTCAGTTTCACAGAATCAGCAGCATGCACGTCATGCCTGTTGGGTCTGTTGGTTTTCTATACCTTTAGTAAACCTTCTAGAAACTTAATTGCAGTGTAGAAGTTGAAACTCTAACAAAAACAGTGATTTATCTTGCTAGTGACGTGGGACTGCTATTGTTTTGAACACAACTGTACACTGAGCCTGACTTAAAACATCGGTTAATGCATTACATAAGGTTTTTCAGTCATCATGAATCATAAGTTATTCATAATATTTTTGATATTCAGCATGATTAAAGAAAAATCACCGCTTCACTTTATCTAAAAATTCACAAACATGATGAAGTCCGAAAGAAGAAACGCAGATAAACATTGTGAATCCATCTGACTTTTTTTTGTCTTGGCTCCTCAGCTAAAGACTCTGATGAACATTTCATGAACATCATAACTAACACATTGATTATGATGACTGAAGCACTTTGGTTAAGGCATCAATAACAAATAATTTAAGTTTAAGTTAACAAATAATATGTGCAGCTATGTGCTCCAGTGCTGATCGCTGTTGCTAATGTATTTATTATTGTCATAAACCACAAACAACCTCCACGCTAAAAAAACTGCAAATTCTCTTCAGGGCTAAAAAAGAAATATGACCTGAATTGGAAACCTTATTTTTCCTATTCAGTGTTTTTTTATCCGTACCTTGGGTATTACTCTAGACTCCTCTGGCTGCAGGTATTCGAGGCGTCCCAGCTGAAGATTGAAGCAGGAATCGTTTAGTGATCTGTTAATGATGCAAAAGCAAATAGTTGAAATATCAAAGAAATAGACATTCTTCTGTTAGTGCAAAATGTCAGTCTAATGATGGAGCAGAAGGAAAAGACAGGCATTTACTAAGATCAGTAGGATTCTTCTGTTAATGTTATCATGGCAGCTAACAATAAAAGGAGCAAAAATGAGTGAATCAGAAAAAGTCTGTGGTCTCCACCAGCCTCTGGTGGTTTTATGCAAGCAGGTTTATTACAAAGTAATGTTACAGTAACAATTTCAGCTCTACCGAAATTAACCATACATTGACATGGATGCACAATAGAATGTCTACATGGAGTGGCACCTTTTAAAGGTCAATGCACACACTGCTGTGAAGAGGCCAAACAAAACAGGGACTTCAGCTGCTCACAAACAAACAGGACTTCAAAGCTTCATGGTTACGAGGTTTCTGCTACTTTGCCTTAAATAGTGTTTTCAGAGGTTTCTGCAGTGCTTACTGGGGTTTATTGTAGTATATTGCATTGCCCTTTAAATGCATGTTGGCAGTATATCATAGCACTTAAATAGATAATTGCAGTGTGTTGGTGACATAATGCACCGTCTACTCCAAACATCAGCAAACATAATTTACAGTACATTCAGTAACTTTCAGAGCGCTATCCTGCGTGTTGCCCTTCATTAGTGTGTTTAGAAATGTTAGCTAACCGTGTGGCGTAGTCATCCCAAGTTTCTCTAGTGTTCATCAAACCTCTACAGGTTTATCATCAATAAAATAAAATACAATAAAAACAATTTGACATTTTTCACAGAAAATAAAATACATTAAAAACAAAGACACAAGGCCATGAACAATCCATTCTCACGTAATATCAAACCATATTTTCCTCTCAACAGAATATTTTACATCTTCACAACAATTTAAATAACACTCATCACATTGCAGTCTTTAAGTTAGATTCTCCAGTGTCCATCATGTGTTTCAGGTGCAACTAGCTCTTGGGTTTTTTTGTGTTTTCAAGGCCACTGACTATCGCTTGGATCCCTTGGCCAGTTTGCTTGTGGGAGTGGTTTTTCTCTGAGGAGTGGGGATCTTGGAGGGTTTTCCTCCGTGTTGTCTTGATGCAGAGCGCGGCGTTGCCCGAGATGAGTCACCGACTGTTTCAGACGCATCTGAACACACAGACTGGATGTCTGAGATGTCAAAATCAGAAGCGTCACTTCCTCTGCGACTGCTTCCTCTGCTGCCGGCTTTACTTCCAGGTCGACTTGAAATTTTTCTTGATTCTAGAGATATAAATTAAGGAAACAATTAATGGAAAATAGATGACAACTTAAAATTTCAGAGACACAGCAAGCTAAAAGTTTTAGTTCAATGTAGTGTTCATAGACGTCAGTGCTGTCAGGTTGCATAGCCACATTCACACACTGAGGTTTTGGACAGCTTTTGGCGATTTGTAGAGAAATGTTGAGCCACGTCAAGCTATATCAGGCCACTCAGAACTGTTGGGCAACGCTGATGTTCGTTGGGTATACAGAAAAATTTTAAGCATGCTTAAAAATGTCTGCTGTTTGATCCAACATGCTTGTAAATGTCAGCAAGAGCTGACCTCTGCTAACCTTCACTACCCTCAGTCACAGCTCATTCATCTCTGTCGGCAAACGCTGGGGCCTGCCATTTAGTGACATCACAATACATTTGTACAACAATCAGCAGTGCAAAGCTACATTAGGCCAAAGTTCCACTAAGCTGAGCGTGCTGCCCAAACTTTGATTTATGTTGGCGATCGTTAAAAATCTTTATACAATTAGTCAGGGGGCCGTCAGGAAATGTTTTACTCCTCTGGCACAACATTTCTCTTGGCTTTAGATTTGTCCACCTGAGTTGAACACAGCAAAATCGACCCCAGGAACGTACTTTCACTGAAATTTTGATGATTACTCAACGTTGGTCAGTGATAACTACTATACATTTATGTGTGAGTGCGACGTAAGTTGTCAGCTCAAAATGTATATTCATAATCAATTCTTATTTTTCATTAAATGTCATTTTTTTAATGTTTTATAATACACAGTAAATTTCTAATTGATATTTGGAGACTAAAATCATTGCCTTATTCATTCTTTAGGCACCAAAAAGCCAGTATGGAAAAGCAGTTTGTCCATTTCATAGAAACAATATGTAGATATCACATGTTGTGTTGATGATGGTCCCATTTGCTTAGAAAGGACATAGAGAGCCATCTGTGTAAAGCATGTACTTTTAAGTCTATTTCATTGGCAGAAAAGACTGAGACTATGACACAGCTGTGACAAAGATGAGCGGTATAGAACTTATTCATATCCTGCAGATAAATAAGGTAAAATGACTGGTTACTTTTTAAACACATCAAGAGGAGAAAATAGAGAATGCATGTTTAATCTGAAGTCATAGATGTGTCTTGTGTTTTTAACATACAAGAAGCGTAACAACTAGGGATGCCCAATATTATCGGTATGATATTGGTATCAGCAGATGTTGGCCTGAAAAGCTGAATATTGGTACCAGCCAATATTACATTTTTTGCTGATATTTACAGCCAATATATTAGCCCAGTATATTCCTTATATTGGCTGTAACATCTCTAAAATACACAAATGCATCACGTTGCTTCATCTTATCATCACTGCATGGTTATGTACTAAAAAATAAACTTTCATTTTTCCAAAAGTGAATGTTGTTTTACATGTTTTATATCTGTTCTTTATACAAACAGACTGTCATGATGAAATCAATAATTAAATTTCTGCAAAGTAAAGACTTGGTGCTCTTGACTAAAAATACTGGTATTGTAGTAATAAATCCAAAAATAACGGCAAATGGGACATCAGCAAAACTGGATATTGCACAAACCTAGTAACAACATTTTGTGCTGTGTTGTTCTCTCAGGGTTTATACTTCTTCTTTTTTTTTTTACATTTATGCAGCTCAAGCAGATATAACTTATAAATACAGCACACAGATGCATACATCTCCCCTAACACTATACAACCTCAAAAGATCTACGTGTTGTATTTTAACAACAGAAGAGTCGCACCAAACACCAAACTGATCTGCAACTTGCTCTAAGTGTTTGCATTGTGCTGTAAGAATTTAATGCTCAATCCTTTTAAATGAATTCAATCTTTAAATGATGTCGCCAGTCAAGTAAAGCTTCATATAAAGTATAAACGGTAATTGGGTAAAACTAAAAACAGTCTAAACTGAAGTAAAATCAAAGAGTTACTGAGGAGTGTTTATCTACTCACCACCCATTGTCTGTGTTCGAGCTTTGAGTACAGCAGCACTGATCAGCGTTCCCTCTTCACTTGACTGAAATCCTTTTCCTGACATGAATCCAGGCAGACGCAATTTGCTGCCTTGAACAGGCGTGCCCTGCAAAAACACACCTTCAGTCAGTTTTACTGGTAGATCGTTTTATTTATCAGCTTAGTACTTCAGAAACATATTACCA
Organism: Cetoscarus ocellatus; assembly: GCA_037902135.1. Lineage (NCBI taxonomy): Eukaryota > Metazoa > Chordata > Actinopteri > Labriformes > Labridae > Cetoscarus > Cetoscarus ocellatus. The sequence continues at coordinate 530,073 of JBAMNC010000019.1, read as the reverse complement.
GAAACTTAATGGTAGTTATAGTCCAACAAGTTGAGTTGAGTTAGTATGAAATCTTACCAAAAACCTCTTAAATCCTTCTACTTGCAAGCTCACTAACACTCTCTTAAAAGCAGATGGTTATTGAAATGTATGTCAAACATTGCACCTGTTAGTATTCACACTATCTGGAAGCCTGTGTTTGAAGAGTCAAGAAATATTCATGCATGCATGATTACACATACAGTCATTTATAAGAGAAATGCAATCAAAAGACATTTTTGTTCAAGCAAGACTTAAATATTCAGCCCATAAGTGATCAGAGAAGTAAAAGTTCACAAACCAAACTGAAATCTCCAACACTTTAAATCAGTCCACTTTATGTATATCTGTCTGTTTGTGCAGAATTGATTAATAAATCATGTGCATTATGGATTTAGAGTCTCTGTTCAGATTTTTAGGCTGTAGATTTCAGTTGGGTCATAGCTCTGCAGCATTCACATCATGTTCTGTATATAACGATACCTCTGAGGATGAGCCCTGGCTCCCAAAGGAGTCTGGTGATTTTACAGGAGTAGAGGGTTTGCTGTTTGTAAGCCAGGGCTTATCATAATTTCGGGTTATATGTTGGGGAGTCTGGGAAACAATGGCAAATCAAAAAAACAAAGACATGGATTCAAAAATCAAAAACTATGAGAGGCTATAAATGAAAGAAACCACAAAAGAAAGATCAAATGATGAAAAATAATGAAACAAAGGCAAATAAATGAGGAAAATCATGATGGGGGGTGATTTATATGCAGAGTATCAGATGTTAGCTGGATGGGCTCCTCACCTTGACCGTGGTGACCGCTGGCTGGTGTGCAGGTACTGGACAGCTCTGACTAGACATGGATCTGTTGGGAGAAGCTCCTCTGGATGATGGCCGAGATCGGCGGCCTCTGTAACGGAAGCTGGCCATCACCTGAGTGGTGCCTTCTGGGAGGATGAACTTCTCTCGCAGCTCCATGTTGGTCCTGCCTTTGGCTGTGGAAAAAAAAAAAAAAAAAAAAAACACTCAAAGTGAGATAAATGAAAATACTGAATCAGAGTATTTCCATGAGTATGTGGTGTTGATGGTGAAAGTGAAAAACACTTTATTTTCCACTCTGAGCCCCTCATCTCTTTTTAAAAAGTTTTTAAGAAAGAACAGCAGCATTTAGATGTTTTGATGTTGAAATATCAGTGTCCAATTAGAATTAAAATAGTTATAACTCATTAAAAACAAACTATTGGAAACTTTTATTTAGGACATATTTTGTATGTATGTTGAATTAAATTAATACAATATTAATTTGCATACATAATCAGATTCCCTTAAAATTAAACTTACATTTATTTTCAGTTTTGGCTAGTATTTCTGCTCTTCTAAACAGCTTTGTTAAGTTCATAAAATGGAAATATGTGATCTGAGGATTTTGTTTTTGTTAAACTATGAATTCTTACTGAAATATGATGCAGAAAGAAACTCAAATCTGGAGAAGAATATGCATGACTATATTAGAAGAAGACATTTAAACTTTGCTCTCAGCAAAGACAAAATTAGTTTTTTTCTTGCATCTATGTAGATTTTTTAGTTTCATCTGTTTAAAGCATGCACAATTTTGCAGTCCTGCGATCTACAGTCACTGCTTAAGCTTCCACTGTCCCACTGCCCACCTCTGCTAGTTACTTGCTGTCTTTAACTAAGGAGTCTTTTAATCGAACCAGGACACTACAAGGTTTATTAACTTACAAGTATACCAGTTTTTTCTCTAAATGCAGGTACCTGATCTTATCAGGGAGCAAAGTGGCTACATCCACGCGCTTTATGTACAGAGGTAAAAGTCCTCGAGGAAGGCAGACAAGTTACAATCTGTCCTGCGGCCCCTTTCCATCAAAGCACTACAGGCAAAAGTAGTTCTTAGAAAAAGCTTTGAAAAAGATCAGCCTTGTCTTTGCCCCACATCAACATGATTTGATCTGTGAAGGGACCCTTTGAAATTCACAATGAATGGGAGAAAATATAAAACCTGCTGAGTGGCTTTCACAGTGGGTTGACTCTGGCAGCTGCATTTGTAGTAATCATGGCGTTGGTACTAACTTTACACATCATTGACAGGATGCAGCCAAACTTGAAGATACATTTATAGTTGGGCATGGAAAAAAGGATAACAATTTATATTGTGTCAAAATATTTTGACATTGCAGCCATAGAGCTACCTTATTCATTTTTGTTGTTGCCCTCCCAAAGTTTTGGCAGATGTCTGGTCAGCACAAGTCTGGTTCTGCTCCAGATTTCTGCCTGTCAAAGGAAGTTTTTTTCTTGCCACTATAACTCTGGTAAATGTTAGTTGTGCTGTGCTAACAATGAATAAATGATGGGCTTTTGTATAGAATATAGCAATAATTAAGGTCTAAAACTGCACTTTTTTATAGTGTCTTGATATAGCATTTAATAACTTTAATAACTTTACACTTATCACTCTCAATTGACTTAAGTGTCTTGATTTAAACAGATTTAAATATTTTTTCTATGAAACCTTTTGTCAAATACAGAGCTGAAAAATAAAGTGTTACTGCAATGTGACTGTCTTGTTGAATAAAACAAAAAATGTATGTTCATTTAAAACATGTGCTAATCTCATGCTGTTTCTTGTTCACACTATCAAACAGAAGCACAAGAACTTCTGTAGAAGTGGTACAAAAAGAAATAAATGTTCCTCTTACAAGCAAAACGTGAGCCTAAAAAGCTAAACACTTGGTGACACGTTTAAAATAAAATTAGTAAAAGTGCACCAAAACAACCCCAAACGAAAACAGCCCAAATCAAAAGAAACAAGGAAACATACATTTCCCAGATAAACCAAAAAGAAACAACACCAGGTGTGTTAAAACAAACTTGCTACATGCAGTTTTTATCTGAAGCTTAACCTTCAACCAAAAACAGTCTTGGACCATAAATACGGTTGTGTTTGTGAAAGACGGACTTCGTCATTGTCACCAATGATGGTGTTAAAGTGGTTTATATTTCAGGCGAATGGCAGTCAACCATCCTTTAAACCTTTCGTGGGCTTTTCAATGTTTGTTTGATTGTCAAGCAAACCTGTAAACTGCAAAAGAAGCTGGGCTGAGAGCAGCTCCTTTCATGCTGTGAGAGAAAAAAGAGCCAACGTGGCGTCAAACCCTAAAAAAACAAAAAGTCTCAGAGAAAAGTGTCAGCGGGTGGTGCGACTCGCACACAAACAGCTTCATGCATGAAAACCAACTGTGACGGGATGACGGATGACTGTGAGAGGAGCTGGTTTAATGTGGATGATGACTGTCACACACCACTAAAGACCAACACACCAGCACCAACACAAGCAGCACACGCTCGGATGTGCAGCCACACATACCACTGTGGGTGGGTTCATGGAGCAAGGTGAGAAAGTGTGAGATTTGCCAACCTATAGGAGACTGAGTAATCGAAGAGTTTGATTCCGAGCGCAACATTTTGCTCCCGTGGTGATGAACTAGAAGAAATGATATGTTGATCAGGAGGAAGGATTGCAGGAAGAAACAGAAATGAATAATTATTACAGAAGAAAGGAGAAACAAGCAAGTACATTGAGCTGTTGATTGCATGTAGGCATCAGCATATGACGTTTCAGACTGATCGACACTCTTAGGCAGCAGGGTCGAGTGATTTGGACCAGAAATCATATTTTTCAAACTTTTAACTGAATGATGATATAGACTACATCTGTTTTTATGAAAATATATACAGTTGGTAACACAGAGAATCATCAACTTAAATATGATCCAAGTAAAAATCAAATCACAATAAAACCTGTTCACACTGAGCTAAGGCTGCCCATAACGGGGGAGACAGTGTAAAGCTTCCTGGAGTCCAAGCTTCAGTCCATCCTAGACTTAACCTAATAATGTGTACATTAAACATAAATAATCATCATTACTAAATTCAGCTATTTTATTTACAACATAGTAATGGCCATTAGTCAGCATGGCCAGTAGCCATATATCTTTATTTTTACTTAGATTTATATCTCTTTATATTTTTGTTTAAATCTATCATTTTTATACATATGTATCGTTTTATCTTTAATACTTCACTGCTACTGGAATGAATTAATTTCCTTGAGGGAGTTTTTCCAAGGGGATTAATAAACTTCTAATCAATCAAATAATCTAATCTAATGTAATCTAATCTAATCTAATCTAACATTAACCCTACAATAGTAAAGGTCTTGGTTTTCATCGTATCAACACTAATTTCCAGCTCTTGTCTCTCGTTGGGCTTTTGGATGTAAATGAATAATACAATATAATCATTCAGCTTCAACGCTGATAGAGCCTGGAGGAAATGTTAGCCAAGAGGCTGGTGCTTACACCACTGAATTTTTGGTCTTTTTCATAATCAAACATTGTATGACAATGTGTTGTATCACATAAAAGCAGACCACAGTGCGGGAGAGGCTAAGGACCCCTGCCCTAAAATACTATTCTTAAAAGCAATGATACCCATTCCTTATTCGCATAATCAGTGGTATCAGAAAGAACAGACAGTCAATTACTTTCTCTTACATTTTCTACAAAAAGAGAAAGCACTGTGCAATCCCAAAACTGTATAATAAATTAAAATGTAACATAATATACTTAATTGCCAATGTATTTGTCCAACCTTGACATTTTGCAGGAGTTTGCCTGTAATTACTGATAAATAACACAAACAAAAGGAGCCAGTATTTGATGTTTAAGATTTCTAATTTGTTGCCTCAGCACCAAACAGGCATGAATAATGTTTCAAGTTTTAGAAGAAATAAAAACACTCCTTAAATTAAATGAGGTAAGTTAATTAATTCCCTTTTTCAGACTTAACTTTTCAAATTGACTATTTGTGGTCAATAAACGTATCACTGTTTGTGGTTCTTACTATAAAAATGACACTCATGAAGCATTAGAGCTGAAATGTTTTTTTTGTAAATAACATCAACATAAAATTGTCAGATAAAAGCAATACTGCCTTCCACTATAACTGATAAAGTATATCATTATATATCAAAAATTCAGCATACTGCCCAGCCCTGGTAGGTGGCAGACCTGTGACCATGTGCCTGTAATTCTTTATGGACAAAGTCTAAAAATCACCTCATATCAGCGTATTTTATTTTTGTAAAACTTTCAGTTGTCCCCTTCATTTCATTCAAGTCTCAGTTACTTCTCTGAGGCCGCAGGTCTGTGTTCAGTTAAACAGACTGTACATTTAAAGAAAGAAGGAGAAAAAACTTTGACAGGACTCCAAACTGTTGGTATTGTGTTCCAACAAAAATAAAAAGACAGTCTCAGTAGTCACTCCTACTTAAACTCTGGGGAATAAACTCTAAAGCTCTCCAAAGTCTTCAGTAGACATGGAACAACACTAATCTCCTCACAGTCAGCTATTCTGTAAGAAAATATATAAAGAAATCAAACTTTATAAAAGATGACTGTTCATTTAATTTTAAAGAGTCACTGAGGCATGGGTAAGATGAGATGAACCTAAGAATCAAATAGTTTAAGCATATGTTTCAGTAACAGAGGACAAAAAAAAAATAGTACTTGGATGTGTCGATCGTTCAGTGTTTACCAGAAGCACTTTGAGTTGTCATGAGTTGAACTTTTAAACTCACCTCGACAAGGATCATTCTTTACCAGGAACTCATCCAGGGCCATCCAGCCTCCTCCCACACGCACCATCACAGTGCTGCGCAAGATCCGTACCAGCCGGAGCTGCTGGGAGTCTCCAAACTACAGCGGGGGAAGGAAAATAAAGAGAGGACGTGTGAAAACCCCCTCACTACGCTGTGGACTAAAAGCTGTGCAACACCAGAAACCAGACTGGTTTGGAGAATCAACCTTTTCCAATCTTTAATTTATTCTTCAGTTTGTTGTGGAATTTGAGAGATCTTAATAAAAATATTCACTAAAAAAATAAATGTACAATTTGAACCAACACGGCTGATTAGTTGTCTCCACTTAAGGTCTGATTTCTTTTCTATGTTGCACAGATTTTTTTTTCTTTTAATATAAAGTGATTATAATATAAAACATCAATTTTACAGTTTTCATTCTCAAAGACACAAATTACATAAAAGGTCAGTCCAACTGGTTTACCTCTACTAGTGTGTCCTGATGCATATAAATTAAAATGTATTGTTCCCTACAGCCTTTAATCAGGAGTGGAAATAGAACCAAAAATTTCACTAAGTAAAAGTAAAGCAACTGATTTAAATCTTTGAAAGTCGATCACTGATCATGAAATTTGTTGAAATAAAAGTAAAAAGTTAAAGAACTGATCAACTTCTTTTAAAGCCTTAGAAGAAGTGTTGACAAGTGGAACATGCAGTGCAAATTCTACAAGTATTGATCCTCAACCTTGAGGTCAATTTTAAGGAACACCCTTAAAAAGGGCACTTTTCAGCAATTTTTGAGGTACTGTTAAGTTATATCGCCATTAGATTCTGACTGTCATGTGCTGGCATTGGCTGAACATTTGACCAATCAAGTCCTGTTTAGTTGCAACTATCTGTTATACAACAAACTTTGGTAACACTTTTAAAGTCACAGTTTTCTCACTGACTACGAGATTGTAAGTATGCTAATGATAAGAAAAGTGGATATTTATACTTAAATATTATTGAAGAGTTATCAAAACTGTGTAGTGCTATGTACTTGTGTTGGAGTTCACATTAGAATAGGGAACATACTCTGAGTTACAAAGACTACGAGGTAACTATGAGGTAACTATGACTAAGAACTTAAGTTTCTGTTTTACTTCATGTTGACAGACCATTTTATGACAGTTTTAAGAGGGGAGAACAATTCAAGTGAAACTACTACCTTACAAGGGCAAAGTTAAAGGGATAGTTTAGTACTTCTGATGCGAGGCTGCACTAACTTCATGTCAATAATAAACACATTAGGGTGCTGGTTTGGAGAAGTGGTAAACAACCAGGCAGGTTTTGTGAATGTTTCTGCTGGCCCGGGTTCAATTCACACCAGGGGCTTATTTTCAGAATGTCCTACACTGCTCTCTCTTACCACCTTTCACAAGACTATCCGCTGTCTCTCCCCTTAACAAGGTACAAAACAGCCAAAAAAAAAAAAAAAACTTAAAATAATTTGATTGATAATTTAATTGAAAACTCTAATTTAATGGCATATAAACTATATATTAAGGTTATATATATAAAAGCACTGACAAACTCTAAATAAGGTTTAATAAGCAGCAAGTTCACTGATAACTATTGAAAGTTACTGGCTCATGTTGAAATTGTGACCTTAAAAAAAATATTGATCAAACTTTTTCAGTTTACTGTGGTCATCTTATTTTAAATGATTTCATGATCTTCTCCAACCAAATATGTCCTCAAAATATATTTCAATTTTGTGCTTAAACTTAGAATATCTTATATCATAAATGCGAAAATATGTTTGAATTAAAAGGAATACAAAGTCATGTGAAACTTTCAGTGAACTGATTTCTTTTCACTTTAAATCGTTTTCATAAGTAATATTGATGATTGACAGACAGTTGACATTTGTTTAGAGAACTAAAATTCTGAAAGATCAGAATCCATCTGAAGTCTGTACATCTGGTCAGGCTTGACACAGGAATCTCTTGATACTTGGCTGTATTGTTCTGTAAAAGCTGCAAACATGCAGTTGTTATTCCTATTTTACAACTTAAAAAAATTGATTAAAACAGCCTTTCCATAACTTTTTCAATGAGTAAGTTCAGCTAGTTTGAAGTTTGAGGTATTTAATGTCTAACTTTTTGAGACTAACTGTCTGACTTTGGCCTGTTTCAGCATGTAAAAGAAAAAATCCAGGACCGAAGGCACATTCTTACACCACTAGAGGGCGCTAGTGTAAAACAATTTACTCTCTACGCTTACGTCACCGACCACACACCAAACATTGAGCACGTCATGGATATGAATGGTTTGAGGATTATGAGATGACAGAAGTCAGCCAGTTGGATGTGACCACGAGCATTAGCACAAAAACACACACGAGACAATAACAGCCGCATGCTTTCTGTCAAAAGAAACAATTTCACATCATGATCAGGCCACAAACAGCAGTCTCCTGCACTTTGTTGCACTTTTTCTAGAACTACCACTGAGGATGCATTCACAGTGATGCAGATCCAATGCAGCTATCTCCAATGACACACTGAGAACGACATGAGGGATGGTTCAGATCGGTTCTGTCTAATCCACCACGGTGCGACACGCAGACATGAGCAAACACTGATGACCCTCTGCTAAGTGTTCACTATCTTATGATATCTCTTCAGCTGTTTATATAATCTTTCACTTGTATGATTATCAGAATGATTCAATGTCGCTGGTGATTTTTGTGATCAAATACATTTAAGGTGATGATGATCTGGAGGAAAAAAGAGGCACAAGACACATCTTAAGAATAACCATTTACCAGAATACAGCTTTCCAAAACTGCAACGTGTAGGTGGGGGGTAAGATTTTGATTTTCCCTGTTTGCTATTGTCTCATCGACGCCGATTAAGGAGTCATGTAAGCAGTGAACCAGACCGAACTGTCAAAAGAATTATTATTTTAATTTAATGGTGTGTAATACAAAAATACAATCTACTTCACTCTATCCCCTCAGACTGAAACTTCCCATCCTTTATCTTAAGCCAGCAAGAAAGCGTGTGGCATAATGAACCCTTGAACTTTAAAACTGTGACATGCAATCTGTAAAGTATGGAAGAGAGATAGAGCCGGGCAGGGAGAAAAATAATGAGGGAGGAAGGATCTTTTTCAAATGTGCTTTGAGAGCCACTAAAATGGTGAGAGGGGAGTTAAAATGTTCATAAAACTGATGACAAACACTGTCGATAAAATAAAACATATCAAGCGATTTCGAAATTTCACCTCATTCCTAATAATTCAACTTTAATGTCAACATTTTTACATTTTCTCACGATCTTGTGTTAGACGTTTTAGAGAAGGCCTTTCAACATGTCTTCACAACATTTTAGTTGGAGAGTTAATGTAGTTTTTCTACATCATGTCTTACTCTTTGACTCTATCCTTGTCAATCAGGCTCTTTTAAAAAATCTTCCTGACAGTTTAACTTAAAGAGGGTATATTCAACCTTAAACAGGGTCATATATCATAATGGATGACTGCCAGTTAAAAAAAAAAAGATTTCTCTCAACGTTTTGACTTTAATTTTCTCTTTTGGACTTTATCTTTGAAAATTCAACTTTTCCTTGACATTTTAAGCTGAAACAGTTGAACTTTTCTTAACATTTGACTTTAATCCTGGATTTTGTTTCCTAACATTATTCATGAAACTTTGATTTTAGTCTTAGGATTTCATCGCTCTTTTGAGATCTTGGGCTAATTTGGATATTAATTTTCATCAATAGTCTCAACGCTTTGACTTCATTCTGAATATTTGAGATTTATATTTAAAATTTAAGTTTTACCCTTGATATTTTGACATTATTACTTAAAATTCAACCAAAGCATTAACATTAAATTTGATACACTTTTTCATGTTTACATTGTAGGCATGTTAACTTAACTCTGGTCGTTTTAATTTTATTACCAGCTTCTTCACTTTTTCTTAATATTTTGACTTTATTCTCAATATTCTACTTTAATTATTGACCTTCCTCTGTATTCTTCACCTTTTAACAATTTCTCAACATTTTATCTTTAGTTTTAGTATCATATTTAATGTAACTCTTGCAATTTGTACTTCTTTCCGGGCATTTTGACTCAATCTTTCAAACTGTTCCAGCTATTATAATTAAATATTTTTTTTAGGATTTGGACTTCCATCTTGACACTATTATACTCCAAAGTTGTTTTTAAAATGTTTTATCAACAATATTTTGACTTTTACTTTTCTGCTGACATTTCAACTTTTTTCTCAACATTTATTATAATGTGTTTTAATTAGTGTCTTGTCATATTTCACTGACCTTTGACTTTCTTACCTTATTCTAGTTGTTTTGATTTAATTCTTGACATTTCTTTTTTTATATATATATTTTGACATCTTTGATATTGAATGCCAACGCCGTTAAAAAGACTTTTGCTTCATTCTCACCACTTCACATTTTTCTCAAAGCACATCATGAAAAGAAACCCTCCTCCCCCCATTGTCTTTCTCATTCCTGATCCTAATAGCTCTTCCTCAGTCAAGACATTTTAACTTAGCAGGTTAATAAAAGCAAAATATTCATTGACATCATCAAAATTCAAAACAAATCAATAAACAGAGTCAATGTCAGCCAGTGTTAAACTAAATCATTCTCATGAGACTGAAGCGCCAAAGGCAAGCACACAGAAAGCATCTTGTTTCCAAACAGCCCTGCAGATGAATTTTATGCCTGTGGACCAATAAAAATATGGGCTGGAATGGTTTTGGCATTTTTATACTGCATTCTCTGAAACTCAAAAGCAGATATATGAACAGTGAGTGCACTAATGACCATGTGGATTGTCTTGTGTTCTGATCTTTGGCATCCGAGTAATCTCAAATATGCAGTAATCAAATAAAGGCTGCCATTTAAGATTAAATTTCATGTTATGACTTTATCTTATATTAAACAAAAATGTGTGGCCAATGTTTCCTTTGGATTTAAACAGATGGCTTTTAGTCTACTTCTGAGTTTCAGTCTTTCAACATCAGCCAGGAATCTAGGCAGAGTGTTAATTAGAAAGCAAACATGGTAAATGAGCAGCACAAAGGGTTTGAAAGCAAAAAGGGTACAAAAGGAGGGCTGATATGTACCTGGTTTCCAAGGTAGAACTGGTGAAGTGAAGAAACAATAAAAATATAAAAAAGTTAGATTTTTAAAAACCTTTCAGATGCTGTATGCAGCACATACAGGACTTACCATCTACAGCTATTGTTTAAACATTTCACAATTTCGGCTCTGAATGCCGTGACTGTAAGATCTAAATCTGCTCACCCGGTATTTGTTGGCACCAATTTGCTCCACTTGGAATCGCTTTGGACATTTACATTTTGCTACTTGGCGTGTGACCTAAAACAGAGAAACAATTTATTAAAACACAATTCTCTGATTATATGCAGATTCAGAAAAGTGACCCTTTGTTGGCTCTGATTGGTCGACTGCTAAAAATGCAAATTATGTTACTTTAAAAAAAACCTCAAAGCATTTTTCATATCACAGAATGAGCAGGTCAGAACAGAGTAGAGATTGAAACAGACCAAGATGGCATTTTTCAAAATCAGTATATCGAAAGATAATGTTTTGATAAGTTAGCACCAAGCACATCAGCACTGGGAATTAAATTAAACCAAAATGCCATACTTTTTGACTGTGGACTAAAAAATAATTTTTAAAAAATAATAATAATGAAACAAAAATGTGGACTCTGAGCCCTGTCTTTTAAAAATATCAGTCCAATGTTAAAGTCTGTACTGAAATTTGTCGAGTATTTTCAAATTTAACGTGCTGATATATGGTTACAGTATGAAATGTATAAGGTCAGCCCAGAATAAAAAAACTGCTATATTAACGTAATAAATTATCATTATGATGTGTTTAAATCTAACATCATGGAAAAGTAAAGAAAAACATTTTTTAGAGAAACATCAGTATGGCCAATTTCTATTATTTCTGGAATAGGTTTTCCACTTCTCTTTGCTGCTACTCTTCAATGTTGGGCTTTAAAAAATTATCTTAAACAAGTGTTTTATCAGCGTGTGTTTGATTGCAGAATGAAACATTAAAAACTGAAAATTGCTCTGCTTTTGGACTATGTATACATTTGGTAATAAGACTGTTGTTTTTTGTGTTTCAAGCCCTTGGGGGTTTCTTTAGTCCCGCTCATGCATTTTGTATGTTCTTGTATCCTTCTTTTGTTTTAATCTTCCACCTTTTTGTACAAATAAAATAAATAAATATCAGCGATGGTTATTGGTCAGTTTTTGTTTAGTTAGTCAGTGAGTACTGCATTTACAGAACACTCAGATACTGTAGCTGATATTACAAAGCCTTTTTTGTAAGGTTTTGAACGTGGTGTGCCTTGAGATTTTGACTTGAACTTCGGTGTGCCTCGAGTGAAAAAAGTTTGAAAGCCACTGCTATAAACCAGGGAGGACAGGGATTGACAAAGGGTCAAATTAGCTATGAGAGTCGTCATCACCTCATCTTCAATTTTGTCAGCGTCTGTCAGTGGTTTGTAAGCATCTTTGTTGGGATGAAGAGCCGCCACAAACTCATAATAGTCTATGTAGCCATCACCGTCTCTGTCAAATATGTCTGCAACAGCGCTCATCTCCAGACGACTGGTGGGGAATTCTATTGAAGAGCAAAAATTGTCAGAAAGTTGGCATTTCACTGCGTGGGATAAATTTTGAGATTTCATTTTGTAAACTCACTGGAGGAGAGAATGCCCTCAATGAACTCCTGTCGCGTCACTTTGCCATCCTGATCTTTGTCAATGCGACGGAAGAAGTCCATGACGCGTGACTTTTTGTGGTTCATCCAGCGCATGTAACGCTTCCGCCAAACATCGAAGTCAAAGTTGGCAAATTCTTTCAACTGGAAACACAAAAGGTGACACAAAACAATGGTTGATTAATGAAAACTGAAATGTAAATTGCAACTCAAATAAAAAATTGAGCCTTCCCAAAAAAGGGGAATTAATTACAACTGTACAGTATGTTTAAAAAACTACTAACAAAAATACAAATTTCCTTAATCTTGCCTTTTCTTAATCAAGCATACTCAGTGATACATAGCCTGTCCTAACAACGCGTCTGAGGCATGTACATCTCCATTTTTAATGACAGTTTAAACATCTGCCCCTTTCTGATGCCGTATTTTAAAGGGTACTTCAATGGAAGCTGCCTGAGCTCTTTCTCTGAAACCTTTAAGAAAACTCAGACAAAGCCTAAAACCAAACTATCAAAATAAACTTTTTTTCTCAACATTAAAAACAAGCTGCCAATTTAGCATCAAAAACTATTTAACACTCAATCTCAATATTAAATAAGGAGTGTTGAATCGTAATGTTAATATAGAAAACAAAAAAAATGAACAAATGAAAAAATCTCTAACTATATAACCTCTGCACGAACAATCATTTCTGCAAGTCAAGTGCTGAATTTTCTAGATTATCACCTCCTCCAGTCTATCCAAAGCATCGTTGAGTTTCCTCCTTCTGTCCAATGCCAGCAGCCACACGTGCTGCCACTTAGTGACCAGCAGGTTCACTCGGGGGTTTTTGGTTTCAATGGGTGCTTGTGTTGCTGATGTGTACATGGTTTGTGTGGGAGAACGTTTTCCTGTTGATGAAAGACAAAAACTTTAATGGTTACATCATCCCAGGTGTTAAGACCAACATGATGAGGATGTGGTGTCACCCTGCAGTGACTCAGCGCTCGACCAGATGGCTCAGGTCATGCTCTGTGAGTGTTATTTTTGTGAGACGTACTTCCAGTTCTTCCTTTGCCGAGCACGGGGATCTGAGACTGGATTTGGGGCTCTGGGGCAGCTTTCCTTTTGTGTGTCTTTGTGATCTTGTCAACATCTGGCTGCTTCCTGGTCATTTCCTCCATGAAAGCCTGAATGAAGAAGCAAAAGGTGAGCCACAAGTTCATGCTCAATGTGAGTCCTCCTGTCAAGCAGCAGCAGAGTATCTACAGTTTCACTTTACCTGGTGCTCTGCTATCAGGTTTTTCACCTCCTCGATCTCCTGTGGCAGAGGCTCCTTGTCCTTGTTGTTGACGTTGGTTTCAGCCCCCTGCAGCCATGTCAGCAGATTCTCCAGCAGCTCCTGAGTGGCTAACAGCTCAGTGAGAGCAGAGGCCAGTCGCTGCTGGTGCTGCCTCGCCCAAGCCTGCACCTGTAATGGTAACATGGCACAAATGAGTAGGGTTGTCATGATGTCTGAATTATATAATACTAGTAAAATCGGCAATGTTAATAGCATTACCAACAAAATTAGCAAATGCTGGTACATATGCACGCAAACTAAAATGCACAAATACACTGTCACCTCCTCCACTCTCTGTCCTCTGTCTTCTGAGGCCCATATGCTACAGTCCCCATACTGAAAACACTGTCTCTCACTAAATTTTGATCAGCCTAATAATGGTCAAAGTGGTGGAACTGAGGCTGGTCCAAAGCCCCCAAGCAGACATGCAGAACATCATACAGCCATGTCCACTATCATACTACTCATAATTCTTTGTAAAACTAAAATCAAGGATCTATAGAAAAATATGCATCCTCTATTAAGTGTCCCCATAAAAACATAAACTATGACCTGCAGTTTTTAAAAGAGGCTGCAAACATTTTTGTCAGTACTTTAACCCATTAAAGTCTGTTGTATCATATTTGATACATACTTTTATGATCCCTCTATCTAATCAATATGATCAACAAATTACTAAAAGAAAATCTGAATACAATCTGTTAAATGATAAAAATGTCCTCAAGTGGAGTATCAGTTGCAAAAAACACCTAATGTATCAAATGAGTTACAAAAAAACATATGTTAAATTTTATGGAAATTTTGATTTTTTTTTGGACTTCAGTAGAAAGTGAAATAAACATTTCAGCTCCAAAAAAATGATTTGAATTGAATTTTCTGGCTATAATTTCTGTTTTCAGGCTTTAAAGGGTAAAAAATAATCATCTAGACACTTTATTTTTATGTTACTGTAAACTTCTGACTCTATGAGTTGCAAATATGAATTGAGATATGTCAGTGTTTGTTGATTTGTGGATTCAAATTGACCGCTATGACTCTCTGGCTTTCACATTTGAAGGCTATAGCTGCAAATCTCTTGGGGTTTTTTTCAGACTCGAGTTCTTCCTGATCCTTTTGATTAGTAAAAGAAAAGACATTCAATCACTTCAAAACATTTGGGATCAAAAAGTGCCAAAGTATTAAAATTCCACACAGGTTAGAACAATCATCAGATGATGCCGTATTTAGTGATTTGTGCTAAAAGGCCGTAGGAAGTCTTCCTCATTGCAGCCAGGGGCTCCAAGTTTAAACCCAAGGGTATGACAGAGCATGTTGGCATGAATGCAGGGATGCAGCTGTGAACTGACCTCCTCAAACCGGGCCTTAATGATGGTGTTCCAGTGTTTGATGGTTGTGATAGAGTCTGGATGGCAGATGCTCAGGATAGCCTCCCCCATACTGGTGGCCTTATTAAGAGCCACTCGCTTTTCCTCCAGTTTCTTCATGAACTCCTAAAAACATTAAATACAGAGGACAAAAGAGTCACTGTTGGGTAATCTTTACGGTCTCTATCTTAGGGATATTAGCCAGGTCTCACTTGCAAAAACATATCAAACCTGAGGGTAATACCTGTTTGAATGAAGGGAAAATAAAAGAATATTTTATAAAGTACTAATAATATGCAGCATTCATAAAGAAATTAATAGATAAAGTGTTTTTAAGAGGTGTTTTTTTTTAAGTTAAAGCCCTATCTATCAGAGTACATCTGGGTAGATTGTATTGCTTTATCAAAACATTGAAACTCTCAAATAACAAAATTTAACTTGAAGCTACTCTGAGAAATTATTATTTCATGCTGATTTTTTTCATCCTGCTTAGAGAAATCAGTACCCATCTTTTGGGTTTAACCGTCAAAAATAATAATCTCAATATGATAGTTTTCTTTAGAGGATGTGACAGTGGCATCAGACTAGTGGCATCAGTGAGAGGTAATAGATAAAAATTAATGAAAATGTTTTTGGAAATGTCCTGGTTTTCAATATTCAGATAATACACAGGTTCTAGTATTGAACTGAATCAGATTTTAACCACTATAAAACTCCTCAAAGGGGCAACATGCTCTAATAATTGAATCAGAGTGCTCTAGCTCACCTTAACCTCTTTTCAAATAAATAAACATCTATACAGATAAATGAACATTCTGTAGATATAAAAAAGATTGAATTTCTTGCCTTGTGTTGCTCAATGAGGCCTTGCAGTGCCTCCTCATCATCAGGCAGGCTGCCGTGAAAACGCAGGCTCTGCTCCGCCTCAGCCAGCCACTCCAGCAGGATGTGAACAGTAGAGTGAAACTCCTCAGCCTGTCGTAAAAAGACACAGATCAGTCAGACTCAAAGAACTTATCTCCCCTCTTCTTGACTCCTGTGGGGTAGCTGTGTTACCTGACACAGAGCCTGCTCCAGACGGGCCTGTTTGGACACTGAGAGATTGCACACCGTCTCCCAGCGAGTGCCCAGCTCCTGCATCTGAACTTTGACCCAGGACGAGTCATCATGGCTGCTGTCAATCAGCTCCCTCGCTGAACGTTTGAGGGCCTGAACGCTTACTGTCCGCTTTCCGAGCTCCTTCTGGAAAACCTTCAGGGAGAAACCAACAAGGAACATAGTTATCATGATACTAGGAAAATGACATGATCCTAATGTCACTCTGAATCTGTTTGTTACTGTGAGAGGCCAGGATATGTTTGCTTTAGCTGTCTGTAGTCCTTCCAGCTGAGAGTGAAGGCTTCTTAAATATCTTTAGCTAAGGTAAGCTGCCAATTTAATCAAAGTTTAAACTGAATGTTATCCTAACTCTACCCATTCATACTTCAAAACATTTCTCCAGTGATCAGCTCAGTTGTTTTGACACTGGTGAATGTTTTGCAAATGTTAACTGTTTGGTATCATTGACCATCAATAAAATAAACTTTAAATGATGACAGTTTTAGAACACAAAATCAGTATTCCCCTTATACACACTAGAAGGTTACAGATCAGGTGGCCGTCCACATCACAAAGAATTGAGAATTTAACTATATATCTAAAACTTTTATGAAAATGTCCAAAGGCCAATTGTAATTGCGGATTACCAAATATGCTTTATAAGCACAACTGTCAATTCAAAAAACAAGAATTGAGTTGCTTACATAGCGAAAGTTATCATTATTCAAAACATTGAAAATTCACAAACACACAGAATCTTTGCAGAAAACTCCACAGGACAGGGACTCAGTGGAAAAATACCACAGGGGGAATTCCTTTGGTGAGGCTTAAAGGTCCTTTGTTTTTTACTGTGTTCAGACACAGTCAGTGAAAACGCCAAGCGTGGCATTCAGGCACTAGTATAAACTTGTGTGCTCGAATTTGAATATAGTTTGGATGCAGCACCCAAGGACCTTTGTGAAACTGTGTTTTACACTACCACACCAACAAAGTGCGATGCTTTTAGAGCTTGAGTCATTTTGTTCTGTGGGTCAGGTGTCTTCTGTTACCTTGTGGTTGTCTATCAGGTTTAGGACGAGGTCTATGTCTCCATGTACAGGCTGATCCTCAGCCAGCTGAGGCTCCACTCTGTACAGCCAGTCAATGAGAGCCTGCAGAGCGTCTGTAAACTGACCCGAGAACAACAGGGCCTCCTCCAGCTTGTTTTGTCTGCAGGCAGAAGAAATTATTCACAACAGAGGTCTGAAAATAAAGATGATGAGCTGTTAATGTTTACGTTGTCTTTTAGAAATATTTTGACCTCCGCCAAGGTGGTTATTTTTTGCTGGCGTTTCTGAGTTTTTTAACACGATAACTCAAAACTGTAATGCCTGGAATTTGATGAAATTTTAAGGATAGGTCATAAATGGGCCAAGCACTCGAATTGATCTTGGTCGTGATCCGAATCATGATGCACATCAAGGAATTTTTGAAAGGATTTTTTGACATTGAGAGTTAGAGCAGTTTTTCCACATTTTTGCTAATTACTAAACAAGTTCTCAGTGGATTTGGATGACATTTTCAGGGAATGTTGGTCATGGCACAAGGAACAACCAGTTCGATCTTGCTGATGATTTAAATCCAAATGCGAATTTAGGACTTTTTTAAAGGATTTGTTAACAGTGTGAGTAAGGGCAGTTTTTCACATTTTTGTCAATGACTTGCTCAAAAATGCCAAAAATGCCTTGACCTTGGCTCTCGGACCACTTGTAGTTTTAAACATCTTGCACAAACTTAACAGCCCTACTCTTTTTTTAATGAAGAAAAGAGTCGTATCTCTATATAAAGTTACATTTTAAGAATGTGACTAATGTGGCAGACATTTTTTTCCCCATAGGTTCAGTCAAAACAGTAAACTTTCATGTATTCAGGATTCATAGCATATAGAGTATAAAAATGTAAGCCTACATATTTGTTTAAATTTTGATAATTACATTTTAAAGTTCACAAAACCCCAAATCTCAGTTTCAAAATATCAGAGACTATGATTTATATTTTATTTATTAGTTTGATGTAAGACTGTAAAATTTGAGATATTGAAATTAAAATGTTCATGAGCATAAGCCTTCATAGTTAAGATTAAAACAGATAAAAAGTCTTGAGATGTTTCACTTTGTATGTAATGATGTGCAAGTTTCTCTATTTGAGTTAAGATATAAAAACAATTGACTTCACTACAAGATATCACATATTAATGCACTATATCAGTTTATTCAATGTTAATTTATCAACAAGGGTTTTTTCTGCAGTTTACTTTGCTTCCCAAATGTTTTCATCATATTCATGAGTTTTTCATGCACCACAAGAGAAATACAAAACTAAAGTGTAAACCTACTCGACCATGAATCCTGAGGATGATTCTTTGTCTGATGCTGGGAGACACACTCCTACCTTTCTACTGATTTGCCACAAACAGTGTCCCATTTATCCCTCAGTTCGCTCAGCATGTCGTCCAGCTTCTGATTATCATCCTGGAGGGAGGTCTTGTCCTTCAGGGCCCGCCCTGTTCGAGTGGTGGTGTCATACACAGAGTGTTTGCTGCCCAGGGCCTTTTGGAACTCCTGGATTTGTGAAATATTTTAATTAAGAAGTGTATCATTCAACTTCTATACACTTAGCTGCTTTCAAAAGAGAAAACAGTCTCTCTGTTGTGTTTATCATTAGATGTGTAAGGTAACAGCTCTGAGGACATGCTCTCTGTTACGGCTGGCAAGTCAGACTGCATCTTAATCTGTTTGTCTTATGCGATTAAGAAAACACTACTCTGCAAAAAAAAAAAAAAAAAAAGGGGTCAAAACTCAAAAGCCACTGCTACCAAGGGATTTAAAGTATCCAAAAGCAAGGTCATCCCTGATACACTTGGTCCATCCAGGGATTATGATAGGATTAGTACAACATTCCTGCATAACAAGAGGGGACTAAGTAGTTTGAAACGCAAGCAATGCACGGCTAATGCACTCTGCAGATACAGTTATTCCCATAAATAGCTTTCACTAAACACATTACACATTAAGCGTGGAGCGTGTAAGAGCTGGCTCATAATTCTGACTTGTAAAAAGAAGATTGGATGCAGACGTTGTTTCTGTTATATGAATGAAACTCTTCTGTGTGCTGCCAAAGGTGTCTGGTTATTTTAACAGTCATTCTTCTCCATTAAAGCCAAGATAAGACGATAAATACTCGCCTTGTGTTGTGCCAGCTGATTCTTAATTTTGTCAGGATCGTTGGCAATTTCCACCTCTGAGTCCAGAGTCTTCTCAGATTCGTCCAGCCACTCCATGAGTTTATTCCAAGTTTCGTGAAACTAATGGAGGGTGAAGAAACAAACAGTGCAGGGGGGTTTTGAAAGGGTTATGATTTCATTTGATTTATTGCTGCGGCCTGTAAAATGTTTAGATTATCACGTTTGCGGGTCAAAGAAACAGAGAGAGCCCACACTGATGAAAATGCTATTAAAGGCTGAACATTGAACATGTAACAAGCGTCATATAAAACACCAAAACATTCCAATGATGATAAAAAGCTGTAAAGATAGAATAACAATGACGATTGAAGAACTGGTTGAAATATGCTCAGAAAAGTACCTGTTTCGCTCTCTTTCTTGCGTCATCCAGCAGACGACCACGCTCGACAGAACGTTGCACCAGCTTCTCCCAGCGGCCCTGCACACTCAGCAGCAGGTTCTTGATCAGGACTACATCCTGTTTCTGGCTGAAATACTTTAGATGAGTGCCCGTCTTGTCAAGCTCGATGATGTGTTCCCTGTGGGAGTTCACCTCAGTCACAAACATCTGCAGATAATACAGGACAGAGAAGAGGAAGGTTAGGAGCTTTATGTATATGATCATGTGATCTAAGTAAATTTAAAAACATAACACTAATAACAAAACGAATAAGGTAATTGCTTTCTTGATGGGAGAACTGGATGTTTATGATCTTGTAAAACAGATGGATAAGCCAGATACCATGTCTATCATCAGGTAGATCCATCTTGCAAAGCTTGAGTCAAAATAAACGCAAATGAAAAAACATGCATGAAATCACCAATCAATCCACTTTCTTTTGAAAAGTCCTGCCCTTCCCAGTCAGTTTCTATGGGATGTTTCCCAGATGGACGTGAAAAATATCTCATGGATATGTGAAACAAACATCTGGTGAGTCAGGCTTGGATGGTAATCAAGTAAGCACAAGAGCAGGCTTTTTTACACCATACTGATATTTGTAATTTTTCACTCGATAAAAAAGCCAAGCGCAGTCTAATTAAAGCATAAAATTGAACCAAAATGCCTCCATCTCAGCATGAGAAAAAATTAACTAAATAAATGGATTGCATTTTTTAAGTCCAGAAAAACGTATTAGCTGTGTAAAAACGTATTTGCCTCATGAGATGCTAGACAGGTCATTTTTGAGACACTGGGTAAACAGAATCAAACACTACAAAGCAGCATTTGCAAGCCCTCTCTGTTTTAAACAGCTCATTTGGTTGAAAGTCACTAGCAAAAAGGTAATAATAGCAATTGCCTGCAGCAGCATAAGCCACTCCAGTGCTCTTGTTGCTTTGCTGTGTGATTAGTTCATTAAATGATTGACGGGTATCTCCTACTGACATTTCAAGCTTTGTCAGAACGCTCTTCTCCACAGCAGGAAATAACCGTGGCTGAATTTGTGGATTACAGTTTACAGCCGTGACAGTATTATTTTCAGATGTCCAGGGAGTAACAACTGTCTTTTGCCAAACAGCTGGGGATGGGATAGAAGTGTGACCCCACATGTAAAAGGTCTACAGTGGACTACTGTTAAAGTGAATGAGTGTCTCTGTGTCTTTGTATAGCTTTTTTTTTTTTGTACTTACTAATCCATTTTCTTTTTGCAACACAATAGAAATGTCCCACACTTCAAGCCTTTATCATCCAAACCTGGAATTTATATTTTTTTATGTGTTACCGGTCTTAATTCATCCTCTTGTTTGAAAACAGGATAATATTAATAATTGTATAAAAAGGCAGGTAAAATTCAAAGGTAAAGGTACACCCATATTTTAGCACACACATTGGTCTTTTGTTATAAGAATTCAGTTTCAAACAGTATTTCAGTATTTGGGGTGATACTTTCTTAAATGTTCATGCAGCTTTAACAGCAAATTTAAACTTATCAGGTCTTTATAAGGTGTTGTCTGTATTGAGAAGAGCTATGTGACATGATTTGTAGGAATGATCCTTTTTTATAAAGGGTTTGAATGGGAGCTTACAGCCCAATAAGGCTTTTACAATTTAATTGTCGAGTATAAGACTAGGATCACACGTGCTGTAGATTGATTGTGCTTGTATGGATGACAAAATGGAGGACAAATGTGGTGTATGGCAACAAAGTCAGGGGGCAAGTGATTAGCTGTGATGCTTTTGTTTTTCAGATATTTGCTGAATCATCTTTTTGGAATCTCTGAATATTGTAGTCATTGAATTTTAAGTTATGACTTACTGTTTTGTAAATATGCTTTTCAGAATATGGTATAATGCATCCCTTTTCCTCTGTCCATTAAAAAAACTCTTAAAATATGAAAAACTATGTACTATCATATTGCTGCAAAGGCTGTGTAAATGGTATCATCCTAAATTCAACACAAAAATCACCTTGTGCTCGTCGATCTGGAACATGATGGTCTCCAGCATGAGTGACGCGGGGGAAACCATATTGAGTGTCTGCTCTGCCTGTGTCAGCCAGTTTATGAAGTCTTGGAGAGAGTTGTGGAAATCTGTGGCCAGTGTCAGGGCTTCCTCCAGTTTTACCTGTGAACGAGAAACATCATCAGCTTGTGCTGCTCATAGATGGAAATAACCTTGTTATCTTTTCAGTCCAAACAGAACACTATTTATACCTTCATCACACCGCACAATGCTGAAAACACAGCGCTCGGTTGCTACAACACTGGATAAAACAATTACACTTCAGTTGTGCCAAACATGACCCCTGTTTAAACAGAGGAAGTCAACATTACCGGAGAGCGAATGATGAGCTTTTAATTGAATGAAAGAAACATCAGCAGGGACTCCATCGTGGAAAAACATCCATTTGTTACAGCTGAGATCCCTGGTGTAAATAAAATTACCAAGCTGATGAGAGTCATAATGTTTCTCTCATTTATTGAGGGTCATGTTGAGAAGCATTCTAAATTAGGAACTGTTTATTCACAATCACTTCTTATTCATCACAGCCGTCCTTTTTTCTGCTTAAAAATAGAGTACACTAGACGAGAGGTGTCATATTGCAGCAGAGAGTTTGGCCGGCAGCTGCAGCTCTGTTCAGATCTAGCAGACTTTGAATTCCCTGGATAAGGACCAAAGTAAATAGGAAGCAAAAGCAAACTGTGGGGCAGCCAGAGAGAGCAACTCCATATCTGGAAGTAAAGTGTAAAGAAGGGAGAGGATTTATCCTTTTGCCTTATAAAATGATGCTTGTTTGTAAGAGACAGAGAAGTGGGAACGAACTGTAAAAAAAAAAGAAAATTAATTGACTTTACTTTGGCTCTTACATCACTTTAGCTCTATAGTATAAAGAACAAAAAGTATGTACAAGGGGCCCTGCGTCAAAGCAATAGCTTACTTGTTTTGTATTGAGAAATATTTTCAACCACAACTGCTCTCCATACAGAGTCTCTCATAAACAGAAAGCCATTAATTTTTACCTCTGCCAAGGAGGTTATGTTTTTGCCGGCGTTTATTTGTCCGTATGTTTGTTAGCAAGATTACGCAAAAACTACTGGACTGACTTTGCTGAAATTTTCAGGAGATGTTGGTAATGACCCAACTTAACAATGATTAGATTTTGGTGGTGATCCAGATAACTGCCATTAGCGAACAATTGTGTTTGTTCAATAACTGTCTAACTAATAATGATATCAACATGGTTCTCAGAGCTAGGTGTGGGTTTTCAGGGTCAAGGAATCATGATGCCAACTTTATCATTGAACTATTACGTACAGATGTAACAGCAACATGTGAGCTACCTTGGTGGGGGTTTGTGTTCTCTGAGTGCTTTCTAGTGTTTCGTGAATTGCATGAATTTCACATTATGAGCAAGAAAAGCCATTTCAAATGGCTTTACTAATTAGCTGTTGATGCTATAAGAAGCTCTCTATGATCAATCTCAGTGTGAACCAAGTGGTCAACTTCTAACAGCTTTTCTTCCTAATTATGTAAAATCTATCTATTCCATAAAAGGGGATTTCTGTTACTGTAATTGCAACAAAAGTAAATACAAAGTTGGAAAGAGCTGATCAGCACATCTCCATTCAACTTAAACCCAATTTACAAATGCACAAAACTTTTGAAAATATCCAGAGTTAACTTAATTGGGCTACATGTGAAAATGCAAACATCAAGATTTATTCCTGGACTTAACCCTTAAATTTGTTTGCTAACTTTTGAACAACAGGAAACAGCTGATGGCAGAGAATAGCCATGGTCCATCCCAAGTAAGCGTGACAAAACATGAATTAGATACAGAACCAAAATAGCGGCTTCCACCAGCAGTCCAAGCATTGTTACTGTTTGGAGAGGTTTCTAACGCAACATGTTGTGTCTTGTCATGGCACCTTTATCATGGCAGGCACTACAACAAGACACGTTACAACTCAAAAAAAGTGGGATTTTCTTGCTTCAGTACTTTTTGAAATATCTGAGGTGATGCAAATACCAAACTAGCTATATATTCAACATAGGAGAAGTAATTTTTATTATTGTTAATCTTTCATTTAAGTGGAAAATTCTGCATGTTGTACCTTTAACAATCCACCATAAAAATGTATGAGACAAGGCCGACCATTGTTCTGACTCAGACCTTAACTCTCCTGCTGTGATCTACAGTGTAACCACATCCTCTCTCTCCGAACACTGTTCATTACCAGCAGTGGGATTAGAGGCTTACAACTACATAGTCATGTCTCAAGTGTCTGTCAGCAATCTCTCTCTGGGACTGAGAGCTGAAGTTGTGATTCATTAAGTTGGCGTTCCCACCACAGCTCTGGCCGCATACCTTTCTCTCAGCGACCTTCCCCTGCACTGCCTCCCATTTGTCCTTGAGGTTGGCAAGGTCCTGCTCCGTGTTGCTGTCGGGACCCTCTGGCGTCACAGCAAGCAGCTGCTGACCCTTGTTCATCAGCTCTTGATACAGCTCCTCCTTTGCCTCCAGGGCAGAACACAACTCCTGAAAGAGATGAATACAATGACACAGGATGAGAAATGGTTTCATGAATCAGAGACTGACTTTTCCAGACTGATGGTTCTGGACAACAATATAAGAGTCTAATAAGCTGCGAAGACATTTATATATTTATAAGGAAATAGATAATCAAAAATGGCCTGGCTTACATATCACAGCTCATTGGTGCACATACGTTTAATAATCAGTCTTAAAAATCAAGAGTTCATTTGCTTAAAATGTTCATAAACACTATATTCACCAAAACAACACTCCAGAGCATACTTCAACCACAGCTTCGACCATCAAAGTGTTCTTACCACTTGATTATCTAGTATTTCAATGCTTACCCTAGATCAGTGGTTCTGATGGTTTGTCAGAGCTCACTGATGTTTTCTTGTCATGAAAACTTGACTCGATATATATCCCCAAAAAATTAAAATGAAAGTTACAATAATAATACCAAAGAAAATGTAAAATAGATGTATTAGTCTGTATTTCAAATGACCTTTTGTAAAACTAGATTGTTAAATAAAGTTGACCAATTTATCTGATCATACAGAGCAGTCATTTTGGTGATGTATTTGTGACTCCATTGTATGAAGCACTCTTGGTCAACAAGATATTTACACAGTTGATTAAGGCACTTCCCCAGCTCTGACTTGTGCTTCAGATGTGTCTGTAGGTGATGGCTGGTTATTCTCATCCCCAACCAACTTATCTTGCTTTCTTTTACAGGCTTGTACCATTCACTTCATGCTCTGACATATGATGCTGCGCTCTGTTGGCATTTGTATTTTAAAACTACAGCAGATATAACTGCTAGTACAAGCTTTCTATTTTGTTTAACCCCTACCCCTTGCCCAAATCTCAGCCATCTATGGTGAAAGGATAACATATTTTTTTGGATTATTCCTGATAGTGAGGTCTGTAGCGAACAAAAAATGAGGAAACTTAAATTTAGGTTTCTTCGTGATAATCCTAATAACAAATCTAACTTTAAGCGTTTTATTAAACTTTAAAGTAATCAGCTACAGTAAAAACTACTACTAAGCCATTATGGAACTACAACATGGCAGTTCAACTTAGAAGCAGCTAAAATATTTCCAACAAATAGCATCTTGTTGTGAGCTCTTGTTTGAGAAATTCCTCATCTGGTCAAGTTGGTCCTCATGGTTGAACAACGTAGTGTGAATTGTTGATTATTAAAAAACAACCAGAAAAGCTGGCTGTAGGGTCCCTGTCTATTTTTGTAGTCTTTGTTAGCAGTTCATTAGCAACCGTCCTTTTAAAGACACAATAATTCTTTAAAATTCAAAAGGAGATGATATCAGGTACATTTTATGATCTCAGATTAAACATTAAAATCTTGTGTGTTCACGATGAACCATATTTCAGGCACTTATCTAAAACCGTTCTTCTAAATCACGTATAGTTTCAGCCTTGGGAACCAGGAAATACTAAATGCTAACTTACCTCTGCACTTTTGGACTCAGTCCTGCACCACGAGATCTACTTATTGTTTTGTGAAAGCCTCTATTGACTAAATTTTTGGAAAGTTACACAAAGTATGTAAATTAATTTGCTCCATTAATCTGGATTTGTCTCCAACAATTGAGATTTTTAATATTATGTTGCTTTATAGCTCTTAAAGAGGCTGACGCTAATGGTGTGATGGACAGTCTGATGTAGAAATTCACACCCGCTGAAGTCATCCATGCCAACTTACAAATAATAATTTAAAAAAAAACAGATAAACACACAGTAAACTGTGTTTGACAAAAAAACACCATGCACACTTCTTCTGAGCTCAAGCTCACACACTTTTCCTTTTTTATCATCTTACATATCTACAACACTCTGGTAATTAAATCTTATTATATTTATGAAAAAAGATTGAATTAAATCACATGGTTGCAATAACCAGAGTGTATGTGATGAATTTGTACTACTCATTGTTACTTTGTCCAAATTAAGTCCAGAAATAGAGAAAAAATGAGCTAAGAAAGGAATGCTGGGGTTGTTCCCACAAAGAGAATAATGCTGCTTATCTGATAAGAAGTTATTTCTTTCATCAAATCTTATTGTTTTTGGTCGACACAGACAGTTCTTTATGGTTTGAGTTTGTTATGAAATTGTCTCCAGTTTCTCCATTACAGATAAAGGAAAACAAAGAGGATAAACATCCCTAAATTCATTATAATCTGTCATGGCTGAATCAATTCGAAACACTTTAACGATTATTTTGTCTTCTCCTTCAGGGGGATGCAAATTGTGTAGTTTGCAGTGTCATTTAATTTTCACACTCCAGATAAAACACAGAAAAGACATAGTCGTCTCCTTACGAGCCTGCCATCTGTATGCGGCCTTTCATATTGTTAAACACATACCAGATGGGCGTTAAGCTGCTCCCGGGCCGTGTCTGGTAAGCCTCCCACAGCCTTTGATGCCAACAGCTGACGCTCTGTGTCTTTCAGCCATTGCTGCATATCTTCGATCTCACCATGGAAACCTTGGGCCTACAACACAATACAACCTGAGTCAGGACAAAAGGTGTCACACACAGGGCATTGTTGCCAACCTATGGCTCAGAGAGGAGGATGTCGGAGTTATTAATTCCTTGGATTCACTTACCTTCTACTTAGTGAATGAATTAAAAGCCTAAAATGTGATGAATTAGAACTTGGAAGTCACACTAAGGTAAAATGTTTCTTATTTAAAATCTAAATGTACATCTTTACAAATGAACTGGGCTGGATGAACCCAGAAGCAAAACATTAAGTCCAAATACACCGTCACAGCTTTAATTAGGCAGAAATAAAACGAACAATAGACGCTCATGAAAAGAAAAGAAAACAGATGTTATTAAAAATTATGTATGCGTAAATATCAGGGCTTTTAGTTAATTCAAAATGTTGATTGAAATTAATTACAGTCTTTTTGTACGTCCCTTCAGATCATGTTTATCCAAAGTGATCCAGGTGAAAACAAGCTGCGAATTGGACGAAGCTTTGAATTACAGGCTATGAGATTAATTGATTTTACTTACTCGCATTAATAATCTAAGGACTGCAGAACAGACTGCACAACCCTGTTTCTGGAAAGTTATTTCTAAAATTCACATTTCTATCCTACCATACTTATATTTTGATCAGTTATACATTTCTTGCGAATGCTGTTGTTGATGGCCCTTTCATATGGATACAATTATAAGAAAATAAGGACCAGGAAGTTTTTGGAAGGTTAACTTTGAAAACCGCTGGGAATATTTATGACATAAAAACTATTACTTAATTGAAATGTATGGGTTGTTTTGGTATCACTTGTACTGTATATTTTTACTGTTACAAAGTTTATTTTTTTACTTTACAGGTCACTTTTGCACTTGAGAAATTTTTAATGATTGACCCGCTGACCACCCAATCAGAGAGCCCCCTATTGTTGCAACTATTCCCTGGCTGCTTCAATCATACAGCTTTTGTCTTAGCAGAGACTTTCAAATGCACTGTGGTGAAATTGTTGCCTCAGATTTTGTTACTTTAACATTGACAGTCACAAAGAAAACTTACATGCACTTGGGGGTTGGTGTCAACAGCTAATGTTAGAAAACATCACTAAGAACACACACAAGTAATATTTTGAATTATTTGAACAAGCTTTTTAACGTTTTCATATCATAATACACAACACGACAACACAGTTTTTTGTCTTTATTCTTTTACTAAGACAAATAAATAAAAAAAAACTATCAATTACATTAATACAAGTTAGTCAAAACATGAATTATTTTCAATTGTTTTCAATAGTAACTGTGACCAAGGAGGGAGGGGCTTCATAAGGATCATTTCCTGTAAAGGACAGGGCTTAAATCTGATGTGGGACTTTTGTCTTATTTTTACAAACCTTTTTTCATATGCGGCTTCTGTGCCTTTTTTGTTTTTTGGCTCAGTGCTAGATTGTGTTCTACAGTTCATGAAGACACCACAGTTCACAACTCTTGTAGAGTTTACGACTTTGATTTTTGGCCACTTTCATGAAAATTTCAAGGAATTTTGATTTATTTTTATTTTTATAAAACTCCTTTGAATTTTTTAATTGATAGTACATGTTTGTGCATGTGATCTTAACAGTATTTTAATTAAGGAAACTTAAATTTCTTTCAATGATGTTGATAAAATGAAGGACTGAATGTGATCTCAGCTGCTATGACATTCAATTTCCTAATAGAGACTGATAAAGTATCTACACGTCTGTCTGATAATAATTTTTAATTTGCTGAATATTTTTAGCAAGTTTAAAGAAAATTACTCCAGACTGCAACATTTCAAACCCTGTCAAAAGAGGACAGAAACCTCTCAAACATTTTCTTAATAAAGCCCCTCCTACATCAAAGCCCCCCAGCGAAATGTCAGGGTTATGAGGTGAAACTCCACAGGAAGCAAAAAGAAATGAGGAAGGGAAGAAACCTCCAAAACAAATTGTGGCTCTCACACGACATTCCTGCTCTGCAGGGAGAAAAGGACCCAGCATGGCTTATAAAACAAAACAATAAATAAATACAAGTATGTCCCAAAATGATTGAGTCTTGATAGATATAACCTTCATACCTGAAGCAGAGCACTCTCCAGCTGTTGCTTCCTCTGTGTTGTCTTCTCCAGGATGGCTTTCCACCTCTGGTTCAGGTTTTCCAGTTTGCTCTGAAGACTGGAGGCTTCTTCTCCAGCGCTGGACTGCACCAGATCATTGCCAGCCTTATTAACAGTCTCAACTGTTGCCTTATGGGCCAGTACATCATTTTGGAGAACCTAAGGAGATAAGGTGGCCAAATATGTCACGTGTTAGAGGGAAAAGGGACAATATTTAACCTTTTTCTCTTTAAATGTCCTTAATCTGAATGACAAGTTAAGGGTTGTAAACTTTTGTCATACATGGTGCTTGGCAAGCTCTATCTCGATGGCTTTGGGGTCTCCTCCAGCCTTCCTCTGCTCGTTCAGAAGCTCCTCTGTGTTGCTCATCCAGGCCAGCAGCTCGTCCAGTGCGTGCTGAAACTGACCCAGTGCCAGGAGGCCCCCCTCCAGTTTGTGCTGGATTAATGACAGATTAAACCATTAGATACTGCGCTGAGTGAAAGCATTTGACCTGCATACCAGACTGCGCATTCCATAATACGAGAAGCCTATTGTTTATGTCATTTTCTAGTCCATTAGGAGCCTTAGATTTAAAATACTTGTCAAGAACTATTAGATATTGCCTTTTAAATGTGCATTCTCATATACAACAAAATTTCACGCCATTGTATAATAATAATATATCTAAATTACCCTTTTTTAAAGCAAGATATTTCTTTTTGTATGGATTAAGGTTTTGTGTAGACATAGTCTTTTTTCCCCCTACCTGTCTGCTGATAATCTTCTCATCCAGGTTGTCCCAGAGCATCTTCAGCTCAGACATTGGCTCCTGAATGGCGCAGCGGTCAGACTCCTCTGTCACCTTCTTCAGCAGGAGGCCTGCCTGGTGGTTCAGACGCTCCATCTCGATCTGCAGCTGGTATGCCTCTCCTTTGAACTCCTGAGACACACAGTGGTACACCCAATCAGTCAACAAAAGCACAAAGCTTTATGGACAATACATCTTCTCCCTGCATGCTATGCCCTCTAAGCCCAAATTGTGTCTTTTTGTTCATCAAACACTGACTTCTTATTTGTTTTTATAGAGTTTTTGTACCTGGAATGAAAGGAAAACTGGGGCAGACTATGATTAAAGCATTTCACATAAACACAGCTGGTATAAAATTTAAACAAAGGAGCTTTTGTTGGAATAAACTTCTGTATAGTTACAATAAATAACCAGCACAGTAGTAAATAAATACATAAAACCAGTGCAAATGCTAATTATCATGTTTTGCCTGTTGTGTTTGAACAAAAATAAAAGACTGCACCTTGAGCTCAACCATCTGCTGTTTGACCGTCTCCAGGTCTGTGCCTACAGGTGACATGGAATCCAGTTTGCTCTCAAGGATGTCCACCCAGTCGAACATACCCTGAAAACAAGGAGAGAAACTATTGTTACTGAGAGAACACAAAACTTAGGGAGTTATGTTTCATTAAGAGTTACGAGAAGCTCTGCATCTTTCAGTTGTTTTTTTGTCTTTAAGATGGACAAATTGATTTAAGAAGACAAAAAAAATGATAGCTAAACCCTGTAATAAAATTCTGCAATCTGAAGCAGTCTGAATCAGATTATTTAAGTCAGTGAAGTTAAAGCAGCAATGAAAAAGACTGTTTTTTTTCTTTGAAAAGTCTGAGCCAAAAAGAGCAGAGCTCTGTGGTTGGTGTTTATTGTTTCAAAATTAATGGGTCTCTCATAAAACGTTGTATAACTTTACTCCACTGCAGTAAAAACAGAAAAGCAGAGTAACGTGGTTTCATCTGAATGCTTAAAATAGGCTGGCTCACTGTGTGTGTTTAACTATCCACACATTTATGCCTTGGTGAACAGATGTACCATGATGCAGTTTTACAGAGTAGTTACACTGACTAGTAAAGATATAACAGTTATGACAGTGCTATTCTATAAGAAACAGTATATTTTAAAGAATAGAATAGTATAAAGCAGAAAATACTTTACTTTTTACTTTCGTATGCAAGAAGTATTTAACCCTAGTGCTTAAGGTTGTACATTAAGACAAATGGTAATTGAATTTGAGCTTATATAGCACTCTACTTGTTTTTTTGACAACTCAAAGCTATTTCACACTGCAGGTCACATCTACGCATCACACCCATTCACTCACTGAAGGTTCTGAGTTTCAATGTAAGGTATCAACAAGTATCAGCAAACACAGCCATACTCTGTTAAAATCATGTACAGCAAGAGCATTGCTAAAGGACACATCAACATGTGGCAGTCTGGGCTCAAACCCTCTATCTTCTCATTGATGGTTGAGCACACTACCAGACTAAGCCTTCGATGCCCAACAAGGGGGCAGAGTTTTAAAATGGAAAACACCTAAAAGCACAACATGTTAATGGAAACAATAAGAATTGACAAATTAAGCTACGAAAAGCAACAGTTTGGTGTTTTTTTTTAAATATATGTCTGTTTGAGGTAGTGGCTTTACCATAAAGTATATAGTAGTATATAATAAAAATAAATTCATGCAATCTCTCCTTAAACAATTTTGTCTCTGAAAGGATTCCCTCCACATCCATTCATAATCATTTGTTATTACCTCTGCTAAAGAGGTTATGTTTTTGCAGACATTTTGTTTGTTTTCCTGTTTGTCTGAACAGGAAAACTCAAAAAGTTCTGATTAGATTTTAATGACGTTTTTAGTGAATGTTGTTTTAGGCACAAGGAAGAAGTGATCAGATTTTGGTGGTTCATGCAGATACAGGATTTTTTTTCAGGATCTGTTAACATTGTGGGAAAGGGTAGTTTTCCACATTTTAATAACTTGGTTAAAAATGTCAGAAATACTTTGGCAGGAGATTAATTTTGGAGCCTCTAGCTTTTACTGCTATCCATTTTCTGGATAACACTTTTTTTCTCTCTGTGAAGTTTGTGCTTTATTGAATAAATGTCACTATTATGTTTTGTTATCTCCACAATAAAAGAAGAAAATATTGAATCAGAACTTAACTGTGTGACTGTGTTTAGAGAAAAATGACAGAACTTCCCTTCAAGAAAATAAGGCAATAAGATCTTCAAAGTACCTGGAGTCCATCCTGAAACTGCACCGCTGCCTGCATAGCCTCCTCCAGTCCCTCCACTCTCTCCTTCCATGTCTTGTTGAGGTTTTCCCACGCTGAATTCACCTGAAAAATCATGCAAATACTTCACTAACAAGCCAAAGGCACGAAATTCATCTGCATGATCTCACAGTGGTAGTTCTATCTTTTTCAATGTAACCAATTACCTCATCAAGACTTTTCTTAATCACAGGTTTGTCAGGCTCTCCACAGGCGGTCATTAGCTCTGCGCCCTGGTTTCGAACCACATCAAGCTCTTCCTGCAGCCCATCGATGTCCTCCTTAAATCCCTGTAGGAGTGGAGAGCATTTTTTGCTCCATTAAACTTAATTACCCATATGCTGAGTCAAAACCTTGAATCAATTCTGCAGGATCTGTCTACCTCAACAAACTCCTGCTGCTGTTTGACAACTGAGGGATCAACACCGGGCTCCTCCAGCTCTCTCAGCAGGTCCTGGTTGTCTTTTATGGTGACAATTAAAGCGCAGTGGTCGCACCAGAATTTGTCTGCAAGGTCCATCACATCCAGCAGCTTAGCCTCACGCTCCTCCAGTAAGGCCTGGATGTCGCTCCAGAGGAACACCATATGGTCCAGTTTGTCTTGAACAGCTTGTGTAATAAAATATAAACAATAAATATGAACATTGAAATTAAAATGAATCAATTAACATCATAAGCTATACTGTAGAGAACAAACAGAAGGCCAAATATATTAGCATGTGTTCCAGGCTTACAGCTAAGTTCACATGCACACCTTTAATGAGGAACTGTTTGGTCTTTATCACTTGCTTTAAAAAAGAATGGCATTTCTAATAAACTGGCACCTGGGTGAATGTTTTTCCAATTTGGTGAAAAAAACTTCACACAAAGTCAACTTCAGCGAAGAACTCTAACAATAACTGACCATGTTTGTTGAGAAAATCTGCATGTCTGGAGCATTTTTTTAAACTTTTGACTTTTAATCAACTATTTATCCAACTGACTTTGACATTTAAAAACACAAAACAAGCATCTGACAAGAAGAGGAAAAGGTGTGTAACGTACCTTTGGCAGAAATGTCCTTGTCTGCTCCCTCAGACCTTGCGATCATCTCCTCGCCTCGTTGTTTCAGTGTCTCATAAGAGGGCTGCAGTTTCTCCAAATCCACAGAAACGGCCTTGTTCTCTGCAATCTGCTCCTTGATCTTGTCAACCTCCACTGAGATGGATGGAGGCTGGCGCAGGCGTTCAGCGATCCGCTCCAAGGATTCGAGCATTGGGTCAATTTTATCATGGAACTGGTGGAGAACAAGAGAGGAAACACCTTTGATTGTATCCCCACCACATAAAGTTTAATTTTATCACTGTCAAGACTGAGAAACATTTTAGTTTCATCTTAAAGAGAGCTAGTGCTTGTATAAAAGCAAATATTTCAACAGAATCTATATGAAAGCGGATAATATTTAGTTGATTTTCTTCTTGTGTTTATCTCTGTGGTGGTGGCTAAACGCGTGCAGTACAAGAGTCCATGTCAAATTTCCCCAAGAAGACATTGTAGTGCAGTGTATTGTTTTGTAATGAAACTTGTATCTTTAATAAACCTGTGTATCATTAGTGGAGGTGTAATAGTAGACTGACAAATTGTTCAAATACTGCCATGATATTGATACAGGATAGAATAGTGATAGAAAGTGTTTTTGGCTTCCAGAGCATATGACTTTCTGTTTTACCAGTGTCACATTAATTTTACACCAGACATTAATAAAACTTCTTTCCCTTCAAGGAAAATTTCAAAGGAAATACAAAACTGTATTACTTTCTTATAGTTTCTAGCTAATAATATAAATTAAGAAAGATGATATCAAGGATAAAAATCTAAGACTGATTAAAAAACTATGGTCAGTGATTAGTCATACTTGGACTGTATAACATGCCTCAAAATATAACATTTACATCAACAGATTACTTCCAGTGTTACTACTTTTCTTCCAGCGTGGACTCTTGCACTGCTGCTTCACTGCTACATGCCTTCTTGATTACATAAAGATTGTGTTTTAGGTTATTTATCCTACAGTAGAAGAAGAAAGATGAGTGTGGCATCTGGAGTCCAAGAAAACAATGCCCCATAGCAACAGTAAGATGAACTGTGTTGTATTATACTGCATGGCATTTTAGATATCAAATCATACATCATCACATCAAATCTATGATACAGCTTGTTAGGATTGTAAATGAATCTTAACAGTTACACAGTAATGGTTTTTATATCAGAAAATTAATCTTCCAGGCAGATTATTAGCATTTAAAAATATCATGAAAATCATCATTGATGGCAAGACTGCATGCAAACTTTGCCAAGTGGTCTTTCATCTCTCAAGATATGATGCCCTGGGTTTGATGCCTTTATCAAATAGGAAAGGAAATTAATAAGAAAAAAATTGGGACTGACATGCAATTAAACACAAGCTGCCCAAATAAAGGACAACTTCCTCTGTACATGTTAAGGAGTACAAAATGAGCATCTTTGAAAGTTCTCACCTGGGTGGATTTGGAGATGGCCTCATCCAGCGTTGCAGCTCTCTGTGTGACATCAGCCTTGAGTTGAGTATAGAGTTCATCTGCTGCTGTGTATTTCTCTCTGATGGGAACTCCCTCCACTGGACTGAGCTCCAGTAACTGAGGCCCGGTCTTATTCATCTTATCAATGTGAGGTTTGTGCTCTGCAATCAGCTCTCGCATTTGCTAAAGAAAGAGAAAACATTTACAGATTTTGTTGAGTGAATGAAAGTTTTGAGCTGAACATAACATACAGCATCTCTTTGCCTCTTACTCTGAGTTCTTCTTGCTGCTGCCTCAGTGCCTCATACTCAATGGCTGGGGAAGGAAGCTGCCTGAAGGTGCTCAAAGTCTCTTGAAGCCAAGGCCACATCTCCTCATAGGTTTCCCAGAACTGAGAGGCGAGAGACTGAGCACGCTCCAGCTGCAGACTGCGCTCTGAGTTCAGCTGGCTGACGATGCCATACTTCTCCAAGAGAGTCTGGGACTTGGCCTAAATGAGAGATGAAAAAAAGTCTTAAATATCAACATGTTTTTAGAAATGAGGGAAGGTGTGTCAAACTTCTTCGATAAATCACTTCACCTTCAAGATTTCTTTCTCCTCTGGGTTTTTGCTATTCATGATGGCATTTCCTGTTTTAACAATTTCGTCCACAGCATCTTTGTGCCTCATGATGTCCATAGAGAAAATCTAAAAAACCAGTAGAGTGAGTTAGGCTGCCTGTTCCAAAACAAAACCGCTGTGTTTACTGTACTCTGTTTAAATGGAGGCCTGTGTCTATCCATACACACACAGGCATTATGATAGGCTAACCTTCTGCGCTTGGAGCTGGGTTGTGGTTTGATCCTGCTCCAGCCTGATCTCGCCCATCGAGAGCAACTTCCTCTCTGCCTCAGTCAGCCAGGAGAGTTCAGAGTCTGCAGCCTGCTCAAACTAGAAGTAGACAGCAGTTAGTTAGAATATACAGTAATTCAAGCACAGAAAAGCCAAATGATAACAGGAAATACATTTCTTTATCAGTTTCCATGCTTTACCTGTTGTGATTTGAGTATATCAGCGTTGATTTGGTCGACCTGCTGGCTGATGGTGTCGCAGATGGCTCTGTACCGTTCATTATCTTCAGTCACAAGCTTGTCCAGGCTGTCCCGTGTGTGCCAGGGGATCAGGTCCAGGAGAGAACTGCTCAACTCATTCAACTTGTCCATTGCTAATTTTTTGTCTTTGGTGTCCTTCAGCAAGGCCTGGGAAGGATTACATGAAACAGAAGGCTCCATAAATGCAAAACATAACTTTTTAAAAGGCAGATCACATGAACTCTTTTTCTTCTTACCTTCTGCCTGCTTTGCGCATGAACAAGCTGCTCGCCCACTGGCTCTTGATCAGCAAAAGCTTTGGTTTCAGCCTCCACTTTGTCTAACCAGGAGCTCAGATCTTCATGAGTGTGCTGCAGCTTCATAGAAATACCCAACACCTTCTCCAGCTTCTTTAAAACGTTATCACTTGTGGAGTTAATCTCAGCATACTTTGATTTTATTCCATCCAGTTTGCCTTGGATAACAAGCACCTCATCCCCTAAAAATACAAAGAACGTAAATTATTTGAAGGGAGTTTGCACTTTATGTGTCACTTTATGTGTTATGTGAGGTTCAGGATGCTGCTGGCTGGGCTGAAAATTTGACCAAATGTTCCCAACTTTTTTATGATCCTCTACCTTTAACTGTTAATAAAAACAAGGGGGGCCTTCAATGGCCCAAATGAAAAAGCTAATCGTTACCGTCAAAAATTAACATTAATGAAACTGATGAAATGTGCATCTCTAAACAGTTATATCTACAGACTTTTGGATATTAGATCTGGTGAATTAGAGGGTTCCTACACTTTTTTGAATTGAATTCAGGACTTCTTAAGGCCCCTATAATATTTTTTTGGGGGGAAAATGGCAAAAAGTAATACTAAACAAACTGTAACCACCCTACAGGTGGTTAGCTGTACCAAATCTATCTTTGAAAGATACCTACAAACATTGTATTGTAAGAATGTGGCAAGATTGTTATAATTTACCAAAATAGAACAAGCCATGGTGCTAAATAGTCAAACCAAGGGACTCAGAGTCACAACGCCCTCCAGAAAGAGAAAAAAGGAGATTTTGGCGTGAAATAGTAAGCACATGCGTATGAACACAGAACATTTTAATGTTTCAAGTACGTGTGTCATGTTGCTGACATTGTTTTTAAGAGAAAATATAATAACTTGCAATATTTTGTTTCTATAAAACTGTGCAACAGGACATATTTGCATCAGTTTAAATGGATCAACTAAGTATAATATTGCTCTTTTCCACCAGAGACATTGATTCAATCCAAACATCTTTTTCATATCCTTCTTAATTGCTTTAACTGCACAGCTACTTGTCTTTTAAGATTTCCCAGCTATCGTCTGTAAAATGACCTACAAACATGTTGTACAACATAAAGATGGAATTTTTTTCTTGAGTTACTCTGCAGCAACTGTAACATGCCTGTTGTTTGTTTCAGAAGCTCCATCCCATTAGAAATGGCCTGGTCAACATTCTTCTTCCTCAACTCGATGTCACTTTTCAGTGCCTGGAAAGAAAACATAAGCTTAGAAAGTCGTCAAGATTGTCAAACCTTCTCACAGTGAACTATGCATGACATACACATAACTATGATCAACCAAAACATGATGGATGTAACTTAAATGAAATGACAACATAATGCCTGGCCTGAGGAGGAGCGTGTACCCGTTGTTCAGCCAGCTGCTTTTCAAGGACACTTATTTTGTAGTCCTCCACGGACACCTCACTCAGCTTCATGTCGACTTCGTTCAGCCAGTTCATGAGGTCAACCTCGTCTTCTCCAAATAGCTGGGCATTAGCCAGAGCCTGCTGTAGCATCGCAGCCTTCCTCCTGCATCGCTCCTGGAGCTCTATGTAACTGGCCTGTGTGGTGTCAAGTTTTGACTGAACAAACTCCTTATCGTCCACTGAGCTCACTGCTTTGAGCATCTGACCCAGGCTGACGACCTGAAACAGGTCCTTACTGTGATTCATTATCTCCCCCTCTAAGGCCTGACCACAGGGGATGATGGGAAACAAACCAAGGACACACAACACAAAATGGAAAAACACAAACATAAAACAAAAATATGAAAGATGAAAACGTAAATAATGAAAAGCATAAACTTAAATTAACAAATTAAATGAATTTATCTAAATCCAGCTAAAAGCAAAATGGGCAAAACATGTCTAAACACAGATGGTACAACTAACATACTTCAATCGTGTCCTTTAGGATCTTACCTTGTGCTGAGCAATCTGATCTTCAAGCTTCGATGTCTCAGTGCCAATCGGTTCAGAGTTAGCGAGGTGTTTCTCTGTAGCTGCAAGCCACTCGCTCAGCGGCTCCAGGGTCTCGTGGAACTGCTGAGTGACCACCAAGATGCTCTCTAGTTGCTTGTGCCTAAAACAGTGAAGTATAATGATAATGACTGTAAGCTACATATCGCAATTAATGGAGAGATAAGCAGGTTTATTTCACCCAAAACTAATAAAAATATGTATAACTCTGACATGAAGTATCAAATGTCTCCAGCTCTGTCAGTAGTGACAGAAAATAACCAGTCAGTTTGGGGGAAGCCATATTTCATCATATGTGGTCAAAACATTTTAAAAGTTCTACTTTGGGGAGAGTTGCGGGTTAGAGATGTTTGCTTGGAGGACTGTAGCCTTAGCACATGAAGTGTGACCTAACAGCTGAACCATTTGAACCCGAAAAGGTCAAAAATCTTTTAATTTTCAGCTATATTTACTGCCGAGAACCCACAAAGACTTATTACATGTGGCATTTCATCAAATACACTGCAAAAAAGCACTCTCATCATGTATTTGCCTTATTCCAGGGGCTCAAGTGTCTAAGTCACATTTGTCTTGGAAGTACAGATAGGGATCTTATTCTTTTTTAATTACAGGCAAAAGACAAGGCCAGAATTGCCTGCAAATTGTTATTTTGGCAGCAAGTGCAACACACAAAATGTACCCATTAATTTTCCTGGCATGAACAGCAATGTACTTTTTAAGGTACATTTTTCTTGCTGCATTGACAGATCATTTACCGTGCAAGCAATTTATGTCTCATTACCCTCTTATGAACCCTTGAAAATAGGACATTATCTGGACTTGGCTTTTCATTTGCTTTCTGTTTTTTCTGTATAATTCTCATTTTATTGATAGGAAGGTATAAAGATACAAAGGGAATATGTGAAACAACTTCACATACATGGTAACATGACCAAAAAGACCTAACTAGCTTGGTGTGACAAAGTGGAAGAGGTATATTAACTAATTTAATAAAAAACTAAAAGTAGAATAAAGATAAACAAATGAATAAACAAATTAATGAGTAAATACATCTAAAACAACTCACAACTCAAAGAAAAATATATTCAAAATATAAAATAAAATAAAATAATACCAACAATCATAGTATTGCAGAAAATCTGGTGTGACAGTAGAAACATATGTAATCCATTTTCCAAGTTTTCAATAAATATATCCTAGGCCTATATTTTTTTGTTAATCGTAAATTAAAGTTTTTCTTGCTATTACAGAGATGTTCTATACCTGATCATTGTGTTAATCTAAATAAGTTATTTCTAATTAATTTCCTTGTTAGGTTCTTTTAACATGCTACCAAAAGTATCCCTAAAAGTATTTGTCCTTCTCCCCCAATTCAACTTTATCTAGGTCCCGGAGGTACAATAACTTAATTTTCAAATGTTTTTTTTTTTTTTTTATCAAAAACATAGTCTTAAACATTTTATGAATTTTCAACCTTGATGGGATCATAGCAGGGTAACGCCAAAAACTCTGAAAGTGGTTTGCTTCTTTGTTTCCATAACATTTCCACAACAATTCCAATGATTTGCCTGACTGGAGAGGGATTTCTTTTGCAAAGGGGTCCTGAAATATTGCATTGCATTTGGCCAACAGGGTTCTCTCCATGAAGAAAAAAGTTCAAGTTAGGCTTAAACATTTGGAAAGATTTGAGTTTTGTAGTGTAGTTTGATATTCCTGTAAAGATGCTTGATTTGTTTGATTGATTGATAATAATTAGAGGAGATAACTGATCAATACTTTATCATCTGTCCAATCTGTATGAAGCTATCTGCTATTGACAGTTAGCTTAGCCTAGTACAGTCACTCAAAACAGACATGTAGAATAATTTAAGTGTTAGAGCTAACCTGAGCTAATTGTTTGCTAGCTTAATATTGACAATAAATATTAGAAAGGTACCTACACTCTGTCATCAAATCTCTGAGTACAGTTCCTTGACATTTCTTAGATTCTCATAAGAATAGAATTAAAGGTGAATTAAGTTCTTTAACATTTTGAAGAAGGAACTTTTGATTTTCCTTTTTTTTTTTTTTTTTAAGAAGAAGAAGAGGAGTTTCATGTAGACGGATGTATAATATTACATTTGTTTATACAGACCTGTTTTCAGCCTTCTTCAGCAGAGCATCCCACCTCTGCCCCAGGCATTCGATCTCTTTTGCAACCTTCTCCTTATCCACAGACTCTGCCAGTTCTGCAACCTTCCCTCCCTCTTTCTTTATCAGCTCCACTGTTGGCTTTCGGTCATCCAGCAGTCTCTGTAAGAGCTGTCAAATGCAAACAAAAGAGGAGAGTTATTAGGCGCCTTAAAACATGCTCTCACTGCGAGCATAGTGCAGTGGTGAAAAACAGTAAATCTAAGAGGCACAAATTAAGTGTCCAATAAACTTAAAGCTTTGTGTCCGGCACTCATGTTTAACAATGTATGTCGGTAAAACAAGATGAATGTCAAAGTCATAACAGAGTGTGGATTTTTCTGGTGTTAAAGGGAAGAGATTAACTCAGAGCTGCTGGTGTGTTTTTATGTTTGTGTTTGCACCACGTGACACCAGCTTACTTTCTGCTCTTGTATCTGTGCCTTAACGACTTTGAACTCTGCTGATGGAGGTTTCTGATTGGCCACCAGCTCCTCTGTGTCGGTCAACCAGCTGAGCAGTGACTCCAAAGCATCCTGGAACCTCCCACAGTGTAACAGGGCTTCGTGCAGCTGGGCTGAACGCTCTGCGATCTGCAAACCACATGGCAAACATTGATGTCACCTGTCCAGGGCCAACCCAAACTGCTACCAATAAATCATCAAAGGATCACACTTCAACAAACAGCGAGAACCAATGACTCATTTCTGTGCCAACATCTTCTTTATAGCTAAAAAAATAATCATTAACTAAAAGCAAAGATCAAAAAGTCTGACTGAGAGTATAAAACAAACCTTTTTGTTGAGGGTATTCCATTTTGTGTTGACCTCGTCTAGGTCGTCCTCCAGCTTTTTGGTGCTGGTACCTTTAGCAGCAGTTTGGATCAATCCCTGACCGAGGGAACTGATGTCTTGAAGCTGTGTGTGTAATGGGTCAATGTCTTCTTTCTGGAACTCCTGAAAGTAAAAAAATATATCAGTTTTATAGCTGATAGATTCAAGGCTGCCCATAATGGTGGACAAAGGGTAAAGTTTTCTAGGGCCCAGAGTGATGGAGGGGCTCACAAAGGGTAAGCTGAGAAATAGTCCATCATAATATAACTACATCTATTTTAAAAGCAACATACCAAGCATTTACTTTTTAGAACCAATCTAGGGCCCATTTATGGGGCCTTTCAAAGGCTCAGCCATGTCTGTGGTCAGCCATGAATATGAAAATCCAATAATGTTGCGTTTGCAATACTGTTCATATGTTGGACTTCATAAGACAAAAGCACAGTTGATAAATGATCACTCTCTGTTCTTGATTTAATACTAGTGACCAAGTGACTGTATTTGTTTTGCTCAAGTTTCTATGACATCTTAATCTAATTTTAAAGACAAAACATTTCCATAATGGAACTTAATGTCAGCATTTACATATTCATGTTCCATTTGGTTTTATTATGATATTCCCTTTGACTCTGTCTACATGAGACACTTTCTATTAGAGTGTTTACAACCATTAGTAAGATAACCTTAAGGGTAAAAGATCCAGATATCAAGATCTAGACGGATCAAGACATCCAAAAAAACAGTACCAAAATTTAGTGACATGGCTGCCACAGCAAAACTTCACTTCATCTGTTGTTGTTTTTTATTTTATCTTGTTACTCTGTCAGAATCCCACTTATTACTTCTCTAAATTCACTTTATAAGTCTTTTAAAACTAATGTTAACATTTCTGAAACCAGGCCCAGGTGTAAAAGGTTTTTAAAATATTGTTTTTGGTGTTGGGCAAAAATTCTTACTTCAAATAAATTATATTTTCAAGACATATAGTAAAAACCATATTGTATATTTAAATGTAGTTTACATCTATTATTAAAAAAAATGTCAGGCTTAATACCAAGTAACAAGTCTGCGCTTTTTGATTGTGCAATTATTAATTTTAAATGTCTAGGCTCCAAAGGGAATAATAATTTACCTTTTTTTTTCTTTTAAGAGCATTTTCCTCAAAATAAGCAGGTAGATTATTTTGTGCTATTTTTCATTTCCATGTTAATGTGGCCGTTGATGTAAAGCAGTTGACATTCAGTAT
Source organism: Cetoscarus ocellatus (assembly GCA_037902135.1). Classification (NCBI taxonomy): domain Eukaryota; kingdom Metazoa; phylum Chordata; class Actinopteri; order Labriformes; family Labridae; genus Cetoscarus; species Cetoscarus ocellatus. The sequence goes on along the minus strand of JBAMNC010000019.1, from coordinate 487,691 downwards.
TCATCCAGTGTGAATTGGAATTAGAATTGTAAATGACCTTGGGCTTGTGTAGCACGTCTAGTCAATTGACTACCAAAGCGCTTTTTACATCGTAGGTCACAGTTAACCATTTACACCTTTTACCACCACATTAACACAATGACGGTTGAGGCTGCTTTGCAAAGTGTACATCAGTATTAGTTAATGGCTTTGATACACTTCATCCAAGTTTACATGCCACTGGCACAACAGTGGGAGCAATTTGGGATCAAGTGCTTTGTCCAGAAACACAACATCATGTGACTTCAGCGGCTGGGGATCCAATCCCTGCCCTCTCATTGAAAGACAGCTGACTAACAACCATCTCCTGACTTTGTGTTTGTTGTTTCTTTTCAGAGAAATTACTGAGATATTTACTGTGCATCAAGGGTCTGAAATTAACTCACCAGGCAAAAAAAATCCCCTCTGAAAGATGCTTTTATCAGACAATACTAAATTGTGTTTTTTTGTCACATGCACATGTTAGAGTGAATTTAAATCAGTTAATTTGGTGTATGTTCCACAAATTGGATCATTCTGTCAGATCAAGAAATAAAGAAATGGATAAAAAATGTCTCTGCTCAGCATGTTTTTAGACATGTCTATTCAGATACAAACATTTACCAGCCGTGTGGCACCAGACCCTTTGGGATTTCACTGCCAAACAGGTAATTCACCCACATTGGCACTTGGCAGTTTTATTCTAAGACCCTATGTTCATCACCTTAAAGCTGAAGAAGATTTTTTGGTCCTAATCACCTAGCCTTCATTTGAACGTCCTTTTGGTCTGACAAAAACATCTTTAATCTTGGTTTAGTGTTCAAAAAGCTGACAAAACAACTCAACAATGAGTCGTCACTTAATAAAGACGCAGAGCTAACAGTTTGAGCCCAGTTGAACAACCACACAGTCAGACTTCCAGCTCTAGCTAGCATATAAAATCTATTTTACTCATCGTGTAATCAGAAGAACAGCTGAGCAGCTGAAAACTACTCATCAAAGAGATGAAACATCTACTGTCACATTTCCTGGAGCTGCTAATGAGGGAAACAATGCCAGAGGATGTATTTTTGTGCACCTGTGAGGAGAAATAACCCTTCAGGCCCATTTCAGGACATGAAGCGATGGCACTCAGTAAAGCTTCAATCTCATGCTCCTCTGGGTGCTCGAATGTGTGTAAACTTTTAGGCAGACACGCCTCCACAGTTTGAAGAAACTCTTCCAGCTCTTCCATGGTGTATTTGGACGCTCCTTGTTGCACGGTACATGGATTTGTTGGCTGGTGACTGTTGATGGGTAGAGTTACAGAGTTTCCATGTGCCTCAGGCAGCGTCACCACCACACTAACCAGTTCACAGTCGTCTTTGCATGACACATCCTCCAAGATCTCAGCTGTGGACAACTCATCATAGTCCGTTAAAGTCCTGGAGCGCCAACCGGAAGTTTCATTTTGACTCCTGGAAGATAATCTCCCTGTGGAGTGTTTGTATTCTCCGTTACTGAGGGTGTCTTTTCCATTTACGTCCACAACTTCAGATTCAGATTTTAGTGGCTCTTGGACTAAGCTGCTGCTGTGGTAAAGAGACCGGCTGTCTCTAGCAGGTGAAAAAGGAAACTCCTCTTGTCCTGAACTGAGAGATCGCCCAGTTCTCAGATCACCGGACATGTGCATCGCCTCTGAAGAAGAGAAGCTCCTTGTGCCAGGTCCTGTTCTTATGTGAGATCTATGAGCATGTCTCTCCCTGTCCACAGTTGGACTATAAAGACCTGAGTCCTCTTCAGATGTCAGAGAGCTGGTCATACTCTGCCCCCTCCTTCCATTGATCAACCCTGGCCTCTCAGCACTCCCCGAACACAAAGTCCCACTGCGGCTCGCGTACTCATTTAAGTTAGTTGGAGCAAAAGTCCTCCAGGAACGCCGATGATGAGGATGATCCTTCTTCTCTTTGGCAGACTTGGGCAGCACCGTGTCATTCGGCCTCATCATGTGCCCATTGAGTTTGAGTCCATCGAAGACCACTCGCTCGTCCAGTAGAGCAGGCTTACGAGTCTGAAGCTCAAATGAACTGGAGGTTGAGAGGGCTCCATTCCCACACAGGGTGCTGAGGTCTAACGTGCGGTGAGTGTAAGGTAAGGTGCCTGTGAAGTGCCGGGAGGAAAGGCTGCCTTTTGAGCCAGAGTCTATCTGCTCATTGAGCCGCACGGTGTCGTAAATGGACCTCTGGGGGACATAGCAGTCATCGATGTTCAGGTCCTCCTCCTCCCCCTTCCCCACACAGGATGGGTTTTGTCTGAGGCAATCTGGTCTGCTCAGCGGCTTGCCCATACTAAAACAATTGGCACTATTCACTACAAAGAAAAGGCTTGGGCTATAGCAAGAAAGCTAACTAAAAAGCTAAAAATGAGCGTAACATTTTCACTCATAGATTTAAAACTGAAATGAGGCTTTACAAAAAGATGGCAACTTAGTGAAGCTGTATTGTATGCTTGCAAAACTAACTACAATAAGATAAAATTACAGATGAAACATCCTTGGTCTTTGACAGAAGCAGACAGACTGACACTTTGCCTATTCTTACAATTTGTCTCAGACATGTCAAGAGCTTGCTGCCTGCAGAAGATAAAATTATGTCTCTTTGTGATACTACACTTCATAAAATATTCTTATAGAAGTTAAAACAAATTTAAGTATGAAGACAAATACACTAACACTAACATGGACATATTAAAAAATCTAGCATTTTCACTTCATTAAAACTACAATAAACAGAACAATCTGCTTCAGAAATAAGCCAAATGTAACTGAAATTTGAAACAAAATTAAAAAGTTAAGTTAACACAAGAAAATCTAAAACTATTCTGACCTTGGGCGCTGGAGAAACCCTCTGAGGTATTTGTTGCTTTAGTGCAATCATTTGAGTTCAAATTTTTATCTTATAAATAAAGAACTACCAAATAAATACAAAATGTTTCTTCTTATATTCAAAATGAACTCACAAGGTGCATCTCTTTTTAAAAAAGTGAAAAATAAAGTTGATCTAGATTTTAAAAAATAAAGGCTCTTAAATTACAAACATGTCAAACAATAGAAGAAAAAACCCAACAAGATGCTTGGTCCTTTAGCAGCTTTATACTCTGCAGTAGGAATGATAATCCACTCTCTAAATACAGCCACCTCTCCCAAAATTATTCCTCAAGGCTCCTCTCTGCATCACAAAAACTTCATCACAATTCTTCTGGTCCAAAGTGCTTCATTCTCCCTGAAATCCTCACAGCATCCACGCGATGTAAAGAAAAGATCTTCAGTGCAAAAGTGAAAACATCCACATCAGAATCCAGCAGGGCTCAAGCTAGAGCTGTGGGCAGCTCTGAGAGCTGGTACTCGTGGATAAACAAAAAAAAAAGAGCCTGCCCTTTCTCTCTCTCATCGCTCCCTCGCAATGACAGACACCCTCCTGGCAGAGGGTTTCATGCCCCGCCCCCGCTCATTATTCAGACAACATCTGCCACAACTCCATTTGTGCTCAGAGCCGCTCCGGCACATGTTGATTGGTGGACACATGACCCTTTTTTCCCTGCCTTTCTAATTCCCCCTTATGTCAGCACAGCCCGTATGACTTCATTTCTAAGCCGTCTTCTGCATCCTGATACACTCACTTTTCCTCTCTCTTTCTTTCTTCTTTCTTTGAGTGACTCAGAAAAAGGGGAGGGGAGAAGACATCCACCAGCCTTCCTACTTCACATGAAAGAAACTTAGAGCAACAAGCAGCAGCAGCGCCCACTTTCATGACGTCACACTTTACTGAAATAGACTCACATTTTTTCCCCTTTTCTTCCCTGTTCCAGTGCTAATTAAATCAATGAAGAATATGATCAAATGTGTTGATCAACTACTTTCTTTCTAACCATGATAGAAAAGATAAAAATGTCTTAAAAATGTCTCACAATTAAAACAAACAGAAAAAGTTTATTTTTACCAACCAGACAATACAGAAATAAAATGCAACCAGTTGGCTGGTAGACATTCAAAATATATAAATTATCAGGTGTTTTGAGGGGAAAACTGACTCATCTTTTCACCAAATAATGGAAAAGTTCTGATGGTGGTCAATAAGGACTTGTTCATAGATTAGCATCAATACGGATGTACATAAAACTAGACTACTGAAAAAATACTCAACTACGTGGGGGTGTCAGGAAATATAATATTTTACAGCATAATTCGATATTCAATACCACAGTTTTTTACTTTTGATTAGAATCTACAGAAATTTAAGACATTTGTTTTGTATTGTAGTTCAGCCTCCAGCCACTAGTTGGCACCAAACACAAAGCCAATTGCCTGTCCATCCTGGAGATACATTTGTTGTTATTACCTCTGCCAAAGAGGTTATGTTTTTGGAATTATGTTTGTTTCATTGTCCGTCTGTTAGCAAGATTATGTAAAAACTACAGGACGGATGAAATACTATGGGTTATAAATGCAATATCTTTTCAAAAAATAAACTGTGATATTGTGATATACCACTCTGCTTAGCAATATCACAATATTTTCTGATATATATATATATATATAGTATCATAAACCTGTACCACAATATGAATTACATCACTAAACTTCTTTATTAAACTCAGTCTGAATTTGTATCTAATTATTTTTAATCAATTCAAACACCAGTGCATCTAAGGAACGTCTGGCAATGTTATACAGCTGCAGTTTTTGTTATATTGGTTAAATCTGTCTGTACGTTTCAGAGGCAATCAATGCAAAACGCATTTAAAAAAAAGAAATCAAAAAGTTCAGTCATCTGAGCTGCTGCAGGCCAAAAATTTCAGCCAGTCACTGTAATGACAATCTGTTGAATACAACTAACCGAATCCCCCTTTGCTGTCTGCATGCACATTTTGGACACAACAGCTCAGATCGCATCACTACACCTAAAGTTCAACCAAGTTTACGGGCATGGCTAAAAAAACTACCAATGCCGCATATACTGGCAACAGCTCAGAGGCAAGAAAGCCATGCTTTTGCTAGTTTTTCTGACATTACCAGCCATGCCTGCAAAATCAGTAAAACACAAAAAACATTAATTTCACAATCTGGCTTTGTAAGCAATTTAAGAACAGAAAATTTATGACTAAAATGTAATGCATTTTCATTGACTAAACAGGACTCTAATTTATTTGAGTTGTCATTCAAACTAGACTGAAAATGTAGCTAGTAAAAATGACTTACATGTGACTTGTGAACAAGTGAATTAAACTCTCATTTATCTTAAGACTAAAACTAAGTCTAAAATAGCAGCCAAAATGAACATTGCTCTGTTCCATTTTTGTGTCGTGGACCGTTGCTGAGGACCCTGCAGATATTCTTAATTACGGTGGAATGCTAAGGGAGGCACAGGACCCAGGTAATTTAACACCAACAGCTCTGCCAAGTGCATGAAGGCACTTTTTATGTCCACTGACCGGGGCGTAGGACAAGAGACAAGGATAAAGGAGAGAATGGAGGGAATTTATTTTTGTGTCCTGGATCAACATCACCAGTGTTTCTCAAAGTCTCAAATGGTCTACCCATGGACCAATCACCACACTCCAAATGACACATTACAATCTAAATTTCAGAAAATGTTTAACCACTCAGATTTCTTTAATGAAAAATGTTGCTGTTTGATGCACAAAAACTAAAGAAAGAAAAAGGTAAAACAAACATGTTAACAAAGAGAAATATGTTTTTGCTCTTGGAGGACATATACTACTTACTCAATTTTTAATCTCACTTTCTAACAAGTTATAATCTGAAAAACAGCTTTTTGTTAAGATACTGAGGAATCAACCAAAATGTACTAGTTATCATAACATAAAGGAGTAAAATACATATGTGTACTGGCAAAAGTCCACTTAGGGCTTCTGTACATTGCATAGCTAATATAGTTCTTCCTTTGTTTTTGTTTATTCCTATGTATCTTTATTCTTGTTTGTCTTGCATGTTTTTGTTAGATATTTATTTTCTGTCCATGTAAAGCGTTTTTTGTAGGAAAAGTGCTATACAAATAAACTCTGTTGATTGATTGATTGATGGCAGACTTCGGTCAGATTTCTACCACACATTCCAGACACAGAAAACTGATTCACCATCTAAGAAACACTACACAATCATATAGAAGCTCAGTGAAAAGCTGAATAACCACAAATCCTGTTTCTGGCCCTGCACTCATGAGAGAATAGGGAAATAGGATGCTAAGTAAGCATTGAGGATGTAGTGGGAGTTTCAAAAGGGATTTCGAGCCAATGAAGTTCTCAAATACACAGGTGCTTGAATGAACTTAAACAAATTATCTGTTATGTAATGAAGGCACAGCAGGTCCCTTTGCCACAGATTTTTTCATAAAGTTGGGAGGCTGAATACAAATCCTAAGTTCAAGGTGAAAAAGACAAAATTTCAATTAAAGCACAGGAAAGAGCTCCAAACAACTGCGACACCTGTCACCCTCTCCCAACAATCATGCAAGGAGGAGTTTTCAAAACACATTGGGCTTAGCCAGAGGCCAAACTTAAACCAGACAGGGAAAAACATGCCCAATTTATATCTTACTAGTTAGAAACCACATCATCCTTAAATGATCTGCTCTTACACTGTTCTTCTCTTTATTTGTATGACACTGGTTTAAAAAAAATCTGGAGGTCATCTCTCTAAATCTTTCATTAAATTATTTCCATAAATGCACAAATTAATTTGTGTTTATTATCGCTGAAAGCTCCTGTGTGGAGCTTTTGCTGGCTATGAGACAAAACAAATTGATACTGTTGCCTTTCTATGGCCTAAAAAGGTAAACAAGTTAATCATCAATGAGATTTATCCTTTCTATGTCACTGCTCTTATTGTCTTTATCCACTGCTGTCCAGTCCGGTGTCAGACAAAGGAGTTACAGCAGAAACCGACTTTGTTTAAAGTTTCCCAAGCAGAGAGTCAAAACAAGTGATAAAACTGGCTCGTAAACACAGAACGAGGAGTTTTTTAATCATGAAACTGATCAGCAGAGAAGAAAGTTAACTGGAAGTCTCAGTCTCTCTGGCTTGAAGAACCTTTGGGGAGATCTGAATCAGATGTTTTATGGCAAAGCTTGCACAGTGACATGTATATGTACTCTATAAAATATGAAGAGTCAGCAGATGAACTGGTGCAACAGGACATTAAATGTCTTTGAAGCAAGTATTATGCTGAGAATAATGTACAACGTCATCACATCGTCTGATAGTGTATTTTAGTTTCAGTCAGGTACTTTTTATTTTTACTTTTTCACAGTAGAATGTTAGATTAACACTAATTCCAATGGTAAAAGACCTTTCAAAAGGGAAAATGGCCTCTCCATTCTAACCACAGAGCAGCCCAGCCCCATGCTTTCAGCACAATATAACTTTAACAGTGGGTTCTCTTGTGTGTGACTTTACCACACACCTTTACTCTACAGCTTTCAGCTATAAAGGAGCCAACTATAACATACAGCATGTGTGTTTGTACATCCCTGTAGATATCATTTCTTTATGATGTGATATTAGGGTGTATCATTGCTGGTGCACTGTTTCCCACGCATGGACAATACCTGGAGAGGCCACTGAGGAATATTTACAGCCACTTACATACACCAGCAGCTTTTTTGTCTTATTTGTGTATCAATATCATGTACATATACTAGGGTGGATCTAAAGCATTTTCCTCCTGTAAACGAAGGATTGAGGTGCAATAGATCATGATTAAAAACATTATATTACATTAGAAATATTTAAAGTTTATAAGAGACAACAATGCTCTTTCAGTTGTTGAAAGTACAGCTCACTCTTCCCCCTCATCCTTTATGCTGTGCTGGACTTTAAAACTTGTTAGTCATAATCACATATAATCATGATAACTGCCCATATATCTGAAATGGTGTGGCAGGGCCAGCTGGTGTGCCTTGAGACAAGTCCAGGTGTGCAGTGGGATTTTGTGTAACCATGTATTATTACGACAGCAAACAAGCCGCTAAAGAGATAATTTTAATTTACTCCTAGCAGTTTCTCATTTGCTTTAACTTATGTACAAAATGCAAATTCGGAAACTTTAATAATCCCAATAAAACTACAGAATTCTGCAGCTTACAGGGTATGTAGTTTACTGTAGGTTAGAATTGAGGCATGACATTTTTCAACACTCAAAAATCAGAAAAAGTTTGAGGATATTGATACTAAATAATTCAAGATTCAAGCATATCAACAGGGAAGATCAAATCAAACCAAAATGCCATACCTTTTAATTGTCAAGACTTAGAGTTTTTGAGCTATTTTTTTATTAATCCAATGTCATAACTGTGTTGAACTTGGCAGAGGAAAAGCAAAATTTGGATGTTCAAGTCAGCTAAGGAAATTGGCTATAAGGTGAACTTAAACAAGTTTTCAAAATGATCCATCAAGAGAACGAAAAATCAATTTTTGATGAGCAATTTCTAACATATCCAATTTAAATGGGGCATGAAAAATATGTGTCAATAAATGTACAGAAAATTCAGATACTATAGCTTTTTTCAAAGTCATTCTTTTGTAAGACTACAAATAAGGTGTGCCCTGAGAGTTTGGCTTGATCTTTGGCATGGCCTGTGCACATGCAACTACCTGCTGGGATCATGGAATATTGAGTCAAGCATCTACAAACCCTTGATTAGTTATTTGAGCTTCTTTATAGAATGTGCTGCTAAAAAATACTGTAAAAAAGCAGAAAACATAAAAAGAAATAAATAAACCTTTGAAATTAAGTCAGGTTGGATGATCCAACTCAGTACCTTCTCCCTCACAGCAGTGATACCATTTACTCCTGTTCTGAAGCTCTATTGGCTGCAGAAAGTTATATCTCATAAAAAGAAAATTGATTATAATCATGAAAAATAAATAAAAAGAAGATGAGTAATGAGAAAGTGAGAAACTCCATGTAATCTAATTATTACCCTGATGAAGGCCACAAGCCAAAACACGTCAGTGAATGCGTCAGTCCAATAAAATCCTGAACAACAAGTGATGCTGGGGCTCTTTTAATTTCACTGAGTTATGGCTAAAACATGTCCCTCTAAACTCAGAGGGATTGAGTCCAAACTACATGACATAGTAAGAGCATATCTTTGCTTTGTGGCAGTGAGTAAGCAACACTATGAGGCCGCAATGACAGTGTTTTCCTCTACATCTTCAGTGACCCAGGTTAGCTACAGTATGATTCATTTGGTAGAAAATTCTCTCTGAACTCCAAGAGACACTGATGTAATGTCTGAACAGAGAAAAGGACACCCACGCCAACCCCCCGTCGTGTTGAGTCACTAAAACTCTAACTGTGCCCTTTAAGGTGCACATAAAGATTTAACGTATACACACTAAGCAGCCCTCAGTCCAGCTACCACAAATCTCACGTGAAGAACCAGAGTAAACACATGAAGTCAGGCGTGCCCCTTTGAAAACCTGACCTAAAATGGTAACAGCACACGAAAGACACGAATGTGAGCTCTGCCTTTCTCTGTTTATTACTTTCTCACCAGCTGCCAATAAAGCCCACTCAAAAAGGACCAAATCAAATTAAAATAAAACAGAACTCGACGCGGTCATGTGAAGTTTTGAAGCAGCAATCAAAAGAAAGGAACAGCTCAAGTTCCTCGTATTAGTTTGCTGTTCTCCTCCTGAGGCTACAGAGGGGAGTTTCCACCAGCAGCTGAGGCCGTATGCACCCTCTGAGCCCAGACTGGAGATGGGACAAAGAGGGGGTAAAAAAACATGCACCATGACGACGCTGCTCAGCAACAATCTGAATCAATCACTTCTTTAATAGTTACCCAACCAGGCCTTTAAACCAAACTGACACCCCCACCCCCACCTCAGACACCCCAATGATATTTTAATCCATGCAGCACAAGTGGAGGTTTGTGTAACCCTCCTATGCACCCCCTTAATTGAAAAAAAAATCCTCTGACCTACATCTTAGGCCAGATCTGTGTCATTTGCCTATACAAGGCTGCTTATATTGTGTTCAAGTATTTCCTAATTTCACCTCTGAATATAGGTTAATCCTCTTTTTGGGACCCTCCACAGGAATTTACAGGCTTTTAAAATATTTCACAGCTGTCTCTAAATCTTGCTAATGGCTGCCTCTTGTTTTATCCCTCACTGACACCGACAAAGGTGTTTGTTATTTTAAAGACAACCTAAAAAAAATACAGGAACTGAAAACAGATTTAAAGGACAAAAGGAAGCTTCAGGTTTGGGTTGTTTTAAATGGGAATGTTATTCTCAGGAAGTCTATACAGTAAGTTTTCATAATAACATTTTAACATGGCCGTGATCTGATGTTTTATTAGAGATGGGCTATGTACTGATATTTTTTAGGAAATATTGCTTTATTTTGAAATGAGATATAAGGTGAGACAAGATTATTTTTTTCCATAAAAGACAGCCTAATTGAAAAAAAGATTGAAATCATGGGCAATTAGAAGCTTTTGATACAACTGACCACTGTGTGGAAATGTTCTTCTTAACTTTTCCTCCCTGTTAAATTAAACATGTTTTAATCCAATGAAAACCTCAGAAGAACTGAGATAACAAAATAAACCAGAAGTTCTGTGAGAGCACAAACCTCTGCCAAGGCAGGTGTCAGGTGACACTGGAAAACTGTCCGATCTCGCACTGTTAAATCCCTGAAAAAATTTCTGGATCCACATCCGGTTCCATATCACCACCAAAATCTATTCACTTCTTAATTGTGCCATGACCAATATTCGCTGAAAATGTCACCCAAGTCTTGTGAGAAGTCCCTGAGTTATTAGCTGAAATGTGGGGAAAAATGTTCTGACACTGCCGTTAACAAATTCTTGAAAAAATTCCTGGATCCACATCCAGACTTGGATCAACACCAACATCAACACCAATATCTATGCCATGAAAAGGTAACCAAAATTCTCTCATAACTTTTTGAGTCACTAATGAAAATGTGGAAAAATGCCCTGTGTGAACAAATGTTTTTCAAAATTCCTGGCTCTACATACAGATTCAGATCACCACCAAAATCTTATCACTTCTCCTTTGTGCCATGACCAACATTCCCCCTGAACATTACATCAAAATCCATTCATCACCCACTGAGTTTCCTCCCACAATTCTTTTAATAAAGCTGAGAATCTGGCACCATGTACAGAAGTGTATAGCATTAACGTCTGTCCCAAGTTTTTCTGAAAAGAGAGAGAACTGAGCTGTGACACTGTGGCACACATTCAGGCTCATGCCATATACCTCACACAAGACCACTTCAAAAAAAAACCAAACTATCCTTTTAAGTTATTTTAATGTGATACATGTTGACATTGCACTGCAGTATGTTTATGAATACTTAAATGGCATTTTGCTTATGGCCCATGTGGCGTTGGCTTGGCTCTGTCTTTTTGTGCTATTTTTAAGGAGAAAAGTCAAAGTCAAGGAAATGTAATATACCAAACAACTACTAAAATCAATACTTGATTTAAGATCCATATTTCCCAGTCTCATCATCTGTTTATTTACTTATACGGCTGACAGCTGATATAATAAAATATCAGGATGCTTTTAAAAAAGCTAAATAAAATTTAAGTAACTGAAAAAAAATTGTGAGGCGAACACTGAAGTGTGTTTGCAACTTTTAAGCGATGTGCTTGGACAACTCTACAATAAGATTTATTACACAACCCATACAAGCAGTATTTCACTTAACAGAAATTATACGCACACGTCATTCGTATATGAAATCTATTTGACGTTTGTTTTTCCTCTGTATCTCTTGGCTAGAAAGATACCAAAGAACCTTTGAACCACTAATTTTCATGGTTCTATATTTACATCATTTCAAACTACAAATATATCAAGTATATATTGTCCGTAATTCTTGACTGAAAAGGTACCAAACACATTTAACATTGCATTTTACAGTATATAATAGACCATGTGAATAGTCTTGAATTAGAAGTTTGAGCCCTGACTAACCAATATTTCTAGATTGAACTCACAGCTGTGTGCACAAACTGAAATAAAGCTTCACCTCACTAACTGTGGTCTGCTTCACATTGATTGAATAAACATTGGGCTGTTCTAAGCCCAAGATAATGTCAAGCTTTCAAATGTTAAAGGACAACACTATCAATGTAAAGAGATCAGGACATTGGCCTGGCTTCTTTATTGAGGCCATTGAATCAAGTGACACCCTGCTGGTGACCACCTGGCTGCGATGGTTCATCCCTCCTGCACCATCACTGCAAAGGGGCTGCAGCTCTTTGTTAACACCAGATGCCCTCAATAGGGCCGCAGCCCCCAGAGGATTTCTGTGTGTGGAGCAGTGAAGAGTATGATGCTAATCTGCTCCAATGTAAAGCAGCATTCAAATCAGTAATAGTAACTCAAGTTATCACTAAAATGTAGATGCCATAAAAAGGAACATAAATACAGGATTTAGAAAAAAAAACATTTAGCCTTGATCTAAAACTGTTAGACTGCATTACAGACAAAAGACAACACATAAAAAACTTCTCTTAGGTCATGAAAAATTCATTTTAGACTTTGGTTTATACTTGAACTAGAGGTACTGTGCACAATCCTCTGATGAGGCATTTCCAACATTGTCAAGCGAGTTATTGGCAAAAATGTGTAAACTTGCCCTATCTCAACATGTTAACAAATCCTTTCAAAGATTCCTGGATCCACATCCTGTTTCGGATCACCACCAAAATCCAGTCCCTTTATCCTGCACCATGGTTAGGTTAGGTATGTTTGTCAAGTAAATAATGAGGAACAGAACATGTAATGTTTTTGAAATTTTGTCTGCCAAAGAAGATATGAACAGCAATGATCCCATAACACAGTGAAAAATCCCACAGTTGAGAGATCTAGCACGATGCTAACTTCCTGGTTAGCCTACAAACAAATGTCATCCTTGCACCACTAGTTCCCATGTCCTAATGTAGCAGTCTTTAACATTATATCCCTGTTACATGGGCATCAATGAACATGCCATGTCTGTCCACCATAACAAAACTGTTGGAAAAATTAAAGAAAATATATGTACTCACCCAAAATGTTTTTAATCAATATTGATTCAGTCTTTTTTAATTAATTAAGATATTTCAGTGCAAACATGAAATGTATTGTTCTTTTAATTACCCATTATTACATCACATGGATAAAAATACATTTTATTAAGGACATAAATAACTGTGAATAGGGAACATACCTTAAAAGCCTCCAGCTGGTGGTTGATGACGTCTGTCTCCATGCCGACTGCCTCCTGAGATGCCTCCTTGTCGATGGCTTTATTTAGTTTATCTTCTGTTTCATGGAGTTTGTTGTACAGCTCCTCCAGTTTGGTGAGAGTACTCTGCACTTTCTTCTCTCTGCCTTTAGCACGGTCCAACAGTTTACCACATTGTTTACTCAGAGTGTCCAGGTCTCTTTTCAGACCTAACAGGTCAGGAGAGGTTTCAGTCTCCAGCATCTTCTTACAGCTGTCTCCAGCATTGGCCGTGTTGGCCATGAGCTCTCGCAGCTTGGCCACAAAGCTCTGAATACTTTCCTGCTGTTCCTTCAAGGTGTCTAGATCTAGATCCACAGGTGCCATGCTGTCTAGTTCATCATCCAGGTCTGTGAAACGGGCAAACATCTCACGGATGCTGTTTTGGAACTGGCCGATACCTTGAAGTTTACCTTCCAGGACTTGACATGTGTCCTCTAGTTTCTTGTTGAGAGTGCTGTAGTCTTTCTCTACACTGTCTGCCTGCAGCAGGAGGTCTGTTACTCCATCAGCATCTGGCACTTCCACTACAAGATCCTTTGCTAAGCTCTTAAGGTGCTCTACCTGGTTCTGCATTCCCTCTAAACTTTTGTGCTGGGCTTTCATGTTGGTCAGGTTCTTGTTGCTGTGTGCCTGCACTCCCTGTGATTCATAAGCATCCACTTGCTTCTTAGCCCCCTCTATCTGACCCTTTGCCTCTTTGTAAGCATCATTAAACTCCTTGACACTGTGTGAGATCTTCTCCAGCGACTCCCTTTTATTCTGTAGACCTTCAGCAACACTGTCCACTTTTTTGTTAATGTTAGCCTTCTCCTCTTTGACAGCTTCAGTGTCTGTGTTGGCAACTTCAAGAAGGCTATCAGCAGCTGTGTTGAGCTGCTCCACCATCCCTCTGTGCTTGTCGACATCTTTCTGCAAAGCTTTCACCTGGGATAATGAGCTCTCAACAGCAACTGGATCAACAGTCAGTTTGACTTCGCCCTCGCTAGCTTCACACTCTTGGATCCAAGAGTTGAGCTTCTCTGCATGCTCCTGGAACTTCTGTGACCTTTGCAGAGCCGTCTGTAGTTTGTCAGCCTGCTCCACAGAGTTCTTCTTCACCTCCTCCCAGTTAGAAGAGAGGGTAGAAAGCTGTCCCTGTAGAGCTAACTTCTCTGCACCATCAGTGTTCTTCAGAAGCATCTCTCCTTCTCCAATGATGGTAGTGTAAGCTCCTTCATGTTCACCGAGAGCCTTCTTGAAACTTTTGTGCTCCTCGAGGGCTTTCTGAAGGACACCTGCTTTGGTAGAGATGGGCTGAGGTTTGGACTGATCCTGGAGCTTCTGGTCCAGCCATGAGTGGAAATCTTTGGAGGTTTGATGGAACTGCTGAGAGCTGGCAAAGGTGGAGTTGAGTTGTTCAACCCGTTTTGCTGCAACAGAAGAGAGATTGTAGTTTCAACAAAATTTGAGTCAGTTGTTTAATACAGTATATTTCAAAACAATGCTTGTTGAAACAAAGGCCTGTTCGACTGTTTCAGGTAGGAAAAAGCAACAAAACCTAAAGGTAAAGAGCACCCAGAGGCACAGTAAAACAAAGGGACTTGAAAAAGTATTTGACTAAAAAAAAATGAGCTGACGTAAAAGAATTAACAGATTCATAGCAACTGAAGGAAAGAATTACTTGTCACAATTTTATAAAATTAAAGGGCTCCGAGAGCACTATCCTCCACCAAGGCATTTTTGACATATTTAACATAACTATTATCAAAAATGCGAGGGAAAATGGGCCAAAAAAGCAAGCTTAGTTAGGTACATTTCTTATTTTAAGGTCATCAACAATATACAAGCCCGGAAGAGATGAAAGCATGGATTGCTCTTTTTATGTCATTGGGTCAGAAGTAAGATTCACCCTTAGCTAAGGGTCTGATAAAAGGATACTATAATAAGGCAATCATTAATATCTGTAAAATACCAAAATGATGAATATGGCTTTCATCAGAAATTATATTTATATTTTCAAGCTCAAAACCAAATGTAGATCTAAATTTAATGCGCAAAACTTGGAATTTAAGCCAATTAAAGGTACTTTTCCCATGCCTAAATAAGTATATAAATATATTTTTCTCTTAATTAGTTCAATGACCTTCACTTTATTTTACCAGTTTATTTTACCAAGTCCAACTGAGCATTAGATTTCTTTTACATAAAGGACCTTAGTTACAGAGAGTCAATTCGTTAATTCCTCCCACTTTTCCCACAAAAGTAATTAAACATTTCAAAAAGGACCTTTACAGAAACCATTATGAAACATTAAATCAATTAATTATTAAGGACTGCTATGAAGATATTTTCCATTTTTCCTGTTGTACTGCATTTCGCCCGTGGTATCATGGTGGTAAATCATAAAAATAAGTCATGGAAGATTTTTTTATCTCTTCGGTTGCAATTAACTGGTGGGCCACACTGAGTTAGGAGGAGGGCCAAATGTGGCTTCTGGGCCACCAATTGCTCACTCCTGATTCAAAGGAAATGCTAAAAATCCCGAAAACATTTGTGTCAGATAGAGAGTTTTGAAAGAGTAGAGGGCCAAGATGAATCAAAAGTTTTGGCTGACCTGACAACACAATCTCAGTATTAGTTAAAAACAGAGAAAACTAATGAACATCTCTTTGATTTCACATTTCTGGGAAATTAAAGACAGAAACACGGGGTGCCAAATTAAAAAAACTGGTTTCAAACAAAATGAGCTTGACACAAGTTTGAAAACTCTCCCAGTTTGATTGTGATTAATTCACTTTAGCCTGCTGGGAAATTGTTGTCATAATACAAATATATTTAACTCTGACTCATTGTCTTTTCTTTCCAAACATTACAACACTTCACTATTAGGTTAAGTTAAAAGGCCAACCTGCTTTCTCTTCCAGCTGTCGGAGGGGTTTGCTGACACTTTCCAGCTGCCTGGCTAAGTCTGCTTTGAGATAGTCCTCCGTCACCATCGCTGTTAGCTCTGCGTTGACTTCCTCAGCCTCCTTCAGCTTCTTCCTCTCCTCTCTCAGCTGAGCCGAGATGTTCTGGACATCCTCTAGCTGCTTCTTCACAGCATCAGGCTGAGTGCTGTGGCCCTGGTGGTTGGTAAGCTGGTTCTCCAGCTGAGTCGCTGTCTGACTGAGACCTCTCAGTAGCTCCTGGAAATGTCCAGTCTTCACTACAGCCTGGTCAATGATGCCGTCTCTCTGGTCCAGCTGTCCTGTTAGGCCTTGCCACTTTTGGTTGACGTTGGTGAGCTGCTCCCTCACCAGTTTTCCACTTGAGGTGTCCTGGTTACCTGACGAGTTTAAGATGGCATTGGCAGTTTCCTGGAGCCGCTCATATTGAGGTTGACGGCTTTTGAATTCATTCTGGAGGATCTGGAGGACAAAAATTAGATGAGTTTTCAAACTGTCACGATTTGAGGGGCATTTAAAGATACTTTAATCTGACTGAAATACGAAGGCTGACACTCAGCGGTTGCATTTTTTGTCTCTGGAATTAACCTTACTTAGCATCCTCTTGCTTTTCCAATTATTTAATATCTTTCTCTTACTTTCTCAACATTTTGGGCAAATATGTGCTGATACCGTTATCATACTGATGATATTGTGCATCTTGACTTGAAAATATAAAAATTTGCCACATATGATGTGCATTAATTTAAAAAAATAAAAGATAAATTCTACTTAAAGAAAAACAACAAAAGTGCTGTTTTTGAAGGTTTGCACCACACGCATCAAGTTGTTCTCAATAAAATCCAGCTTGCCTACCTGAACTTGTTGCTTCTGCATCTTCAGCATGTTGGGGTCTATTGAGAGTGGTCCAAGGACGCTCATCATCAGCTCCTTCTCTGAAAGCCACTGTCCAAGCTGCGTCTCAGTTGTTTGGAAGACATCCAGATTTTTGTTGGACTGCTCTAGATGCTGCTTTCTTTCTTCCACAGAGCCACTGATATCTGCCCAAGCAGTGTCTGAACATAGGGGGGAAGAACAATTATAACAGTGTCATTTAGTCAGCAAAATAGCACCCTTCTATCCACAGTCCTGCTGTTTTCTCAGTCAACCTCCCACTGTGAAGGTCCTGGCAATGCAAATGCGTTAATTTAAGTGGGATGGCAGAGAGCAGTGGGAGCCATGACAGGCTCACACTTACTAAATCTCCCATACATGACAGTTTACTGCCTTTAAAAGGAAAGGCTAGTGCTGCAGAGAGACAATGGATTGTACAAACATGAAAACAAAACATACAAAGATTAACCTGGTAACAACTGTGGCGATTGCCTGAGACCTCCATTACCAGAGGGGTAACTTAAATCAACTATTTAAAGTGTAGAGTGCATAGAGTGCATTAAAAAGCATCAAAATACAGTTTGATGATCCAAAAATATTCCCTCAGAAGAACCCATGGCCCTACAATTGAGGTCCAGGCCATGAAAAATCCTCACAATGTCCTCATATAAGTCATATAATAACAAAGTAGATCTGTCACAAAAACCTAAATCAATAGAATAGGGGATTAGACAGTGGTAACATGACAAAAGATAAATCAAAAAACAATGTTTTGTTTCAGTACAATTGATATCAAACCTGTAGTACATCTAAGTATTTAATATGCTACATCTTTACTCCAGACATGTTACAACACTGACATATGTGATAAGTTTTGCAAATTCAGGTGTGTCCTTTACTTACAGTATGTAGTGTTGTGGTTATTTTGGATTAAAAGAAATGTTTAAATCCAACATGTTCCTTACTAGCTTAAACTGCTTTTTGAAAAATGGAACAATTAATGGTATTTTTCTCTTTGCCTTGGGCCTTTCAATTACCTCCAAAAAACCTTGAGAACATGGACTTAATCTTAATGTAAACCCTAATTGATATCTGAAGAGGGGTTACAAGGCCACATTGAAAATGCTTCTAAATCTGACTTTAAGTTCTAGATTATCAGCAAAGAGGGGTAGGGAGGGCAGGCTACGCCCCTATTCATGAGACTGCACAAATATATTTATGGCCTAATGCATTGAAAGTGGATGAATTAAGATTATTTCCCCCAATAAAGTGTGTACATAAAAAAAATAATTGATAACTAGAAAAGCACTCAGAGAGCGCAGACCTCCGCCAAGCATCTTCGGTCCACTTTGGCGAAAATGGTCCTATCTGGCAATGTTAAAGAGTCCTTTAAAAATTCCTAGATCCAGACGGTGATCTGGATCACCCCCAAAATTTAATTAGTTCTTCCATATCCCATTTCCGACAATTCCTGAAAATTTCATCCAAATTCGTTCAGAACTTTTCAAGTTATTTTAAACACAAACAGACAAACAGACAGACAGACAGATAAACGCCGGCAAAACATAACCTCCTTGGCGGAGGTAAAAAAATCAATATTGTACCAAGCTGTGAACATTTACAGCTGCTAACATAAGCTGCATTTAAATATGGAATCTAACAGGGCCTTTGTGCTTTTGTATCCAGCCTCAAGTGGACATTTAAGGTACTGCAGGTTATCTAACTCAGCACTGTCTTTATTTTCTACTGGTGGTTGATACTTGGATGGAACTTTTTTTAATTTAACTGCTATTTAACACCTCTTACCCACAGTTTCAGTGACATAAATTACAGAGGCCATCTGGAGATAACACCTCAGCTCATACCTATTTCTGCAAGCATCTGCTTCCATTTGGCCGCCTCAGGGGAGTTTGGATGAGTCTTAATCAAGTTGAGAAGCTTCTCTCTGAGCTTCTGTAGCTGCTCCCTCTTTTGCTTCATGTCTTCCTCACATGCCTGAAGGAATACAACAAATTCCATCAAACTTATCTTGTGATATGTCTCATAAATACCAGCTCACTGCAGAGCAAGGTCAAAGTGAAGCGTATAGATCCCATAGATCATATCAAAAACACTTTTTGTACCTTCTGCTGTTCAAGTTGACTTTTCACTGAATCTTTCTCTGTTGGGGCGCCGCTCCATGATGATGCAGTCTTTTTCATATCTTTCAGCCATGTCATCATCTCTTCTGTCTCCTTTTGAGTGTCTTTCAACTCCTCCACCGAACTACTTAGCTCTGCTGCTTGATTTTTCAGTTTTTCGCCGAGGCTTGTGTACCCCTCATTGACGAATGACATGTTCTGCTGAATGACCATCAGCTCTGCAGAGATCAACAAATAAATTGTTGTTGTGTTGTTGGCAAGGTTACATAATCAGAGTGTTTAATAATTGTTCATAGTGGTTACTACAATGCACAATCACTGCTGTAAGTTTACGGCAGAGTATGTTCAGAGTATGAGAGAGAAAAGTCTCACTAGCTCCCTGCAACAGGAATAACAGCATTTGTGGAAATAATCAATAAAACAGCAAGCCCATGAAAGTTACATGGGATTAATACAACAAAAATAGAATCTGAGTCTAAAGCAAGATCCATGTCTAAATTAGTATCAAACCCTTTTTATTTCTGTCAGAGTGAAAATCTTTAATGACACAGTTTTGACAGCTGACTGATTTTTTTTCCAAGTTTGGGGCCTTTCAATTTATTTTACTGTCAATGGAAAATTAATTATGGTTTCATCAGCTGATGCTGGAACACAGGATTTCTTTTTGCATTTGGAAGATATTTTTATGGGAAAAGCTCACGGAAATTTTTGTATACTAATATTGGGCATTAAGGTCTGAATAAAGCAAATCAGTGACAAACACACTGTTTGTTGTTTGTGAAAAGACTGTGAACTGTGTTTTTAATGATTAATGGAAAAGATCATGAGATCAAGTGTTTTTTAGGGGGGTCGAACCAAATACAGGGTAAAATGGCACATTGAGGTCAGTTCCTAGCTTTGGTGAATCAAAAATGTATATTTTGAAAGGTCAAATAAAGGTTGAGAGCAGCCATTTAAATCCTTTATTGTTAAGATGGGACTTTTTTTAACTGATGAGAGTTGCATTTACTCCATGAGGGGCTATTTTTTTAACATTCAACAGGCATCCCATAGCATGCCAAAGTGAATTTGTTTTTTTTTTTTTAATTCCCACAATTTGGCCTTAAATAGATATCATCATTGCTTTAAATACACCTTGAAAGTGCAAATAATTTAAGGAAAAGAAAGTGATGAAACATGAAATTTCTACATCAGTTCCACAGCAAAGTTTTGCACTCAGAAAACCTTAAATAACCAATATGTAGTTTTTCCACCTTGAAAAGTAGTTTAAAGTTGAATAGTGTGCTAATGTTGTGGATCCTTTGAAGCAATAGCTTTACGGCACTAGCTCTAGGAGCAAGGTAGTCTGTCCTGTTACTGTCTGATACAATGACTGAGGCTCACAAATGGAGGAGGGCAAATAATGGAGTCCATTAAGAAGTGGGAGAAAAGAGACCGAGCCGGAAAAAAAGAATAGGAGGGATGTCATTCTCCCTATTGAACGTTGTATTGTTAGATCAACAGTGAAACCACTTTCATTGGGCCAAAGTATTCATACTAATCTCACAATAGTCATATTTGTTTGCCCATCTTTGGATTCACATTCTATTATGAAACTGCAGAGGCAAAAGAGAGTATGGGCACAGTGGGAGCTTCTCATGCACACACAGTGCTGTGCTCCCCCACTGGATCTGCCAATCCTGTCTCCTCTATAGTGCCTCTGTTGCATCCTTTTGAAGCCAGCAAAGAGAGGGGATCATCCTGACCTCCATTTGCCTTTGTTATAATTAAAATGAAGGAAAAGCATCTCAGAGGTAGAAATGTTTTATCTTCAAATGGCACAATGAATAAGCACAGATGAAACCTAAAAGTATAGGCACAGACCTAGTGTTTTTCAAGCTAATAGGTATATTCATTATTACTGTCATTTTAGAGTTTCAATTGGATTCCCTGTCATGCTTAGACTTACTAATTCAGATCATGGTTAACATTATGAGAAAAGACTTCCTCTCAGTTCCTTCATGTTTTTCCTTTAGTTTAATCACTCATAGTCTGAACATACTTCAAAAGATCTTTCTAAAGTTGCCATCTGGTTGCTTTAAAGAACCACCACAGCCAGAGAAATGCTATCAAAAAACAGCCATAATGCCAGCACATCACACCAGAGATAATGTTTAACCAATGCACTGTCAACACACACACTTGATTACCTTTATTTGTTAGGTAGGAATGGCTTCCTGGACCACCACCATTAGTAAGAGCTGATGCAAAGACATAAGACAAAGCTTGAATGAAGGACAGGCAGACCGGCTAGCATTGTTGGCAAAAGACCTCTAAATGTTAGTGATCACCCAAACACCATGCTTCCCGCTCCACTGAGCTTTTCGAATGCATGAGGTTATTCTATCTATACTTACCCGACATTTTTGGGGTCTTGGTCTTAGCCGGGGATGTGAGGACAGTGATGAGGCTGCAGAGCTCCAATCCTTTACTGTTCAGGTCTTTGACGGCAGGGTCTTTGGATGTCCATTCACCCAATAATCCCTGTTAATACAGTGAAGGACACAGTTTTTGGATCCTTAGTCAACTTGCCCTCCATTAATCACATCACACCTGTTCTTCAGTAGCTCCACTGACTCCTAGTTAAATACCAAATTAACTTTAAGATCTTGTTCTGTAGCCTAGGGCTGTCACCTAATACTCTTTAAGACAAAAAAAATTGAATTGGATTATTAAATGATCAAGTGGTCTGATTGGCGAGCCACCCAGCTCAGTAACAGTAATCAGCTGCATAGGGTAGCTAACTCTGTTTTTAATGATGACTCCTAAACTCTGTACAGTCACTTTCAGCTTCTTCTTGCTGGAATAACAACAAAACAATACAAAAACTGTTTTGTTCCTGCTGCTGTAACCAAGCTGAACAAGCTGAGGCAATATTTGCTCATATATGTACATTTATTTATTACCTCCGCCAAGGAGGGTTTTTTTGCCAGCGTCTGTCTGTTTGTCTGTTAGCAAGATTACGCAAAAACTACTGGATGGATTTACATGAAAATTTTTACCAGAAGTGCAGTTTGGTCCAAGGAAGAAGCCATTACATTTTGGTGCTGATCCAATCCAGACTGATGTCACAAAAAACATTGAAGTCTATAATAGCAAATCCCATTCATTTACGTCATTATGGGAATTGTAGTTTATTTGCAAACTGACGTCAACGTTTTTCAAGCCTATGTCACCACATTTCCCAGGTTCCCTTGCAATGCCAGCGGAGGAGTTCGGCTAACACAACGGCGAACAACAGCCTGGTAGATCGGCACGTGAAAAAGCCACTGCCATAACTAAGCTGCTTGGCGGAGGTCTGCGCTCTTGGAGTGCTTTTTTAGTTTATTCAGGTCTTAATTATTTTTTATCCTGACTTTATTTGTGAAGTTGTCCACTGATTTTTGTTTTTATGATTTTATGAGTTGATATATCTCTTGGCTGCAAAACAAGTTTAACCACTGGAACAAATAAAGTAACCTGAACCTGATGGTCAATATTCAGATATCAATTTGAGCACTGGAGGTAAAAATCCATACTTGAACTGAAAATATATATTATATACGAGTATACATTTAAAGAGATATGCATATTTAAATGTATATTTTTCACACAAAGCAATTACAAACTTTATTAGTGAGGTTCAATTTGTCATTATCTTGAAAACTTGGACGTTTCAGTTTGCTGTAAGATAAGATATCCTTTAAGATAAGATATCCTTTATTAGTCCCACAGGGGGAAATTCCAAAATATACAGCAGCTGCAGGATACAAGAGAAGTACTGAAAGATAAGGTAATTACAGATCAAGTACAGTAATGCAAAAATAGAAATAAAATTTTTTTGAAAAATGTAAAAAAAGTATATACTATACAGTCAGTGGCATATTTACAGTCCTGATGTACATGTTTGTTGTTTGACAGATGGTTATGTACATGTTGTACTGTACTGCTTTTAACTGCTGCATATCTGTTAAAAGCTGCAGTATCTCCAGCTGCCATTCTGTCTTCTTTACAAATGACATTTGAGATAAATTCTAAAATTAAGAATTTGTAAGTAAAGGGCGGAACTGACAGTGTAATTATTGTTCACTGAAATATGTGTTGACGTACATGTTGAGAGGTGGGGGCGTTGAAACCATTTTCATCTGCTAAAAGGGGATCAGGCAGAAAAAGTTTGGGAACCACAAGGTTTATTAATGCTATTCTTACGGATCTATTTAACTCAGGAGTGACAGAATGTAATCAATGATATATATACATGGAGAACAGCAGATAGGTAAGAATATGACAAAAGTTATAACAAAGTGTGCTTAATATCGTTAGTGCAAAATTGAAGAATGTTTTCATGCAGATCACATATTTTTACTTATGTCATGCAGTCAAGTAGGAATCGATTTGTTTTCGTGTGTGTAACATCTTGGAAAGAAAATACTCTGTTTGACAGTGTGGTGTTTCACTCCCACATATTTCTGTGCAAACACGCATCACCCATCTGTCATGACTTGGCAGTGAAAAGCTAGTTGAATAGAAGGGAGTCGAAGAAGGATAGCGCTATCATCTGTAAAAGCAGGCTCACATCTCTGTGTTCCAAAACAGTAAGACTCCATGATTCAGCATGACACAAACATCAGTAACTTCAGTTTGAACAGTTAAATAAATTATATGTGTGGGAATAACAATGTTTCTGCTTACAGAAGACTTCTTATTTATCTTATGACTCACAGTAACAATCTGCAGGTCCTTCTCCAGACTCTTCACACTGCTGCTTGGATGAACTGCAGGTACTTTCTCATTCGTCTCCTCCAGCCACTTTGTAAGGTCGCTCACTGCAGATCTAAATTCTCCCAGCTGGTCCTGACAGGATGATACCTCCTCTTCCCTAAAGGAGACAAGAACCAGTCATACAGTGCATCACTGTGTATGTTTCCAAATATTTCACCCACATAAATGCAACGGAGGAAGATGTATGATACATTTCTAAAGGCAGAGGTGGAAGACGGTCTTTCTTCCTCTCCTGTCACAACTTACTTTTCCTTGACAGTGTCTTTGAAGGTGTTAAAAGTGTTTAAGAGATTGTCCATCTTGTTCTGGATCTGGGATTTGTTTCCGTCAGCGCTGATCTCAGAGAGTTCCTTGGACAAAGTCTGCAGCTTCTCCAAATCAGCAGCATGCTCTGTCATCTCAGTTTTTGTATTCTACAACAGAAGTATTGATATGAGTTTGACTTAGTGAAGCACAAGTGCTTTTTAATGAAATTGTGACTGAGCATAAAATGTAAGAATGAATCCAAGAAAAAAAAAAATGTTGAGCTGCCATTGCAGGTGTGGCATCTCTCTCTAACATTTGTGTGTGTGACAGAAAAAATCTGAGAAGGTAAGAATTTTTTCTTCTCTTAAACGTTAATTTTCATTTAACTGTATGTTTGTACAACAATCTAGAGGCCATCACATCTAACAGTCACTGCAAAACTCAAGTCTGGACACAAAAGCAGGAAGTGTTCAACAAAAAAGCCCTAACTTGATAGAAGTCCAGCTTTATGAAAGCAGACACAGAGGAGCAAGGTATTTTTCAGAAGAGAATCAAGTGTGGTATAATTATCTTGGCCTCTCTGTGTGATAAGTGGGCAGCAATTTATTACTCATCTCCTGGTGATTCATAAAGTATTGTCATATTCAGCATTTTCTACTAGTTCACATAATCAAGTAAAAGCTTGTAGGTAATCATTAAAAACATGATACACAAGTAAAAAATAATATGTTCGTAGTTCAACTCAAATACGAGGCATACGGTAAAGATTTTGTCTTCATCTCTGAACTAGATATAGACGTGTATGACATAAGTAAACAATGTCTGAATGTAAAAGCTGCTTAAAGGCATAATCCTTTAATAGGTCTTTGTAAGCATCTTTTTTGCCTGACAATCCCACAGATTGTTGGATAAACTGTAGTAGTAGACACCATACTGCAGTTATGGTGGCTACCCAAAGTGGTGACACCCACAATTAGATGACAGGATTCTTCTTTTCATTAAGGTTCATGGATAAGTGTCACAAATTTTCTTACCTGCATGAGCTGAGACACTTCATCGAATGTTTTCCCCGGCCCATCTGTCTCGTGTAGATCCTGTGAACGTTTCACCACAAACTGCTGGACTTTCTCTGCTACTTCCTCAAACTGGTCAACCTTATCCTTCAGCTTCTCAAGCTGTGAGACTTTCTGCTTGTGTTTGTCACAGGCATCAGTGAAGCGCTGGGAGAGAGCGTCCATCTTAGCCTGCAGCAGGGCTGCCGCAGAGGGATCTGCTGTCTCCACAAACTTCTTCACTTTGGCTTTCATTGCTGAGATGCTGCTCTGGCGACTTGCTATGTCCTGCTCTAATGCCTAAAAAATACAGATGGACAACATAAACCATTTAAATGCTAATAAATGATGCTAATGCATAATTTAGCACAGAGACAGTTTTTCATGGTTTTGTAATCTGATAGCAAGAGTACATACTGCCTCCTTGCTAAGGATGTCTCCCAGGGATGCAGAGTCCAGGGGAAGTTCTCCTTTCTCCTTCACGCTGGCCTCCACTCCCTCCATCCATCCAATCATCTCGTCCAAACCATCCTGAACACTCATGGAGCGAGTCAGGGTGATCTGCAGTTTCTCGTTTCTGTCACTTACAGACTTGGACAGGTTGTCATAGCGTTCGACTATGTCATCTACAATAACAGGAAAAACATCACATCATTTTTAAAATGTCACATTTTCTCATTTTCTAGTGCTTTTTAAATCAGATCAGGAACTCATTTGGCATTCATGAGTTAGATAAAGCTTTTATTTTGGCCAAATCTATATTCACAAAGTTTTCTGTGGAAGCCAAAAGAAATATAAACAAGATGGAATAGCTATTTTTAACTATAACCTGGTTTATTTTAGAATAGTACACAATGGATCATGTTAATAGTTTTTTTGCTTGTGCCAGTAAACAGTCTGCTTTATAAATAACCTAAATCCCTTCTAGTAACAAGCGGACATTAGCCAGAGTTTCAGAACTTATAAACTTTATATTGCACTTAAAATATTTGAGTTTGTAAACAGTCATTACAATCTCTGCCAACATTATACCACATATACAGAGACTGAGACTGAAATCTCTAGTGAAGACTTCACAGTATGCAGTCAGCATTATAAAATGTAAGAGCGTTCAATACTTTTTGTAGATCATCAGAACTTTCAGGTAATAGTTCACAAAGTTAATATCAGTTTTGGATAATTTTAAAATGTAATTATGAACAAATGAAAGCACAAATTTACCACAATGTTTGACCATTTAAATTTAAGTGAGTGGAGTTTTCAGCAGAACGAACAGGCATACATGAGCTGACATTTTTTCAATCCTCATTCCTTGAACTTTAAAGTACTTAAAAGTACTCTATGAAGTTAAGTTTGAGGTTTGAACTTCACTGGTTACATCTGCATGTGAGAAGAATGTTCTTTTGTGCCATTTCAATCACTTTCATGAGATTTTCTCAGGGTATCACCAAACAAACCCGTTGTTTTATTAAGAAACATGATTTTAAATTGAAGGTATTAGCTCACTGTCAGCAGGTTGTTGTTTGTCAGTCTCAAAAGGGTTAATGAGACTTAGTTTTAAAGTTATTGTAACAAATCTGTTTGGCATATAATGTACATGTTATCAAAAGTAGCTAAGTTTTTTATCATCAGTTGCATTTATTTAAAAACTTGAAAAAAATATAAACCACTGACGGTACAAACAGACTGAAAATAAAATTCTAACAAATGAGAGGCTTTTGTTTCTCAAACAAAGACCTTTAGTAGGGATGCCGGTTATTATAGCATCAATATCATTATAAGCAGATAATCGCCTAAAAAGGGGATTATAACTATTGGAAAATATGAAAATTTGTGCCAAAATTTACAGTTGACATTTTAATAGTACAAATTGGCCATACATTTTCTATAATATGGCAGAAAATACAAACTTATCATTCTGGTTTACCTCATCCTCACTGGATGTCCACTTTAATGTTCTTGAAAAAAATATATTGATATCGATAACAGTATCCGTGATAATGATTTTTAAAATACTGGCACTTAAGATATCGGAAAAAACCCAATATCGTGCTTCCCTAGTCTACATACAAGTATTGGCTAAAATGTCTTGAATATATCTTCAAATCTGATATTGGCCAAAAAAATATTGTGCCTCCTTAATAAACTTTTTTAATTCTCAAATACTATACTTAATCGAAGGCATTCTTTAATTCTTTCCTCACCTACTGTCTCTTGAATCTCATCTGCATTGCTCAGCAGGTCTCCCTCAGAAGCTATCAAAGACTCTGCTGTCTTGCGAAGTGTGTCGATCGCAGTCTGATGTCCCGTCATCTGACCTTGTAGGACCTGTGGATTTATAAATGAGAAAATTTGTTCATTAAAAAAAATAAATAAATAAAACTATCCTCAAATGCATACATATTTTCTGCTTAGAGTCGGACTCTAGAGTCGGACTCTATCATTAGATTTTATTCAGCCAAAAAATAAATAAAAACACTGAAGAGACGACGTGTAAGGATGTCTGGAACATCTCTGTGGAAATACTGAGTCATTTCACTAAAATAATTGGATGTAACTGCTGCCACGCCTGGACTGTTACACTTACGGAAAGATTTAAGGTTCTTTGCAGTGATTTTTAACCAAAGCCAGAAGCGCTCTGCTCCCTAACGGGCACTCAGGCGCCTCTTATCTGGAGATATCAGCACTGCAGGTCACTACCTCCCTACAGAGAAATGTTCAAGCTACCTTCAGCCAAAAAGATTTGACAGTGGACACTTAGATCCTTATCCCCTTGTTAAGAGAGTGCAGTCACAAATGACTGGAGTTAAAGTATTCACATGTGGGTTTGAAAATGAACACAGAGCTAAAAATAGTAGTGTTGTAGTAACGTAAGTGGAAACACTACATGATAAGACTGTTATGCTTGGCAGTGGCCTTTCAAGTTGTAAATGATCCAAATACGAATTTATTACCTTAAAAAAAACAATTATTTTAATCCGTCATTCAGTAATTACAAATAGAGATGGACAATATTATTAGCATGATATCGGTATCAATATCTATGCTGATTATTGGTATCAGCAGATATGCAAACTTCAGCCAATATTAACAGCCATTATATCAACAAAGTGTACATATCAGCTTTATATCCCATATATCGACATCAGTAGGTTAAGAATGTACTATAATGCTTTTATCACTTAATGTCTCAATTTAAAAGATAATACATTACATTTTTTACATTTTTTTTGTTTGTGTTTTGTCACATCTGCTTTTCATCCCAGCAGTCTGTCAAAATGATAGAAAAAGGTCAATTCTAGTGAAGTAGAAACTTAACAATCTTTTGGAAAAAAATGAGCACACATCAGTGCCTGAACAATTTTCCACTGAGTTTTGTGAGTTTCCTTAAGGTATTTTCTTTGTTAACAGGTTGGGTATGATGAGTTTAGGACTTAAGCTAAATCTTTTCCACCAGTTTTAATCTTGAATTGTACCAGAATTTCAATATCGTCACATTTTATTATTATTATGAATGTCCACTCCATCTGTTTACTTTGTGGGAAATCGATTTTAACGCTTATCAAATTAAGCATTATTAAGTCACTGCTACTCAGTTGTTGTAATTATTGTAAAAGTAGTTGGGCTCGAGCAATGATACATTTGAACAAAAACTGTAAAAAGAGCTCCTTATATCATCAAAAATATAATGCAGCAGGGGCTTTTTCTTAAACTTTGTGTGAAGGATAAGACTACAGAGGATTATAAGATTAAAAAATGCCAAACAATCACAATTTGGGATGAATCAAAGCTTTTCAAAACACAGATCTTGGATGAACTTAATGCAACCTGCAGCCTTGTTCACTTGCTGTCTGTTCATTTTAATATTCACTATGAAACTGTACAATTTGTTTTGTTTTGTCTTAATCTTCAAGTGGATAGCCATCCATGCATATATACTGTGCAGCGTCTCTTTGTTGTTTTATAAAATCGGCCAAGAGGTACAGGGACTCTCAACGACACCAACCTAACTGTTCTTTAATTCTCATCTAAAAAAACTTTTTTTTCCATTTTTTATCTTTTAATTCAGCATGAGAGGGGTATGGTCTCACGGCATCTTTTAGAAGGTTTATGTATGTTTGTCATGCCTTCTAACTGTAAAAACTGTATATTTATATTTTACAGTGTTTCAATATCTATCTCACGTGTTTTCTGCATTTTAATAACAGAGCAGTACTCACTGGTGTTAGATATTTTTATGTGTTTTGGTGTAAATAAAGTGGATTAGTGGCTTTTAGTTTTTCTTGCCTTAGTGTCCTCCAGCTGTTTCTGAAGTGTTTGTGGATCAGCTGCGATGGCCTCTGATTGCTGGTTTCTTGCCTCGTCCTCAGAGTTGTTGAGCCACTTCAGCAGACCTGCACTTGAGTCGTCATATTTCTTGTATTTGTCAACCACATCTTTGAGGTTGTTGCCAAGCTGGTTGCACTGAAACAGAGGAAATATGTCCCACTTCATGTAAGGTAACAAAGAGAGAGTGACAACAATATGAGGCAGCTAACAGTTTGTCATCAAGTACAAACACTCCCCCTAGTGGTGAGGACATGCCATTGCAACCTCTCAGTCTTATTGAATACCTGTGAATGGACCGTTTTGTATCTGCTGGCTGCTGAATCCAACTTCTCCTTGACAGCAGAACAGGTCCCTGAAGTATCCACATGCAGCTGAGCATTTTTAGCTGCAGGGTCATTCAGTCCACAAGCTTTAGCCACATCCAGTACTTTCTGCCCTGAGATGGTGATGAAGCGAAGGTCTCCTTTGTGTGAGATGACATCTTCTGAGAAGCTTTTCTGTCGCAGGAGTTTTTCAGTGAGGATATTGAGTGAACCAGCAGGAGCTCCCATCTCCTCCACTTCGGCCTCTGCCTGGTCCAACCAACTCTCAAACTCCACACAGTCCTCCTGAAACTTCTTTAACTCCTCTTGGACACACTGCACCTGCTTCATCTGCTGCTCAGCCTGTGTCAGCGAGGCATCATATCGCCCCTTCAGTTCCTCAATGTTCTTCTGTAGCTTCTCCTTCTCCTGTGGAGACAGCACGTCTGCTTGTTTGTCGAGGAGCACCTGAGCTGACTGTGTGGCCATGATTAGGTCCTGCTGCTGGGACAGGATCTCCTGATGACGTGCCTGTGTGGACAAAAAGTCCTTTAGATGCAATACTGACAGGTATGATAGTGCAATAGACTGTAGAGACTTAACCACTACAACACCACTGAGAAAATAACTACCTGAGGATATTATTAACTATTCTGCACATGTATCATAAATTGTAATTGTTGTCAAATTTTTATGGAATTATTTCTATAGATTTTACTTCCTATATTTTGTATATCAGTGACTTCATGACATGCCTTTGCTAGCTGTGTAAATGAAACAGCTGAAACTTGATGATTCTTTACGATCAATAAAGTATCAGTCGGTCTATCCGTCTGTCTATCTATCTGTCTATCAACCCATCCATCCATCTTTCTCATTTTAATGTCTTTTCGTGCGTGTTTATCTCTGTGCTCTGTAAATAAAAATGCCTAATTAGTCTTATTTTTGCTGACTTTGAGATATAATTTCCCTATCAATTTTAACAGTATCATATTTAATTTCACTTGAACTATTTCTTTTATCTCAATATTGTTTGATTTGATCTGTTGATTGAACTTTAACAGAAGTACAAAAAACTCCTTAAACAATCCATCAAACAAATCAGGATGAAGCAAAACCACAGGATTTTTTAACAACGGTGAGAAAGAAATACCGCAAATGTCCCACATGTGGATATAAAGTAAAAAGTACAAATATCAACACTATTCCAACAAACAACTATACCTTGACTCTGTCATACTGCTTATCGAGGTCCTGGGATGCATCGTTTTTGCCGCTGGTCTCTCCGTCAAAATCCTCCTCAGGGGTCTGTACCGCATTCCCATTGGCATCATCGCTGTCTCCAATCAGACCTTTGGCTGAATTTTCTTCTGGCAGGTTTCCATTCTCTTTATTTAAATGATCAGTTTGATCCAAACCATTCTCATTTTGATTCCCAATGTTTGAAATCCAGTCCAGAAGACCCTCGATTTTGTTCTTGCTCTCTTCAAGCCGCTCAACTGCAGCAGCCTGAAGGACAGATTGATGAGCATGAAGTATGTGAACAGCCATTTAAAACTGAGTCATTCTATATTTATTACATACATCTCACATGGAGCTGGTCTGGTCTCTTACCTTTTCACTCTCCTGTTTTATAGCAGTGGTAACAACCTTCTCCAAATCTTTCCTGGACTCCTCGGCCCGCTGGCTGATGACCTTTGCTTTGCTTTTTGCCTCTTCCAACTTATTCTCGATGATGGCAATCTCATCTGGAGTCAGCTTGTTGCGGTTTTCCTCCAGAAACTTTTTGGTGCTGGTGATGACTTCATTTAAGGCACTGGCGTTTGTCAAGACATCTTTCTGCAAGGCCTTGAGATCAAACAGAGGAGAGTATAGTAAATATGGATCTCAAGGCAAACGTAGAAACATAATATGTAAGGAGATCTTTGTCAAACCTGATGCTCCTGCTGGTACTGCTGCAGGTCTGCAACGCTCTCTGCATTTTCTGCCTGCTGCTGATGACCAATCAGGTGGTTTTCTGTCAGGGTCAGATTATCACACACTTCCTCCAACTTCTCTGTGAACTCCTTGTGTTTCTCCTGTAATGACTGATTGACAAGAAAAACAATCTTAGTATGTGATTAAAAAGCCAAAAGTAGTGCTTAAATATGATACTACAAAACCTTAAAGCCCAATCAGCTTTGGGAACACAAATAACAGCACAGGGCTGAAGAGACGACACAAACACATAAAGGAAACATGCAGAATCAGTTCTTCACTATTTCATAACTGTGTAAAGCCCTTGTATGCTGTGAACATGCTTTTTTGCCTTGGCCTACTTTGGCTGGTCTGTTTTTTTTTATTTTGTTGGGACAGTGTTTCAACAAAGAGGCTGTGTTGACTGTAAGCATTTGCTTTCTGGTGTTTTGAAGGCCTGTGGGATACAAGAAGCACAAAGGTTAGTTAGTCAGCAGGAGCATTCAGGCATTTGAACATGCAGTTTTGTTAAGCATTACCAGGATAAACTCTCAAATGTGAAGCCTAAAAAAAAATAGGACATAATTCTACCATTTGTACCCCTCCGCAGACACAAAAATGTGCTTTTCTGTCCGCAAATTAACATGAATCTTAATTGCTCTCAATGAATCAATGTAGTGGGCCTACAGGTATATGTTTTTGATAATCAGAGAACCCTTTAAGTATGGACTAAGTGTTTTACGACTGTTTTAGCTAATATATGTTAACCTGATTTTAACAGTCTTTACACTGACAGAGGATTGAGCAGCCCCTTAAATCTCACTACCTGATCCCTGTATGGGACTTTAAATCAAGGACTTAAAACATCAAACTAAATTCAAAATCCTATCTCAGAATAAATAAGTAAAATAAATAGAAAGATTAAAAATATTTTTAAAAGTTAAAAGTAAAAATAATGCTGTCTTTGAAAATGCTAAACAACATAATGAGATATTTTAGTTCATGGCTGTCAAACTTCTGCATGTAAGCTTCATCTATGTACATGTCCATGATTAATCTGGCAATAGTGATTCTGGAATCCAGATTACTGTGTTTACATTATGCTTCACATGCACAGTCAGTGATGTAATTCAAGGGAAACATCTTGGTGTATGTTGACAGGCAGACCTGCTCCTGGTTCTCCATCTCCCTGGTGTCCAGTAGAACGTTTAGCTCGTTTCTCTGGGTAAGAAGCCTGTCCGTCTGTTCCCTGAAATCTCTCTGAGTCTTGCTGAGAAACTTTAAGAGGCAGCTGCTCTGAGATGGACTCAGGAACTGAGCATGCTCAGAAATGAAGCACTGGATTTCAAAAGTAAGATCTTCCAACTTAAGTCGAGCTTCTTTTTGGAGATTGCTCTCAGTGTCCTGGAAAGACAGACATAAATTACCTCTGCTTTGTGCTTGTTCCCACTGAATGTTTTCATGACATTTTAAGGTACCTTATTCTGTTGAATCAAATGTTTCAGTGTGTCCACATCACAAGCGTTTGGATTGCCATCTGTTATCCCTGAGTTGTTTTGAATGATTCTTGCTAATTCACTGAGATCACTGAGATGTTTCTGGTAAGTTGATTCCAAATTTTCCTGAAATCACATTTAAAGAGAATTAAAAGCTAAACCACTAATAAATCAGTGCACTTTCTCATGCACATGGATACTAACCTTCCCCGCCTCCATTGCTTGAAAAAGGGAGTGACATCTATCAGCACACATTTGAGAAACAGCAACAAAGTTGGGCTCTAGCTCCATGTATGTGGTGGCCAGATCTTGTTGGATCTGAATGGGAACACCCTCATCTGCAGAGTTAAGGAGCTGTTTGGCTTTCTCCATATCAGCTGTCAGAAAACTGGCTAGTCTGGAAAGCTGGGACTCTAGAGACTGGATAGGAGAAGGATACGAGTTAAAAATAGTGTAAAACATCTCTTTGGGGTACATCTTGGACATAATTTAAGATTTTATTTGTTATTATTCCTGCTCCATCTTATTGTGTTAAAAGTCTCATTTAATCTATTCTTCTTATCATCTTTTTTACTGTATTATTTCAGCATTAACTTCAAACTTTTATTGTGTGTTTTTAAATCATTACATGGGTCAGTGCCACCGTACATTGCTGGCCCTTCACATTCTTTCTTGCCCCCTTGTAAGTGCATTTTGCAGATCAGTTGCTTTTAGCCAAAAGAAAGTCACAGTTAAAGATCAGAAGTGTTTCTCACTGTGATTTCCAAAGGGTGGAATTAACTGGTCCACAAATCAAATTAGCCCCTGAACTTCCTGTATCATCTAATCTTAAAACTCAATTTACGCATTAGCTTAAATGTCAGAATGAGAATGGCTCGGATTTTGTTTTTGTACCTTTTCATTTTCTCATTCTTTTAATTCATTCTTTATGTTGTTTTGGTGTTATTTTAGATTGTTCTTTTGTCTCTTTTATTGTTTTTGATACCTATTTTTTTTTTTTTTATCTTCTCTCATTTGTTGTTATCTTACTTTTCTTGGTTTTGAGGGTGGAAACTTTATTTCAGACTCAAGCATGTTAGCAAAATCTGAAACTTTGTGAATGTGCTCTAAAAAATAAAGCTGGATTTGATCAATCACTGGGTCTATTCGCATCATATGAAATAAGCTATATAAATAGACAAATTGATTTATCAGGGAATAATGCATCTATACAAACAAAAAACTGAGAATCACTTTTCAACAATATTTTAAAGTAAATAACAAATGTAATTGATTAGTTGAAAATCTAACCTGACATTCCTCTATTTGGATCTGCAGCTCTTCCATGTTGTTACCCACGGGAGACTGGCTTAAAAGATCATTTCCAACATCATCTAAAACATCAGCGTGATCCTGAAGTCTCCCAACACACTCCAAATAGTCCTGGATGGAGAACAGCTGAGAGAGAAGAAGAAAATAAAAGGTAAGCAGGTGTTTCTTAAATCAAAACCAAAGGCAGGTTGAACATCAACAACATGTCTACCTTATTTTTGACCTCCTCTACTCTGCAGGCATCTGACTGAGCAGACTGAGGAGACATCTGGTGACCTGCAGCAGCAGTCTGACAGTCACTGTCTCCCGACCCATCGTCCGAACTCTCCTCCTTGATGACTTCCAGAATGTGCCGTCGATCCTCCTGAGACTCGCCTCCTAGAGCAGTGTTTAATGTGTCCATCACCTCCTGGAGCATGGACAGATCTTGGCTCGAGGACACAGACTTAAGGACCTCCAGCAGCTGCAGCTGGATGTTTGGTGCTTCAGACTTTTCTGTCTTTTCACTAGCTTTCCCTTCCATCATAACCAGCTTTGAGATCTCTTTTTCTTTGTTTGCACTGAGAGTTCTTTGCTTGAGTAAGTCCATGAGGAGATCAGGTTTGGTGCGCTCTATGAGTTTGTGTAACGTGTCCCTCTCTTCGTCTGAGTTTTGGCAAGTATTTGGGATTACAGCAATAGTGCTGTCACTTTGTTGAGCTTGTGCTTCTAGCAAATCACTGACATTTACCTCCTCTTCTGTTAAACCCCCCTGACCCCCTGAAATTGTCCTAGAAGAATAAGAAAACGCTGATGAGGCTAAAGATGGGATGCAGCCCTCTGACTGGACATCAGCAGCTTTATCAGATCTTTTCTCCTCTGGTAGAAAATCTGATCCTAATGCGACTTTTATTTTGCTTTTTGGCTCCCCTGATTCAACATCAGTGACTTTTCCACCAATATTTGTGTTTTCTTCATCTCCCACGTCTGCAGTTGCAGTATTTCTTGACACAAAAATCTCTTCTGTTTCACTGCTGTTTGGTAAAATGTCTCCATGTTGCAACTCTCGCAAATGGCTGACTGATGTGATTTTCCCTGAGTTGACGTCTGAGATTTTTTCAACAATATTTGTGGTGTCTCTAGCTCCTGTCCCTGACATTTTGGTATCTGGGTAGCATGAAGATATCTCCTCTGTTTCACTGATGTTTGGGGAAATATCCCTGTGTTGCAACTCTTGTAACAGACAGGCTGATCTCAACCCTTCTTCCATTTTACTTTTGGACTCTCCCGTGTTAATTTCTGGGACTTTTCTTCCAACATTTGCACTTTCTTGAGCCCCTGGTTCAGCCATTTGAGTACTGACTGACAATGATGCCGTTTCTGTTTCATCACTGTTTGGGAAACCATCCCTTTGCTGCCTCTCTTTTGAAGAACTAAGTCGGCTTAACTCTACGTCTGCTGAATCAATGTGCTCTGAACTTGACAAATCTCGCCTTTCAGCCGAAACTAGGGAAGGAGTTAAAGTGTTATCCTCTGAATCCAGTGTGATAAAACCTTTCAGATTGCTAGCATTTGTTGAAGCAAGTTCATCAAAAGCTACAAGGGATTGCGGAGATCTACCATCAGGCCTAAACTCACTATCTTGAGTACATCTGGGCGCAGTTTTAACTCCAAGTTCGCTTTCTGATGGATGTTCTGCCGGCTGAGGTAATGCCATTCTGCTTGTAATGTTGTCATCACTGTTACATTTACCCCTGAAGACAGAAATGCCTGCACTTTTAGCCAAATCTCCAAGCGATGAGTAATCTCTACTTGAAGCTGGCTCAGTGTCCAAAGGTGACTGAAATGGGCTTGTGTCATTCTCAGTTTTACTCTCCTTGAGGAACACATTGTAATGTGATGAGAGAACGTCTGACTCACTTTCATGTATTGTCTGATTCCTCACTGAAATATCATTTTCATTACCAACGGGTGAAATGTCAGATTCAGAGCGGTTACGAGAAGTTGAGTACTGAATTTTACTCTCAGAATCATCTCTAATCCTGCCACTTGGACAAGCTGGACGTGACATCGCATTAAATTCGTCATATGTCTCCCTCTGATGATTACTGATTGCACCATGTGAGTCATTATTCTCTACCAGTAAATGCAATCCCTCTGCAGAAAAATGACTCCGCAATGGGGGTGAGATCATTGTAGACTCGTGACCACCAACTGGCTGTGGGGAGAGATGAAGATCATGACTCATTTTATCTATGTTTCCTGTTGTCACATAATCTACCTCTGCATCCTGATTCTCACTCTCGCTGTCTTTATTAGCCCCCTGATTGGGCAGATCAAGCATTATGACAGCTACCTTCCTCTCTGGTGATTGTGTGCTTCCAGCTTCATTAATCACAATGGGGCACTGATTGCTATCATCAACAATGGAAGAAGCACTGTGTCCTTCTGAGTAAATGCTCATTTCCAGGTCATCTTTTATCAGTGCAGGCTGAAATGATTCGCTGATATTATTGTTGCAACTGAGCTTTAAAATGTCCTGCTCTTCAGCTGAGCCAATAGGGACATTTGAGATGTTTCCCTCAGGGTAAATGCATGTTTTCAGGTCTTCTTTTATCACTTCAGACTGCACTGAGTTACTATTACCAAAAAGGGGACTAGACCCTTTAACCCCCTGCCCTGTACTCATATCAAAAGGCAGATTTGAGATGTTTCCATCAGTCAGGTGAATCTTTGATTTAAAGTCATCTTTTATCTGTTCAGACCATAATTGCTCACTGGTACCAATATCGTAGGTGGACCTAGAAACCCTCTGCTCTTCATCTGTACTCAAAGGGAGATTTGAGATGTTTCCTCCTGGGGAAGTTCTTGTTTCCAAAACTTCTTTCACAAGTTCTGACTGCAGCGGCTCCCTGATATTAACATCATAATTGGAACTTGAGGGGTTCTGCTCCTTACCCATGACAAAAGGCAGATTTGAGATGTTTTTGTCTGACTTCA
Source organism: Cetoscarus ocellatus (assembly GCA_037902135.1). NCBI lineage: Eukaryota > Metazoa > Chordata > Actinopteri > Labriformes > Labridae > Cetoscarus > Cetoscarus ocellatus. The sequence continues at coordinate 449,943 of JBAMNC010000019.1, read as the reverse complement.
TGATTTTTTCTGCGTCATCTTTCATAACTTCAGACTGAAATGACTTGCTCAGGCTAAAATTGTGACATGACTTTAAAACTCCCTGCTCTTCAACTGCACTTAAAGGGATACTCTTGATGTTGTCGTCTGGGTGCATGCCTGATTGCATGTCTTTTACAAGTTCTGACTGCAAAGCCACACGATTGTTTACAGAGCATCTGGAGCTTGAAAGGTCCTGCTCTCCAACAGTACAAAAAGGAAGATTAGAGATGCTATCTTTGGAGTAAACATTTGTTTCTTGATTATTTCTGCTCAATTCAGATGGCAATAACTTCCTGAGACTGATATCATGACAGGAGTTAAAAATGCTCTGCTCTTCACCCATATTTGAGATGCTCTCTGTGAGGTAAATGCTTCTTTCCGAGTCATCCTTTACCAGAACTGATGGCAAGGTCTTGATAGATTCACTCGAGCTTCTGGAGCTCAAAATGTTCTGCTCTTGGCCCATACAAGTAGGCAGGTCTGAAATATTTTCCTCTGCGTAAATGCTTGTTTTCAGGTCATCTTTTATCCATTCAGTCTGCACTGATTCCCTAAAACCAACATTTTGATGTGGCCTTAAAAAGTTCTGCTCTTCACCCATGCAAAGAGGTGAACTTGAGAGGTCTTCCCCTTGGTAAATGCTTGATTCCATGTCATCGTTTATTCGTTCCAACTGCAATGCCTTGCTAATATCAATGTTGCAACTTTGACTCAAAAGGCTCAGCTCTTCATCCATACCAAAAGTTAGATTTGAGGACAGGAATGCATCTGAATCTGCCTTTTCTAAACCAACCATCAAGCTCTCTTTGTATCCAATAACCGCGCCTTTTTCATCCGACTGCATTTGAAGCACTTTAAGCACTGTTGTCTCTTCCACTAGACCTTCACTGTGACCTTCCTCTTGTTCATTTTCCCTCCCTGAGGAGACATCTACAACAGTTACTTCCTCTATTTCTGCTTCAATATGATGAACAACGTAATATTGCTCGTGTTCACCCTCCAACAAGTCATCAGAGTACAAAAACTCAGCTTGGGTAAAGTCTGTTCCCTCTGGATCACTGCAAAGTGAGTCAGCATCATAGTATGGTAGTGTTTGAGGGGAAAACTTTGCAGATTTCTCACAGCTTAACATCCCTGATGATGAGCTACTTGAGTCTGACATCCTTGGAAAAGTCAGGACATCACTTTCATTATCAGCTCCCTCAATTTGCATATATCGCTCTGCAAATTCACCAAATTTCGTTTGGTTTTGATGCAAGGTTTCTTGAGGCGCTGTGGTTTCTGTTTTTTGTCCATTATCGGCTAAGGCATCTCTCAGAGGATGTTGTTTTACAGCCTCATCATTTGCAAATATTTTTCCATGAAATGTAATTTTTCCATCGGCAGAGGAGGAATGACAAGGAGGATCGAATGTGGTGTCCATTTCTTGACTGTTATCAACCAAAAAATCTCTTAGAGGATGCTGGTTTAGTGCCTCATCATGTGAGTACATTTTTCCATCAAACGTGATTCTTCCATCAGCAGAGGAGGCTTGATAAGAAGTTTCAAAAGTGGCATCCATTTCATTGTCTTTATCAAATAAGAAATCTCTCAAAGGATGTTGCTTTAGAGCCTCATTGTGTGCATATATTTCTCCATCAAATGTAATTCTTCCACTGGCAGAGGAGGCAAGGTAAGGAGGATCAAACGTGTCTTGTACACATTCCTCCTCTGTTTCCTCATTTATATGCAGTGGGATCCCTGAATCAGCCTCTTCAAAATGGCTGCCAACATTAAAAGTTAAAGAAGTTACATTTTTGTCCGAAAACAGCGAATCTTCAAGACAGATTTGAACCATTTGACAGAGCTGTTTATCAAGTATGAGGACTCGTTTTCCTGTCTTGGGGTCAATGTAACTATTTATTAATAGATAAGAAATAAATAACTGCTTTGCCTCTGCAGGGGAAGGGATGTTACCAACTTTTAATTGATCTGCTGCATGACAATGACCCTCAAGCATGAGTTTTTTGTACATGAGCCATGAGGAAAACTTTTTGTTCAGTTCATCAACATCAGGAAACACATCTGGGATTTCTATTGTTTTTAAGAACTCTGCAGTGTAGCTATCAATATAACCTCTCCTAACGGCAGACGGGATGTCGATGACTTCTGAGTTTTCTGGAATGTAAAAAGCTGCAACTTTGCTGCGATTACAAAACAAACTGCTTGCAAACCCACCCGTTGTGATTTGCTCTTTGAATGCTTCAGTCACAGTTTTGATTTCCCCAAATGGAGGCAACACGAGCCCAATAAACTGCTGATTTCCGAGGACAACGAGCGTGCTGCTTGAGGTCATCATATCGCATTGAACGGCTGCATCAACCTTTAGCCTATCAGCATTTTGGAGGTTTGAAATACTCTGAACATCTGATATCCTGGACATGTTTTCAGAATCACTTAAACCAACACCAGAAAATGTCATAGTGTGAATATCCCTCCCTGATGTCGGTGATTTATTACATTTGAAGCACTTTAATATGAAGCTACTGACCTCACTAGCCTCACCCTGCTGCAAAGGCTCCGAGGGGGGCATATCTTCATCAGTGCTATAATTCATCATATCCTGACAGCTCTTCTGCCTCTGAAGAATCTCTACATAGACTGAGGCAGGTATCACACCAGACTGAAAGGCCCCCTCCAGGCTCAGTGTGTCCCCTGTGTAGCTCACGTTCACTTCATCACTGTCTTGTTTGAGCTCTATCATTTTAATCATCACGTCTTTACATGTGGCCCCTTCCCTTGCTGCTGCTACTTCAGAGAGAGACACAGAGGTGATGTGTGAGTCTTGTATGCATTTGTTTGCTTTGTGCAACTTTGGGGAATGATTGAGGGTGGATTTGTGATTGTGATTTGACAGACAGACACACTGGTTGGGCTCAAGGTCACTGGAGCTCTCGTTTCTGGGGGGATTAACACCAGATATGTCATCCACCTGGCCGCTCATGGGTATAGTTATAAATCCAGCATCACTGGATTTACAACCCTAGGGAAAGGGAAAAAAATCACATTAATGAGTTGCCTAAAGAGCCAAAATTTGTAAATAAAGAAAGTGAATTTATTTTAGATATGGTAGCCATAATGGTCAGCCTTAAACTTGATAGCAAAAACATTTCTCTAGATGCAAAAAAATTCTCATAAAACCAAAAACTAAAACAACTGACTTTTTTCACCTTCAGCAAAAAAAAAAGACAACAGCCAAGAATACTAACTTTACTCAACATAATTTCAATTGAGAAAAATATTTCCCCTTCTGACAATAATGTTGCCCTGACATGCCATATAGACAGTTCAATAAATACACAGTATATAATTCACTAGTCCACCTTGGCAACAGCTCATAGAAGTCTGTGGTGAGGCAGAACATTTCAAAAAACATTTACTGTAGGTGATTGGACATTCATTTTGTCAGTCACTGGAATTCCAGGCTAAACAGATGATGAAGTAGGCAGGCGCTGCTGCTGAAAAGTATGTGATGTGAGCCAGTTCATAGTTCAAACTCTTGTTGAAATCTTTTGGGAAGGACTGAAAACACCTTTCCCAATATGAAATGTTTTCATTACTGTTCTTTGTTCTGATTTAAAGAAGAAATGTGTCATATTCTTATAAAACTGCCACAAAAGCAGGGAGCTAATCCCAATATGAGCAGCAAAAGAGAGGTGCAGGGATGATGTGTTGTTGTAGGCCAACATGGAAGTTAGAATGGCACTGGTTCTCTTGACAAAAGGCCGATGGGAGTTTTCACTGTGTTCTTGGATCATTACTGATAATAAGGTAGCAAACAAGAAATATGAAGCTTACACGTTTGTTCTTTGTGATAATCTTGACAAACAAATCTAACTTTCATGATTTTTCAAGCTTAAAAGTAATCGGCTAAGAGTAAATAAAACATGGGGGTATGGTTTAGAAGCAGCTACAACATTTCTACCATATATTGTCTTGTTGTGACCTTTTGTTTGAGAATTCCCTCATCATTAACTGATCTGTTCATCCTCATGGTACAGTCAATGGTGTATGAATTACTGATGATTATAAAACGATCTGAAACAGTTGCATTAGGGTCCACGGCCATCTTTGTAGTCCTTGTTTGGACTTCATTAGCAACTGTCATTTAAACACACAACAACACTTGAAAATTCAAAAGTGGACAATATCAGATGCATTTTATGATTTCAGATTAAACATTAAAATCTTGTTTGGATGTGTGCATCACAGACCTTATTCAAGGCATTTATCAATTACGCTATTCCCAGATTCAACATCTTTTCAGCCTTTGATACCAGGAAGTGGAAAATACTAACTAATTTTTACGTTTTTCGACTCGTTCCTGTACCACTGTTTTCAGGCTTGCAGTTGCTTCTCAAGATCTTCACGCTTGTAGCTCTAGACAGTTTCTCCTCAAATGTTTGATTTGTCTTTGCCTATGCAGACTGAGCTAAATCCTAATTTTCAATAAGGCCTAATAATTTTTTAAGAGGGTGTTCTTTTTCACTGCAGGTTAAGGTGTTTTTTTTTTTTAAAAAGTGAAATATTTTAAAGAAAGGTGTTGTATTTCACAAAAAGGGCATTATATTTTCACAGAAACTGTTCTTTTTACAAAAGTTAAAATAAAATTCACAGAGAAACTTGTTTGATGTAACATCAGATGTTTTTCTACTTTTTAAGTATTTGTGTTTCAACATTTTTTGCATTTGTCAGATATTTTTGGTGTCTCTTGAAATGTTTTTTTGCAAAAATTAAATATTTTTATAGTTCACCTTTAAGGCTACCATACTTCAATGTTCAAAACAAGACAAAATATTCACTCACCAGCAGACAAACGAAGGCATGTTAAAACATCATGTGCACAAGTGCAAATCGGCTTCACGGTTGCAACAGGAGGGTGACATAAAAAGCTATCATGCATCTGGGAATGCAGTTTCCAGCATCTTGCAAAAAGAGTTTGGTTAGTTAAATCACAAATTGTTGGCAAACTGTTATGTGTCCTGTCTGTTTTACTGTACTGTTCTGATACAACATTAATCACACTGACCAGCCAGGTGCAGCAAAGCATGTTCACAGCATACTTGAATTTGCTAAATCTTAAGTTTTGTCCCTAATGATTCAGTGTAAGAGAATAAAAAGAGAGATGCAGAAGAGGACTGCTCAAACTGTGCTGGAGAGGAGGAAAAAGGTTAGTCATGCAGCTGGACATCAGGTCAACACATCATAAAACACAAAGACAAAACATTTAAAGGAACAAACAGTCTGGAGTCCAACCTCTTCAGCAGAGGTCGTCTGATCTGAACAGTGCTGGGAGAGCTCATTGTAAGCCTGATTCAAGGCCTTCAGCTGCTCCTGGGCCTTTTCTTGCTCTTCTTCTGTCATTCTGTGACAAAACATGAAGGAAACGGAAAACATTGTAAAAGAAAGACATACATACAATTTTTCTTGTTGATGTTATTATCTCGACTTACTTGTCACTGTGCTTGTTCAGCATTGTCTGTGTGGCTCTCAGTGCTTCTGCAATCTGTTCCTTCTTAGTGACCATTTCCTCTACTGACACCTAAAACACAAAAACACAACTCAGTAACTATTATCTGCATTTAAGTAATTGTACTTTTCTGTGTTTGCACCTTGAAATATTATCATTACCATTTCTCTATACTTTTGCCACAAATAAATTATGACATTCAACAGGAAATGTAATATTGGGGTTTGTCAATAAACAATCAAAACAATATTGAAAAATTATTCAAATGAAACTGATTTGTACTTATTTTGTTAAAATTTGAGTAATTGAAGGTCATAGCCTGGATCTGCTCTTTCAGGTGCCTCAAATTAACATTTTTATCAATATAAATACAGATTGACTTACAAATAATTACATTTACACAACATAATTATTTAAGATTTAATTTAAATACTCTACTAACCTCAATAACTTTACTGAGTTTTTGAGACACATTGTATAACACTCAATGTTAGTAGAATATTTTTGCAGTGAAAATTACATCTGTTTATTTGAAAGCATGTGTCAGAAAAAGAATAATTGTTCTTTTTAAAGCCTATGAGTTCTTCTGTACAGATGTATTTTGATGAATTAATTAACTTCTGAAAGGGGAGCACAATAAAAGAAGCATTTCAACAAATACCTGAGAGGATTTAAATACGTCAAACGAGAATTAAATGAAAAATTAAGTCATAATCTGTTAAAATGACGTTTAGAAGGTGAATCTAATCATCTTAATTTTGTGCGTAGTTAATGATTTAATGACATGTATTGCTAAGATTGATAAAATGGAAAACCTACAATAAATATTCTCTTAAAAATAACATTTGCTGATGTATATCTATGTGTACTAAACCCAGAACTATTCTGAATATAGATAAGAATATTTCATGTAAATTACTTTACAATTTATTATTATCTTTACAATTCTACTCATGGTGTAGTTGAAAAATGTACTGCAAAAATGTAACTGTAAATTACTCTTGCTCTGGTCTACCTGACTACATGAAACTATTTTACTAAATATACTGAAAGAAATGTGTGAAAATTGGATAAAGAGTATGGATAAAAGTGCTTATTTTTAATAAAATTATAACTTTTGACACTGGTCTGAATCAGCGACATGGATGTTGAACATTATTATTACAACATTTAAAGCAGAAAATGCTTTTGGCCCTTTAGCATGAATTATGTGAATGACGAAAAGTCGGAGCTATCTTTACTGAGTTTGTTTCTAACTACTTTTGAAAAAAATAAATGAAACCAGTTACTGTATCAAACCACACATTTAAATTAATCTATCACAATTACAATGCCACTGTAGGGCATAACAGAAAAAGGGGAATTCAGTGATTCTTTTTTTGTTAGATGTTAAAAGCCAGATTTGGACTATGTGTAAAAAATGGTTTCAGGGCCAAGTATATATATTAAATTGATTTTTCTGAAATATGAGTGCTTGTGCAACTTTTATGTTTTATATGTTGGTATTGAGTCAGTTTATATGGTCATTAAAAGCAAAGTGGCAGTAGGGGAGGGGGCTCTTGGTCTGAGGGGCAGCAGGGTGTGGAGTCCATGTTTAAGAATAATTACCTTAACTTAACCCTTTAAAAGATATGGATTAAATGAATCAGAAAGTAAACAGTGAGTTTTTATTAGAAATCATTCACTGTGACACCAAAAGGCTGTGATATAATTCTGTCTGGAAAAATAATCATCACCATAAAACCAAAGAACTGTCTCATGTACAAAATATAAGTGGCAAAAACAAAAACAAAACACACTCATGAACACCACAAACATAGCACATTATTTACCTGGGGCTTATTAGAAGCGTCTGTGTTGGCATTGCTATCAGTCAGAGTATTTCCACCATTGTTTGAAGTCTGTTTCACATTGGACATCCAGTGCAATAGTTTGCTAACTTTATCACCATGTTCTCTCTTCTCCTCATTGACAGATCTCTACAATAACACAAATGCATTTTGGACAATAAGGTTAACTTTTGCAAATAAAAATAAATTGAGAAGAAACCTATATGGAAGGGACTTAAAAATACAGTTAAAATGAGAGTTTACAGCAAAAGCTCAAATCTTAACGAATGTGTTTGCGTAGGTTCCAGTTCAAAATGTCTTTAAAATATCATACTTCAAGATGCAAAAAGTGAGGCCTCAAATTGCTTGCAATAAACTTTAAAATGTCTGCCAATAAAACACACAGGATTTTACTTGATGAGTGAATGAAAGTACTAATCTTAACGTCCCATGTCCTGTAAAATCTATTTTTTTTTGCTTTTAATCTTGTAAGAAGGGCCTTGAGGAGCAGAAAAAACTGACACATTTTACTAAACTCTCAATTCACAGAGAAATGTGCAATACCTCTTTAAAGAAAATGTCCCTTAAAACACTCTGACCTCTGGGGTTTATGATGTAACAGCTATACAGCCTCCACCTAAATATGTGTTTTCTGCTGGTAATAGGCAGACGCCATGACTGTTTTCAGAGTCTGCACTGTAGTCTGTAACCCTCGCCCCCTCCCATCTGGAATTTCCAAAGGGGAGGGGAAAAGAGCTGCAACTGATCCTCTACAGAGACTCAAATCTTAATTTTTTAAAAAACTGAAAGACATGAGACTTTTAAATAGCACAACTAATGTCAAGATACTAAGCAAATAGCATTTTGCTTGTTTTGTTGGCAGATATTTTAACTTTTTACAACTGATTTAGGCCTTACTTTGGCTTACCATATTATGAAATATGACATTTATCTCACCATTTCAGATGAATGTAGATTAAAATCAGTGTAGTTAGATACTTTTGATCAGTAATTAGTTAAAGATTGCAAAGACTTGAGTTTTTTGCAGTGTTAAAACACTAAAAATCAGAAACCACTGACCATTTTATAACATGTATGCTGGATAAAAAAGATTGTTAAACCGAGTCAAGAAGGTAAACTTTGCTGCATTGCACAATAATCCAAAGGTTTCTGCAATGTACAAGCGTATATTTACAGCTGATTATTGCTTATATGCCCAAATATAGTGAAATGTTGACTTGGCTCCAAAACCATGAGCCTTTATGGCCTCAAGTAAGCGTAACCCTGTGTGGCAGTCGTACACACTTCTCTCCAGCGCCTCCCTGAATGTGATTCTTCTCTTGGTCTTCGGACAAGTCAGACTTTTGTTGAGGAATTTTTCATCTTTCAGCACAGCAGCAGTTCCTTTGTCAATAAGGCCGCTCTGGATGACCTCCTCAAGGGAGACTCTGTCATGGGTGTCCGGGCTGACCAATCCTCCAGTCAGGAGCTGGAACTCAATACAGCGGAATCCAGCATCTTTAGGGAAGAGATTTTCCTGAATGGCCGTGGAGATGGACACAGGTTTTGCAGTCTTGGGGTGAATGATGCCATTGTAAGCCTGCTCAAACTGTTGGAGCTGATGACATAATGACTCGTCTAATAAACCTCTTGTAAGAGCCTCTGAGATGGACACTTTCTCGCCTGAGGTTGGGTCGCAGATTCCTCCAGTGCAGGCTTGGGCCTCCAGTAGACGTAATGTAGTGTTTCTGTCTGTGAAACCCTGCTGAAATCCCTGAAGTATCGACAACCTCTTCCTCTGAGTGATATCCCAGAGACCAGCGATGGGGCTGTTGACATCCTCAACAACAACCATTCTTGAAAATATGATGTCTGCTATCTCAGAGATACTAAGACGCCCACTGCGATAGCTTTCAAGCTCAGATGTTTCAAGGTATCTGTGGCTTATGGCAGACTCTAGACAAAGTTGTCTCCCACTTCTGGCATCTGCAATAAAGTGAAGCTGGTGTCCATTGGTGTCAAAAATGGACTTCTCCAGCCATTCACTTTCGAAGTTTGACAAAAACTGATAAGTCTTTTTGTCGATGTGTCCTGCTTTAAAAGCTTCATATGCTGACATTTCCAGGCCAGAGCTGCTGCTGACAACAGAAGCTCTATGACAACTTGTTGGGGAGTTGCTTGTTAGATGTCTGTCGCCAAACGGGAAGAGGTAAACACCTCCGTCAACATCATAAAGGCAGGTCTTCAGTATTTCAGCATAGTATGCTTTCTGTCCAGTGTCAGGGTTGTGGAAACCTTTGGGGTTACTGGTGGGATCATACATACCCATCAGAATCTCCTCATTCACAAGACCCTGACACAGAGCAATACCAGGTGACATCCTGGCACCCGTTTCTGGGTTGATCAATCCTCCAGTCGCAACCTGGACCTCAAGGATCCTCTTGCCTTTAAATCTGTCGAGAAGCTTCTCCTCCATAGCTTGAAACACTGATAGCTTCCTGCCAGTGTGAATGTACCCATTGACAGCTTTCTCAGCCTCCAGTAATTTGTCTTTAAGATCTTTTTCTATAATTCCTCTCTCCAGAGCCTCCTCCACTGAGTGCATTTGTCCTGTAGTGAGATCTGTAAGGCTTCCTGAAAGTGCCTGGGCCTCGAGAAACTCAAGAGCATATGTCTTAGCTAAGAACCCTTTCTCTGCAGCCTCAAGGAAGGATATCTTCTTCTTACTTGACTCCACGTAAACTCCAGCTATGATGGATGGTTTGCCAGTGAACTGGGAAAGTGATGCTTGCACCTCCTCTACTGTGATGTGGCCCATCTCAAACCTGCGCAAAATCTCCAGATCCAGGAGCCTATATTTGACTAAAAATTGAATATTTGTGCTGCCTTTGTGATCTGAGAACTTCTGTGAGGATGAGTATGTTGTAGTGAGTTTCCCTACACCATCAGTTGATTTATTCCCTGATGTGTTTGAAGATTCACACGTTTCATTGATATGATACGTCGTGGTCCTGATAATGCGATGGGATTTAGACTGTTGGTCCGTCAACCCACATAAAGCCATGTACCCTTGTGTTGCCGGGGCAACTGGCTTATCAGACTTGACTTGACCCTTGCTGGTCACATTCTGCTTGTCTTGTTGTATTACGGTGGAGGTTTGAATACTGGAGCTATTCAAAACTTTCTTTGTTGTTGAATCTTGGAGTTTTTGGCTCTGAGTCACTTCTGTTATATCTTGTTTGGCTTGTTCTTGTTCTTTGAGATTGCTTTCTCTCTCCATGGTGGACATCTGTGGATGTGACATTGGGAGAATTTTTAGTAATAGAGGATTTTTTTTACGGCTGACAGATAATTGTAACAGTTAAAAATAAATTTCATAAATGCTACATATATTCATTTAAGGTAGGGCTGTCAAACATTTTTTTGCTAACAACAAATTGCTCGATTTTGGTGGCTAATTGTGGTAAATCCCTCTTTTAATGGCATGTTTAAAATGACATTATTTTGCATTTCACAGTAATACTTTTGCTTTGTATTTTAACTAGCAACTCCTAACTGAGTGTTTATTTGGGAATCAAATTTGTTTATTCTATGATCTTGACTTTTAGATTTATTATATAAAACAATGCTGCACTGCTTCCCTGGTATGATCTAAAGCCATGACTTTGAGATGGGACACAACTTCACAGTGCTTATTCCATCAAATGTTGTTAAAATGTTGAAATTGCAGGACTGCGTGACTCAAATAATTCACTGAGGTCCAGTGGTCCCCACTTAATATGACAACATTTACACTTTGAGGGATTCACAGTTTAGTTGTTTCCTTTGCATAGGTTACGCAATTCAGGTTAATGTTAACCCCAAATTTTTAAACACTCTTTATTATCTTTTCCTTCTTGGCTAATTATTGTTTTATTCACTTTTAATCAGTACTTGATCTTCTGATATATTTTCATGTATGTCATTTTTAACTCTACCTTGTAGAAGACCTTAAGTGCTATGAAAAGCACCCAAAAATAAAATGTGTTATTGTTATAATAATTTTCTGAATTTAAATAGAAATGAAAAACAGAGTTGTAATAATACAGAGCTAACTTCATCCATACCTGTGAGGACACTTTCATCTTGAGCATCTCGTCCTCCTGGTTGCATTTTGAGCATCGATATGAGGACACAGCTGTCTGCCCCCCAGTTTGTCCGGTCTTCATAAAAGCAGCCTGATTCTGCGTTGACAGCTTTTCCTGAAGAGTTTTTGTCTCTCTGATGTACACATTGATTTGTTCCTGGAGGGTTTTTGCCTCCTTGTCCTTCAGAGCCAGTTTCCACTCACTGTCAGCCAGCTGTTGTTTTAACTTAGACTCATTTGACTCGTGCTGTAAAGCACTTATTTTTGAGCTGAGATTAGCTTTTTCCATTTCCAGTTGGGCAATTTGTGATTTTGCCTTCGAGAGCTCAAGTCCGAGCTTTGTTTTTTCTTGCTCCAGTTGGTCCATTTTGATACACAGCTGTTGGTCTGCTAGTTGCTTAGTTTCCAAAGTGGTTTGATGAACTGTTTTCACTTGCTTGACGTCTTGTTTAAAATGCTTGTTCACCATTTCTCCTAGTCCTGCGCTGTTTAACTGCTGATTTGAGTTACCACTTTCACCCAAGATTTCAGTTTGAAGTAACACAATTTTCTTCTCCATTTCAGTCTGCACTAGCACTAGCTGCCTCTCATAGCCTTCTTTCTGAAGTTCTAGTTTATTTTTCAGCTCGTCTAACATTTTCTTGCACTTCTCGAGCTGTTCCTCCATCTGCTTAGCTTTCAGCTGAAGCGTGGAATTTTCTCTTTGCTTTTGCTCGGTTTCTCTTTGAGCTCCCTGAAACTTTTCTCTGAGGATTCTGACTTCAGATGCTAATGTGATGTTTTTCTCTGCTGCCTCAGCTTTCTCCCTCTTTAGCATTGTATTTTCATGTTGGAGGTTTGATCGAGATTTGTCCGAATTTGATGTTGCCTCTTTCATTGCTACTTTAGTTCTCTGAAGCTCAGTCTCAAGCTGCAAAATTTTAGTTTCTTTTGCTTTTTTGTCTTGTGTTTCTTTTGACAATTCGTCTTTAGTTCTTTGCAGGGAGGAGTTTAGATCTGTTATTTTGATATTAAGAGACTCTAGCTTCCTCTCTGCTGATTTCTTCTCATTCTGCAAAGTAAACATCTCCTGCTTGAGGTTGTCTGTGATTTTGTCCGCACTGCTGCTCACTCCTTTGGTATTAAGCTTCTGGTTAAACAGCTCATCCTCTAAATCCTTAACTTTATTTTGTTGCTTCTGACTCTCTGCCGTTTCTTTCTGCAGCTCTGCATTTTTCTTAATTAGCAGCATGTTCAAATCATTGATTTCAATATTCTGCATGTGGATCTTCTGATTTGCAGTATTCCTCTCAGAAAACACTGAATTCAGCTCTGCTTTCAGGCTGGATATTTCGTCGTCATAGTTGACTATTTTTGAACTGAGAGATCTGATTTTCATTTGGAGTTCGTTCATGTCCCTCACCTCCTCGCTGTAATCCTGCAGCTTCATTTGGAGCTCGTAGTAGGTCTGGGATTTCTTATTTAACTCCTCCTCAATAATCTTAACCTGGGATTTGGTGCCGTCTGCCTGGGATTTTAAGATTTTAATTTGCTGATCTTTGCCCTCCATTTCTATTGACACTTGATCGAGTTTAGCTCTTGCATTCTTCAGGTTATTTTCCATGTCTGTGTTCATCTGCTTTAGGTCATCTACTTTTTTCTGCAGCTGTGTAGCGACTAATTCACTCTTCTGGATTTCCGCTTCAAGGTTTTTGCATTTAAGCTGTGACGCCTGATCGGATCTTCTCAGCGAGTTGTTGTCATCATTAGCTGCTTGAAGCTGCTGTTTCCAGCTGTCTATCTCACTCTTAAGAGACTTGATCTTTTGTTCAGAAAATGATCTTTCTTTCTCTAAAGCCTCTGTCTGGATCTGAAGACCCCTAATGTCGCCATCAGTCGAGACGTTCATCCTCGTCAGATCGTTGCATTTCATTTTCAGTTGATCTATCACTGCTTGCTTGGAAATGACCTCTTCCTCTAGGTTGTTAATCTTGAAGACATTTTCCTGCTCAAAGGCGCTTTTCTTATGCAGCTCTCCCTGTGTGATCTTCAGCTGCTCTTTAAGCCCTTCAACCTCAGTGCTTTGGAAGAACGTGCTCTGCTCCAATGAGGACTTCTCTCTCTGGAGTGATCTGATCTCCTCTTGAAGGTCATAGACTGACTTCTTCATGATCAGCGCCTCCTGCTGGACATCCTCTATTTTCTGCCTCATGTTGCTCCTTTCGTTCTCCATGTCCGTCTGCAGTTTCTTCACTCGGTTATTGCTGTCATCCAGCATCTTTTTATAACTTTGTGCTTTCTCTTCAGCCATTTCTACTTTCTTCTGCACCAGGTCCAGTTCCTCCTGTTTCTGCTGGAGGACATCTCCCATCATTTTCTCTTTTTCTTTCAGTGCAGATAACTCACCCTGAACCATCGCCTGACTTTCTGCTACCATCTTGAGTTCCTGACTTTTCAATGCCACCTCTGTGTCTTCCTCGATGTGTAACTTCCCCTCGAGTAATAGGCTGTGTTCTGCAATTGCTTGGTCTTCCTTTGTTTTCTTTACGATATCCTCCAAGTTTTTCTGTGACAGGATCCACTTGGCCTCTAACTGCTCAATTAACTGCTTGGCGTGACTTAATTCCTCATCACTAGCAGCTTTATCTTTCACAGCTATCTCGTACTTGGTGCTAAACTGCTGAACGTCATGCTCAAGTTGTGATTTCTGAAGGGCAAGATCCTCAATTGTCTTCTGTTGTGCTTCCACTTCTCCTTCCAGCTCCTCCAGCTGTGCCTGTTGTTCGAACAGCAGAGTCTCCTGCTCCTCAATCCGTTGTTTAAGTTGACTAACCTCTACTTCTCCTTCAGCCTTTTCGAGCTCCATACTCTTTGTCCTTTTTGCGGTCTCTGCTTTGTCATAAGCCATTCTGGTCTATAATGCAAAAAAATATGTCATCTACCATTTCACCTTCAGCTAGAAAACTGTAAAAAAGTATTGCATGAATATTTTACTTCTTACCAGACTGAAGAAGAAACATCAAACAACCTCTCCAGGAAAGTGCAAATACAAAGACAGCATGCTTTTGTGTAAGCTTAACATTGTGGATATTTAGCAACATATAATGAGGGGTGCCTTCAACTAAGATTTAAGAGTCAATTCCAATAAATCAGGATTTGCCAATAGAAATCCTTAAATAATCTGTTGTTACTTTATTGATCTATATCAAACCTGCACAATATGGGAAAATGTGATGTGATAACATTGGTCAATATTGTGATTATGTTCAATATAGCGATATATTTGTAAACTGAATGAAGAGTGTGTATAAGCTAAGATTTGGTGTCATAATTTTTGATATTCCTCATGTTTTATACAGCACTTGTGGTTGTAACATGCTTTTAATTAAATCCAGAGACAGCAGAAAAAAAACTTTTTTTCACTTATTGGCGCAATTAAAGCTAAAGGTTGCTTTTATCTGGCTTTAGCTTCATCTGTTGGCTGTAAAAAGTGTGAAAGCAGAGCTGTCACACACTGTCTGTAATCAGACAGATACATTTTGCTAAGCATCAATCTTCAATGATACAGAGGTTGATGTAGATGCTAACAGCTTTGTATAAGTTTTATCAAATCTAGATAGCATTTCTATATCAAATGCAAACAAATAACAACACTGACAGCATTCCTTGATGGAGAGGATATTTTTGCTCCTCTTCCAACAGGTTTTGGTGAGAGTTTGTTCTACAAAGTGGTTCATGTTTTGGACTTTACACCGCAGTAGTAGCGCTCGCCCACTACATCATCTGATTGGTGTGTAATAAATGCGACTGATGGAATATTCTTCCAATCACCTGCCAGATATGCTTTTGAAAGGTTTCTACCCTCCCAAACCACTTTCTCTGGGCTGCTGCCCAGATTGACTAGAAAAAATATATTAAATGGTCCATCTGTATTTATGTTTTATTCAACAAGTGTTGAATAAAGCATAAAGAGCAGCATAGGACAGATCACTAAATTATTACTTATATGCTCTCTCCATCTCTTGATAATTTATTGCAATTAATATTGTGATGACAATATTGAACAGAGTTACAGCACACTGCATGTGTTTTTTTTATTCAGTTGAGTTATTTTCAGAAATGTATTTATTACCAAATATTACAAATATTTTGATATCAAGTACTGTTACAGGCTTCAGTCTGCTCTATTGTAAAATGCCTTGAGATATCACTTGTTATGAACTGGCGCTATACAAATAAAGATTGATTGATTGATGAAGACATGATTTATTTTAGAAAAAGCTTTCAATCCATGTAAAATTAGACATTTAGTAGCTTTATGTAGCTTGAATGGAATGAATGATGAAATTTTTGTCTATGTGGAGTCACCCCTTGTAATTACAAGATCCTGATTATTTAAAAGATATTTTAAGTATTTTTTACATATTTGATCGGCACTTGCCCTATGTCTTCCTGTGTAACACCTAAAGAAATATGTCTTACATTTTTTTTAAGTACACAAATTCCTGGAAAGGATGTATTTTTTGTACAAAGTCACAACAAGTGAGACTTTCTGTTGATGAACAAAAAGACACTCTCCTCCCAGCAAGCACCGTCACCAGCTGCAGACAGGGATGCTCACGTTCACATGCATGTCCTTTGCTTCTTTGGCATCGAAGCAAAGATGTTTGCTCAAGATAACACACATATATAACAACAGGACCATTGGAGAAAAAATAAAAAAGTCCAGCACAGCATGAAAAGGCAGTTTTATCTTCAGTATTCACTTCAGAGGTCCTAAAGATTCTAGATCCAACTAAGAAGACTCTGGATCCATGCAAAGTTACAAAAAAAAGAAAGATACATCATATATGTCATAACTTAAAGAAACATAGTTTCCCCCAAAAGACTAAGATGTGCTTCAGAATTGCGTGGAGAAAAGGCAAAGAAATGCAAAATCCTCTCTCACCTCCTCATCTTCAGTTCTCTTCAGGGTTTCACTCGCAAACTTCACATACTGCGTCATGAGGGTGACTAGTGCAGTGTAGCGAGTTCGGAGATCCATGAACTATACGAATACAAAACAGGAAATTAAGTATTATCTAATCTTTTACATAAAGCGCTTGCCTAAGAACATTTGTCAAGGGTCTCACCTCCTGCTGGATGGCATCTGAAGAGCTCTGCATCCTCCGTTTCTTCAGAGGAGATTTATGCTGGGAGTCGACCATGGCCCTGAAGGTCATCAGCTGAAGCTCATAATCCTGGAGAGAGATGGATGCTTGAGGTTACAAGGTTTTGTCCTTCTCGGGTCAACTCAAGTTTTCATGAAACATCATAACTCAGTCTTTAGTTAACAAAGGCTGATAGAGAACAACAGCTGCTACATGCACATGTTAATAATACAATGATAAAGTTCATTACAATGTCTCGTCAGTGTTTAAAAAAAATGCATAATAGCTTACCTTAACTGCAGATGAGTACTGCTCTGAGTACTTCTGACACTCATCGATTCTGCCTTGTTTTTGTTCAAGCTCAGCAACAAGGACCTGAGATAGACATTTTAAACCTCCATTTATAAATCTATCAACACATCCTGTACATTATTTCATTGTGAAGAAGTGAATATTTATTTTACCTTCTGCTTGTTTAACAGCTCAGCCAGTGCCTTGCTGTCTTCAGGCTTGTTTTCTTGGGCCTTTAGCTGTGCTGCCTCCATTTCCTGAGCCCATTCATAAAGACTACTGAAGGAGTCTTTGTAGTGTTTCAGAGATTTGCTGATACCATCCAGGTCCCTTAGCCTGAAATTGATTTGATAAAGACAAGAAACATTCACATCTATCACTTTGTTTCTTTTAATCACAACAATAAAAACTAAATGCTCAAGGAGGTATTGAACACAAACCTGCTGTCGATCTGGGAGTGAATGTTCTGCCATCTCTCACTCAGCTGATCAGCTTTCTCCTTGTGCCAGTCCAGGTCAAAGTCACGTTCATTATGAGCCTTAAACATTCGGTCACTGATGACTCGAGCTTTCTGCAGCTCGTCTTCCATGTCATGGAAAACCTCCTGCTGTTCATCAATCTCTGACCGCCATAGCTAAAACCACAGAGGGAAGATTACTTAGAATGAAATAAAGACATACTCAACGCTCGTGTTAATGAATCCTCTCATTACCTTCAGGGTTGAAATGACCGTCTCAATGGACTTAAGGTCAGAGTTCATAGCATCTTCCTCATAGAGTTTGGATTCATAGGCCTTTACAAGTGCCTCTGCATTCTGACTGTGCTTAACCACCAAGCTGACGGTTTTCAGCCTGCAAAATTAAAACAATTACATTCAGGTCATAAATGCAAAAGACCATTCACTCAAACATCTCTCCTGACTGAGACAGTGTCTTACTTGTCCATATAGATGGAGGACATGGAGTACACTTGGCTCATGCTCTGAACGAGGCTGGAGAGTTCGGAGGAGAGTTTTGGCACAGATGGAGAACCTGCAGCCTGTCTGAGGAACACCTCACACTTCTCCTTCATGGCGTCAATGTCCTCTTTCAGTTTATCCAGCTCTTCTGTCTTATTCTGAAAATAAAGATAAAGAGAGTCATGGTTATAGTGGCGAGCACAGGGTGTAGACAGGTACAAAGGAGGACAATATACTTTTTAAAGACTTTTTAGGACCCCAAGAGGTGTTTAAATAATTTAGACCACTTTTTGCACTGTGGAACAAATGGTTTTCAACACATGTATGGTAAAGTTTGTTTTATTATGTGATAAAATGCTGATTTGTTGAGATGAGATCTTAATTTTAAGGGATACATGATATAATCAGGACAACACCGGTATGGGTATTGGTGTCCTGCTCCTAGTTAATAAACTGACTGATGTTCTAGTACCACATACTAAAGTATATGTTTGTTTTCTTTAAATAAGTAAGACATGATGCAGGACTTTGATTATTTACACCAAGATTGGTACCTGGTGTTCTGAAATGCGCTGTAGACTCTGGTCCAGGTCGTCTCTCTCTAGCGGTGTGCGGAGCTGTCTGATCAGATGTTCTTCGTGAGCCTCCAGGTGCATGCGGAAGTTGCGAATTTCTGAGATGTAATTGTTGTACACAGATTCCTCATGCTCCTCTGAAAAATAAGGGTAAATAATCATGTGAGGAAAATCAATTATGTTTAGGGTTAAAACTGTTGTAATACTGTTTTGCTCTATTTCAAAGAAAATAAGCATTATTTTATTGTTAGCTGTTTTAAGAAATTAAAACAATTGAATAGGTTATAATCAATGTTGAAACAAAAGGATTTTGAAGACCACCTCTGGTCAAACATGTTTACAATGCACAGTTCTGCCCCTAGATGGCGTCATTATCCCAGGTTGGAGTGGTGGCAATGCACTGACATCATAAACATCTGTGGCGCACTCAACTTTCATGTGCTCTTAAAGGAACAGTTAATAAAAAGATGAGAATCAAATCTGGAAAAGTCTGTATAAGATTTGGTAAATGTCTGTGTATAACCAAATGTATGTCCCAGTTTGACTAAACAGACTAGCCGTATGTTATGTCACAATTTAAAGCATGCTTCCTTGTTTTGCAGATATTCTCCTCTGTTTAACACCTTCAACTGCACTTTCACATCCGTCTTCATAAAAACTTTCTTATACAGACTTTTCCAGATTTGATTCTCATCTTTTTATTAACTGTTCCTGCAGCTGCTGTATATTTTGGAATTTCCCCCTGTGGGACTAATAAAGGATATCTTATCTTATCTTATCTTATCTTAACAACTAACTTTTAAAACAACAAAATTCCAAAAGGCATTAACTAAAGGCTTAAAAGGATTAACATCCATGAGTTTGTTTTGTTCAATTTGCACCAGCAGGTACTAGTTTAGAAGGTCAGGACAGGAATCTGAGCCTTGCCTCTCTCTGCAGATCTGAGTAATTCTTGGTAGTACTCCTTGCAGGCCAGGACGTCTCTCTCAAGCTGGGCGCAGTCTGCAACTGTGAACAACTCCGACTCCTCACTGTCCTCAAGGAATTCATCGAAGTGGGACTGCAGGTTGCTGAGGACCTGCTGGTGCTCACCTGGTAGCATGGTCTTAATCTTAGTGTGAAAAAGAAAAAAAAACATCATTTAAAAAGCCTTCATGTCAAGATGGTGACGGGAAAGTGTTTTGGATAAAAGCAAAACAATGACTCAAACATACTGAAGCCACGTTCCAGTTGCGGATGGCTCGTATATCAGCCATCAGGTAATGCCACGACACCACACTCTTCATGTTGATGTGGGAGTGGTGCCACAGTGACAGGACGTTCTGGTACATCTGCTCAGTTCTGCAGGAAACACAAGACAAATCAATTAACCACCAGTTATATACGAGGTCTGGGGAAAAACTGAGTTAGGACATTCTAGAGGAAGCTGACCGAAATAGTGAACATTATCTGTTTTTATTCATCACTTTATACACAGCTTTATTTTGGACAACCTAGGACATTAGGAGGAATCTGTGGAGATATTAGCTGCTCTTACAGTCATGAAAAACTTTGGAAAAAAGGGAAGTGTATAGTGCTCAAGCCTTTAATTTATAAGGGTTCCCCATTTCTAAAAGTGGAGAGTTTATGCAGATTGAGCGTCGGCACTAAGGACTTAATTTTTTTCTTAATTTCAAAGCACTAATATGTATTGTCTTGTGCAGTGTTCTGCTGAAGGGGCTAGGATAATCAAGACAGAGTTGCATGTGCTACTCTGGATCAGATACACTGTCTACAGAAACTGTTATTATCTCGTGAATTACTTTTATTAATGTTATTTGTTATTGTGACTGGTTTGAGATAATAAAATGTAGCTGCTATTCTAAAAAAACTGGCAAGTGGAATTACATTAAACCATGGGCACGGCCAGATAAGTGGCTTGGGGCAGCATAGGCCAACCCTAAATTCTGATTTGCCAGCCCAGGTGACACCCCATCTAGAATATAAATGGTTATTTATTTCAATTAACCCAAACAACCATTTTAAGTGCTGTGATAATTATCTGAAATTTGTGCAATGACTTTTTAATGCATTTTATTACTGACATTATTCCTTTGAATATTTTGATACTGGTGCACTTTAAGCAACACAACACTACTTTAGCTGTGGTGTGTTTCTATTAGACCAAAACAATGAGCACATCAAAGCTTGACACACTGTGGACGGTGGTGAAGTGCAGTCGTCCTTAAAGTTAAGGTGGTCTTAAGGCCTTTGCATACTATTCGTATGTAATATATTTTTTTCAATCCATTTCCAGCCGATGCAAGATTACACACAAGATATGTAATGTTGCCGAGCGAAAAAGCAGCATTTACGTTTTCAGACTGCAGTCAATTCTTTTTAACCTTCACAACTGATGAGTCCATATCATACCAATTAAAGAACTTGTTACTGGCATGTATGTCAAAGTCTTGCAAGGCATTCATCATGGCGGCCAGCTTGATGGTGTGTTTGCATCACAGCAGTCTGTTTAATTTTGAAGTCAGGATAATGCAAAGGCGACAGAAAGCGGATGGAGTTGGAGCTGCAGTATGACACCTGTGTATACTCAAGCTTTTACTGTTGTGAACAGTTGGTCCTGAAGCAGCTGTGGAACATTAAACATTTTCTAGACCCACCCCTGCATTACAAAGTGCCTCATCACAAAACTCAGATGGTTAAATTCTTTTTCTCGATATTTTCAGATCAGAATGTTGCTTCTCTGAAAAGGGAACCCTTGACAGCAGCACTGCTATAATAGTTTTACAATCATTTAAAGTCAAATCTTTAAAGTATTTAAAGGTTTTCAAAGACCCTAACATCTTACCTTGTTGCCATTTCAACAGCCTCTTTGTTGGGCGGAGGCACAGTGAAGCAGACAGAGGGCACCATGGCTTCGTTCCCTGCTGGGTTGATGACTTTCCACTTCGCCCGGTATGAGTTATTGGCCAGCACACACTCATCATCTTTGTAAATCGTGATCTGATCAATGAAAATAGTTATAAAAACATTTAGCTTTACATTAAATCTTGGAAATTGAAGGAGACTGATTGTGATGCCACATTGAAAGGAGATGCAGGTATACCTCTATCTGTCGATAATCACAGATGGCTTTCACAGGGACGGAGGATCTCACGGGGCTGTCAGGGTTCCTCGGTCTGAGCTGCACAATGTTCTTTGCCCTGCCCACTAATCCAGCTACAGTGCTGCGGTATTGAAGAAGCTGCTCTTTCTCATCCTGGGGACACACCCAACAACAAAAAAAAGCTATTGAATCCTTTTATCTACTTGGAACAACCTCCACACGCACACACACTTCATAAATCATGTTTACCATTGACTCCTGAAGTAGATCCTCCAGCCTGTGTAGGCTGCTTGTTCGATCACAGCTGTATTTTCTCTGGATGGCGTCTTGTAAGCTCCTAAGGTAATCTATGGACTCTTTGGCATCACTGAAAAACTGCATAAGGGAAATGATGATAAATTGAATGTGAGGAACACGGACACTATGTTGTGTTTACCAAGAAAAACAGCCAGCAGCTAACCTCAAAATAAACAGCGTTCTCCTTGAGGTGTTGTTCTACACAAGCACAGAGCTGTAAGATCCAACTCCACTGTGTCTGCATGGCAGCTCTGTATGCCTGGAAGACAAACATAACAATTAGGTTTAATAGCTATAAATTTAAGGTTGTGTACAGGGTGGAGACACTGCTGCCACTCTGAAGTTTTAATAATGATTATACTGACCGCACAGCAAAAGCAGACAGGGCTTACCTCAATTGTGAGCCTGGCGGGGTGGTTTTTGATCAAAAGGCGCTCTGCTTTGTCCTGCACAGACTTGATCACTTCCTCCTTTTCATCCAGCTCCCTCATCAGGTCCTGTGTGGAGAGATTAAACTTAATACCTCTGGTATTCATTTGTGGAAGAGAACAAGTCAGGTCCTCGTTTCAAAGGGTCATATGTCTGTTCTTAGTACTAAGTAAAGCATTAAGTTTATTGTACACAAACCTCTTTGCAGAGATTATTGTTATACTGTAGACAAAAGGCTCTAAATTTAGACCTTTTTTCTGTCTGCCTATGGCCAGGATAGGCAAGCTAAGTAATACAGAGGGTCCCAATAATTCCATTATCATTGCCAAGGGGCCAAAGTATTACAAATTCTAAAATGGCTTGTTTAGACAAATAAAACAACTTGTAATCTAAAATATTGCTTTATTTCAACTTGCTAACTTTTTTAAACTGATATGAAAATAGCAAAACTTATTTTAAGTAGCTTGATGAAGAGGTAATGCTATTTTTGAATACATTTTTTTTAAGATTATAAATTGTTTTTCAAATCCTTAACAACAGAACATATCATTACAACAAATTATGTATATCAATTGTCCTTCAGAAAACAAAAAACAAAGTTAAAATGTTTTTATTTTATCTATATCTAATGCATTTTTCCATCTGCATGACAGTGTACTGCCAACTCATGTTAAAATCCTTTAAATCACATGTTGACATATTTCCTTCATGTTCACAGTTCATTCATTAAAAGAATTTGACACGGGGATCAAATGACTTCTATTTTCCCACACCAGGCACATAGGATTGCACAGACTAAGCGACAGCCAAATAATGACATAAATCAGGCTTACAGCATGATAGTCTCTTTTCTTTGAGATGTTGCTGTTGCGATCGCTCCAGTCAAAGGCGACCTCCTCTTCCTCCTTCTCATTCAGCCAGATGAGCTCCTGAGTGGCCTGTGACACAAAGTCATTCAAGCTCTCCAGGTGGCTTTGTCGCTCTCTCGATGAGCTCTGCCAAAAGAAAACATGCATAAGTTAGGTACAAGACTTATGTAAGCTGACTAATTTTGATTAGTAACTTTAAAGCTTCGAAGATCACTTACCAATAGCCTCTCATACTGCTTTTCCAGTTTGTTCAGTTTGTCGGAGTAAGTTAGTTTCAGGGGTATGGTCATCTGAATCTGAGAAGAGAAAACACATTTCTTTAGGGTCCTCTGCAGATACTAAAATTAATTTCCTGAATGTTAGACACATGGTTCTTCACTGATCTTGCCTCAGGATCCATTGCCAACTCTTTAATAAAAACCCTTTTTTTCCACTTTTAATTAATAAAATTCCTTTCATAAAAATGCGACAGTTTGGACCTCAGATGGAACAAAACATAAGACTGAACTGAGAGACAAGACAATGTGTTTAAATGTGCATCATTACAGAGGCCCTTAAGTGGCATTTCATTTATTTTCTCTTTTCATTGTAAATATGTTTTTTTTCTCAAGATCTTTAGGCACACACTATCATGGGGAAGCAAGCTTTGTGATCCCATGATGATGAGAAAACAAGTTAAGATCTTAAGAAAAGTAACAAAAAACTCTTCATAACTGTAAAAGGATGTAAAATAAAATAAATGTATGTCTGCATTGGAATTCCATAAATCATGCACTATTTGGCACTTTTTTGTCAGGCACGCATTATGGACCCACTGAAAACTGTATGGACCTGCATTTGGGTTCAATTCACCAGTTGAGAACCACTTGGTTGAACCCTGCAGCCACACCTCCATTTTAGGCAAACATTGACATTGAGATTATTTATGATTGCTGTTGTTTCCACAGGATTACAAGATAGACAGAGAGGAAAGCCTCAACACTTACTTCACTCAGTTTGGCATCTTTAAGACTTATTTGAAACTCTTCAATGGCTCTGTGTACACTCTTGTGGTTTTCCAAATGTACTTCCACACTAGGCAAATCAGATCCCCACTCTGACCGATCAAGTTGAAGCTTTGAGCAAAAATAAAAGGACATTTAAATTATCAGTACTTTGTAGAATTAAGGCTTCAGTACAGTATAGATATGCACTTCTTATTATTATCTTTTTTATTTTCAACAAGAACAAATAATTAAACATAGAACAAAAATAAAAACAACAACAACCAAAGCGAAAAACAAATTTGTCATTTGCATGTTCAAAAAAGAGTAGAAGGAAGTCAAAACTTATCTGGTCCCACTCCTTCACCTTACATAAGTAGTCAATAATTAACCGCGTATTAACAAAATAAACCGAATAGTAGTAATATAATAACACAAATAGTAATCAGAGAAAAATGATAAAGTGATGATTCACCTGCATCTCTTCCACCCAGTTCAAAAGGTCCTGAACAAATTTCATGTTGACCTCCTCTTCTGTCATGTTGGAGTCGGCCAGTGAGGATTTCAGTAAGGGCTTACGGATCTGCATGTGTTTAAGGTGCCTGAGGCTGCCCGGGTCCATGCCGCCTCCACTCTCCATGTAGCTCTGGACTGATGCAGGCTGTAGCCCCGGGGTCAAGGCAGGGGTCAAGGATGGGGTGAGGCACGGTGTAAGGCTAGAGGTGAATGTGGATCCAGGGGTACCTAACCCTCCTGGAGTGAGTGCAGGAGAAAGGGCTGGTGCCAGGCTTGTGTTGATGTTCTGCGAGAAACCGGAGTTGAGGCTTTGCGTGATGCCGGAGATCATCATTTTGGTTTGCTCTGTTGTCAGCGTGCGACCTTGGCTGTACACAGAGGAGCACTCGGCTCTCAGGGTGAGCAGGTCATCCCGGAGTTTTGACACCCTGTGTTCAAAAAGAAAATCAATAAGAGATGTTTTAATTTTGGAGACAATGCGGTGTATCATATTCGGGAGGAGACAGGCTATGTACCTTTGGACCAGCTGATCCGCAAAAGGGAATTTTCCATCCAGGAGAATTTGGATGTCGACCACTTGTTGTCTGAGGATGTTTTCACACTCCAAAAGGTAGCCGGCAATCTCTGCTTCATTTATGAACTGGATACCAGACTCCAGGCGCTTTGCATCCTTAAAGAAAAAATACAAAACTCATCATTTAAAAAAAAACAAACATTTTTTTATCAATTTTATTTTTTGCTTGTTATTCAAATTAATCAGAGAGTTCAAGTGTCAACAGTGTTTGGGATCAATACAAGCATGTTGTGATGGAAATGTTGTTAAATGAATGAGCAATCAAGTAACTAATTTTGATTCTATTGCCAATCAAAAAAATCATGGTCATGATTGTTGCCATAACTGAAACAACCTTCTAGATGGTCGTATTGGGTCCTCTAGTCCCCTATAAGGTATTCAGACCCCTGGGGCCCTCTGGGAAAGGTTTAATCATCGTTCCCAGAATCCGAACCAAGCTTTAAAATATATCCTCAAACACAGTTTTGCCTTCTAATGAGTTTGACCATCTCTTTTCATCTTTTACTGTTTTTTTATGGTAATTCAATTGAAATTCATCTTTTAGTTGCTTGGATATTTTTAATGTAGTTCGCAGCCGATATGTTATTCCGTATTTCAGCAAATATTGATCACTATTTGCAATTCATTTTAAAGATTTTGGGGGTAAATTGTAATCAATTTTATTATTGCCCAACTTGAGAGTATCTCCCTATGTTTTGTGTTCAGATGTACCTTGTTTAATTTCTTTTGATCTCATATTCTAATACATTATATCACTAAATGTCTAATTTTTGCCCAGTGTCACATCTTTAAATGCTCTTAATGCTAGAAATGCTTTGTTTTTAGCTCTCTAAAGTTGTCTGAATTGCTGAATGCCTTGAACGCTGATCTATGAATGAAGCTGCCTTGCTTTACTATTTCATTAAAACTTAAATAAAAGTAGAGTTTCCAGAAAACTTACAGACTGCAGGGCAGTTCGTGCCATTGCCAGCTTGTCCTCTCCGTTAACACAGTCCCGTTGGACTCTGTTGGCGATCTGCTGCAACATTTCCAGCCTACAAAAAAAGAAAAATAAAGCTGTCAAAATAAAGCCTTACCACATTATATCACCAAAAAAATGTACACAAAAGCCAAGTACACTGTGGCATCACCTGGATCCAAATGCAATGTTGTTATTAAGAAAGACTGAGCTGTTAATCTGTAAGGGCTCAGTAATGATGGTGTCATTAGAGGCCAAACTGGTGAAGCTGCTGTTGCTCACAGATGATATTCCACTGAAATAAGCCATCTTTCTTCACAGGCTAAGCCACGGCAGCAACTCCGAACCACAGCTACATTTCTCCTCCTAATCATCCATCTGTAAGGACTCCAGCCTCGCCCTAAACTTGACAGTTTGACTGCCAGCGCTTGCAGACATACAGTGATGGAGCCGGCTTTCATTGCGCTTTTATTTATAGGGCCACAGCCAGGTGAGGAGCGTGTAAAATGAATCTCACCCTTCAAATAATTTGCTGCCCTCAGGGGATGAAAATTAAACAGCAAGCTGAGACAGTACACCTTTTGTACAAGCTGAGACTCTACAAAGCTCTTTCTCCTGTAATGGCTTTTTGTGCCAGTTTTCACCACACCCAACTTTGATCCAGTAAATATGCCGTGTGTTTACAGGGAGAGGGCGAACCAGTCTGGGCTTTTGTCAGCTGAGACCAGATAAATGAATGAAAATTGATGTTCCTTGGAAATATGATCAACCTTGCAAGAAAGAAAAAAGAAACTTGACTAAACTTGCCAATAGAGAGCAGTTAGTAGGATAAGTAATGAAATACCCGTACTGAAGCATGCATCTCATGAGCTTCATCTATTTAGCAGGGCTCAAGACAAACAGGATCCACGGTTCAATTCATGTTTATGTTTAGGGCACAGTTGGTTTTGAGAATGATAAGCTTTCATGCATCATATTTCTTTCTGTACTGTCTGTCCTTTACGTGCATGTAAGGCTTGGATGAGTAAATTTCGACCTACTAGTAAATATCCAACCACAATTTTCTACATTCAAGGCTCATCAATACTGATACCCTAACCTGATGACAATCAGAGTCCACACACACGTCAACCATTAGACTGCATTAACTGAAGTGTTAGCTTTAAAAGACATGCAGTAGTAAGGAGCTCTTGAGTCACAGTGTAAATTTAGGACCCACAGTTTCTTCATGTAAATAAACAGCTTACATGCGTGCAAAGAAAAACCCCTTTTGTCCCAGCGTCATCCTGGAAAAGGTTTCTGTTTGTCTAAAACGCATTTTGCATCATTCCAAAGATGACGAGACTAATCCCAAAGCCGTGCTTTTTAGGCTTAATGATTTGAATTTTGGCTTTTTGAAGGGGCTAGATAACAGGTACGTCATGTCTCAGAGACTGTCTCAGACTGCTGTGGTGAAAGATTCTTTTGTTTTTGTTTTACTTGCACCATAAATCCCTTTATCCTCTGTTCAGGCAGAACAAAACCCCTTTTCTTTTTAAACAGTGCAAGTAGATGTGCAGCAAATCAGATTAATACATTAATTAAATGTGCTCAACAGAAGGAAATGCTTGTGGAAATTAAAATGGGCTCGGGTCAAAAGAGGGAGTTTCCACATTCATTTAATGAATCAAACTCGGATACTGATGCCTGGTGTTTGGTTCTAGCACAGACGTTAGTGAGTCTGCAATTTGATGCTGGAGCAAACAGTTTGCAAAACCCCCTGCAACATTGTGCTGACTCATTTAGCATACTTGCTATCAACAAGTACAAGCTTTTCATACTGTTAGAGCTCTTCTCACTGAAAATGTATCCATATACACCTGTCTTTTCTTAGTTTTAAATCCATCTTTGCTGCCTCAAGTAATCACATGACTTTTCATACCCAGCGCCAATTGAGTGTTTCCTAAATAGTGTCATAAAGTTGAGGTAGCCCATATCATAAAGCCATAAAAACTCCATAGAGCAGACTTCCCATCCAGTAGAACCACACCTACCCGAGAGAGAAGACAAATCAGCCCCACATTCAGCAGGCAAGAGTGGAGATGTTCACAATTAAGGCTGTGGCTAGGAATGAGAAGCAGGTCTCTTGCACTACCAGTTAAGAGGGGTTAAACTGAAATTGTCAAAGTTTAGTTTCATATAGTGTCCCTTCTGTACTTAATCTTTACTTTTCTGAGATGATTCCACTAATGCCCAGAGAGGAAACATTTTTCATTCAAGATTTTTAAATGGAGTCATCAAGAGGGATCATCTTATTCAACAAAATGCCTGCCATAGCTTGGCTTAAATCTAAGCTATGCATGGCTTGCATAAGCTTAAATGAATCTCATCTGACACCCAGTAATTTGGATGGCAATGTTTTTTATTCTCCCTGCTGATGCCCAAGTGCAGGGATGGGTGACACTGACCACCCAGAGGGCTTTGATATTTTATTCCCTCTGCTAACAGGCCAAATTCCCACAAGATGTACACAACTAGGATACTTTAAAATTAACCCAAAGGAACAAATCCACAAATAACATTTATCACAGTTTTTAATACGAGCTGCAAATCTAGACTAAAATACACATTGTTTACTGACTTTAAAGAGCTTTAGCTGATTTTTTTTTGCAAATGCACATAGTAATGCCTCATACAGTGTTTTTAGAAGAATGTAATGTAAGGATAACATAAAAAAAAGCAATGAAAACATGGAAATTACAAGTACTTTTTTAAAAATCTTTGAAATCTAGTAAGTTGTTTGGTCTTTGCAAAGGATAAGAGATTTACAATAAACCCTAATTGGGAGTCTGACTTTAATGTAGCCTGCAAATCAGTTTCAGTATATAAGAATCAATCTGTAATTTCTCACATATAACTGAAGTTAACAATAAATCAAAAACTTTATGGGGAACATTTTACATTTTTATCTGTTTGTGGCAGATTTTGTGTTGTTTCCTTTGTGTTTAGATTTAATTATATTCCATGAAATTGGCAGCTGTATGGTCTGCGTAAGGCAACTGTTAACTGATATACCATCGCAAACAAACCCCTCTAACTTGGCTCTACCCTGTTGCTTGACATCATGTGAAAGTAAAGAGGAAACACCCCCTGCAATACAAGATGACTGAAGAGCAACAAGTGTTTCTCTTAAATGGAGGCGGTGCTTAGATGCACTCTGTCTCCATTATATTAAGCCAAGAAAGACAGAGTATTAATGCTGTCAGGCCTGCACATACCTCTCAACCTCAGGCCTCAGGCTCTTTTCTCTCTCCAGCATGGCAACAATTAATTTCCCCCATTCCTTCTCCACGTCGTTTGGATGATGACCCTGGGGTAACTGAATGCGTCCAAACTCGATCCACATCTGCAGACATACCACAAAGTCAGAGTAGTTGTTACTACAGTGTGAAAGGCAGAAATTGTGGCATTTTGTGATCTTAGCAACAAGTACTTCTGTTTTGTATTTGCATACCTCAAGCATTTTGTAGAGACTGTTGATCTTTGTCTTCTCGTTCTCTTTAAGTGGGATTTCATGTTCTTTAAACTGCAGATACTGCATATAAAGTGCCTGAAAAATGGAGAAAAGATGCTTTTGGTATTCCTGAGTAACCGCAGTTTTAATTAAAAGTTTAAGACTTTATCACTTGCACAAAGAACATTTTGGACTTAGATCATTTTTTCAAGTCTTTTTTCCTCCCCACCATTCAGACCTTTTCTTATCAGTTTCCTGTATTGGGGATCACAAAAATGCAAAGAGATGTATTTTATGATCTTAATTCTTAGATATATTAATGAAATTAGTGCTGCTCTGCAACATCAATGTCCTCCGAAACCATGACTTTGAAGTCATAGACAGTATTACACAACATCTAATGCCAGTGTCAGACGACACAATTTATGAACGATTATTGCCTGGCCCGACAGTCGTAGGGTTTCGGGACCATCGGCCACAAATATTGGTCACTCTGTCTCGTGCAGTGTCACATAACGACCAACAATCTGGGACGTCAAACGACTCCGTCTGGCAGGTTTGATTTTTGTCCTGCCTTCTATGATCTATTCCTCCATGTCAGAGACATTGACCAATGAGAGTACAGATATCTTTATATGTGTGATGATAATGGATGTAAACAAACCAAGGTTCATGCCTTGACAGCTGCATAAGAGCCAACAGACAAAGTAGCAGTTGTTGGCATTATATAAAATTAAAAACTGTTACACTTGAAGACATATTCAGGAGTGCATGAACAACATAACTCGGATGCCAGTGAGCTATGCTTTAGCCTGGTAAGGCTAAAGAATCTGTTTAAAAAATAAACTCTATTTTGTTGTAATTTTACTCCATTATGGCAGATAAAAGGTAGCCTTCATCTGCATTTTGGATTATTCCTGTGTGTTTGTGATTAATCTGTAACTCATTTGTGATTCTAACATACTGTATGTGTTTGTTTATGGGGAAAAATGCAACTTCTTATCCAATAAACTAGATTTAACTGAACTAAACCAAACTAAACTTTGACTACTCAAAGCTCTTTAACACCACAGGTCACACCTACCCATTTATACCCATTCCCTCTCACATTCATACACTGACAGTTGAAGTTTCGGTGCAAGTTATCCATCAGTATAAGCCAAAACATCCACACATTCATACCCATTGAAACAACACTGACACAGCAGTGGGAGCTACTTGGGGTTGAGTGTCTTGCCCATTGCCATGTGACAGCCAGAGCTTGGCTTGAACCTTCAACCCCGACATGGTAGAGTGAACCCCCAGACTTAGGCATCAATTTCTTATTCTGATAGTTGACTCTGCTATACTATACTCCCGACATTTCTCACTGAAATGAATATGTTAACACTAACAGCCCTGCTTGCAATATAAGTACATCTTACTATAGAACAAAAAGAGGCAATAATCCTTGAGCATGTGCCCATGCTCTTCTTTTTCTCTGTTAGGGTTGCACAAAAGCTCTTTCACTGCTAAAAGCTATTGACTTCTGGCAGCAAATGGATTACTGCTATCTTACATCCTTCAAAATCACTTTACGTCTCACTTACAGCAGCAGACACTACACTTTCTGAAGCAGATAATTACCCTCTGCCTAGATGATGCTATGTGCATAAACTAGAAGGTTAAATATGGAGATGTGAAATTGACTTGGGAAGCACGGCGCTTGCAATAATGATTAAAACCATCAGTACCTTGAGTTCCACAGGGTTGTTTGGGAATGATCTGTCTGACATTATGGCCACATTGTGTTTGATCCACTGGCTGAGGTATTTGATCATGTTCTGGTACTCCACCCATTTGATATCGACATCCTGTTCAGAGAAAAAGGATCATCATCATTAGCACACTCCTCAGCACTTTCACTGGGACAGGGTGGAGTTTATCGCACACAGGGCCACTGACTTACATTAGGACTGATTCCTTCAACACCATCAGGTACTTTGGGGAAGGCATCATACAGCGTTGAGACGTACGTGATCACTGATTTTTCATCGGGAGACTGAACGTCTACATCTGGTGAGGAAGGTAAATATCAAAGGTCAGAAAAGCAACACATGACATGATCTTTACTCGGAGGAATTAGTCCTCAAGCCGAAATCCAAGTGCCACTCTGCATGATTTATAAGACAAAGTTCAAAGGGGCATTTTTCAGTCAAACCAAACATGACTGTGTATGAATTTTACCCTCGGGGTCCAGCAGCCTTGCTACCCCCAGCTGTTCAGCTACTTCAAACGCGTGCTCTAGATTTGATCTGTTGGTCTGTGCTGACACACGGCTCATGTCTATCATGTCCGGCCTGAAATTGAGAGAACAAAGACAGATAAGACAAAAATAATACAATTAAAAGAAGGCAGACGGCATTACTATTATGTAAAAAAAATGATATAGCTTTCCTCTTCTGTGGCCTGCTGCACCAGCTATGAGGAGTGTCATACACTATGGAAAATGTGAAAACTAAAGCCTTCAACTGTAAATACAGCCAGTGTGGAAAAACAACAGTGACATAAGGTGGGAAATTTAAGTAAAAACACAAGGTTACTTAACATTATGCTATTGGTATACAGATTTAATGAGCACGGATAAGTGAAAACAAAAGCCAGAGTGAAAGCAAAGTCACACATTTCAATGAAATATTATCTTTCACAGAGAACACACTCCTGATGCCAAAGAGACGCTAAAATCCTGAGCTATCCAAACTTTAAAAATCAGTCACCATAATAACTGTATTTTGAGGAGGACTTCACACCCACTAGAAGCAAAGAGTAAGATTTAGTTCTAACATGAGCATACTATGAAACCTTCTTAGCTGGTGCAACATCATAAACTTCAGACTCTATCATACTTAAGAACTTGCTTCAAGTTATTCTGCTTTTGAGTCTGTGCAGAGCTGGTGTGACCCAGTGCTGCAACTGTTGTGTTACATTACCTGTATTTATGAATGATGGCGTTAAATAGTCTTCCATCCCTCCAGGAAGTTGTGAAGTTGTCACATCGTACTCCGACATAGCCCTCTGTAATCTGCTTGGACCAGAGCAGTAGCCTCTCCTTGGCTGTCATGTCCTCGGATTCTCCTGTCACATGGATCTCCGAGATCTACATCAGGGAAAAGCACAGGATACATGAAATAATTCAGGATAAGATTAAGGCATACAGTTTTTTATTATATATAGGCAAGTCACCTTTTTCTTGCAAACCTCTTTTGTATGCTGAGGAAACAAAATGCTTCCCGTTGTAAAAAAAAAAAAAAAAAAAAAGACTACAAAAAGTTACAATCAAAAAGAGGGAAAAATGTTTTAAATCAACTAAAATTTCTAAAATAGTAGAAAAAACATGAAAAGCTTGTTTTTAAGACTTCCTGTACCTCATGGGTTTGCCAGTGGACATTACAAAAGAGAAATAATAAGATTAAACCAGGAAAAAAAAAAAAGTAAAAATCTGCCACATAAAAAATGGAATTCATACATCACATACATCTGAGCACAGTAAAATATCATACCAATAAAAATGAAAAGAGTGAGTGTCATCATGAATGCAAAATCTCATTTTCCCTGAGGAATCTTCCAATGGGATTAATAAAGTTCTATCTAATCTAATCTGATCTGATCTAAAATCTTCACCAACCATAACAAAACACACAATTTTGAATAATGTAACACATTTAAAAACAGGCCAGGTGCCCAAAGTACTTATTTACGACCTTCAAAAAAAAAGACATAATAAAGAAATTAAAAACAATATAAAGCAAAATTCAAATTATCAAGATGTTTGAGGCCCATCAAGTTTCACATACCCTGCTTTCAGAGGACTTAATGCCTTACTAAGGGGAGCCAAGCTCCTCATTGCTCCTTTTGAGTTTGTGTCTTCAAGTTAAAAACAATGGCACCACTCCCATAAAGACAATCTACTGCAACACCACTTAAAGTCTATTTATTATTGCTGTTTTAAATCATAATCATTATGTCAGCAAAAGACTTCACAAAGATTGTGTTAATTGTAATAAGAAAATCCCTGATAAAGCAATTGACAGGTAGATATCTTTTGACATATGTCTTCCATATAAAGTCATTCTTGATTCTTAATGTACTATCCAAGAAAAAAAGGCAGGTATACTGGGAAAAAAATGTTTTTATTCACTGAAGCTGCTAAAAATGCTCGTTTTATTTCAATCTTAAGTCCTTAATGTCACTAAAGGGGACTACGTTCTCTGACACTAGCGTGGATCAGTGTACAGAAGTAAACTTCTGTGAGCCTAAGTGGTCATTTTGGGGGTTTTTAAGATGAAAAAATCTAACATGGGGACAAATAATGATGTGAACAGCAGCAGCAACTTTACTCAACAGTCTGAACAAACAAGCAGGCAGGATGAGTCAAACACAGAACCTTACTAACCCTGGTAAGAAACTCACTTTAGACTTTGTAAGCAGTGACTTTACACACAGTGACTTATGAAAACATCTTTCTCTGCCCTCATGCACACACAGGTGAAAAAACACTGATGGGATTGGGGGGGGGGGGGGGCTAGCAGTGAGTTAGCTTTATAGTAGAGATGATCTTTCTAACCTGCAAGACACTCTTCAAAGAAAAAAAACTGCCATATTCAACTCACTAATAAATAGCTTACGGTGTAAATTAGGCGTTAATGAGTAAATATACTTCCTTATCTGGTTAAATTAACCATTCTCCTCCCACATAAAAACATGTAAATCTGAGCGGGTCACAAGTATGGGACACAGTTGTGTAATAAATTACCCAATACTTTACAACATGTACCGGTAATACTGATGATTAGGATGACCTCAAACAAACATTATCACTTCACAAGCTGAGTCCACAGTGCTGGCAGGCCAGGTTAAGGGCACATTTATGACATCTGAACTGAACTTTCTGTTTACAGCGAGCCACATCAGCAATACTGATTCAAGAAATTGTACACTGTTTTCTTTCAGCTATGAAAAAAATGATATGTTTGCAGTAAAAAAAGAGGATCAAATTAATATCAGGTATCAAAAACCTTCTGCTATGTAGCCTCAAAATCCAGCAGCAGAGATTAAAAGAGTGTGCTTAAAAGATTAGCTTCCAACAATCAGTTAATCAGCCAATCAAGTAATCAATTTCAATCATTCCTGAAAGTTTGGAACTTGGTTTGAAGCCAAGCAACATGAGTCATCGAAATGACAGAGAACAGAAACAGACGCTATGACATACACAGTGCAACCAGATCAAGCTTCACAGAGATAAAAGTAGCAACAACCTCAGGAATAAAAAACAAACAATGTGGAACAATGTCCAACACACCAGGCTACGTGGAGTTGATTTATTCTGAGTACATGACACTGTCTTACTGTAAAAAAAAAGGACTGTAATTTGGCCGGACTATGGTCGCTGAAACAAAGCCATATTTATGTTGCGTTTTATTTTATTTTAGAAAGTTGCAAATTAGATGTCCCCAGTTACCCTGTGTTTAGCAGCTCATGTTTGAAGTATAGTTAACTCAGGAGGGCATAATTCCCAACTCCAGCATCCAAGTTCCAAGGTAAAAAGAATACACCATTAGTCCTTTAAGTATGTTGATGGCAGTAAAACAAGAACAATACGAGCAACTAGTATTTCCCAGATCAAGGATGCCCTGGACAGACCACTATCACCTAAGGCAAGTAATTTCGCCAAAAGAACCCCCAAATCAAGCCTCAAGGCACACTATATATCCATTATCTACTAAGGCCTCATAATATTTGACAAAGAGCTGTATTACTCATGATATAACTATTCACAAAATAATTTCAGAGTTCATTTCATTGACTACTGCAACTCCCTACTAGCAGGCCTCCCTGAATGTGCATTTACAAATCTGCAGATGATCCAGAATGCAGCAGCACATCTGGTCTTTAACCAGCCCAGAACAGCATATGTCACTCCGATGTTAATCTCTCTTCAATGTCTCCCAATGGCGGCTCCCACAAATTTAAAGCTCTACTTCTGGCTTACAGACAGTAACAAGAACAGCTCTTGTTTACCTGGAATCCCTCATCCAGGTCTACACTCCCTCTCGTCCACTACACTCTCCCAGTGAAAGATGCCTGGACAACAAGGCTCAAAATCACTAGCTAGACTCTTCTCTGTTGTTTCCAAGTGGTGGAATGAATTATCACACTCCATTCAATCCAAGGGCTCCCTATCTACTTGTAAGGGAAAGTTGAAGATGCAACTGTTTAGGCAACACTTAAGCACTTAGTCTGACTGTTCTCTGCTGGTAGAACAAGCTAGTGGATGCTTCATATGACATTAATGCAATGACATGAGGACTTGATGATGATGATATCGAGGTGACTTGTTAAGGTTTTCTGTTATAGCTTGGTTTAAAAAAAGAAAAAAAAGGCACCATCTTGAGCACCATATGGCAACACGTGTGTCCAAACAGACTTGAAGCAGTTTCTTGCACTTAATAATGTCATTCCCTCTGGTCCAGATTCTTGCTTGTGTTGTACTTACTCACAGATGAGCGTTGTTTTGAACAAAAGTATCTGGTAAATTACACTAACTTTTCAAAATTTAAATTTCATGTATTCCAAATTAACAGGCCACTTTTTTTATTTACTTGAGGCAATTGTTGAGAGAGACCAAAACTAATGTATCTCTACCAATTATTTCTGTATTTGCAAATGACAGTTTTAAATGTACAGAATTTAAACCTTAACATCTTCTAAGGCACTACAGTATCTGAGAACCACTGACCTAAACATGTAAAACAAAGAGATGGACTGTCTGTAGACTGACAAGACAGTTGAATCCATTTCAACAGAAAAGGCCAAAGTTCCTGGTAATAAACCTCTAAAAGCACAACAAATCCAACAAGACTCATTAAACCTTAAACAGCCATCCTATCCAAGAATTTAGAATTCTGATTGCGCTGTAAATGTGCGGGTTTTTTTTACATTATCATGAGAACATGTAATGACTGTGGTGAAACATGTGTCACAATGTTTAAACTTTGAGTATTCATTGCATATTAACACCTGTGAACACAGACATTAAGAACAGTGTCTGAATGCTGTTTGCACAGCACTTTTAAAAACAGGGGATTACAAAGGGCTCAGACCAGAAAAGATCCAAATGACCCAAAACCATGCAGCCAATACACACCCAAACCAAACATCAAAAGAAAGAGAACTAGAAAGAGAACACAAGGCTGCTCGATTAGGGTAAAAGTCATAATTGCAATCATTTTGACAGATACTGTGATCACAATTATAGACAACGATTGCTCACTGATTTAACAACACGCAACAAATGCAGTCATTGAACTGAAATACTCTACATGCTGTAAATTCAAAGATCAACTATCAAACTGTACATCAACATCATGTCCTGTGGCACAGTAATCTATTAACTCAATTATTCAGTTTTCATAATTGTGGGAGTAAGTCAGTAATTGTAACTGAGATCAAAATTCAATTGATTGCCTAGCTCTATATAAATAAATAAATACTGTAAATAAACCAACACATTAAACTCAAACTCCGGTATCAAACAAAGCCATAAGACACTGCTGACACTGCAAATTATTTGTACTCAATGAAGGAAACCTGTAAATATATGGAGCACACATACAGCATCCCTCTCTTCTTCTAGTCACTGTAAGCTTTTTTAAACTACATGTGTAAACATCCTCATACACATTCATCCACCAGTCGCAGAGGGTGCTACAAAAAAGAGTCAAACAGTATCAACTTATCCCATTCAAACACATTTGCATCCCCCTGGCAGTGCCACTGGGAGCATTTGGGCATCATCATCTTGCCAAACATACCAACAGCAGATGTGGTAACAGATCATCTTCCAATTGACTGGCAAAAGACTCAACAACTACAGCCACTCCATAAACAGTATAACAGGTTTCACATCAGTACTGGCCATCAGCCCTGTTATTAGACATCAGCAAAAAAAAAAAAAAAAAAGTGGCATAAACTGATGTCTGTAGCAGATTTCAATCTGTTGTGTCAAATCAATTTACTGCTGTCATGTTACACTTAACAGATTCAGAAAAGGAGTCTTTCATTGAGTGGGAGAGAGGTGACCTGTTGGGCAAACTGTGACCTCTTTTTCAACCCATATATTCGAGAAAATGTTGCATTGTTGGACAATCAAACAAAAAAAATTATGAGCCAAACATTGGCACTGATGTCAGCGACCAGCCAAATTGTTATTTTAAATGTCTTTATTAGTTTCTGCCCGTATTATTACAATCACTGCATCTCTAGTAAACAGTGAAGGAGTGCTTAAGTTAGAAACACACTTTCACAAGCCTTAGATCTACAGACCCCTGTACTTAAAAATCCTAAAAAGCAGACTACAGTAATAAGGTCAATAATTAAACAAATAAATACAGTAAAGCAAAAATTAAGTTCAACACAGAGCAGAACCAAAGCTTACACAAAAAAAACTGAAAATGTTTCTTCACACACATATCTTCAAGATCAGCTCTCTGATCTAAATTTCTTTTCTAAATGATAGCTTTTTCTAATCTAATATATTCAAGCAGATCAAAATAAAAACAGATTCAGGTTAATGATGTCGTTTTTTAAGTGTCTTGTCTGAGACAGTCAGTTTTCAGTCAGTGACAAAGTTTCCAACAATGAGCAGCCAAAAATTCATTTTAAGACACATGAATATATTGAAAAACATGAAATGGCAAGAAAAACAGCTAATTCTTTTCAGTATTCACTACAGTCAAAAATATGCCCGAGATGTTCCTGCTGTCACGTCATTTAACACCTTCCAAAAGCACCAAATGAGACCAGCTTAGAGTTTAGTCTTTTATGTGATGAATTTCAAGCAGACAGGGCAAGTTTCAACACCTTTTCCCCCTTCAGTTCTGACCTTTGAAACAAATAAAGAAAAGTGCCTGGGACCAAAGATTATGAGTTTATGTATTATTCTGACTAATGTAGGTCAGTGGTAGTAGACCTAGATTAGACTTGTTAAAAAGAAAACTCTCTGGTGTTAAGTCTATGTGTAGACAAAGACGACCATCGCGCACATGCAAAAAACAACAATGATCCTGAGATTTAAATAAAGAGATGATCTCAAGGCTCAGTGATGCATGGTGCCTTGAACTTTGAGAGGAGGCATACATGTGCAAAAAATTACCATAGTAAAACACAGGGAAAAGGTGGCAGCAATATTTTGTCCAAAAATAAAAACCTAGTTTCTGTTTTAAGCTTTTAACCCACTGTTGAATGTGAGGCATAAACAAGCAGGACTCATCAATCAAAATACCAAAATATCTGTTGCTCAAAACAGACCTGCGCTGTGCGTCCTGAGAGTAAAGACTGAGGGCAGATTCAAAGCTTTTGGTTTATTTATTTATTTATCTTAAAAACAGCATGACTGAAATCATAAAGACTTTGTTAAACATTGTTTAAAAAGCAAGCTGCAGCTAGTACTAAGTTTTGTCTGGAGTAGAGGCTAATCAGTAAATAGAAGTTTTATTCGTGTAAAAGGGAGAAATTGCATTAAAAACAAGTTGATCAGTGTATTCTACATAAAAAGAAGGGATTAGAATCAAAACCAATTCCAGTTGAGAATTGATAAACAGCCAAATGAATCAATAAAATCTGTCTTTAAGTTTAGCAATGCCCTTATGGACTCCTTTCATTTGTTCTACATGCCTTGCAAATCAAGGACGTCACACTTTCATTAGAGGCAGTCAGCAAGAACAACAACTAAGTAGTCAAACATGTTATCATTGCAGACAGGTGACAGATGTGGTCAACGCAACACAACACAACATGATGCCAACTGCACAATATCTGCTGTCTTTATCTGTGTGGTTTTAAGCATGAGTACGAACACTAGCAACTTGCAGATTCATTCATCTATGCAGAACTGCACTGAATGTTAGGTGTGCTACACTTTTCTGACACAGAAAACACGTGCAACCCTACTTCATTTTTCTTACAGGAAGAAAAAAGGAATTGATATGGGAATTGATTAAGAACTGGATAAATAGGTAGAATTGCTAATGTGATTAGTATCAGTAAAGTCTTATCTATTCCCATTCCTACAAAAAAAGAACTACAGTGGCCCAAGGACTGAGCCCTGAGGCATGACATTTGTTACAGTGAGTAAGCTAGAAGTGCAGCTTTCTTAGCTATGCCTGTAAGGAAGTCGTTAAACCAGCAAACAGTTTGTTCAGACAGTCCTAATTTGATCAGTCTGTGACTGAGCGCTTGATGGTCCACTTTCTTTAATGTCAGAAAAGCCTATAAAATACTATATTTAAAAGAGCCCATACTGTGCTTTTTGGATTTTTATATGCCTTTTAATTGCTTGTCTCTTCTGCCTAGCAGAGTACTTTTATGCACAAGGCAAAAAGTCTGCAGCATCTTAACTTGTCCCTCCTCCTCTCCAAATGTCACCAGTAGCTGCCTGAGATGACTCGTAGACTCATTTAATACATGCAGAGTTGTAGACAACATGGTACCAAATCTTTACAGCACAGACTGATCAACTAGTCATTGTGGACTGGGCCCACATGGGGAAGAAAGCCTTAAAGAGGCAGGAGCTCGAGCAGAGTGTCTTAGACAGACTGAGAATACAGCTGGATCAGGTGTACTCAGTGTATGAAAACTAAAGGGTTTTTGAACATTAACAACTGTTTACATACCCCAGCAGTCTTCAAAGTTGAATATATAAACCAGAGTTAAGGCAAAATATGGGCTCATCAGATTCCAACAGGGATTTTTTTTTATTTTGTATGCAAACAGTATCAGTTCGATAGACCTAAAATGTTACATCCGGATACTTCAAACAAATGTTACAATTTCTATTCAAAA
Organism: Cetoscarus ocellatus; assembly: GCA_037902135.1. Lineage (NCBI taxonomy): Eukaryota > Metazoa > Chordata > Actinopteri > Labriformes > Labridae > Cetoscarus > Cetoscarus ocellatus. Next base: position 409,405 of record JBAMNC010000019.1, on the reverse strand, counting down.
ACAATGAAATGAATAGTTTTGGGTGAATTTTATGCCTCAAAAGACAGTGTGATACAATTTTCAGTAGATGTTATTTCTGGCTTGAATCTACCCTGCGGTGCAGGAATTTTGAGTTATTGTGAGTCTAATAATGACTGTGAACTCACAGAAAGTGAAAACAATGATGACATAATGTTCCTTTGACAATGGACTCTGCAGATGGTGGTCTTAAACTGTTACGTAATACAATAATTAGATTAAAAAATTGAATAACTGTTGCACTAAATAACTGTTTTTGTCAGCTTCTGTATTCACTCTGGTGCATCATTTCCATCAATTAAACTCCAGCCATGCAGTGTTTTATTCCAGTAAAACCCCTTATCACACCAGCATTGGTTATAAATAACACTCCACATTTACCTCCTGTTGGCTGGATGAACACTTGGCAGGAGCCAAGAGAGGTTCTGCGTAACCAGAGCAGGTGATGGTCCGCCGTCTCCTCCTCCTGTTAGCTTGAGAGCCCCATATAATCTTGGCAAACGTTTCCTCGCTCCCACGTCTGTCATTAGCCTTCATAGGCCTCAGCATGTGCTCTACTGCTCCAAAGCTAACAGCCCTCCTTAGCTGTCGCTGGAGCAATTTCTTCACAAGTAGACCGTCTTTGGCTGAGGCCCCTCTGGAGCTTGTGTTGACACTGCGAAGCTTTCCATCTGCAGTGGACCTGATTCTATCTCTGTCTGTCTGCTCAATGGAAAACCTTCCCGGCCTGTAAGCTAACCTCTTGCCATAAGATTGATTACAGGGATCTCTAAGGATTAAAACCGGTACCTCTCCGACATAAACTCCTCTGCTGATGCTTTCCTGCCTGGACAGAGGTGTCTCCACCTGTGGTGGTACTTCCAGCATTGCTTGGGTCTCCCTTGTATGTCCATTTGAGCTTTCTTGACCTCCTTCATTCTCCTTACCAATGGTTTCATTTGTAAGAGCCTCTGTTTGAGGAATCCTGAAAGATTCTCCAGGCTGAAACTCTGATTTCTTCTTCTTTCTTTGGAAATACCGGCGGCCTTTGAGCTCTCTAGAATCTGGTTTCAGAGGAGCTTTCTTTGGGTCAACATAGCATTCCTCTTTAGGGCCTCGAACACAGCCACAGATGTTCCCCATGGCTGACAATCAGTCAGCCTTACCCATTGATAAACTTCCAACAGCGCTCTGTTTTCAGGCAAATTATCCGTCTCGTTCTAAAAAGAAACTATCCCACTGTGAGACAGCCATTATCACAGTAGGCTAAAAGCAGTGACAGACAGCCCGGCAGCCAGATATGAAGCTTACTCCACTGAGAGCCGAGTTTACTTTTTCTCTTTCATTGACTCGCACTGACTCACAGCTGAGAGCCGGTCAGCCTTTCTGTCTCCCTCCCTCTTGCTCTCTCTCTCTCTGCATTTCTCCCTTGCTTGCGTGCTCGCTCTTCGGTCTCTCCTCTCACACTGGAATCCTTCCTGACCTTTGAAACATTTCCCCGGCTTTGCTAATCCAGCACAAACACCATAAATGCACACACAGACAAGGCCCCACGTGCTTGCAGCTCTCAGCTGGGCGAGAAATGAGAAAGACTTGTAGACGGACCTGTTCCTTGGGCTGGATAGTCTTCTCCAACTAATGCAGTAAACATGCGCACGTCACAGCTGTCTTCCAATATTTGTGACAGTAATGAGGAGGTGAGAGAAGGACAGGCTGTAAACTGCCAGTGGTTCCTGCTGATGGCCACCTATTATGCTGTGAGAAATTTTGGCTCAGCATGTTTCGCTGTGTGAAGCAAACAGAGTCCCAGCCGGTCAGACAGGCTTTGGAAACCAGGACAGCGTAGGTCAACGAGAGCACCAGGAGCAGGGGACAAATCCCAGCTGGACAACAAAGTGCTTTCACTTTGTCTATTAATCAAGCTGCGTACAATGGACGAGCCAGAGGTCGGGTTTAAGTCCAATGGTCTAAACAAACACCATTATCTGAACAGATCACCACTATGGCAGTTCACAAGGGGGGAAAATGTTCTGACCAGGAAGTGATTCACATGTAAAAACATTACAGCAACTGTAAGAATACACAACCAAACAAAGTGGAGTACAAGAACAGTGTAGAAGAATATGTGAATGCTCAGGTTACACGGCCAAAAAGAGAAAATATTCAGCGTGAGGAAGAGTAAATGTAATGTCACCACACAGCTCTACTAAAAATAACAGCATGTCACGGTGAGCTCACAATATTTGAACGCCAGTGAAGTTTCCCTGAAGGTCAAAGTCACCTGACAGCTTACACAGTTCAAACTTCAACAAACTGATTGTACAAGCTTATATTTATGGCCTACTTATGGTTTTATTGACAAATACAAAATACAAGTATGACTGCAATATTAGACGCCCTTGGTGCAAATATTTCAAGCAAAGCTCTTTAAAGTTATTGTTAAAATGTATAATGTTATTCAAATGGCTATAAACGCAATTTTTTTGTGAAGCAGTGTTTATGTGAATGAGAGAAATTAAATATGATGAACAAGTAAAAATTTTGTGCTTATTCACAAAAAAGTGAGCCAACATCAGGGTAAAACAAACAGACAAGACAAATAACCATTAACCATCAACAGCTACAAGACCAAAGATCAAATTCACGGAGTGTTGTCACAAGGGATGCATGACTTTATCAAAACAATATTGGTATCAGCAGTAATTTCCGAAAAAGGTGATTATCGTTACAGGCAGATACATTTTTGCTGACATTTACAGATGATATTTTGGCCACACATATTGGCCATATATATCCCATATGTTGGTTGTAATGTTTACAGAATGTACAAATGTACCGTAGCAGATTACCTCATTATCACTTCATGTCCACTTTAAGTGTCATTTATTATGGAATAAAATGCTTTTTTAAAATTGTTTCACATCTGTTTCTGAAACAATTCGACTGTCACCATTAAAGGAACAGTTCAATCATGATTAAGAGGAGGCTTTGTGCCCCTGACAAAAATATTGGTATAAATGTAAATTTCGGGGTTAATCCAAAAGCATGCATTCCTAACTGTCATGATATACTTTGACAAAAAAAAAAACAGTCCAGAATAATACAAGACCTGGGTATCCAGTATTGTAGGAATGCACAATATCGGTGTTATCAGATAAAGGTATCAAAAGTTTATTATCAGTTTAAGCAGATATTAATTTTTGGCTGATATTTTCTCCTGGTGTTACGGTGGTGCCGCAAGTCAGTGTGCATGCCCCTCAGCAAGAAGGTTGCTAGTCTGACCCCCCATGTCAGTCAGAGCCTTTCTGTGAGGAGTTTGCATGTGTTCCCTGTGTCTGTGTGGGTTTTCTCCCGTTTCTTCCAACAGACCAAAACTGTGCTTTTTAGGTTAGCTACTGACTCTAAATTTCCCTTAGGCATGTGTGAGAGCATCAGTGGTTGTCTGTCTCTCTACGTGGACCTGAGATTATCTGGTAACGGGTCTACTGCTGTGTTTATGGCTTTATATTATCAACATGGACAACATGGTTTACAAATTACTTTAAATTTTACCTCCATTAAAAGAAAGCCAATTTTCATTCATATGGGTATTACATCACTGTTTGTAGTGATCACAAGGGCAGATACAGCTTAGTTTTAGAGTTACTGTAAACCAGGAGTGTCAAAACTATGGCCCGGGGCCAAATGCTGCTCATTTTGAACTGACCCCTGAAACAGTTTGATGAATAAAGACATTTTGATTACAACAGCAATTACCTAACCTGACACGCTAGATGGACAGTTTCATATTGGAAATATTTCACTAATCCATCTGGGAAGGAGTCGTTCAGGGGCAGAGCCTTCAAAAACAACAGCAGCTTGTGATTGGACGGTCGTTCATCACAGACCAATCCACATCAAGCAACGCTGCTATGTATGACGTAGCATACGTAGCGGCTACACGTAGCGGCTAACGGCTATCTACAGTTAACGGCCGTTAGCCGCTACGGCTAACAGCTACTTCCTTTCCTTTCCCGAGGATCAAACTCACGATTCGGGGGGCAAGAGGCAGTGACAGTGCCGCTGAGTCACAATGAGCACGGCTAACAACTGCTAAAAACAGTTAACGGCCGTTAGCGGCTGGCCGCTAGGGCTAACGGCTAAAAACGGTTAGCCGCTACTGCCGTAGGCGTTAGCTTAAACTACCCGTAGACTATCGTTTCACATTGAATTATACAACACAGATGTATCATTTAACACTTATATGTTACACGAACCTCGCCAAAGCCAATCCTTACCAAGTTTTCCCAAGAAAACCTTTGAGGAGAGCATATTTCGCCAAGTACCGCTGAGTAACCATGACGACCGGCATGTCCATGGATTGATATCCGCGTTCTCTCCCAGTTTCCCAGCAGTGATCCCCAGTCAGGAGAAGAGCAAAAACATGACTTCTCGTAAGACAAGCTTCAAGTGACGTTCTTTTCTCCTCTTTTAGAGAATAAATTGAGTCCATTTCTGATAAAAAAAAAAAAGAAAAAAACGCAGATACTGAGACTGCTTCAGAAGCCGCCATTGTTTTCAAACATGCAGTCTCTTCCTGTTGTCGTCACGTCCGCTGCTCCCATAGCTCCCGCCCCTCTTCCCTGATTGGGCTGATAAGATTCCAGCTGGAGTGAAGTCGTTGGCAAGACGGATATGCATGATTTCAGAATCAGGCAGGTCCGTCTGCTCTGCAAGGCTAGCAATTACCATCAATCATGCACATTTTCAGCCATATTTACTTTGTGACAAGGTCTCATTTACTATGTGTATAGCAATATTCATCTTCAAGCACCAACACTCTGCGGATTACTCTTGTTTTGTGTCTGACAGTGAAGATAAGCTGTCAGTGTCTCCCATCTCTGCTGCTCACACTGCAAAAACTCAGATCTAGGCAAGTGTATTTGTCTATTTTAAGTCAAAAATGTCAAAAACATTTATTATAATCCACATTCACTTAACAAGTCGAGATAAATATCTTACTTTAAGGAATAAAAGGCAAAAGTAAATTGCTTGTAATAAAGAAAAAATATCTGCCAATGAAACAAGCAAGTTTGACTCTGTGAGGGTTTTAAATTAAGGTTTAATATCTGCTTAAGTTCAATTTGTCTTGTCTTATTGGCAGATTATTTTTCGTAATATTTACAAGCAACTCAGGACTTATTTTTTGTTTCATATCTTCAAATAAGATCTTAATCCAGACATGTAAGGAAATTGTGGGTTACAATAAGTCTAGTGAGATTTTTTGCCTTCAAATTGTCCAAATACTCTCACTTAGATCTGATTTTTTTTCAGTACAGAAGGTCATTCTTGCCCTGACTAGGTATCCAGTGATAGCTCGGGGTTACAAGGGCCCTTGACAGGTGATAACCCACCCCTAAACCCTAAAACTTTATCTTAAATACACTAAAAGTGAGGTGCAGCATGTGGCTCAGTTGTCCATGTATTCCTCTTCATGCGGCCCACGATGTAAAAAGTTTGGCACCCCTGCTGTAAACAGTCTCATACTATATTCCTTTTTTAACAAGTTTAACACTGGTCCAAGTTGTCCAAAAAACAGAATTTAAGTTTCCTGCCATAATCATCTTTGATATTGAATTTTGGCATGTCTGTAAGCATAACATTTTTGTGTGAAAAACATTAAACAGATCTTGTTTGTAATTGTTCAATAGATGTTGTTTTGTAGTTCCTTGTTTATGATTAGAAATTACAAAAAGGAAAAAACATAGCCAAACTTCAGCACACTGCCTAAATTGAGCTGGAATTATTCGCAAAACTATATATTGCCAGTTGGAATTATTGATATTGGAAATAGGTGATATATAATATATTTTCTCTGTGCACCATACTGTACACTGCAATGTAAAAAATACAGAAAGTTATTCCAGTTAAATGCACTGAGCTCTTGGAAGCTCAAGTGTGGCCTATTAACAGTTGAAACTCAACATCATTATCTAAATATTTTGGCCTTTAAGTCTATTTTCTTTTATCTTAGGCCATTTATGGTGAATATAATTCACAATACATTTTTTTTCTAATACTGGGACAATGAAATGCAGATGATGATTAATGTAATAATAAAGATTAGATATAAATTTAACTATTCTAATTTACAGCATATTTCTTGTAAACTCCAAATAATTTTTTCCCATCTTTGCAACAACTATGCTGAAGATAGCTGATATATTTTTGAATCAGAATAGCATGATAGTGTGCAAAGAGCACGTGCTGAGAACTAAGTTGAAAGGATTGCATAAAATCCATTTTATTTTGTGCTATAAATTCAGAACTTTGCAGTGTGTCTATTGCAAATGCTCATATAGTGATAATGGTAAAATTGTGACTCACTGTGCAGCCCTTGCTATAAAACCAGAAATTTTAACTTTGACGATCAGACAATGTTTATACCTGTTTTGATACCACAGCAACAAAAATACAAGACATCCACACCAGATGATTCACTGCATTTTTGTCCATTTTTTGCAAGAAAAACCTGCAAGAAAAAATCTCCTGCACAGCGTCTAAATTGGACCAGAAACATTGCAAACCACTAATGCCAATGTTTTCAGCTTCATGCCTACAGTGAAGTCACCATTTTGAAGCATTCAAACAGCGACACCTCTGAAATCAAATCAACTTCTTATCTGTGATGACATAATCAAACAATAAACAGTGTCGGAAAAATGTTAACAAAACTCCAGCAGTGAAACCATAAACCAGCAGCTCTGGGGTCAAGAGTTTAGCATGACAGAGCATACACCCTCGTCTTTGACAGTGCACTCGATTTATATAAGCTTATATGAAAAAATTAGCCTTCAGCACTATGAAAATCATGTTAAGTATGTTCCCAGAACAACCTCTATCCTTTAGCCAGGCACCCATCCTGTCATACAAAAGCATGTTATATAAAAAGGTGCTCGGTTTATACATGTCCACCTGCTTTCAGCCATGATTATATAAGCCAAAGGTGTGTATCATGGCTGAAGCTCAACATTTTCTCCTCAAGTGTTTAGTTATCCTCCCAAATCAAGAAGAAACAGGCCCACTGCTGCTGCTCCTAGATCAAATGCTCAAGGGCTTGCGTGTGAATGACAGCAGCAGGTGTTGGCATCCTCACAGACGCTACCTGTCAACGCATTTGAGTCTGGGCAAAATGATATGAAGTTCTTCTTCCTTCATTATTGCACTTAGAGCATTAGTCACACAGATGGGCTCTTGTTTTCACATATTATAAAAAGCTCAATGTTTTTTTTCATTCAAAGCTTCATGTCCAAAAGGCTAAAGCAATGTCTTCTTAGAGCCAACACCTCAGTTGTGCCAGAGATATTAATAATCCAACTCCAGACACTCAGAGAGAAGGGGAGCACTAGTGAGAACAAGTATTTCTGAAGATGTGAAAACTTCATCGGACACCTGGGTGCTCCTGGCGTGCACACAAGAAGCAAACCACAAGACATGACTCATGTCACTTCAGCAAAAAAAATGCTTTCCCTCAGAGAACATTTTTGAGAACATTCAGAGAGAAAACTCTGCCCGGAGCACATCATGTGTCAAAAACCATTACAACCCACTGAAATATTTAATGTAACTGCCAAGTCCAGATCATTGTAGTGACTTTTATTACACAAGTATATCAATTTGTTTCAGCTTATATATGCTGCATTCATGCACTTTGAAGGTCCAAACAACTCGATAAACATTGAAGTATTAAATATGCTTCACGAGCCAAAAATCATCACAACTATTAAAAATATTTAATATAGCTGCCAAGTCCAGGTCATTAAAGTATGTCAGATTTAAACTTCAAAATATGCTGCATTTAAACACACTCTGACCCAAGACCCAAACAGCTAGATAAATAACCGACGACTATATGTGGTTTTCAAGTCAAAAATCATGACAGCACTTAAAAATATTTCATGCAACTGCTAATTCCAGGGCCTTGTCTGCCTTTTATGCAAGTATTTCAAGTTTGAACTTTTAAATATACTTCATTTAAATGCACTCTGAAACCAAACAGTTTGTTGAGAACGTTCTAAAAGTGCTACAGAAAGAAAGACAAATTTGTCTACACAAACAAGCATAAAAGAACATATATGCATAACATGTGCACAAGCAGGGCTGGGGAAATGGACCAAAAATCATCTGACAAAATATTTTAGCTGATTAGCAAAACAAGATATTAGTAAAACACCAGTATTTTCATTTTAAGAAATAATACACCGTTGTCACAATACTACAATTTTGAACTATAATTATGACTTTAGTAAAAACCAAATCATTATGATGAAGGATGTACGATTCGATCAGAACAATGTTGGTATCTGCAGATATTTGCCTATAACATTTAATATCTATATCGGCAGATATCGGACTTTTTGCTGATATTTACAGAAGATATTTTGGCTCTACATATTGGCTATATATGCAGAATAAACAAATGTATCATAATGGTTAACTCCATCATCACTGAATGTCCAGTTTCATTATTCAAAAGTGAAATTTACGAAAGAATGAATTGATGTTTTTTCTTGTTTCACATCTGTTTCTAACACGAAATCTTATCACCTGAAAGTATTGTAAGTGTCAATATTAATAACACAGTCTTACACAATATTTCAGTCAAACACTTTTCTTTAAATACATTACTTCACCCTATGCAAAAAGTAATAATACAACTCTTTTTACCAGCAAAACTCTGAGGACCAACTATAGTCATGATGAAATCGTAATAATTGCATTCACAATAACACAATTGAAAAATAAATTTTCCCATGAACCTATATAAAACACTTTTCACAACTGGGTCAAAGGCCTTTCCATGTCTCAGGTCATCAGTTAAAGACGTTCTAGCTACAAGGAGCAACCTGATATAAACTCATAAAGTTACAACTCATGTTTGGTCCAACATGAAACCAAAGTTAGCCTTGTAAACTCTGCTATGTTGGATGACAGCAGCAGTGACACATCCAGCATGAGGAATGCTGCACAGGTTTGACACCTTGTGGTGAGAGGGAGGAATATAAGCTTTATGGGTGGGACCTGGAAACGGATTGAGATGGAGGATATATGGCAGGATATTACGTAACACAATCCCAATATTCCAACAATTATGTAGTAAACAGAATATCATAAACTTTACTCATAACGCTCTCATCAAAATAGATTTAAGATGAGCTCAATATAGATAAACTTAGTTTAAATTCAGGGAACATACAGATCTTTCAAGTCAGACTACACTGTATTTTTGACCGTAACAATGCTTGCTGTGTCACGTTAAATGATTACAGAGCCATAAAATCACGTCATGTCTTACCAACAGACTTTGACTGAGTCTGTTGGTAAGGGTGACTACCAAAGTTGAGGTGACTATGATATCCTATTTATTATCATGATAGATGTGATGGCAGTAAAAGTTGGAGGGGCAACAAAATCCAATTTTAAACAAACATTCTGTAATTACTGCACTATTTGTCTTATCAATCAAAATGTTACATATGTTATGTAATGAATGATACCCTAGCTTGATGCAAAAAGCCAACAGCAGTTATTTACCAGAGCCCTATTTCTCTACAACATTTCTCTTTTACAGTCCATCATGATGGTCCCTCTATGAAACACCATGAAAGTAAGGATGGGATCTTTGCTTTTATTAATCAGAGTCACTGACAAGATGGAACAAATCATAGGAAGCATGCTAAATTAAAAGTGCTGGACTTTCTGTCGGTAGGGTGTGGCCTTGATATTTGTTAACAGTTACACACAACACAGGAAGAAACAACCGGCTTATAGGGCCAACAAGTCCAAAAACTTACAACAGCCATACCGGGCAAAAATCCTGCATAAAACGTGAAGTCAGACCTTGGCTCAATGTCCAGGGCTTTCCACAAGCACCAGCTGCTAAACAAAGAGCTGACCACTCACTCAGTTAAAGACACTACCTATTGTTAACTTAACCCTTAAAGGGTATGAGTGTATAAATGTTTTGGAGAATTATTTTATGGACATTTATTAACCATTTAAGAAAAGAAAACACAATTGATTCTCAAAGCATTTCTTTTAAATCACCAGAGCAAAAAATAGAACACTGACCTGAAAGTGCAGAATTATGGTCCAGATCAATCCCAGGGTGAGTTTGGGGTTGCCATCTGTGATGTCATCGTTCCTGATATTTACAAGTTTGACCTGCGGATAGGAAACAAAAAATTACTACATGACATTCACCTTTAACCTCGCTCTGTAGTTTTTAAACAATGTGGGACAACTTTACATTTACAGGTAATTGATGCATTATTAAAGTCAAACACCATATCAGAAACTCGGACTCTCTGTTATCATTCAAACAATCACTCAAACTTACCTGTTCACAAATGCATATGACCCCTAACCACCCATAATTTTTGTTCTGTTTTATCCTTTGTAAAGTGTCTTTGAGTCTTTTTGAAAAGCGCTATAAAAATTTGATGCATTATTATTATTAAATGTGCTTTCGTCTAAACCAGGCAAGTCAAATTTAAAGCTTTGCCAAATTTATCCCGTGAGATAATTTCATACCTCTGTTATCAATGTTAAACAGCACTGCCACCAAACATACTACAAATCCCACAAAGCACTGCAGCAGCTGCCATTCAGAACCCGAGCAAAACACCTCCTCATGTTGCTTTAATATCACTCTGATCAGTGGTCAGCAGATAAATGCACAAGTCAGCGCTGTTTAAGTGACTATTTAATAAATACTGATCCTGGTTTAAGATGCAGGCTCAAAACTGAGATTGAGTTTGACATCCTTGGTCTAAATCGACACATTTAGCTTTATTTGCAAAGCACCACAAGGGGGTGCAATTGTCATAATATTATGTCAAGGATCCTTGTTATGGTAATCCTGAGGTGGTGAGGTAATGGGGAGTCAAGAGGCTTTTTTTTTACATTTCATTGTTCAAATTTTTCATGATTTTATTTTCAATCCCCTCAAACAACTTATTTGTATATTCTCTAATCTTATTTGCTCTTGTAAATTAGTGTTCTCCTTCAATGTGTACACAAGGATTTGAAAAATAATGATTGTGATGATAGCAATACTACCACAGATCTAAAATACTTTAATAAACACAGCAAAGAGAGTAAAAGAAATCTTGTGGATTTACTGAATATAGAGCATGTGTAAAAACAGCCTAAACATGTTGAATCCAGAAGCGCTTCATTTATCCCTCTAGTGCCAGCCTAATCATCTGTAATAATTAAAATCAATATGCTTAGGGGGAGGATTTAGGGAGGATCAAACAGTGAGATCATTTTACATTTAATCACTCCAGAGGACGAATGCAAGCGTCTGATGTGTAATGTCGCTAAAACAACAGAACAACTCATCCGTGACCATCTATGAATCCTTTGTCTCAAGTCTTACGTCACATCTGGCGGCAGCTCAGCCCTGGCCGTGTTCCCCATAACACGGAGGAGGTGGGGGGAGGGGAGGGCAATCAAAGCTCCCTGATACCCTGCTGTGATGTGATTTCCCCGTCAGCCCTCCTTAAGTGCTCTTATTACAATTAGTGTCAGGCAGCTGAATTGTATTTTTTATACAGTAAGGTGCCATGAGTCCTTCAGTGTGTAATGTTTGGAGAATGGACAGAGTCTAAATAATCACCACTGAGTGAAGCTGCCCCAGTTCAATTATGTGTTTGTTTTTTCACAATATGATGCAATTCCCAGAACACAATGCAGTGGCACAGATAAACTGACGCATTTATGTTTCCTTTTCAGCTGAAAGCGTATTTAATAGAATTTGCAAGCCTCTTTCGTAGAAGGATTTGACATAATTTTTAATTTATATTCTATTGGGGGCAGAAAAGCCAGAGAACCATGGTACAATTGTTGCTGTTACATCGCTGTATTAATGATTTTCATCCAAAATTTGACTCCAGCTGTTCTTTTTCTTGCTAAATCTAGATATGAATGTTTTTCACAACAAAAGGCCCATAATCAGCAATCATTCCTAAATTAATTTTGCAACCAATTACAATGTTTTTGAAAACGATGCTTTAGTTGAAGTAAAAAAAAATCAAAGAACTTTTGAAAGCACTCTCACACATGATTTGAAATATGATAGGGCAGTTTTTGCACTTAACAACACTCAGATAGAAAATTAAATACTTAATAAAAACAACTTAATTGATCCTAATGCAAGTTCAAATTTGAAAACAATATAAACAATATCATATAACCATAAATAATATTTTAATGCATTGTTTTTTAGCCATTATTATCACTATAATACAACTCCATAGTTAGAACAGAGTCAACGTTTGATTCAATCATGCAGAGGGTGATTTAACGTGCAAAATGTTTTATTTTAAATATAAAGCTGAAATGAACAACTTTATCTGTACTGTGTCAGATAATTGATTCAAAGGATGATCAGTTTCAGCGGATATGGACATTTTTTTCGATATTTACTGCTGATGAAGCTTGTGGAGTGTTGGCAAACAGGTTGTCAAATTAGGGAAAATGATATTAAATTTTTAAGTTTAAACTCCTGAAAAACAAGTCAATTTTCTGTCTGTGGGTTATTATATAGCTGTCCGTTGCTCCTATCCGGGCGGAAGAAGCTTGTTTTTTATGTTACCGTTAAAAATAACATAAAACTATCTGATCTTCCATTTTAAAAACATTGACAGTTTTCAGTATTTCTACCATTAAACAATACCACAACTCTCAAGCTGTTGTTATTTCTCTGTTGGAAGAAAACTTGGCAGAGGGTGTTATCACAGGATCCCAGGACCAACAGACAGAAGATTGATTTCACCATTTAGCCACTTCACCCTGGTCACTAATGAGGCCCCTGTTATTATTATCATTATTAAATTCTCTTGTAGTTGCCTTATAAGCTATCTTTACCTTTATTTGATGGTAGGTAGATACGGAGAATAGACTGGGAAAGGGGATGAGGGAGTGGGGGGAGATACGCAGCAAAGGGTCACAGGCTGGAATCAAACTCAGGACACCTGAACAAAGTGAGAGCCTCCAAACATGAGGTGTGCAGACAAAACCCACTGGTTAATGCCACCCCCAGTGAACCCTACTATGGGCATAGAGAGGGCATTCCTTCATGTAAACGGGAAAATCATGCATGAGCTCCCACTTCAAAAGGACACGGCGTTCATCAAATTAAGATCACTGGTGAGAACGATTGCACTGTTACGGGACAAGTCACAAATACATTATGACAGGCTCTTCTCAGGAACTTTCTCAGGAACCAATTTAAGAAAATCTGAAGAAGATATTGACAAATGAGGCCCAACGTCTGGTAAAAATGATTCCGACCCTCACACAAAAAGCGTGACAGCAGGAGGTGAAAAATATTACTCCAGAGATCCCTTACCTGCCGCCTCTTTAAATAGTCCAGTGCTATCTGTACATTTTGGAGTCTGTGGAAGCGCATCCTCCCTCTTTCCCGAGGCTGTGGACAAAGATAGAAAAGGAGACATGAATGATGATCAGCTTTTACTTGGCATCAAGAGAATCATTTTGGAAAAACGATTAGTAGCTTGAGGTTACAGGACATGCTTACCATCAGATCTGGTGAGGTAAGGATTTAAGGAACACACAAAAAGTCTACCAACAGCAAGAGTAGCCATTTCTATGGGCCAGCTCAAAATCTGTGCATGTACAGAACATTTTCCACCATTTATGTCCCTAAAGATCCACTGGATTTGAAAACTGCTAGATGACACAAACACGTTTAACAAATTCAATATTTGATTCACTCTGCTACAGGCACAAATTGCAAATTTCAGAATCAAAAGAAAATACTTCATCTTTCAGCAAATCTCATCCAGAATTTACATGGGCCTGGTGACTACAGCATAAGGTAATGAAATGGAAAATGCGATGAAGCCAAGATGCAGCAGAGAAAAAAGGCCTGTGCTGCATTCAGCCAGGTTTTTTAGCTGATAAGCTTTGAGAAGAATCCAGCTCATCTTTATAGCAAAGCGATAACATTTCATAAACCCCGCTTTCACAGCTTTAGAACCTGTGAATCTCATTCAGTTATAAAGCTACCTTTAGGTTACAGAATAGCAATTATCCAAAAGCAGCATATGTAAAATGTCCTAATGATCACACAGGATTGGAGTGCTTTCATTATGTGGCTAAATGATGGTCAAAGCAAGTGAAATAGATATAAAGACCCAAGCTTTGTGGCTACTTTCTGGTAGTTATAGTATACTGCAAGAGCTAGGGCACATGTCAGTGATTGCAAATTATCCATTTTACTGTCTTTTTACTAATAATTTTTGTGGATGTTAATTTAAAAAATGGTTATCAATATCTTTCAACTCAGTCTCTGTTACATTGGAGGCATGCTGGGATTTGGCACAATGTGCAATGATTAATCTTCAAACAAGTGCTTTTATTTTCTGTGATTACTCTTGAGCTGCTGTAACGAGCAAATTTACCCCCACTTGGAGGATTAATTAAGGTTACTGAATATTATCTTAGAAAGAGGCAGGATCTAAATCAAATACCAAGATGCTTTGATTGTGAAATGCTGCTTGGCATACATGTAGTGAAGAGCTTCTAGAGTGCTGCAACAGCTAAGACAGGTAATCTGTTAACAAAAAAGGTTCAATTATTTGAAGATTTGGTGGAATTTGTGGATCTTCAATGATGCAATAGGTGTGGATTAAATCTTTAACTGGATTGAGATAAAAAGGGACCTCTCCAAATGCAGGAGCACATTTTGGAGGGATATTACAATTAAGAGAGAATAACAGAGCTTCAAATGGGAAGATAAAGGACTCTACAGGTGGGTGCTTGTTCATCTGCAGATACTCAAACTTTAGCTGCTGTTGGTTGGATCTTGAAATAGATTAACAAATTGGAATCACAAGAATTGTAACTTTCTATCAGTGTATGGCATAAGTACTACTCTTACATGGCAGGTACACTAATGCTCAGATTGAAGTTAAATGTCTTGGTAGCATTCTCACAATATCAGAAACTATCAGAAGGGCTTAACACGTCCACATGAGCATAATATTGTAACATTATTACTACTTCTGCCAAAGAGGTTATACTTTTGGGGGCATCTGTTTGTTTGTCTGAGCAAGATGCAAGATAATTCTTAAAGTTTCCAACAGATTTTCAACAGATTTTCATGACATTTTCAGGAAAAGTTGGTCATGGCACAAGGAAGAAGTTAGATTTTGGTGGTAATCTGAATCTGGATGTAGACCCAGGATTTTTTTTAAAGATTTGTGAACACTGCACAATAGGGAAGTTTTCCATATTTTCAATAACTCAACCAGCAATGTTAGAAATGCTTTGGTGGAGTTTTTTGCTCTCTGAAAACTTCCGGTTAACTGAATAAATCTCCTAATAAAAACAACACAATGCCCCAATGTTTATGAATGTTTCATTTGCTACACAAGAATCCTTGGCTGTATCTTCTAATGCTTAAAACACACTAGATAGCTTGTGTTTCTCTGTGAGCTCAATTATTTTATGTATGGAATATTTTTAGAAGTTCTCTTGTGCATGAAAGCATTTGAGTGTGTGTGTTTTCTGCTTGTTAATGTGTGCTTAACGTTAATGGAAAGGGCAAAAAGGGGGCACTTGGAGACAGCAGTTTTCTATCCCTCAGCCCTCTACGCCATTGAAAACTTAATTTGAACCTATTAACCAAAGTGCTGATACCAAACTGAGGAGTGAGTGTGCTGTTGGATTTATTGATGAGAAACAAGCATAGTAGTGGATATTTGTATTTGCAAGCATACGCCCATCTTCTAAACATCAAGATCACACCATGCCACAGGCTTTGAAGAAGAAACACAACAGCTTTGACCACTAGACAAACACACCCCAGGGTGACAATAGGGGATATGTTCATTTGCAATTTAAACAATATGAGCACATGATAACTGTGCCAGGAAGAAAACAGGAATGACACTTGCACTGCATGCCAAAATGTTTGTGCTGGGGAAACGGTGCTGTTATAAATGTTAGCTACTTGAGTAAATCATCGATTGATTAATTGGTTTAAAAATTTAATATTTGATTAACTGTGCCCAACTCCACATACAGTTAATACTTTGCAAGCCCAAAATGCCAGATATATTGATTTGTGTCTTTTTGTCAAACATGTGTATTACAGCATGGGTCTTTAATCATTTCTCAGCATCTTAAAAGTCAGCTGGTCATGAAGGTGGAAATTTGACTCAGTCGAAAGAAGTGATATTGTGATACATATTTTCTTGAAGGAAATCACAAATTAAGCATTATTTTGAAAAGAGAGACAAAAGAGAAAATGTCTATAAAAGAATATAAGAACTATAATCTCTGCTAAGGCAATTCTATAAGACTACAAAAAGACAAATTATACAGTGGAATTGATTCCTCACTCCTGTTAACCAGTGTTAGAATGCTCTATATTAGTTTGTTAAAGGGCTATGGTAAGGGTGGGTGAGTGGGGGGCAGGCCACACGTACCCCCTTATCATCATCCACCGTGTCTCCATCATGCTGCACAACTGCACATGCTTCTGTCCCACTCACCAACCGCAATGTCTTCAGAAAATCACGCTCCCTTGGCTTATCACCGAAAAGGCAACACATGGGGGGAGAAAGGAAGACATGGACACACATGGCGGCCAAATCAAAGGAAGGAAGACAATGGACAGAAAAACAAATCAAAAAGCAGAGGGCAGAGAAAGAAAGTAGAGGGGAAACAGGATGTAAACAGATAACTACTTATTGGATGAAGTTAGTTACACTGGAGAGGGAGGAACAGCTGGGGCTCTTCATGCAGTTATACCGTATACAGAGTGGGGCATTACAGCATGATATCATTATGGAGGTCAGGGCTGTACAAAGTCTACAGAAATAATGACAGGCTAACAGAGAACTAAAATAATAATGAAAACAGCCTGCTGGATAACATGAAGACCCTTAATACCCACTGTCTAAAGCCAGAGTACAGCACATAAACTGTGGAAATGTTTGCTCCTCTTGTGCTGAATTTCAGAGCAAATACTCTGAACCAGGGGGGTGTCTGAACTTTTTATCTTCGAGGGGCACACACAGAAAAATACAAGTATGACGGAAACACTTCCCCCATATTTAGCTTAAAGGAATGAAAGTCAAGGATTTGGAGTTGGCAATCCGATTTCAGGTGACTCAGGTCGACCATGGGTACCCCTGTTTGCCCCAGCTCAGAATGAGGAGGAGTAAAAATGCTCTGTGTACCAGAGAGGGGAAACAATAATGGCTCATCCTCAGACTTAAACAAAACAAGAGCAAGGTGCAAGAAAGCAGCTCAAGTTAGAACAAACGTTGGTGTCTTAATATGGTTTGCACTATATGCTTTGTATATTTGAGCTCCAGATGTTGAGGATAGAGTACATTAGCAGTATTTATGCCATAATCTGTTCTTTATTCATCAGTAAAGCACAAAATTCATGTTCTAGTAAGGGCTTAATTTAATTGAATCTTTTTGAAACTGCTGAGGGCTAATTAAAAATGGCTCGCAGGTTGAAGTAGGCCCCTAGGCCATAGTTCGGACACCCCTGCTCTAAACTGTTGCTGACTTGAGCTACAGTGAGCTCTATGTGAACATAGTCAAGGAGTATGCAATGCTATACCAGTGCCACTACTCAGATAATGTTTGTGAACTGTATTTAATCAAACAACGTGATCTGGATCATAGATGGCCTTGCTGTTAGGTTGCAACCCATATACACAGGCTTAGTCCCTCCAATGATCAGCCGGGGTTAAAATCTTGCCTGTTATTTCCCATTCTCTTTCCTTTTCCCTTTCCCTGTCAGGAAACAGTACTATCTAAATGAAAGCAAAATGGAACAAAAGTAAGAGTAAAGAAAGATTGAATGAATTGGACATAGTGTACCCACAACATCACAGATTTGACTAACCATTTTAAGAAGAAAGGTTTCACAAGACAATAAAGGAAGTGTGGTATTGGAAACTTGCTGATGTCCGTTATGCTGATGTTTCCAAACTCATTTTAGACAACTCCAATGCCAGCATACACATGTTTTTGTCAGGATTACTAAGTCTCTCCCACGCCAGAATTGATTTGTTCCCCTAATGGCCCTCATTTATCAAGCTGGTAGCATCCTGCGCGCATTTGGGTGTAGAAATCATTATAAACTTATAAACCAGCATGACTGTTGATAAATGTGGTGGCTGAAAACAGGTGTCATTTAAATGCTATGCCTAAATAATCACAGTTATGCCCAGAAAGTCTGACATGAAGAGTGATATCATGGTAAAACGATAGGAAATTTGCCTGAGGTGGAAGCTGACACTGACACAAGAGAAGAAGAAAATAATAAGAAATGGTTGTTTGGCGGCTTGAAAAGTGAGATTAATGGGAGTCAGAGACACCACATCTACCAGGGGGCAGTTGAAAGCTGGTTTCATTTGGAGATAGACATTTTTAAATTAGGAAAACTTGCTGTAGGCCATACCTCATAAAATACTTTTATTGTCCAGATATATCGATATTTGGCATTTCAGTAGACACCCATAGACAACTTATTACAGAACAGTTTAAAGTTTAACAGAAAATAAAACCTTAACCCAAAAAAAGTGGTTTATAGGAGGGGTTTATGGTCCCAGCTCAAGTCTACAGTGAATGAAAACTTGTGTGCAAAAGCTCAGACCTGGGGTGAGACTTAGGTTTATCCTTCACCCATGATCAGACTGATAAATGACGATCTGTGTGAGAGCATGACCTTACACCCATCTTTTGGTTGTATGCAAGTTTGATGAATGGGGGCCAAAGTGAATTTTGATGTATTGTTTTGATAGTCGATATTTAGTGAAGAAAATCAAATAAATCTTTTATTTGGATGTCATGAGAAAAAGTGAATTTCTAACAGAAACCTTATCAAGTGGAGCATTATGGTTTATTTGTACATTTGATCAATATTACAGCAAATATATGGGATAAGTGTGGTTGATAGCCATGGCTCAAATATAAGCTGTGAATATCAGCAGATAAAAAACATCTGCCGATACTGATAATCAATGTTTTCAGCTACAATCTGCTGATAAAACTATCACGCTGAAAATATCTTTAATAATCCCTAAAAGTTTAATGTACTACACTGTTATAGGAATACATTAACACAATATCCATTTTTCTTTACAACAACCTTTTTACAAATAAATTACATACTGTTTTCCATATAGACTATACAGTGGCATACTGCTGAAAGTTTACTGTTTAATGCCCCTTTAATATATACATCCTGCTAAACAAAGTATGGGGCTAGCTTGTGTCTTAGGAAAATGTCTACACTAGCAAACAAGCCACACTTACACAATGTTTTGTGTTCGGAACATGATAATGGCACAACTTTTTTTTCCTTAAGAAATCCTGTGACTGCAATCCTCAATCAAAAAAAAAGTAAAGTTTAGGAAAAACTGTGAAAAATGTACAAACAATGTTTAACATATGCCAGATAATGTGGTCTGGTAGATGAATCTTATGCACAATCATGAAGCAATGTTTGCCTTCTAGACGACAAGAATTTAGGGCAGAGACATGGCCTGCATTAATCCCACAGGAATCTAACACAACTTCTGTTCACACGTAAGTGTGGTATTTTAATTGATGACAAACCAAAGAAAAGGGTGGGGCATTTGAGTCCTACAGCTTGTACAAACTAGTAAATTGATCTATCAATAGAGCCCACATGGAGTAGTTGAGGCCATCAGATGACAGGACATGATCGGAGCTTTTGTCTTAGATTTTACTGCAGATTTTGACTGAGTTGACCTTTATAATCCTCAACAAAAAAACACTGTGCTATGAAAGCAACAATCTCTTAACTCAGTCTTTTCTAAAACTTTTGTCAAAATTTTGTGAATACTTGTTTTTCTTCCAAAATTACTTCACTCTCTGGTGCTGTTGTTTTTTGAGTTACAAGAAAAATGTTAAACAAAGACTGATCATCTCTTAGATTAACGTCCACAAACTGTTAAATTTAGACAAATGCCTACGTTTTTGTCTAATCCAAACATAATCCCCACTTACACAATACGTATCAAAGTATAATACATTTTTAAAAGTCATTATAGCAAAATCATTTATACATGTTTTTTAATGACTTCTGTTTTATTGTTTACCTGTAGTTATGTAGATTCTTTAAAAAATTGTCTTCCCTTTACATCTGGCCTCTTTTGTTACAAAACCTTTGGAGGTTAATGTGTTAAATAAGCCAAGTAAGAATGATTAACTTTGTTAATTGTTTATTAATAGCTATGCAGAACTAGCTGAAAAATACAACCTAAAAAGTTTTACTAATTTCTAGCTTTTCTCTTTAAAAATACTTCAGTTCTGTAGACTTGGGAGCGCTACCTATCTAACATCCCTCATAGGGCGCACTCACACTCAGGCCTTTGATCCCTGCGGTGCTTAAGCACGATACCATCCATCCCGAGGGCTGCTCTTGCCTGCACACTCAATGGCCCGGCCTGAATCGCACTCAAGCACAAAAATGTCACGCACGCAGGGTGCATGACACACACTCACAGCCAGGATAACATAGCATAACAAAGAGACACAAGTGAAACTTTTCCTTTTATGTGGCATTATTTTGAGTCAACTGGATTTAACACAGTCCAAAAGGAGAGGTCGCGTGTCTCACCTGAGCAGCTGTATAAATAACAGTGAAAGGTGTCAGCTGTTCTCCTTCTGTTAATTCACTTTAAAGGACTGATTTATTGTATTAAAAATGAGCCTTTACAGCTGTCATATTTATATTATCTATGGCCGATGCTGTCTGTGTTGTTCGTCTCTCTCTTTATATTGGTTTGCTGCATTGCAATTATTAATCCTGCTCTATATGTTATCGATTATCAAACTCAATATTGAGACACACACATTTTAAACAAGGGTTGTAATATTTGTGTAAACAATTAAATATAAAAGTAAAGAACATTAACAGTCAATCAGACTCTGGTAAAAAGGAGCATAAAGGAAGCAGAGTGGAGAACGACGTATGTTAAAATGAGGAAACAGAATAATTCACGAACAAAGACTTGACAGAGTTATAGAGAATTAGAGATCTGTTTTTATCGCAAACGTACAGTGTTTTTGAGCAACAAAGTGAATAAAAAAGAAGATAAAAACACCATCGTGATTGACAAAGATGCTTTTGGGACTGGATTAGTCTTACCAGAGGACTTCTGTGTGAGTCAAATGAATATGGTGTTATTCAATGCATTTATTTTTTACTTCTTATCGTTCAAACATGTTCAATTCACACAGGGTTAAAACTACAAAAGTCCCTTGCAACAAATAATCAAAGGTCCACCAGTGAGGAGCTGTTACTGTGAGGAGCTCTTGTGCGTGTGCATGTGCAAAGGCCAGGGAAGTGAACCGCGCTTATGAACAGCAAGGTATGGCTAGTGTGAGTGCACCTTTAAGATATTCAATATACCAATGGAAATGCTACTATGGCACAACCCCATCCAACTGTAACCAGTAGACTTTTTGTATATGTAAGAAAGGGAACCTGCAGCTCTCTATTTCATACTGTTTCATCGGCCAGTCACAGTCAAACTAAAGTATGGACAATATCTTATAGAAAATAGGATTTTAGGAGTGAATAAAAAAACAGCAAAATCAGATTTCTGATCATTAAATTCAGCGGTTACTTCCTATCATCAAGAACATGATTGAGAAAATAAAAAGGCAACTACACAGTCAGGCAAAGATGTTACAGATTTCTTTACAAAGGAGAGGAGGTTTTTCCCAATGGCTTCTATTGGCGGTCTGAGGTTTTTATGATTACATCAGAATAAAAACAATGAACCATCCAAACTAAGAAGTCAAAAAGGATCACAAAAGTTACTCAATTCGGCATGTAAGTTTATCCCGCACAAGGCAATCACAACTCTGTAAGTGTACAAATAAAAAAAAAATACAGAAAATAAAAACTCACCAATGTGTCTCCGGACAAAACCTCCAGCAGTGAGATCAGGTTATGTCCATCGCGTAAGTCTTCGTACAGGTCATTTATATGCTTTCGTACCTGGAACAAGAAGAAAAAAAAAAGGCGGTATTATTCTGCAAATTTACTGTTATGGCATACATATTAATATACCCACTGTAATTGAAGTTGGCTCCAGATGAAGAATCTGTTGTATTACATTCAGGTCTGACTGATACAGGAATTTTTAGACTGATGCTTTCAATTTAATTTGGTATAAAGCTTCTAACTACATTTTAGCTGGGGTGTAAAGATCCCCATCTTGTCAGTTTTAATCACTGTACTTCTCCCTTTGTCTTTGTAGTTTATTCTCCCCTTCTCCCACTTTTCCTTGATTAGTAGTAGGGGGGGTAATCTATAACAACTAGCTCAAGGAATCAATATCATTAGTGTTTATGCTTAACAATTCTCTCATCAATTCAATCCACTTTATTCAGCATGCCATGTGTATGTAGTTATTATTTTTCAATATTAATTCATCCAAATTCATCCATCCTTTTTTATAGAAAATAAATCTAAAATAATTTATGCCAAGGTCAGATTACAAGATTTTTACACAATTAGATCCGGGATCCATCTACAACATAAATCTGTCTTTACATCTCATGTTGTGTCTCAGAAACCAACAACAGACCAATCTGGAATGCCTCATGACTACACAACAGAAAGTCTAGCATGATGGATTTTGTCCTGCCTCACACAATTTGTTCCTTCATGTCAGAGACACTGACCAATG
Organism: Cetoscarus ocellatus; assembly: GCA_037902135.1. Classification (NCBI taxonomy): domain Eukaryota; kingdom Metazoa; phylum Chordata; class Actinopteri; order Labriformes; family Labridae; genus Cetoscarus; species Cetoscarus ocellatus. The sequence continues at coordinate 386,639 of JBAMNC010000019.1, read as the reverse complement.
GCAGCACAGGGAGCTCTGCAAAATCCCGGATGTAAATAGACTGAAGTTGATATCAGTAGAGCTATAAGAGAGAGGAAAGTTTATGAAGCTGTGAAAACAAAATTCCTGCCTTTCAAATACGTTTTAGAGGAGCTACCACCAGACTGTAAAGACAGGAATTTTGGGGAGAAATACAGCAGAGACACCTCAGCACCTTATTGAGTGACTGCTTGCATAAATTGTCAAGGTAGCATGTAATTCATCATAATGTTTGGAAAGACGAACAGAAGTATAATCCTCTAAAATAAAGTGTGTTTGTCGTCTCCTTCTTCCAAAATCATCATGTTGGTCATTATATGATTTTATGATTTCAGTCATGTAGTCTGTCATGCTTCTCGAGCAAATCACAGCACGGTTTTATGGCTCTGTGATCACATAATCTGACATAGTGACAGTCGTTACCAATTAAAAAACATAAAGTCTGACCTTTGCATTAGTCTTTTAAACTTTGTATATTTATACATTGATATTAAATTGTCATTTTAAGTATCTTAAACATCAGATGAAATGATGATATGCTGAAGTATGGGATTTCTTAAACAATCATATTTTGGAGTGATTAAATGTGGTCTGTTAAATATGACATCACTGACATCCAAATATTTATTGGTAAATGATCTTACATCAGCCAATCACATTGATTTATTTTGTTTAACTGAAACGTACCTGTGCTAGGAGGAATATGTCAGTTTTAATGAATCCACTCCTCCCAGTCATTTAAATACTTATGTACCCCGAGACACAGGCCGTGGTAGCAGCTATTTATCATTCTTGTCTCCTTATCAATAATAGACCAAAGGCTAATTACACCTCTTTTGAAAGCCTTGTTTACAGCTTATCTCACACTGATTTAAAAACCTGCCAGCCAGTCATATTTGTGATTACTTACTGCTCTCCAGGCCCTTATTCTGAAGTCATATCAGAATTATCTGAGTTTTTATCAATCTTAATCCTTAGTACTGAAAAAATATTTATTGTAGGTGATTCTAATAGCCATGTTGACAAAGAAAGTGATAGCCTTAGCTCTGCTTTCATGTCCTTAATAGACTCAGTTGAGTTTACTCAGACTGTTCATCAAGCTACCCATCGTCTCAACCACACTCTCAATCTTGTTCTAGCATACGGCCTTAATATTAATGAACTAAGTCTTTTCCGAAAATCCTGTTATCCGATCAATTCTCAGTAACATTTAAAGTCATCTTAGAGGATTTTGCTTTTGTAATAAAACAGTGAAGAGCAGAAATCTGTCCAATGGTGTTGTGGCAAAATTTAAAGAATCTATTACAGCTGCTTTAAATTGAAAACTCTTACTAACTTCACTTCCTTCCAGCTGGCTCAGGTTGCCGATAGCTCCGCCAGTCTACTAAGATTCGATATGGATTCGATTGCCGCACTAAGACAAAAAAACTATTAAACGTCCGAGGATAGCTCCTTGGTTTAGTTCTGAAACTCATGCATTTAAACAAGCATCCTGAAAATTAGAGCGAATGTGGCGCTGCAATAAAAGGGAGGAGTTGCGCATACTTTGGCAGGATAGTCATAATGTAGCCAGGCTGACACAGAGTCAGAGTTCATTGAGCCTGTGATTTCACGAGCTGTCAACTGTGAGGACTTGATGAGCTTCTTGAACCATAAAATTCCTAAAATCAGAGATAAAATGAGAAACCCCCTGCCTTCACCTGTGCCTAGAAATGTGCTGTGCAAAAGGCCCTATTTCTTAAAACAGTAAGAAAAATGTAAGTATTTCTGTCTTTAAACAAAGAACCCGTTTTGGTGGAAAATATCTGGACTTGTATCTTTCACAATAATAAAATTGAATTAACTGATTTAATTGATAAACCACCCAGGCCTTCACAATTCTTGATTACTTTAACTATTACTTTCTGCATTAACTGTCATGAAAGATTTGCACCCCCATATATCCCCCTAAAATCTTGTGATGGGCCTGAATTTTTGCCTTACAATAATTTGCCAGGGTCACATTCCTGCAGCATTAGGATCATCGAGGAAACAAACAAATGTCACCCACTGTCTTATATGTCATATACACGCAGTGCTACAGTTATCTTCAACAGCTCATGACATTCATTCAAGTTGGTGTTAATGTCACAGCCCTAATTTGGTTTTTTGCTAAATTACAATCCCATCTGAAAGAGCCACTCAGAGGAGTAGCACCTTGTGCTGGACATCATTGTCACAATTTACCTAAATACTTAAGCGTGGCACTTGACAGTCTGAGGCTTTCTCCTTGCAGCAGGCCCATCTCTCCTTCCTGTCCTAAATACCGCGCCTCTGAAATCACCCCGCTGCCCGTTGACCTGCTTTCACACAGGGCTTTCAGCGCTGTAATCCCTGATAGCAGCCACAGCTGTGAAGCCAAAATAGACTTGCACCCTTGTGTTATTGGGTCAGACAAGCAGACCCCCCAACTATTACTCAGCACCTCTGATTTTTCATTGACTGAGTGTGAGGCCTACTGAAAACAGGCTGTCCAACATGAAATGAAAATATTTCAATCAAACCACTAACCTGAGTCCAATCATTCAAACGACTAAAGCACAGAAAAACTTGTTTGTACATTCATCTATATCTGCATGTGCCTTCCTGCTGTTTTACAGCAGTTTAATTGTCAAAGTATCGTTCATTACTTTATTACATGCATTAAGATAAAGCTGACATACACTAATTATCTTCATAAACTGCTGTAGCTGACACTCCCTTGAGGGACGACTGGCATAAAACGCAGTCATCAGCACTGATCCATGAGAGGCTCCATCTCCATAAAGTAAAGATTGATATAATTGGCGGAACCCTTAAATTCACCCTGAGGGCTGGTTTAAGTCCGACGTCGAGCTTTGAAGAGGACGATCAAAGGCCACAAACACCTCCAGGCGAAAAACCATAAACACAATATGGCCAAAGGAAAAAGAGCAGCTCTGCAGCGCTGTGATAATTGAAGGTTTTCAATATTGTAGGATGTCGTTTTCAAACAGTATAAAAATAAGCCTACCATACAGATCTGTTGCAGTAGTTTAAGCACTTGAAGAACTAGACCAGAGTTAAGCACGTAATATGTACATAATGCAACAAGAGTCTACATATTTCAGCTGATCTACATGTTGGTTCAGCCTTTTAAGAGCCCATATTTTGCAAAAACTTAGGTATACTGTATTTATTTAATTACAGTGACTATTGGATGTGCTCACGATCACTAATTCTTAAACAACCTTCTGGTTTTAATACTGTATACTTAGTAGGGATGCACGATATTATTGGTACAATATTGGTATTGTCAACCTAAAAAAGCTACATTTCGGTACTGGCCAACATTGAATTTTTTTAATACTTACAGTCGATTTATTGGCAAAATACATGCAAAATACATTGCTGCACCTTATCATCATTGCATGGGTACATCTAAAAAATCAAGAGTTTCATTTTTTTCAAGCGTTTAATGTTTTTCTTTCTTATTTTTTACCACGGTTCCTTTCACAAATAGACTGTCACACTGAAAGCAAAAAGTCTAGTTTAGTAAAGTATAGACTTTGTGCTCTTGGCAATAAAATAAAGGTAGCAGTGATAATGACTTCAGAAATATTGGCATATCAGATATCACCAAAAGTCCAATATCGTACATCCCTGATATTTAGTTTGATCAAGCTGTTTTCTACCACCCCTTTAGGCCCTCTTGTCCAAATGGACCCAGGCTGCTCTGATTGGTTAAACCATCTACTCCCTGGTAACTGGTCAAATCAGCGCTGCTCGCCGCCATGTTGTCAGCAACTCTGCATTCCTTCTACTGTCTCTGCTCTGCAATGGGCTTGCAACTTGGAGCCAAAGGGCTTCAGCTGCTGACAAAATAACGATATGACATCACAGTGGTAGGTCTATTCAAGGGGTGATTTATAGGCAGCTACAGCACTGTAAACACAGGCAGAAGAAGAAGTCATGATGCCATAGACTTTTTGTATCATGCACAGAAGTACTCTGTCTGACTAATAATTTGGTCTGTGGACCATCTCTCTCAGCACCACTGCCAGAGTGTAAATAATCACAGTGAACAAAGTATAGCATACGGATTAAATGACAGTGGCTCTCAACTCATCTAACCTGAGGACCTACTATCACCTCCTAGTAGAGAACCGTGACTCAAATTTTAATGTGATGTATTTGGGCTTTAGATAAAACAAAACACATCCGAACAAAAGGACACGACAGAGCAAAGATGTCCAAAAGGCACATCATTACAGAAGCCCTGCGAGGATCTGCATGCATACATCTTACTTGACTCAGTATCCTGGACTTACAAATTTTGGATGCTTAGAACTGCTTTTCCAAGAAACAGGGATGTAAAAGTTAAAATTTTAAGAAAACAACCAGATTTATTGATTTTCATGGGAAAACAGAGCAAAAAGATGTATGTCCTGTGTAGGGCTTCTGTAAATAATAGACTTTTTGCACCCCCTTTATTTGCATCTGGCCTCCATACATAACCACGGTTTTCACTTCACTTGGCTTCACTTTTGAACAACACAATGGACCAGAGACTCATTGTCCATACAATAACCATCTCAGAAACTGAGCTGTGATGCTACAGATGGGGCCAAGAGCTCTGCATGATTTAGTGAAGCCACTTTGTTTCTGGACAGCTTTGACTCATTACACAGCCTAAATGTCCTTCCACTTGGGGCAATGACGTACAGAAACAAAGGGGCTTGATGGCAAACATCTGTAAAAATGTACAGCTTAGTTTTAATGCTGGATCTTCTCTTACAGGGGCAGAGCTGTTTGGAATCACTGTAGCTAATATGTAAAAACTTAAAACTGAAAATTTTTCTGTTAATCAACAGGCGACATTCAAGCCAAATGTAAATCACACTTCAAAACAATACAACTGACTGAGGAAACATAAACCTTCGACTGAGATGTTTGGGTATACATCTGATATTTGTTAAGATAGTGCAATGTAGAAACAAACAACTGAGTTAAATGTCATCCATAAAACCCGAATGCTGTTGCACCATATTCACAACTCACAACTTTCTTGAGTTTAAAATTGTTTGATATTTTCATGCATTAAATTTACATAACCATGGTAAGAAAATGAATTTACTGAGATTTAAAGATCATAGCTTGTAAGTTATCCTAAAGTAAATATGAAATATCGGTTCTTTAGTAAGTTTCTTTCTTTTTATTTTCAATTTAGATTTTATTGGTTCCTTCAAAAAGAACAAACATTTTTAACATCGTTACATACAATAAGTCACTCATTTGCTCCAAGGAGACAAGACCAGAGATGATACAAGAATACACAAAGGTATGTAAGCCAGCTCTGTATTGTGTACCTTGCACTTAACCCTACGTCTTGCACAGATATAAAAAAAATAAAAATCATAAAGAGTTCTGAAAACTGTAGGGAAAAAAAAGGTATAGAGCATCCAGGAAGCTGCACATATTAGAAATGAAGTAAGGAAAACATAAATTAATACTTTTGCATGTTTCTTAAAGAAACGCAGTTTTGTGTGGTAGTAAAATTGCAAAAACTGACATTTTGGAATATCTCACCTTCAAAAAAAACATGTTGCTCTCAACTTACATATTTGATCACTTTTCTTTTTACTGTTCAGACTTTTTTGTTGTTAAGCAGTTTTCCCTCGAGCATTTTTTTCTTAAACAAGACACTGGCTAAGTGTCATTCTGTATTGATGTGGTAAAAGAAAGAGGGAAGTCTCATCACAAGATCACATTTGTTCTTAACATGAAATAAATCAAAAGTGTTAAAAGTGTGATTTGGAAATATATGAGTGATTAATGTACCTCTGATATTTGTGAAGCATTACACATGACATTAAGAAAGTGGTTCATTTTACAAAGATAAATTAGACGAGACCTGTTAGTGCCTGTCTGTCAGCTAAGTGTTTCATCAGTTTGCACAGACGTATGAAACAGCACAGAAAATAATAAATTCCTGAGTCAACAAAAGAAAACCTGTTGCTACAGCAGTGCAACATTACATTTCATGTTAATCGACTTTAATCAGACTTTAATGATGTCTGAGGAGGAATGTCAGCATGTTAGGACCTAACATGGAGAGTGGTAATTGTTATCACAGACGATATTCTGTGATGGATTACTACCTTGTGGAAAATGGTTTGCTGATTGTTACTGCTTTGGTTTCACTTTGTGTGTATATGAAAACATTGGACATAGATGAATGAGATTTTTATGAGCAGGAATTCCTACTTTGACATTTGTCTGTCACCAAGTCAGTCCACGAAAGGGAAAGAATTTTTCAAAAAAGATCTTACCTTAACCAGATGCTGGTTTATCCATTTTGTAAACGTCTTTTTCTGTACTCTGTCTCTTTCATCTGAGAAGAAAAGAGAGAAAAAAATATTGTGACTCGTTTCAGATTATAAAGAAATCACCAAAGAAGTGTTTGGGCAACATAAACCCCACTGATGACTCAGTATGATCATTAGACAAGCCTTATTCTCCTCTGTTTGAGTCTGTTATGAGGCACATTGAGCTGTAATTTGTTAAGTAGTAACAAGAAACTCATTGTTGTAGTGTTACCTCTTGCTCCCTGCAGCAAATAGTCAATGTAAAATGTTATTTTGGGGCTTATTAAAAGAGTTAAAGAGAAGTTTGTGTAAAAAAGAACCAGTCAAAGTGGTTATTTAGCAGGATGTAATTCCCCAGAGGTTGAATATGCATCACTCTCTCCTGACTGCTGCTGACCACAATGTTTCTTGTTTCCAATCGTCATAGTTACCAGAGTGCAAGCAGCCAGAAGCACAAATTCAACCAAAACAGATTCAATGAAAAGAGTTTTTTGGTAAGCTGTAAATGATGTACTGAAGCCCTCAGCTAACATGCATAACCAAAGGCTCTCTGTGTCTGTGTGTGTGTGTGTCTGTGTGTGTGTGTGTTTTTGGGGGCTGCTGCAATGGAAAGACATGGAATAGATATGTGGGATACACATGAAAAAAACAACAAATAACATTATTTCCAAGGATGCCCAACATATCAGAACAATATTGCCAGATAATAGTTGAAAAAGTTTATTTGCAGCAAATATAAAAATTTCAAACATTACCTAAAGTAAGTACATTGGTAATACACTATTTTCATCCCACAGACTGGCTGTAATATCAGTAGAGTATAAAGAGTAGTATATTTTCTTTTTTCATAATAATAACTTTATTTGTCTCGCACTTTGACAAACAGGAATATACAGAAGACAAAGTACAAGAGCATAAGTACAAAAAAAAAAACTAACCAACAAAAAGCACAATACAAATCAAAGAACAAACATACACAATCTGTATAATAAGCCTGAGCGAAGTAAGAACCCAAGAAGAGGGAGCATGAGCACCTCTGTGTCACTCATGGAAGGGAACGTGAAGAAAACTAAGACCCATAAAAAGGGGGAATAACAATCCAGGCACAGGCAACTACCTACCAACCAACCTAGTCCAAAAAAAAGAGGACCTTCAACTCATCAGAACACCACACCAACAGGCATCGGCTCGAGCCCCTCAGGGTGCAGTGACTCCGAGTGTCAGACAGTGCAAACTGACATGCAGAGTCCCCAATGAATCAAAGACCCTCCATATTCCCCAAACCACAACAGGCGGCCCCACCCAGACCACTCACGTCACTCCATGGGTCTCCAGCTCCCTCCCCCTCCTCACAATAAGAACCTGTTCATATGTCATAAGAACCCAGACAGATCTGTTTCTAAAAACAGACTTATAAAACTGGAGGAACAGGCTAGTTCTTGTACATTAGCAACTTGGTGTTCTTTATTATGAAACACATGCACATATGTCAGTATTGTATGGACCAAAATGAGTCTGGATATATCAGAATAACAGATGCTGATCGGCAACTTAGTTATTTAAAATGTATTAATGAAACAATATTACATGTTTGATAAGCTGATAAAGTGATTTATTTCAACAATTAAAGTACTTTCACATCCACCAAGGAGGTTATGTTTTTGCCAGTGTCTTTAAGTTTGCTTGTTAGTTGTTAATCAATCAATCTAATTGATAAGGGAATCACTGAAGAATTGATAATGACATCAGTATCAATAAAATCTTATCAATTCCCACCCCTACCATTGAGATGCTACAGGAATTTAATACATTTTGCAAGAGGCAGGATCCTAACAGAGGTCAACACTGTATGTATAAATCCTTGTCATGGAAATGTGTGGGAGCCAGGACCCCTGTGTGGGAACCAGGACCCCTGTGTGGGAACCCCTGCTCAAGAAAACAACCAAAATTAATATTTAATCTCAGTTCATGGAGAAAGTAAAAGGTGTGCATGCATGATCCCCGAGGGACTCTTTAATGATACACTTTTGAAATGTGCTAAGCTATATGTTCTGTCCCATCTGGGGTCAAAACTGCAACATTTCTCACTTTTTAATAAGAGTGATCTAAATTTTTCAGAAATGTGGGTCATGATTTTCCATTTGAGAGTAAGTGGTGGGTACTGAGGCAGGACCAGTTGAGTGTAACTGCTGTAAAGATCAATTATTTTATGGTTTTTACACAAGTGTTGTGTTTGCTTCTTTTAATTTGTTGAAACTGTATGTCTGTTTTTTTCTGTTTTTTATTTATAGGTGTCTTTTATAATTTGCTTCTGTAAAGAACTTGGTACTTCTTTCTTTAAGAGTGATATATGAATAAAGTATTGCTATTAGTATTGTCATCATCATCATCATTATTATAATTAAAACATTTCAAAATAATTGTACAAAAGTTGACTCTTGGAGGTTTTGAACTGATTCTGAATCTTCTGATGAATGCAAATCAATTCAAATGCAAAACCGATTTTTTGACACCTCTGTTAGAGACCTCTGTTAGAGACACTGCATCATTTTGCATTTTTAAAATCAAATTTCTTGATCTGAGAAACTTTTTCTTGTCATTTACCAGAGCTTTTCACAGACTCTTGAAAATGGAACAAAGCCTGCCTCCTCCACAAAAGTAACAGGTCACGTCAATTAATTTACAGTACATTACAGTACAGAAAAATTAAGTAGGGCTTTCCAAAGTGCCAAAGTGATTAAGTATAAAAAATAAGAATATATTTTTGTTTTTTAATCATTACAAAGTTTAATCTTATTAGATTTTTTTTCTTGTGTTTTAAGCATATTTTAAGAACTACTTTCAAGTTACTTCCCTTTTCAAGCCCAGCATATAGAACATGAATGAAAGAAGCAAATAAAGTGTTATTAAATTATTTGTTTTATTATGTAACAACTTTATATAAGGTGGTTGATCTTTATCGAAGTATGGATGAAAATATAGAAATTTATACCCTTAGCAGGCAATGCACCCTGAAAATAGAGACTGTACAGGAGAAAAGATGTCATGTAGTGGAGCCTGAAGTACAATATTTATCTTCAACATGTGAGAGAGTGAAAGTTATTTGTTTCCCTAAAAATACTCAAGCATGGTACCTTATATAAACATAATCAAGTTTAGTGCTGAGGTAAATGCACTTTTTTATTGTCTACCTCTCATGGCAGTTAGGTGGGAAAATGACACTTGCTATGTACTGCTTTTTTTTTATTCAGCATAATGAACAACTTTGATTTGTCATTGCAGTATTCTTCCTTAAGTGTTCCTCCCGTCTGTGTAAGAGCAAGGATGGACACAAGCCAGTCACCACAACCGTGACTCATCTTCCACGTCTCTGCTCAACAAAAGTCTTCTAAATGATTCTCATGAACAATGTCAAACTCACGTGTGCAATGAACAACCCTAACAACAAGCTGCCAAGATCACGTTTACTCCTTTGCCACATTTACCCACAAAAGCACGGCGGAAAAAGTGTTTTCCTGAACTTTGAACGCAGCACCAACAGTACAGATAACCTCCTCCCTACTTCATTGCAGCTTAGTCAGTTTTGCTCAAGGATATTTAAGTGTACTAACATGTAGTTAAAACAAGTAGAGACATGATCAATCGAGGAAATCAAGTTAAGTAGTAAGATTAGTACTGACCCATGCAGCACATGAGTGTTATCATGTGTGCTCTCTGCTCCCTCTCGGTCTTTAACAGGTACTTCATCCTGTGCAGCAGCTCCAGAAGGCTGTCCGGAGGATTGTGGCTCAGGTACACAGATGCCAAGAGGATAAGCTACTGAGGAAGCAGTATACTGTCTTCCTCCTCTCGACTGCCTCACTGCCTGCCTGCCTGCCTGCCAGCCTCTAGGGCAGTGACTCCCTTTCTTGTCAAGCATCCTGAGCGAGTTCTGTCAGGTTTTCCATGGCTACTCACTGTTTTGACTTTCCACGCGGTTTAGTGTTTATCTTGCAGCAGCACAGAAAACCACAGAAAAATTAGAGCTTTCATTAAATGAAAAAAATAAACATGTTCAAGGATGGTTCCAGTTCTCTTAGGCAGGATTCGGATGGTGTGTTCATGCTGCAGCTTAACAGCAATTTGTCATTACCTCTCACATCAGCATGCCTCATTTAAAAAGCAAATCTTTTATCAAAATATCTCCAGGAATATAGAGATGTTCATACCTGAACCTCAACTTCAGGGATGTGAAAAATCTCAGATAATCATCTCTCTATTGTTCAGCTGCCAAATTTCATCACAGCGTTTGCATCCGAAGACACAAATCAAGAACACATGCAGGCAAATGATAATCAACGCTTTTCATGAAAAGTTCCACAAAGTATGAAGCAATCTTTCCATTAAAGATGCTCAGTTCAGAGTTTGCAATAGATATTGAAACATTTTGATCCCAAAAATATGATGAAATATGATGGGGGGGGGGGGGGGGGGGGGGGGGGGTTCAGGTCCCACTATTATAGACTGTATATTGCTGTATATTATTGTTTTCTTTCAGCCAGCAATTGATTTCGCCCAAGTGCAGAAATGCAAATTTTATTTTTGGCAAAGTCCACTATGCTAATGTTGATAGACTATTTTTTGCTGATTCACGTTTAGTTTTTTCATTGTAGCCTGTCACTGTAATTCTTACAGTAACAGGCTATATATACATTTAACTTCTTTATTTGGCATGTACTGCAAATCCAAAACATATATCTAAGGATAAAACCAACATATTTTAAACACAATTTGAGAGTGAAAACCCCACAGACCTTAAAATCTCTCATTTGCGCACTGTGTCTGTTTGCAAAGATAATATACATCAGTTAGAAATATCAGTATTAGTTTTAAAGTCTACTAAGACAGATGTTAAACGTTGAGGCTATTACCTGCTGATTGGTCTGTTGTCAATGTAGGCAGAAATTTACTTTCTTACCACAATGTTTCACCTTAAAGGTGAGCTATTTATTGTGTAGATATTAATGAGAACCAAACGATGTACATCAGCTGATTTTTAATCCTCATACCTAAAATTTTAAAGTGGGAGGTAAGGACTGAAGTTTTAGGTCTGAACAACAACTAGTTAAAATAATTTGGAGAAAATGTGCCATTTTGAGGACATTCTCAGGGTTGTCTCAAACAATCACCTTGCAACCTGTTGTTAAATCAGGAGAATTATGTCAAATGCTAGAGAATAAAGCTCTATAAGTAAAGATTCACATTATTATTCAGTACTCGACAGAGCTCACGACAAGTCTACATTTTGTTAAAGTGCTGCTTACAGCCCCTCTTGCTCCTTCTTCCTTAGAGGACACTGATAACCTGATCATTTTCTGACTATGAGTGAATGCATAAGCTTGAAGCTTTGCAAGATGGCTCTGTCTCATGACAGACATGGAATCTGGCAAATCCAGCTTAACTGCAGGTTACTTGTTTTGTCTGTTCTTAAAATGAATTGCCACAATAAAATACAGGAAGAAAGGACTGGGCTGGGGCACTGATAGCTGAGTCAGAACAATGTGGCTGGTGCTTGCTGAAGTCTAGGTCAAACCCCCTCTTCCCTGAACCTCTTGCCCCCTTTCTGGCTCCATCCACTGATTCTCCCTCTCCACTTGAAAATGAGAGGTTTGTTTTTTTTTTGGTTTCAGCATGGGCATCAGCCAAATGAATTGTGAACGATCAGCATACCATAAATCTGTAAAAATCTAATATTGTGCGTCTCCCTCAAAATTCTACAGCTACAGCAAAAATGTCTGTTTTTTATGGTGTTCATCAGAAAGAGCAAAACAACAACAACCAAAAACCAAAAATCCTGTTAGCTCTTCAGGATTCTCTGTTACATGTATTTAACAGTTTTAGAGAAAAATAAGTTGGAAATGTTCATTCTAAGACAACAGAGGAGTCTGAATGATCCCTGAACACGCCCTTTCAAAAAGAAGGCTCTGTGACTGAACTCTCTGCAGATTCCTTCATTTAGTTCATCTATAAATAGTGCGTGTGAAAAAGACCACTGAGAATTGTAAAGTAGGTTGCTGCTCTGACAATTATTTGTCGCATTGAGATCAAGAGCTGGCATGAAGCTGATGCAATTAAATACACATCAGGTCTTTCACTCCATAGTCTGCAGAAACAACAGTTATTAAGAATGAAACAGAATAATACCATAGTCTGCTCTCATACTGAATATATGACTCAGGGAAAAGCATTTAGCAGAAGTTCTGCTGTGTCACTGCTGATGCATCTGTCCCTGCAGCTCCACAGATGAATTAACAGAGATAAAGCTGCTTTGCCAGCAGAGGGACACCAAATTGGTCGGTAAAGCCCATTTCTAAGCTCTTTGCTGCATAATAAATAAACCTTGCCGGAAAAGCTCATTAATATGGATTCACCAAAGGAAGTTTTCCAGGAATTTCCACAGCTCAGAGCAAAGGGCAGCAGCTGACCGGTCTTTCACGCACACTCAGCAGGAGGTGACTCTACAAATATTACTGATAACAAGCATGATTAAAGAATCTGATCAACGTCTAATGCAGCCAGGAGGGTGTAAATAACATTTTTACAACATCAGTGTCCTTCATGCTTTGGTATATTAATGTGAGCAGTAAATTAAAACAGATCTTTAAAGCTGGTATGAATATGCTACGGAGTGAGTTATATCTGTACCTGTGCCTGAAAAAATGGTGTGCTCAACAGTTTGGTGCCCTCTTGAGGATTTTAAGTGAATGAGGAGTGTCTCATGTTTCTCTATTGATGCTGAATCATTCTTTTGAGTAATAGTTTTATTTCATTTGGCTGGACAATAAAAGTTAAAAGAGATCATTTGATATAAGTCATGAAAATGATAAAACACTTCCTGTGTAAAAACACCAAGGACATATTGTAAGTCAAACATGTTAATTTGAAACATGAAAATTATGTGATTTTGTGTTCAAGTTTAAGAGCTTTTATCCCTTCACTTGTGTCTGAATGGATTTTAATGTAACTCGGAAAAAAATGCAAATGAGCATTTTTTTAAGAACAAAATGCACTTTCACACAGCCAGAGCAAATCATACAGTGAGGGTTATTTAGATTTGTTATATACATTCTAAAAAAAACTCAACAACCTTAAATAAATGTATGTGATCATCAGGACTATTAAAATAATCAAAGGTCTGGTTTTCCTGGTTTGAAGTTATAAACAAGTTGTCACTATAAAACTATCTGGGAGTTTCCAGAAAAGCAGGAGGTGTACACATGGTTGGCGACCAGCAACCTGCTGAGATGAAAATTCAACAGTGACTAAGTGGCAAACATTTCTGGGACTAGTTTGATATTCTGGGAAATTCTCTTCTAATTATAAGGCCAACTCATCCTCTTACACTTGCTGACAGTAAATGCATGATGTGAATTTATATGTACTTGAACTGTAATCAGCATCAAATAATAACTATGCATGGTAACTATATATGGAAGTACTTTAAAAAAATAACCTTATTTAACCAGTTTGTTCTCTGAGATTAAAACCTTACGAGCACGTTACGAGTAGACAAAGGTCAAGAAACAACTATGACACATTCATATTTGAAGTGCACTTGGTATGCACAATATCATCAGTATGATATCAGTATCAGTAGATAGTTGTTTCAAATATTAGTTGTTGTTATCAGCAGATATAAAAATGTCCACTGACACAGAGTGCTGATGTTACAGCCTATACTTTTGCAGACGCATAACAATGAAAACATCTCAAGCTTCAGTGGAGGGCAGAGGTCCCAACAGGCCTCAATGAAATTTGGCTGATAACTTTGTCTGAGGTGCATTTTTGGATTCATACAGTAACCAAGAATAATTAAAAAAAAAAAAAAAACATCAGAAAACAGATCATACACTTCAGTGACCCAAAAATAAGTTGAGTTACCTCAAGGGTGATCATACATGAAAAAAAGTAAACAGACTGAACTAAATGGAGCATTTTTACAGTCACTGATCTTTAAGCCTATACGATTTCTGAAGCTGTCCTTGCTAATACCTCTTTGATAAGAAGTTCATTAAATGTTTTAATATGCATATATTTATCAAATGAAAGACAGCACAAAGAGGCATTTGAGGCAAACAGCAAGAGGGTTTTAAGGATTTACTCCCTGGTCTGTCAGGGCTTTTCTGTGTGGAGTTTGCATACATTGGTTTTCTCTGTGTACTCCAGTTCCCTAACCTTGCTGCGCAGTTGGATCCGCCTGATTCAATGTCTGTAATCACACATTAGTCATCTTTTCAAGCTCCAATCTACAAGAACTGTGCTTGGGCTGAGTAGCACGGCCCAATCAAAGTCCTTTAGAGCAGGAGGTGGGTGCTACAAGTGACACAACAACAGGAAGTGACTGTTCGTATGGAGATCAGCACTGATGCTAACAGCTTCAGGAGAAGTTTATTAGATCTGGACTGTATTTCCTTGTTAAATAAAACAACAATAAAATCATCTCTCGATGGAAACTATATTTTCACTGTGTGTTTATTCCTCATGAAAACCTACCCAAGTCTCAAAACACTATTTTATCCCTCTGTTTACTGCACAAACATTCCAAAACTTTGTATACAGAATATTTTGACCTCCACAAGGTAGGTTATGTTTTTGCCTGCGTTTGTTCATTTCTTTATTTGTGAAAAGGATAACCAAAAAGACCAAAGAATGGATCTGGATAATATTTTCAGGGAATGTCAGTCAAGAAAAAAAGAAGTAGTTTTATTTTGGTGGTGATCTGAATCCAGATGTGGATCCAGGAATGCTCTCAATGATTTGTTAGCAGTGCAAGAAAGGGCTGTTTTCCATTTTTTTCTCGCTAATTTTCTCGAAAATGTTGGAAATGCCTTGGCAGAGGTTAGCGGTCTCATAGCACTTTTAGTTTTTTTATTTAATCCTCTTCTTCTTCGAGACAGCCTTCCAACAGCAGTCTCACAACAATGGCTCATAAACTGTTTTTTTGTAATCAGTTCTTCTGTGATGCTATTGTTTATTTTAATTTGTTGGTTGTGTAACTTATTTTCAACGTTTTTTTAGGTATTTTAGTTTTTTCTGCCCTTTAGAGGAGAACAGAGGAGACACGGGGAACAGTGTTGGAAGGTGTGGTGAGAGAGTGGGGGAGGAGGCTAAGACTAGGCTCAAATCAATGCCTCAGCTCTTAGCCCCCCTTTTAAACTATTTTATTGCTAGAATAAGAGATCCATAAATGTTATAGGACGAGCTTAGAGAGATGTTAACCACAGTCTTTGACATCTGACTTCATGTAGTTAATACTGAAGAGATCACAAGAGCCAAACTGACAGCTGTCTCTCATATCACATTTGAGCCTCTTGACATCTATGACCTTTGAGGCTTTTATCAGAATATGTCCACTGACATGTCCTTAAGAGAATACTTTTTAACTTGATAGGAAAACAAACTTGTAAATATAATAACCTACAGCCTTTATTTTATCAGAGATCATGAGCCAAACAAGTGCTTTGTTTCTGAACAATGACAATGAACTAGGCTGAAAATAATAACAGTATCCACTCTAGTTCTATTTATGTAGACAGGTTTGTGGCAGGCACGTCTCTTAGCTATAGTTTGATAAAATGACACACTAATAGTCCAGCATGGCATTCAGACACACAACCACAGAGCTCCACAGACACTTATTTGTAGGCCTCAGCAGAGCACATGTGCACGGGTATAAATAGAAACAACCCTAAACCACGCTGCCCCTGCAACTGCAGACCACATAATCTGTACCACTTAGGTAATGTCCTTCATTTCCACATACGAGAAAGATGACTGAAGTCAGCACCTGTGGCAGAACACAATCTGAATGGGAGCAGACTTTATGTACAGTATATAATGTGAAAACATAATTTCTCTCTTTTTCTGGTCTAATTTTGTCGTGAAAGAGATTTATCCTCCTGTAAGGTTTGTATGTTGTATATGTTAGTATTAGGGAGAGGCAATATATCAAGTTTATTAGATATATTAATATGATTATAAACAAGATATAATATAAATCAGTTGTATTTGTATTGATTAAGTTTATTTCGCATGGAAATATTGTTTTTCATTTCCTCTGGGTTCATCTGGCCATTGGTCACTACTCAGTGCAATGTTGAATCAGCTGATTGAAAAAAAAGTCACCAGGCCAAATGCTCGGTAAAACTGTTGTTTAAAAAGTGAGATGCCTATTAGCCACAAGATAATCTATTTGAAATGTCAAGTAAAATGGGTAATGACCTCTTTCATCTTATTCTGTTTAAGAAGTTGTATGCATAATGTTAAAAATATAATGATACTAATACCTTACGTACAGCAACAATAAAAAGAAGTCCTAAAGACCCAATTTTTGTAAATGTACTATTTTCAATCATCATAAATTGCAGGCACTCCTACACACTGTCTAAATTACACAAACTCATTGCCAATATTTTAATAATAATAGTAACAACCTTTTTTATATATTTACTTTTCTTAACAAAGTTACAAAGTGCTTTACAAAAGGACAGACATGATACATAATAAATTGAAAATATAGAGATCAATTTTATACATGAAAACATGCTACAATTACTCCTGTATAACAATATATCATATAGATTAAAGGATCAAACCAGTGGAATTGTTTACATCTAGTTAAAAAATTTTTTTATATAAATACGTAAAAAAAAGTTCTAAGAAATGATTTAAAAGAAGAGACAGAGCCCAAAAGTAAGACTTCAGCAGATAGATAATTCCAGAGCTCAGGAGCCATATAGCAAAAGCCTGACAAGTAGTTTCAGGGGTTTTTCAAAAATATTTTTAGCTTAGCTATCGTACAATCAGTGCAAAAAAGTATAGCATAAATGTGTGGCTTATGTAAATGGTTAGAAACTGAAGATGCAAAAGGGTGCTAAATTTATGAGGGACTTAAAAAGATCTTGAATATTTTGTGGGGAATTTTTGCCTTTATTTGACAGGAAAGCATAGCTGGAGAGTGGAGAAGAGAGTGGGGGAAGACATGCAGCAAAAGGGACTGCAGGAAGAAACTGAGCCAAGGCCAGCCACACCAAGGTGAGAGCCTTACATGAGGTGTGTGAACATAATCCACTCGGCTATTAGTACTCTCTGTTAGAGAACTATTACAGCCTCAGTCAATGGAAATGTTTGTGCAATTTATGTAATGTGTAGGAGAATTTCTGCAAAATTTGATACTGAAAAACAAAAAAACGTTTAACAACATTGTGTGTTGATGGGTGATTTTGTGTTGCCACAGTATTGAACAGAACCTTATTAAAAGTTTTTAACGCTGGTATTCTGACAGCAGTTTGTTATTTCGTTACAGACAGAAAAAAAAAATATTTATAGTACACACTTAGTGTATTGCCATTCAGTCAAAATGGCTATTTTTGGTCCAGACAGTGCGGTTAGTACATGATTTTCTAGTGTTACATTGAATATACAAACCAGAGCTTCAGGATTTGACTCTGATTGTATGTCTGCAGGTAAAATACTGAATTACCCCCAGCCCCAAACAACTTCTAGAGATTTAACAGCAGCAGAGCAGTCTACACAGCTCCCCACTCTGATCTGTTTAACTAAATTCTCTCAAGTTTCTTCAAAAAGGGGAACAAATAAATTGTTATTTTGAGGAAATATCTGACACATGGGAGCCGTTGACAGTCATTGGCATCTTGTTACGTCAGGGTGCCTAAAATATCCTCAAAATCTGAGCAGAGCAGAGCTAAAAAGTCCAAGCAATCAAAATCCAGCCTGAGTAATCCGCTTGACCTCGCATGGGAGGGAAATCAAAACAGTCATAAGGACGACACTGAAAAGTGCTCAACCCTTCAGCCGATGACGAGGACTCGCTAAACATTCTTGCTCAACAGCTCTCATTTCACATCTCTTGTGTCACAACCAGCCAAGTAAGCCAAGGCGTGTTTGTATAAGCTTCGTCAAAGTAAAGGGCTTTGTATAGCATGGCAGTTGCAGGGATTTTGTCATATACTTGAACATTATAACAGAGCTTGGTGATATGGACTAAAAATTATATTACTTTTTTTTAAAGCTGACTGCTGAGTAAGAATTTAGCTGTGAAGAAATACCAAATTCACATGGGCCACATGCCAAGAATGACACAGGCCCTTTTGATTATATGGAACAAAAAGTACTTGGAAAAAACAATGAAGGGAAATGAGTCATTGAAATATTCAATGAACTATTAGAGTGGACCTCATAAACAACGGTGTATGATCCCCTGCACAAACAGGTCATAAAATAAAGACTCTTAAATGATGTAAGTGTGCTGTATGTGTACCAGTGATACTTATGACCTACACATGCCTTAAAGGGAAAGACAGTATTTATGGTACAGTTTACACTACAGTGGTCAAACAACTGCACTGTTTATTGTTAATTTCCAAGCTCCTACATTACATGAGTCCTCCCCCTTTAAAATAGAAACTGTATTTTTTAATTCAATGGAGGAATCTAAATGTTTTTTCTAATCAGTGGCAAACTTTATTAGGCTTTAATAACAGCTATCAATATCAAATCATTTGAGAAAAAGGTACACCAGTATCGACAAAAACAGCCAACATAACCAGGTTTTGTACAAAAATAAAGTGTTGTAACATTACTTGTTAAGCTGGTGTTCCATTACAAATGATGATGATACAATTGTGTGGGAGGAAAACAGAATCTTAAGGTGGCAGAAGGGCAAAACAACATCTGAAAAATTGACAATAGGACATTTTTTTCCTTTCTAGTACACATATTATGGCTATTACACATATTATTAAATTAGTATGACCATCAGTCAGTGTATTTCACTTATAATTTAGGTTAAGAAAACACAAAAGTACACAGGACAAAAATGACAGTAAATAATTAAAAAAGATAAAGTGACTGAGTGTTATAAGGTGCCATTGTGGCCAGTATATTAAAACATTTTCTCTGACTGCTGTGGGATAAAAACTGTCTCATAGTCTGGATGAGCACGTTTTACCATCTGCCTGAAGGCAACACGATAAAAATGCTTTAACTTTACATTACCCTTTCTTTCTAAATCATAGCATTATACGTCTTTGTAATGTGGGAATTTTAGTAATTTTGGGATTTCCGATCTAAACCCCCACAATTATGTTTAACATTACATGCTAGGGCTGTCATTTTATGCTGGATATTCAAATACCCTTTTGTGGGTAGTATTCATATATATTTGAACTGAAAATATAAAGTGCAGCAGCACATTAGGGCCTCTGGAGTAGTGAACTGCCTGATCCAGTAGAAGGCACTGTCAGCACAACCCAACCATCCATTTTTCTCTTGACTTCAACAACAGGAAGTCGGTTCAAGAATATGGAGGACAGGCAAAGCTACTCCGTGGCAGAACTCTGGACTCCACACCACTGATGGCAAAATAAACAGTCAAAGATCAGGCTGTGCTGATTACGCACAAAGCAGCTGGCTTACTCCTCATCCATGACAAAACTGCAGGCCCATTTGTCTGCCCTCCACCCAAGTGCAGTGGCGCAGGAGTGTTCCTATCTGTGCCATCACGTCATCCTCAGCAGACCCCCACCAGAGGTGCAGAAAAAGGCCATCACAGACAAGACTGCAAGATTCATATGCTAGGGCGCACTGTCCACTGGTGTGGCTTAGGAGAAGTCAGTAGTAAAATGATCTAATGGAAATGCCTTGTGTCTGTGTTGCAACCTGTTCCTTTCATGATTACTGTCAATTTGTGTTAGAAACAGATATGAAGAGAACAATGCAGAAGCAACATTTTATTCTTCATTAAATAAATATTTGATTTCTAGTAGTGGACATTCAGTGATGGTGAGGTAAATCATAGTGGTACAACTGAACATTTTGCCAGTATTACAGCCAATATAAGTCAGATTAATGGCCAATCCTTACAGTCAAAATATCAGATGTGATTATGGCAAAAATGTTCATATCTGCTAATACTGAATCATTGTTTTTAGGGAAGCATCTGCCAATAGCAATATTGGTTCAGTAATATTGTGCATCCCTATTCTGAAGGTTTGTGATGTCAAGTAAGAGTGGAAACACCAGCAGCATGCTGAAAATTTTATAAGTAGCATTTAGAGGCCGAATCTACACTGTCTATTTTTATCAGATAAACCTACTGCAATGCTCATCAATATATATAGCTAATCATCCAATCACATGGAAGAAACTCAGTGCACTTATGCATTTAAACATGGTCAAGAATATCTGTATATAGTTTGAATTATTTGTGCACAAACCAAAGTACTTTGACAATACACCAAAATATGTTTAACTGATAAATGTGCTATGAAGTAACAAAACAGGCTGGCCAACATTCATTATCATTAATTAGACATTCATTGCCTAAGTACAATGGGAGTCAATATCAATTTTATTTGATGTGATACAGCCAATAGCTGTTGATAATCTAAACAAAAGTGAAGGACTGACAATCAGAAAGACACACTACTGGCTAAAGATGGTCTGTTCTGACTAAAATAATCTAAAATGCTAATATGGAACAAAACTCTGATCTGATGAGCCAGCCTTTTGTTAATGGTCACTGGATTTCTCTGTAATAAGAGAGTCCCACAGCAGTGATGACTCAGCACAAGAATGGCCTCCAGTGCATCATAATAAGCAGATTGTTTTCTTGGTGTCTCCAAAAGTAAACAAAAATACAACTGGGTAGTTTGTAAACAAACTATACCAAGGGGAGCCTCTTGCACAAGCATTTTTCTCATTCCTTGTCAGTGAGACTGCAACACTCAGTCATCTTGAAGGGGCAGGGCAGCATGTCAAATATGCGACTAGAACAGCTCTGCAAATGAAACAGGTTGCCAAGCCTTTTCTTTCTTTCTTCAGTGAAGAGATTTTTTAACGTCTTAGTATGACTGAAGACAGAAAGAAAAGAAAACTCAAGAAAAAGGGCTACAGAGGCAGAGCTTCAGCACAGAAATTCTTACCATCTTGTCTACAACTAATACAACTCAGCAAAGTGCTGCAGGGAAACAGAGTTTACGTCCATGAGGGATAGTATGAGCCACTGCTCAACACAAGCTCCAGCCTTCTCTTTTAAAAACATTTCCACTGACAACAAGAAAAACTGGGATATTTAAATGAGCCACTTTACTGACATTTGTATCATCAGGTTTCAGGCTGTTAAGATGTAAATAACACATTCGTGAAGCAGTAATATGGTGTTGCCCTTGGTAAGGATCTTATGGAGCATGAAGGTGAGACTGGCAAAACGCTCTTGTAAATGCACTATCACTACAGGAGCACTCAGCAAAGTCAAGCAGAGGGAGACCGGAAGCATTAATGACTGCTAATAGGATCTACACAGACACTTCCAATGTGAATAGGCCCACACAGATGCTAACACCCTAATACTGGCCTCCATATGTGCAACAGCTGCGACTGACACATTTGAGCGAGTATTTGTAATCTGTTGTTTTTCCTTAAATGCAAAAGTACAAATTGTGTTTACACAACCTATAAATATGAAAAGCGAGGTAGGGAAAGGATCCTGTTTTTCAGTGTTATCCTAGAGGAAACAGTGCTGTTCAGCAATGTTGAATTAGTCTTACTTCTCAACAACTGCATGACAAATCAGAAATGATCTACTAAAAAGAGCTCCTGAGATGAAATATGCTCAGCACAGTGAGTCTTTTTTTCACCTTCACTGGGACATAAACATGCATGACAGACAATCTGCAAAAACTAAATGTAACACAGTCACTAGCATAATCATAATTAGTCATACAAGCTCATTTCAGCACCAACTATGCAAACATTTCATTTATGAGATGAAGCACCGGACAGAGGGGCCATTCAGTCACACCATTTAAACAATCATCAGAGGCTGCATCCTGCCATCAGTGATCTTCTAATTTTTTTTATCCTGGTAGTAACCGTGGTAATGAGACATGCCTAAAGACTGAAGAATCAGGTATGTAAAGGTGGGGCATATATCTATGCAGCATAGGGCTGAATAATGTATTGTTTTTCCACCACAACTGTGTTTTGGCATGTTCAATAGTCACATCCAGGACTTGTGATGTTGGTCACGAGTACAAAGGAACCTCATGCAGCACCTTGACGTGCAAAGCATGCACCCAAATATGCATGATGCATCTCCAGTAAGAGTTTCTTGCTATTAACAGAACATTGCCCCTCTACTTGTCTATGTCAGGGGGTGTATGGCAAGGTGTAATAAAAAATAATGCACACTGTTATGCATTGCTAGCAAAGCATTGCTTTTGTAACAGGACATGCAGGTTAACTTGAGGCATAGAGATTTTAAAGCTACCGAAACACGAAAGAAAAAAATCCGCCAAGACACCTCTGACATTTTTATCCAAGTTATTAGTGAAAATGTGAAAAACTGCATTGACTTCTCCTTCGTGCCAACATTCCATGAAAATTTCATCCAAATCAGTTAAAGGCCCTGGTCACCCATGCAGGTTTTTAAATCACTCTGGTTGATTAAACCTGGGAGAGATTAAAAAAAATGGGTAAGACTATGGTGAGAGATTTTGATGTCATAATTCTTTAGGACCAACTGAAATTAAAACAAGTCAACAAGTCCTCCCACTAGTACAGTTTCTACAGATTTCTCAGGGGGATTGTCAGTCAGACAAACTCTACCACACCCTCACAAACCTGGGGAGAGGTCTAATCAAGGATTTTTTCACCAACACCTGTGTGGGCTTTAAGAACTTTTCTAGTTATTAGCAAAAACGTAGAAAACTGTTCCATCCTGCCGTGTTCACTAATCCTTCTTTTAATTTCCTTGATCAGCATCTGGATTTGGATCACCACCAAAATCTAACCACTTCTTCCTTGTGCCATGACCAACATCCCCTGGAAATTTCATCAAAATAAATCAAGATCTTTTTGAATCATCTTACTCACAGACAAGCTAACATAAGAACAAACAACAGAGCCTCCTTTGTCTCCTATTGATGAATTACTAAAGTGAGAGATGTTATGGCACATCACAGATGATATCATGGTCCAAACACTGATATTTTTCCTAATCTAGTGAATTAAGAAATCAAGAAAATGAGAGCCTAAAACCAAGTGTTTCAGGATTTGACTCATTTTAGATCTGGTGTTGGTTAAGGCCACAGTATAAGCTTTCCAATTTTGTAATATTAAGATCTCAAAGTCCTCATTACCTCGATGGTTTTTCCTTCAGACTTAGATCATGACATAATTTAAGTGGTTTTATAACTATTGCCTGAGAGTCAGCTCAAAAACAGATGGGACTACTTTCAATTTTCAAGCTATGGAGCAGAGGAGAAATACTGAAGAAATGTGTTTCCTGTTGCTAATGTGGGATAGCTTCCCAGCATCTGCTGCATTCAGGAGTGAAGGGTGGAGCTGCTAGAGAAGGATGGAGGGAGGGGGAGAGACAGAGAGACACAGAGAGAGAGAGAGAGCGTGGAGCATGAGTCAGGGTGGGACAGGGACACACTGGATGATCTCATGTTGGAGGAGCTGAAGCGAGGCTGTGGAATGAGGTTCGGTCATGCTGCTCTCATCACCATGACAGCATATAAATACAACATTCACTAATGCAACAGTGAGAGCGCATCTCTTTTGGACACATATAATGCAGCTGAATGAGGCTGCATTAAATCAAAATTACATATAAATTTCTATTCTATCATAGATAAAAAAAAATGCACTGTTCCAATGTTTTCAATCAGGACAAGCTTATATATTTCTTAATACATCCAATAATAATCAAGAACACCTTAAACAGAGACTGATTCCTGTATCTAGAGACTGGTGGTCCATTAACAGGCTTTCTGAGAGCTCCGCTGGTTTTGGATTACACTGCTCATTTTAAGGGAAGTCTATTGATCAGATCAGTAAAGGGCTTGGCCACAAGAACAATGTTATCCTTCTGCTTAAAGACATCCAGTGATCATGTGTACGGACTTTCCCATTACAATTTTGCCTTCCAAACACTAAAAATGACAGGGCAGCAGAGGTTGGTGTAGATTGTCCCTTGCCTTGGTGGGATAAAAATCAGTACATGTTTATTGTATTACTATGGCCATGGTACAAATCCTGATTAAATGTTGTATCAAGATGGACTTACAGCCCATCTCTGTGAACTGAAAGAATCCTACAGGCTAAAAACAAGCTGAAACATGCCAGGTTAATCTTAGCATCAACTCAGGGCACACAGTGCATCACTGTATGTCCAACCAAGAGAGATTGAGAAACCCTGATTTTAAAAGGTCTTATTTAAATACAAAATGGATGGAAATGTACACTGGTTCTTCCACATGAGCTGTAAAAGCAAACTCCAAAAAAGACGCTTTAAAATCTGAGACAAAACTGGCACTTATTTCTGGATGCAGTGATTCCTGATGCCTGTAACACGACTCAATTCAACCTTAAAATTAACATAATTCTGCCAAAACTGCATTTGTCGTGCCCCGACACGCCACATGGACTGTTTAACTATAGGATATGTTTCACTAGTCCATCCTTGCAACAGCCCATGGAAAGTGTTTGGGGAGGGAAGAGCAAAAACATATCCAGAGGGTAATTGGATCATCATTCTATCGATCACATTCATCAAAAACCAATCAGATGACGTAGTGGGCTGGCACTGCAGCAGAAGGGTAAAGTACTTTTATTACTATGCCAGTTCATAACTGAAATCTTCCCAAAACCTGTCGGAAGAGAAGCGAAAACAACGTTTACAGAGTTGTTCTGTCCTCTTTGTTGACTTAAAAAATGCTATCAAGTTCTAACAAAACTGCCACTAAAGCAGGCAGCATCCATGCCAATCACTTCACAAGCAGCCATTGTTTACAGGCTTGCTGTAGCTTCTCACTGTCGTCAAGCTCATGCCTCTTGCCTCCTCCTACTCAAAGGCATCTGATGGGTCAGTGCCTCTGCAGACCATCGCAGGTCCATTTTGGAGTTTTGCAAGATGAATCTGCTTGATTATGGACAATAAACCAGCCACACTGCAAGATTACAAGTATCATAGTGGGTGATACACTCAGATGTTGAAAGGAGGCAGGATGTTTTTTTTTTCTTTTTTTGGCATAAATCACGTAAGGAAGAACAGGACAACATCAGCTGTGTTTTTCCCCCACCATTTAATTAGGACAGTGGCCAATCACACGAAACACAACCTATCACTCCCAAAAACTGTACAAAATACTTTTTTTACTGGAGATTACATTTTTTTATGTGCCCTTATTTATTTCTCAGAATATAAACTGGCCCATTTTATTGCAATGTAATACGCAATGACATTGCTCAAAATTGTGATAGCAATACAATTTACTACAAATTTACAAAAGATGCAGAGTGCATATACGCTATAACATACATTGTTCTTGCCTCTGCTTTCCTTCATGTTTTTTACTACACTTGCAGGTGCAACATGCCTCTGAATCTAAAAGAGGTCCAAAAACCTTTTTATCTCCACTACTTTGGCAAAAATAGGGTAAAGTTAGCTTATAGCTAGCTTAAGCTTCTTCTGATGCCATAAAAAGGTTTGAAAAAAGGGCTGTTGTGCCACATCTAAGGAACTTTGCTTGACCCCATCTTTTTTTTTTAAATACTGCATTAAATTCAGACTGTGTCAATGTATCAAATGCAAAGGTTCACATTAAGATAGTGATAAATGGGCTGAAGGTGTAGGTCCATCACTTTCCTCTATCCAGGTCTCCATCCTTAAAGGATCAACTTAAGGAAAACATTGATTAGCAAGGACATAAAGGGGACCACTATCCACAGGGATAGAAACAGTTTGCATGAACATAAAGTAATTCACTGTAGATTTAAAACCTGAGTGCTTTGCTAGAAGCACCCATTTTCACTGCTGTTCTAAGATTTTGAGTTGTTAGTCATTATCAATACTACGCATAGTAACAAAAGACATACTTTGTACACCTCAATTCCCAGTGACACACTTCAGGCAGTAACAAAGGCTTTTTAGATATCATTACAAAAACAGCATCTGAATGAAAATGTTTTCATACTTTCATCTTCCTGTTAACTTTATTGAAGTGTGTGAAACGCTTAAACTGGTGGTCAAAAAAATAAAACCAAGCTGATATAACACACCTTATTTGGGGTGAAAACAGATATAGAGATATGGGAACTATCAACTGTTAGACCTGTAAATAAAGCCCCAGGCAGGTGTTTAAGTTTCAAATCAGTTCCTGCTAGACACAATTGTGAAATCAGGTTGCACCAAGTTCAGCAAGGGTTTGGATATTGAGCCAAAACTGTGATGCACTTAGTGTGCCATAAGCACTGAGGAATTTTGGCTGTGGTAGCTGTGAAATGACCCTTAATAATCGGCTTGCCCTATGATTATACCATCTGTTTGTTTGCTAACAAACAAGATCCACTGTTTGCTATATCAATTTGCCTTTTCAAACTCTCACAGAAACAGTATATTACATGATTAGAGCAGGAAAATAGTTTTTCATAATCATCCATTAAAATGATCTAAATCAGCAACACTTTTAAACAGAGTACCACTAATCAAAAGACAACTTTTGTATTCCAAGAAAAACATGTTTTTTTCTGTTTATTGAGAAAAGTTGAATTTTAACTTATAAAGCTAAAAGGAAAGAGTTTTGTGGAGTCTGCTCTGGCCATCTTTGGTACACAATATTCCACACAGACTGCTGATCTGTGGGCTTTGTGAGATGGGCAGAGACCCTTTTTAAAGGCTCCTTGATGTCCAAAACTGAAAGAAAAGCCAAAGTCTCACACCATCAACTTGACACATGAACAAGTCCCTGGAACTTGGATGCTGCTCACATAAAACAAAGTGTCTTTTGTACGGTAACAGACAGTGTCCATGGAGGCAGCCTGCCGTGTGTGTGGGCCGCTGGGCCGTTTGAATGTGATGAGTGGGCTGTCGACATAGAGCAGAGGGGTTGGGCTGGGCACAGCCCAGGAGGATGGACAAAGGCAGTGACTGTGCAGAAAACACAATGCTCTCTCACTGGTTCCTGTGCTACATAATGTCAGCATAAAAGATGGATTTTTATTATCATAAGTTTGATTAACGTATCTTCTGAAATCATTCTCATGGGGAGTTGAGTCATTATCAGGACAACAATTTACAGGCAGAAATGTGAGGCAGACATCAGGAGACCACACCCTCCTTTAGCACAGCTTACATAGACAGAATCTTGTTTCACTATATGAGGCTGTCTGATGAATATGAATCAGTTAGCATTCACAGAAAACACTGCTTTCATTTTGTTTAAAGGGGATTTCTTTGAATCAGTATGCTGGAAATTTACAATATTTTGAGGTTTTCCCACTTCAAAATGAGGTAAAGGTGGTAATTTCTGTTCTATGAGCATGCATGATGTGTGAATTGCCTCATACTACAATTTTTATGAGCAACCTATATTCAAATACCTGTGTGATTGAAAAGGGACATTACTTACATTAACTCCTTGTATTATACTGACAAATATGTCAGTTTGGAACTAAGCAAATGTGATAAAGGTTAAGCATATATAACAGAGTTAAAAAGGAAGTTGTTTGATTAAACTGGGTTTAGGGGGTGTAGGGGTCCTCCCCCAGAACACTGTAAAGATCAAATGCTTTGTTTCTTGTTTACCAATGTATTTTTTGACCTTGCACAGCCACTGGATTTGCAAGATTTTACGACTGTCATCAGGCAGGTTTATTTTGCAAAGTTTTAAGATAAAATGTTGGAATGGTCAGAAAATAAATAGAGCAACACGTCTTTTAAGGAGAAAAAGGTGGAAGCTACAAATATGGTTCAGATGTGCTAAACGAGAGCAGCAACTACAAGCAACAACAGTGACCTTTTGTCCAGCCACCAAGATAGAGCTCTCTTTTCAAGGGTCTTTGGTCTCCAAACACTGTTCTGCCCTTTCCAAACATCTTCCATAGGCTGTTGTTCTGATGGAAAAGTGAAATAAATTTCATGGAAATGTGAAACAGTCCATCTGGCATATCAGGTTTGGTTTTTTTGCAGTCACTGAAGAGAAACTTTATGTCAAAGATAAATGTCAAATTCAAATATTGGCAGATTGTTCACATGTCTAGCAGTTTCTTCATGTTAATGTAGTCAAATGATGCCCATTAAAGACAGAGAAGTTTACACATCTGACTATGACGAGGGCAAGTGTTGGTATGAAATTAGAAGGTAATGCTACCACTAAGTTTTGAACGCAGGGAAAACCCTGATAAATAGTATACCCTCTTATCATATGACACTCAGGATGTGAGTGGTGCAGGCCAAGTCATTAAGTTTCAGAGACAGCCTTGGCTACTCACATTCTTCCAAACAAGAAAATCAAGATTAAATGCTTATCGCACTGCTTTTGCAATGTTGTGTTTGTTTTTCCTTGTTTGAATGGATTTTTTCGGAGGCGTTTAATGCCATTATTCAATAGGAGAGACAGTGGATAGTATTGGGAACTTGATAGGGAGAGCAAAATAGGACATGTTGGACAGGACATAGACTGGATTCGAAACTCACACTGATTGTGTCAAGAGCAATGGCCTTTGTGTACATGGGGTGAACAGATAAATCTGCCAGGCAATTGGTACTCTGCTTGTTTTGTCAATAGGTTTTATGTTGTGTGGTAAAAAAACAAAACAAAATAACTCTCCATTTCATTACGTGAGGAGCAGAGGGGACCATGGCATCTACCCTGCTGACTGGTTGACAGGTCAAGTCTATGGGAACTGGTCAGTTTGGCGCTGCTCAGCATCATGTTATCAACAACTCTTCAACAACTCTTTCAACTGTCTCTGCTCTGCACTGGGCTTTTTACCCCGGGCCAGAGGGCTTAAACTGCTGATGAAACATGAGGCACCATAAAGTGCTCTATTATGCAGAGGAGACATGTTTAATACACTACAGGCGAAATAAAACTCTAAAAAGCTGATAATAGGCTCTGAAAGCAAGAGAGATGATAAAGATGATAACAAAGATGCAGCGGTTCCCAAAAAAAAGTCTAGTTTTAGGACCTGAACAATGCAAAATAACTTCAAAACTGTTTCAGCAAATTGAAGGCAACACAACAAATGCATTCAGTCACACAAAGCCCAGAATTAAACAATGCGATCCTGATGTCATAACATTAAGCAGAGGTATCAGTACATTTTTAGTCAATTTTTTCCTGTCCTAAAACATGCATTCTCCGATTAAGACCAGCAGACAAAAGTTCAAGCTTGCATTAAAATATTCTTGCCAAGAATGTCCAATCTAAAAACAAACTCCCCTTTTAATCGCCTGAGTTTTTCGTGCCATGTAGCTTCTTAGAAACTAAATGAACTACAAGAGCAGCTGACTGAACCACCAAATGTCTAATCCATTAAATCTTCCCTAATGTCAGAGGATGATCAAGTGTTGGGAAACTTTATGACCCCCCCTTCATGCTGAGGGCCAACCAAGCAGGCTCTGCTGGAACAGTCTGATCCCACACAGCCGTTGTACCATTAACTGCTAAAACCATGTCTTTAGCTCACTCCTCAAGTTTACGCTCTTTTGTAAAGGCTGAATTGAATTTCAGCCCAAAGCAATTCCTGTGTTCAGGGTGCTATTTAGTCAAACACCTAATTAGTGTGGCATGTCTTACAGCCAGTGGTATAAGACCTGCAAACATGCCTCCAGTCAACAACGGGGACTGTTATGCTTAGTCACCAAAAATCCTAAGCCCCTCATTCCTATAATACTTACTCCTATATACTTACTTTATCATTATTTTCTTTCTAGTATACTCCGAGCAGGTGGGGGGTCACAAGAGGTCACACTACATGGCACTGGTTCACTCCAGTGTAGTCTGTACATTTCTTTTCTGCTTCAATTTTTTGTCTGGGAGTATTGCTTTAAATTACTCAGAAAGTTGTCAAAGAGAATATTGATAGAGAATTTGTCTAGTAATTGACCCCATTAATCATTTTCAATGTTCACAATAAAGCAAAATCCCCCCTCAAAATAACTTCACTCAGTCAATTTCAGTTTCTTAGTTTATCAAGTTTAGTTAAATCAGAGACAATACACAAAATAATACTGGTCTCAAGAAGAGAAGAGATGTTTTGTGCCAGATTAAGCCAATGGGGTAATTTTACACCTGCAGTAACTGAACAGATAAATATGATTCTTTTCTTCTTAATATCATGCTTGCAGTTACAATTAAATACATCGCGATAATATTTTGTTAACTTAGGCGTGGTAGTCATTTTACCAACTTGGCCTTAAACACACCATGACGTCACAATTGGTCACCTTGTTTAATTAGCTGGAAGGTTTCTATCCAGCCAGTTTTGGCACAGATTTAAACATTTGATTAATATTTTTAATGGGACTTTTGTAAAGTTTGGGGTAACAAACCACTGCTGCTTTGAGTGGAGGAGGCAGCAGGCAAGATGATGGATTTTTTAAAGCACTGTAGGGTGCTGTATTTAAGATATTTATTAGTCTAAATGTTCATGTACTCGGTACTTCCTGACAGGTAATCAACTTAAAATAAAAATATTACTAGATAATTTTATGTGCACATGGATTTGGTTTTAATGATGTGACTTGACTCAAGATATAAAGTCACAATCCAGGATCCACAAGCCTCAGTAGCAGTATCAATAAGCTCACATTTGATTAATTTCCAGAACCATGTTCTTATGAAACCAGGCTACAATCTGTATCCCTACTCAGAAGTTATTGGTGACCCACAAACTAATACAACCTTTACATTTAACTGCAAAAACAATCTAAGTCCTGATTGGATAAGACAGAGACATGTTTGCTACCTACTTTTCACGCTGTCCTACTGCCGTTCTGTTTACTGGTGTGTTTGGTTGTGTTTGTTTGGTTACTGTTGCTGATTCCCCTGTGAAAATGTCCCTCTTTGATTCTCCATGCATCACATGAAGTGAAGCTTGGGGCTCTGAGTGATCCTTTGACTACAAATAAAAACTAAAGTAACAATAAAAACAGGAGTTTGTCACAGCACTTAGCCATTACCCCAAAGAAAAATGTCTCTGCTGGAGACATGCAAACAATCTTAAATGAAACAATAAATACAGCTGTATGCTCTTCTTCATGTCTGGGGCCAAATCTTTATATTGAACACTAGATTGTTTGAAGGATGAGTCAAGATATTTTGACAGTACCATGAGGGTTTATACATCTGAGTAATATAGTTCTATAAACTCAGATACAAAGTTTACCTTAAACAATATCTCTGATAAGAGGTTCAGTGATGAGAGATTAAGAGTCCCCTGCTGTGGGCTGAACAGGTTAAAAAATTAATTTATCTCTTGTCTGTAAAAATGAAGGTGGAACAGGCTCTGGACCATGATTTCAATTTGCATTGCTGCACTGATTCTTTCAGACCCTGACATTATTTATCTTTCAACATTTTTGACATTTAAATTGCTGCAACATACTTTTAAATGTAATGTAAACTAATTTATAACTTGAACAGACGTATATGTGCATGGGCTTAACTAATGAGTACGTAAATTCATAAAGAGATGTATGTGTGCATTGACTTGGTCCATGTGCATGGACTAAAACAATAATTAAACAAAAATGAACAGCAGTGTGGATGGATAAATATGTGCTATAACTACAGTGGTAAGAGAATGAACAGATAAACGAACAGGGGTATGTTTGTGCATGGACTTGAGTAATGAATTTAATAAATGATTAAGTGAAAAGAACTATGGTTGCATAGGCTTAAGTAATGTATTAATCACCAGAAAATAAATGCCTAGATTAAAGTGGTGAATGAAAAAATATCTAAATGAATAGCAGTGTGTGTGCACTGACTCCAGTGATAAACTGAATAAACAAACTAGAAGTTCTCCAGGAGTATAACCTCCGCCAAGGTATTTCTAATATTGTCAGATGAGTATTGAAAAACATGGAAAACTACCTTTTCTCAAAATGTTAATAAATCCTTTCAGAATTAAATTTTCATCAATTCCTATTTCTTTATTTAAATGAGCTGGTATGCATGGACTTAAGTAGAGAGTATTTAAACTAACAAACAGGAGTGTATATCCAAAGAGTATTGAGTTGAATAATACAGAAAGTTAATTGAAGCCTGCATGCACAGACTAACATGAATAACGATTAAAAAAACTGAAAGGAGTATGTGTGCATGGACTTAAGAAATGAGTTGAATAAATCAATGATTGAAAAGGGAGCATATTTGTATAGACTAAAGAAACGAGCACACAAAAAAATCAAACAGGAATGTATGTGCATTGACAAGAGTAGTGAGTTGAAGAAATATAAAAGTAAACGGGAGTCTGTGTGCACACACTTACATGGATAATGATTACATAGATGTGCATGGACTTCAGTAACGAGCTGAATGAATAAATAGTTGTAGGGAGTGTGGGTGCATGGAATATGGACTAAAATAGTGAGAACATGATTAATCAAATGGTATATTCTTAGAATTACATGGATAACGAATACATATAACAAAGGAGTATGTTAAAATGTTGAATAATTTAGAAATAGATTACCTTTGTGAAGATTTTTCTCAAACTAGTATTACATTAGTTTTAATGTGACATATATAAAATCACTGACTGATTCTCACCATTGTAGAGATTACTGTTTGCAATATTCCTAAACATATCATAACCCTATTTAACATTTTTGTGGCACACTTTATTTCTTACCCTTATCAACATGATACTGTCTAATACACTTTATGATTTTTGAATATCATTTTTATTGTGTCATTCTCTTCAGCACTATGATGTCGGAGTAACCTAGCGCTAGAATTTTTTTCAGATTCATAAAGTTATGTCTTCTCTGACTATATATCTTTGTTTTAAACAGGCAGAACTATACAAAGAGCCAATACAGTGGATATATTCATAGCTGTAGACTGTCTTTTATGTAAACTGACTTGAAGTAAATAAGTGCTGCTTTAACTGTCAAAGCTGGAATGCCATGATGAAACATGTAAGCAAAGCTAATGGAAAATGTGTTGAAGGTGAGTGCAAGATGTAATGATTAGCCCACCAGCTGATTCCCAGGCTTCTACAAGGGTTACTCAATGACCAAGTATTCACGGATGGAAAAACAGTAACAAGAAAGGACAATTATGCTAAATACAATCAGTTATACTTCAAAAAACATGGCAAAAATGTGACTTTTCAGAAGGATCCTTCAGAGGCTATAACAGGTCCAACGGGTTGGAAATGTGTTACCTAAATTAACAAGATAATATCCAAAATAAATTCTTACCCTTCTTGGAGAAGTTCATTATTAATGCAACTGGCAGTGAGTCAAATGGACCCGAAAAATCAATACTTCACATGTAGAAGCTTCTCCCAGAGTGGATGTTGGTGATAGAAGGATACAGGAAGAATAAGTGAGCTCATTGTGACACAGCTCCTCTGCCTGAAGAAAACAGCCACATCTTCTTAATGATGCTAAATCATATGATCACATTAGGCTCCAGTCTGCTTTAGCCTTGTACCCCACAGCTGACTGGCTCTGCTGACTACAAAACTCAACAGCTGACAGAACACGCTCACGGCAGGCGTGCAACACAGCAGAGCGCAGGCCATGCTCTTTGTTGTTTTGCTTGTGTGGGGAGGCAGCAAAAGAGTTAAAACCAACGCTGTCAGATTGAATTCAGCTCCAACGGACCACCACAGGCCTGGCCTCACAGAGCACGTGTGTGATTTCTGACAGCGAGCGAACATGGAGCTCTAACGTGTGATGGATTTGCTGTAATTAACAAAATGGGCCTAAAAGGAGCAGCTACATGGAGTGACATGGGCTACTGATAAGAGCTAACGCCTCGCTCTGCTATGTCATTGTCCTCTCTGCCTTGAGACAACACATAGGTCAAAGACGCAATACTACATCAGTGATGTTCAAAAATGCACAAACAGGTCATTTCTACAATAAAAATATGATTGATTCTTTTTTTGACCTTTCAGAATGACCGGAGCCTGCAGACATTGCACTCAACTGGTTTGAAATGATGTCTAGACACATTTCAGGCACCATAAAAAAGCTCAAACCAGGAGTAAAATTCTTACTAGGATACTGGATACAGTTTCAATACGTATATTTGATGTCTCAAGGTAAATCTTCCATCTTTTACACTGCAAATCAGTGATAATCTGCCAATGACTATCTGGTAATCTTCACTAAAAGCTCAATCAGATCATTTACATATTAAACATATCTTTAAATGAAGCTTTATTTCTCTGTTTGACTTTATATTAGGAAAGATTTTAAAAAAAGTAGACACCCGTGAATTGGATCTCCAGGCACATTAAAAGTTAGTCATGTCCTTAAAATAATAAAACATGCAAAAACTCTTACCTAATGATCAAGTAAGGTTATTACAAAGCCTTGTAACATGTACTTTTCTTAGATAAGCCTACATGTGTCATGCAGGACATGTTCCAATGTCCCCACCACAAA
The DNA here is from genome assembly GCA_037902135.1 of Cetoscarus ocellatus. NCBI lineage: Eukaryota > Metazoa > Chordata > Actinopteri > Labriformes > Labridae > Cetoscarus > Cetoscarus ocellatus. Next base: position 351,776 of record JBAMNC010000019.1, on the reverse strand, counting down.
TATTGAATAATCAGTAAATGGTTTTCCACAACATTAGCCAGAACCCAGGCATTTCCATAATAAAAGTACCATTAATTCAAACAAGGTTCTTCAATGTGACTTTTCATTTTAACAGCAAGAGCTGTGGAAACTCTAATCAGCTAACAGTCAACAAAGCTTCCTATAAAGTCTTTGTCTTGGGCACAAACAATAAGAATACATTTATAGGTATGTAAACTGAAAATGCATTGATCAGTCAATGGTTTATTCATTATTTTTACCCTAAAATTACCATTTATGTCACATGACTTCAAGTTATATTCCTCGATTTGAATCCTCAGTAAGTCAACTAAGGCTCAGGACAATATAAACATCTTGATACAACTTTTGACCCATTTCAGGGTAAATATGTCCTATATATAATAAACGGGAATAAGACTCAGATCCAGTGATCAATCAAGATCATCAAAGCACTTCATAGTTAATTATTTTTTAACTTGGACTCAAACATTCAGTCTTTAATTGATGACATGACAGAAATATTCCTAATTTTCCAGAGCAAAGGAGGAGCAATCAGTCTATGATTTTTCCATGATTAAGCTAACATTCACTTTTAAATAGAACAATCAAGGCTAAAGACAGTAGTTGTCTGGCTTTAAATGGTTTCAGACACATTTTGGGCTATATAGGTTGGTAAAATAGGGAGTTAAGTGTGCCTAAAACTCTTTCTAATTACCAAGTAAGATCATCAAAAGGCCTCTTAATATTTTTTGTCCTGGAGATAAATATTAAACTTATACTTGTTGTTGCCTTAAGGGGAATATTCCCACTTGACCTCAGTGAATCATCAACATTTTATTTTACAATATTCCCTCAAAAATGTCATTTATGAAGTAAAAGCATTTTAAAAAAAATCAAACTAGCTTTTCAGTTTGACAACTAAGGTTGTCCAATGTAATTAGCTCCCCTAAGCTAATATCCAGACACATTTCAGGCTTTTCAAATAGCTTTAAACAAGGGATAATACAACTGCCTATTGATAAACAATGATCATTAAGATGCTTTGTGTTGCATTATTTGTTATAGAGACCAATATTCAACCTAAATGTGAGGCCACATAGGAAATATTTCCACTTTTAACTGAAAAAAAAAGTCAGACAATAATTTCCCCATGATGTCCACCCTTAAAAAAGACCACTTCATTACAAAAGTATTATTTAATCTTCCATGATTTCTCTGTTTGATCTTTAAGTTGGACAACAAAGAGTGTCCACTGTAATCAGCAGACTTAAAATTATTTCCAGGGATATTTCAGACTCTTCAAAAAGCTTAAAACAAGGAAAAATGCTCTTTTCTGATTCTTATGGAGACAAATGTTAAGATCAAATACCACGCAGGAAATATTCCCAGTTCTCACTGGAAAAGCAATAGTCAGACAATGGTTTCTCAAGATAGCCACCCTATAAAAGAACCCATTATTATAAAAGTATGATTTATTCTCTCATGATTTCTCTGTTTGACCTTTAAATATGACAGCAAAGGCTGTCCACTGTAATCAGAAAGCTTAAATTGATTTCCAGACACAGTTCAGGCTCTTCAAGCAGCTTCAAATATGGAAAAATACAAAGACCTAATGATAAACAAAGAAAACTAAGAACTATTGTGATGTATCATGTGTTACTGAGACATGTGTTAAGCTCAAATGTGACACAATGCCGGAAATATTCCCACTTTTCACCGAAAAAAAGGAATAATCAGTCAACAATTTCCCTGTGATATTCCCCCTAAAAAAAGATCACTTCATTGCAATTGTCAGATTTATTCTTCCATAACTTCTCTGTTTGACCTTTCAGTATGACAACAGACTGTCCACTGTAATCAGTAGGCGTAAAATGATTTCCAGACACGTTTCAGGCTCCATAAAACAGCTTAACACCAGGAATAATACTCTTATCTACTGATCAACAAAGATAATTAAAAAACCTCATAATAAAGTCTTTGTCCTGGTACAAATATTCAGCCTAAATGTGATGTCATGCAGGAAATATTCCCACTTTTCCACTGCAGGGATAAAGACACTACGACCAGCCAGTCGCCACAGAGAGGAGGGGGCTCCCTGACATTTATTCAACTGTCAAGCGGCAATCAGACAATGTCTCCTTCAAAACACGCGTCCATAAGCTTCCACCCTACCTTTGTATTTCTCCAAAACATCCTCGTACGCTTGAAGGTATTCCTGTTCGTCGGAGAGCGCATTAGCCTGCGCTGCGTACAGAGCCATAACCCGGACTCCACAAACTGGACATTCACCAGCGGCTGACGGGGACACAGCGTGTGTGAGCGTGCATGTGTGTTTGTGTGCATGTGTTTATGTGTGTGTGTGCTGAGGACTCAAGAGTGATCGGCGCTGTTGTTGGCCTGGAGGAAACGCCCTACATCCCTCCCTTGTCTGCGCTCTGTCCAATGGGCGACACTTCCTCTCCGCGACCGCATGAGATTGATAGGAAGGAGCGCGCTGCAAAAGATGCCGGTCTCGACGAGTCCAGAGAATGGATATGATTACCTAAATATGCGTAAGATTCAGTTAAGATGCTGCTTTATCGGCTAAAGCCATTAAATGTCTACCTTATCTAGTCGAAGGTGCAAATATTTTCATCGGCAGGTAAAACAAGACGTCAAAATCAGACTGAATGAGTCCGTCATTTTTTACAGTGTGATAATAATAAGCGCGTTTCCTTGTCAGGCGTCTCTGTCCCAGCTGGGAGCACGGACCACTTTCTTTTTCACGCTAAACCACCTGCCAGACTTTAAATGGCCTTTGTCAGATATCCAAAGCTAATGTTGCCAGTTACTGTGACAGCAGCGTATTGCCATACGCATTAACACAATGAGGTGCAAGATGACTGAAAAGCTGGACCCTGAAACGGTATTTAGGAATTTGGAGGCCCCAGGAAAAGACCAGCAAGCTCTTCCTCACAGCAAGAGAACTATCTGGACTGATGATCACCCCTAAACCCTCATGCTGCTTTAGGATAAAAAAAAAAAAAAAAATGACCACAAATCATTTCAGTAGCACCAGAGACTTCTTAAATATTTGTCAACTTGAGATTTCACGACATTTACAAACGTGACAACTTTCTTTCTTACTATTTTCATGGCTGTACACAGCCAGGGTACTCTTCTTGTTTCAGGGTCATTTTTGACCATTAAAAAAGACTAGAGATGCATGATATTTACCTCTGCCAAGGAGGTTATGTTTTCGCCAGGGTCTGTTTGTGTGTTTGTTTGTTTGTTTGTTTGTCTGTTAGCAAGATAACACAAAAAATACTTCATGAATTCACATGAAAATTTTACCAGAGATGTAGTTTGGTCCAAGGAAGAAGCCATTACATTTTGGTGGTGATCTGCGTATTTGTCTGGATGCAAAAAATCCCCAAAATTTGCCAAAAATCCCATAAGTTAACATTGGGCCATATTTTAAAAAATCATATCTCTGACATCTCTTGATGGATTCGCTTCAAAATTTACACAATAATATATATAATATACCTCTATCATCACGGTAAATTTCATCTGGATCCGATCCAGATTGATGACACAAAAAACATTGAAGTTTATAATGGCAAATCCCATTAATTTCTCCTCGGCTGCTGTGAGGGTTCCGCCCCTTTTATGTCATTATGTGAATTGTAGTTTATTTGCAAACTCACGTCAACATTTTTCAAGTCTGTGTCACTACATTACACAGCTTCCCTTGTAATGCCAGCGGAGGAGTTCTCCACATGGACAGACATGAGCAGAGACTCGGCCATCATATCAGAGTGCGTGATGATCCAGAATTGTATCTTGGCGGAGGTCTGCGCTCTCCGAGTGCTTTTCTTGTATTGGTATGGTATTGGCACTGGTAGACAATTTCTTCAAAAGCTATTAGTGTTGGCGGATATAAAAATGTCTGCCACTATGTCCTAGCAATATTTTAGCCTTTTATATTTACAGCAAGATTTTAGATTTTTTTTAAAATATAATCTTAAATTGAAAGAATAAACTTCCAAAACAGAGTGATGCAGGGATGATGTATTTTTGTAAGCTAACTGGGAGGTTATAATGACAAAAGACTATAATTTATTGATGAACACTATTTGAACAGAAGTACAGTGATAAAAAAGATAAATAACATGTGGTCTTAAGTGATTTAATTCTGCCTCTTTTCACCATAAACAGGTAAAATCCAGATATTCACAAAGTTAGTGATGACAGACAGGTTGTTCTGTCTTAGGTTCTAAATTCTGTTCAGCTGCTTTATTACTGGAGTTTAGTGAAGGTGGGTCATTTTTGACAAGGGGAGTATACAGAGAGTTAAGACATCAGGAGGGGTAAAAGATCGACATAACTCAAATTCATCAAGTCTCAATCACTTAATAAGCTACAGGGTTGGAATGTTTCTTGGCAAATAATTTAAAATGCAGCCAAATGCAAATTTAAAAAAATGTGTTGCTTTCTAGTCATAAGTTGATAAAACACCAAGAAAACAGTCCAGATAGGTATTTATAAAGAAAGGATCACAGCATCAGATGGTGAACAATGTGAAGTCCGTGTGCAGAGTGTGGCAACCCCAGCTCTTGATCATCCTTGCAGACTGACATCTAAATCCCTTTGCTGCATGTTTTCACTTGCTTCTTCTGCTAAGTGTTGATACATGAATACAATCTGACACACGCAAACCACCTATAATCAGTTTTTAAGATCAAAATACTGCCTAATAGAGGCTATCAATGCTATATGTCCAAAGCATTTGTTTAATGTCCTTTGTTTACATCTAGGCTGTAGAGTCTTATGGCAGCTAGAAAACAACCACTGACTGCAGCTATGGAGACCACTAGTGGTAGGCACTGCATTGCAGTTTAGACCAGGGGTCGGCAACCTGCAACTCAGGGGCTGCAGTCGAATAGTCACCTCCTAAGCCCTTTCCTAACCACTTTTCCTTAACCCCGATTCTAAAAATTACGTCTGCATAACTGATGTTGGAAGTGAGGATTTAAATAAATTTGTCCACTTATTATCAGCATGAATAACAATCAGTTTTTTATAGTGTACAAATTATTAATACTGAACCATGATTAAAACATAATCAACATCAAATGTCTCATATCTTGTTCTTTTTAAAGAATCAGACTACTGGAAAGTTAAGGCATGTTTTGGTATACGTTGACAGGATCGAACAGCAGTGGTAACTTACATGGTCTGGATGCTTTGTTCATCGTTATTCGGTTGAATTCGGAAGCAGTCAGATGTTTATAAATGCTGTTGCCGGGGAGAATTGTGGGACAGAATAATCTCCTTTCCTTTCGTAAAGGATGGTCCGGTGTATCCTATGCTAAAGGAGATGCTAAAGGAAGCATTAAGCCACCTTTCCTAAACATTTAGACTATTCAAACAGCTCTTATCACGAACTACTTCCGGATCATTTCACTCAGTTAGGAACCTTCCTAAGCAAAAAGGACTATTCGAATGCAGCCAGGGGCTGCATTTGGTCCTACTTCTTGTTCAGTGCAACCAACAAGTCAATATGAGATATATATAGAGAGATAACATGATATTATTTGCTATAAAATATAAAAATAAATTAATTATGGGTACATGTTTAATTATTGACTAAAATTAGCTGTAAAACTGTCATACTAACTCTGTTAACTACTTAAGATGCATGTATTTGTTAGAAAAAATGATTAAAATGTATCAGAATAACAAGTAAATATGGTGTGTATTGCATTATAGTTTTAAAGGGCTTGAGTTCTGCCTTTAGCTTATTTACTTTAGCACTACTGTCTGCATTTTGTTTTGATGTATAAATATTGCCATAAAAATAAACTTTTTCTTTTTTTTGTCTTGCTCAAATAGTCAAAAATGTTAAGTTGAGAGTATACTGCTATTTGTTACAATATGTTCCTCTGACAGTGTTGATGACACTAATGTGGCCCAGCCCCGGTTCAGACAAAGAATTTGTCTAGGATCACTGGCCTGCACTGACAACACATATTTTAAAGAATTAGTATAACCAACTTAATATTCTGTTAGCAACCATTTAGTTATTCTTGATTATGTTGTTCATTCTGTAATTCAACCAGCTAATCACTCAAATCCCCTCCACTGAGTTAGGGTCCATCTAACATGCAAACTTCACTCAGAAAGGCCTCGCCCAACAAGGGAGGTAATGTGACAACTTTCTCCTTGTGAAGCACCAGCACTTCCTACTGCTCCACCATCGGACCAGGTCGAACTTATAAAGAAATGTGCACCCACTATTGGTGTGATAGCAGTTCTGCCACAAATACTTTTTTAAAAAATTATTTCATGGCCTTTTATGACAGAATTCAGCCAACTTGTTATCTGAACAAGTCTGTAGGGCTTATCTAACAATTCTTTACTTGGAATGAAGACATTTGGGGGTTTTTGTGGTGCTTGAGTCCTGCTGTTTGGTAGGACTGTTCCTATTTGTAACTATTTGTGCATTCACAGCTCCTTCTTTCACTTCAAAATACAAGTCCTAATCAATAAAAGTCATTTTGGACATGTGCCTCATATTAAATGGAGTTTTAAATCTTAAAACAAAAAAAATCCTCAGGGGTAAAACAGCTGAAGCCCACAACAAACAATTACTGGGTTTTTAAACAAGCCTTCCTTGTGCTCCATAGGGGTTTTATAACATCAGACCATGTCGAAGTCTCATTATAAAACACTTTGGTGCTATAAAACTCAGAAGTATGACACCAACACTTGAAAAATGATTACATCGGTGTGAAACTATAAAGTAATTAAGATTCAAATGTGGGTCAAGATGAACAAGTACACTGCCGTAAATTTGTTCAGGAAAGCAAGAAAAGTGTGAAAATGTGAGTTGGTAAAGTTCACTTAGTGAATTCAGTTTCAAACATACATCTCACACGAATCAAATAATTTAGCTCAAATACACCCCCTTTACTGGTGGAAATGTTTGTAAATGGTGGAAATGTGGATTAATTTAATATTTTGGGGCTACATCAAACATCACTTGTCCATTAAAAAAATCCAGCTGGTTTTAACTGTTTTCAATGAGACTGATTTCATTTTTTTAAATGAATTGACAGATTTTTTTTAAACTTCAGGTCAAAGAACATGTAATCAATAAAATGGCTTGACTTAGTATATTTTAGTATCTATTGGTCAGACTTTTAACATAAAAATGGAAACAAACAGGAGGCCTTGCAAGAGGGATTTATGTTCTGCTGTAAAATAACTTTTGATTTCAACTTTTGAGCACAAAAATATATATTACATTGAGGGCTATTATCTCAATAAATAATTCATATTAAAAATCAAATTTTTAATTATTGATGAAAAGTAAAATACACTGTTGTTCATGTGGGAATGGAGAATGCTCTTCATATCAGATAACAGTTCGCTCAATGAACTTTCAGTTTCTTTATGTGTTGTATTAGAATAGGAGCAATATTTCATGAGTTTTTTAGTAAATTTTAAATGTCAAGTGAAACATATTGTTGTTCGTGTAGGAATAGTAGATGCTCCTTGTATAAGATTTGAGTCATACTCAATGAACTCTTTGAACCGTATATCGGAATAGGAGCAACCGAAATACCATCACATGTACCAACAGTACGCGTCACAACAGCCCACAAATAAAACTGGAACTACCAGAAACGATATTCCGGAACACACTCGTGTGGTCTCCATATGCACAGCACATTACAGCATGTTTGATAACTGTTTACACTGATTCAGCACAATGAGTGGGCTTCGCCCTTACCTGCGATCCTGAGCACGGCTCTCTCTGCCGGATCCAGCACGGATCCTCCCTGGATCTTCCTCTTGGATCGCTCATGTCTGGGCAGGTTCCAAGGCAAAGTGTCCCCGGGTGCCGGAGATGCCGACCCAGATTTAACACTATAATCATCCTCGTCTGAGAAATCCGCCGAGGAAGACATGGATCCGTGCAGGGAAGGGTTCCCCGAACTGGAGCTCTGTCAGACAAAAGAAAGCCAGGATAAGGAAAAATGGGAACAATGCTTGTTTTGACTCCATAAGGGATGACAACACAGGCAACAAAGCACGCAACAAAATAATCACATTTCTCACCATGGTGGGTCAAAGTGCGTAATGTGAGCGTATGTTAGGTGCCGGGACACTCCATGACTCGCTCGTTATGATCCACAACAATAAAAATATGAGGCGAATAAGATAATGTGAAATCAATAGTATCTGGCTCCCCCGCCAGGTCAGAAATAAGACTTACCACCGTGTACATGGAGACCTGTCAGCTGGAAGGAAAATAACAATCCGGTTCACGCCTTATTAGCTCCCACCCTTCGGTCACACATTTCGTGCGCCAGTATCCAAAAAGGTGCCACGCCCTTGGAGGGATGCTCCGGCCACGAGTTCGACCCCTTAAGAGAGCATTGAGGATGCGAGATGATGTCAGGTCTCCAGAGGGCTGAGCAGGGATGTAACGCTGTGTGCTGTCGAGGCAGAGCTGGACAGTGATGGGATAGCAGACTGCATGCGTCTCCTCCGCGTCATACCCACTCGGTATGAAGCCAAGAGCAACAGCAGTGACCGCGGTGCTATAGCGCCATCCTCACGTGAAGGTGTTGCCGGGTGGATCCCAGTAAACATCAAAAAGCGAGGGCTACAAGAGGACAAGTGCTGCTTCTGCTGCTGCCACAATGTGCCATAGCAGGGACCACAGGACAGAACAGATCCGCACGGGATAGACTGCTGAGAGGACTTTGGACACAATTATGTAACTGTCTGCTCTGGAGCCGGTGTGCTGACCAAACAGGGCACAGTGAGAGCATTCATTTTCTGTTTGCTGAGCCAATTAGCACCTGGAGAACCATGGGTGCACAAAAGAAGGATTGCACTTGGTTTAAGGAGATTTAACTGGCTTTAAGATTTAACCCTCTTAGGCCCAGAAAATAAAATCAAACTCTTGATTCTGAAACTCTCAGTCCAATCACAGAGTTTTAATTTACTCAGACAAAAACATCTTGAGGACTAAATTAAGATAAAGACAGTGATCAAAATCTTCAATTATTAAGTTACACAATATTTTAAAATCAGTGATTAAACTACAGGAGATTAAACAACTAAAATTATTAAAATATTTTCTGTTTTAAGGCATGTATGATAATCTTCCTGAAACATGCATCTGCATAAAAACAGGGGAGACCAGGGTTGGGTGCCGCACATTTTAATATTAGGTGTATTATCTGGCGAAAAAAAAAAAGGTTGAGAACCACTGTATTATAAAATCATGTTTCGACCATCAAAAACGCCCAGCATCCCCCAAAGTCACCTGTAACCCCAAATGTCCACATAGCCCACTGCTGCTTTGCTCCGTGTGCATCCTTGCTCACAGTAGCCATATTTAAAGTATTTTGCTCAGCTGAGCACGGCCCTAGAGGCTTGAAACACAGGATCATAGAGACTTCACAAGGTAATAGTGAGTTTACGAGATAACAGGAAAAGAAACACGAAAGCATGTTTCTTGCCTGATTTGCTGTTGGCATACATATTATCTCTACTCTACTTTTGAAATTATCCAAAAACTCAGTGCTTGTTCCTGTGTTGTCTCCTGAGTTGGGTCAAGCTGCTTGATGGAGATTGACGCAGAGCTGAAGTGGCTCTTGCTGAAAGTAGACCATGTATTTCCAGCGAACCAGTGCAGAGCTGCGCTGCTGGCATAATATGCAGATTTAGGCACAGGCTGTGGAAACTTACTGATTGAAGAGACTGCCAGTGATATGCTACAGAGTCTGTGACGTGTACAATACGCAATGCAGGCAAACTATGTGGAATCTTGGGGGTAAAATGAATAATCATCCGGAAATGAAATACACTTGCTTGCCACTTAATTAGGTACACCTTGCCAGTACCAGGATGGACCCCCTTTGCCACCAGAACTGTCTTAACTCATCATGGCGTAGACTCATCGAGGTTGGCTGCACATCCATAATGCAGTCTCCCATTCCAACACACCCCAAAGGTGCTGAAATCAGATCTGATGACAGCAAAGGCCCCTGGAGTACAGTGAAGTCATTGTCATGTTCAAGAAACCACTTTGAGATGACTTCAGTGTCTATTAGGCGTGAATCTTTATAGGAGTAGTCATCAGGAGGTAGGTCGGCTGTGGTCATTAAAGGATGGACATGGTCAGCATACAGGCTGTGGCATTTAAATGATGCTCAGTCGGTACTAAGGGACCCGAAGTGGGCCAAGAAAATTTTCCACACACCATTAAATCACCACAACCAGCCTGGACCGTAGATACAAGGCAGGATGGATCCATGCTTTCATGTTGTTTATACCAAAATCTGACAGTACTATCTGAATGTTGTGGCAGAAATCAAGACATCAGACCAGGCAACATTATTCCAGTCTTCTGCTGTCCAATTTTGGCGAGCCTCTGTCCTGAGCTGACAGAAACGGCACCCGCTGCGGTCTTCTGCTGCTGTTGCCAATCTCAAAGACTCAAGGTGTTATATGTTGAGAGATGGTCTTCTGCATATCTTGACTGTAATGAGTGCTTGTTTGAGTTACTGTTGCCTTTCTATAATTTCAAACCACTCTGGCTATTCTTCTCTGACCTCAGGCATCAACAGCATTTTCTCCCAGAGAACTGTCATGCACTAAACTTTCTTCTTTTTCCAACATTCCCTGTAAACCCGAGAGATGGGTGTGTGTGAAAATCCCATGAGTCAAACTCATAAAAGCTGGTCTGGCACCAACAAGCATACCACATGCAAAGTCACTTCAATCATTTTTCCCTCCCTCCTGATACCCAGGTTGAACTTTAGTAGGTTGTCATGCCATGTTTCCATGCTTAAATGCCTTGCTGCCATGTGATTGGCAGATCAGCAGTTTAAATAATCTATCATCTGAAGAAGATTACTGATCATAACACTGTATTTTTTGTGGCACTGAGTACAGGTGCAGATATTTCTCTCCCTTTTTTATTGGTAGAGGTTTAACTTACACTCATATAGTGTGCGTGTTTCGTGACTTCTCTTTTGGACCCTGTTGATACTATTGACTAATGCTTTTTTAAGGTAATTAAAGTGCCGTTTTTGTTTTCTTTGCTAAACCTCTGCACACATTTGTCAAATCTTGTTTAATCAGGGGAGAAGAATAATCATCCTTACTTAGGGAAATTATAGATGAGTCACCCTCTGTTGCAATTTCCTGCTGCACCTAGACACACCTGAGTTTAAGCCCACAGAATAAATGTAGGCAAGTATGTCCTGATGGAGAGGCAAAGGGTGGAGTAACAAATACAAATGTCAGTGCAATTTAACTACATGAGCTCATTGATTACACAGACTTTAAAGGAACATTTCAACAACTCACCTGCACTACTTATCTGTGACAAGAAAACAATCAGAAGAAAATATTTCATTGAAAGATTATACAATATGTTGTAAATGGAAATCAGGAGAATACACCACACCCGAGTAGAAAATAATATTTTGTCTTAAAATAGCAGTCGTAGTAAGAATCTGTTTTTAGAGTCGGGTCAGTCTGCGGAGCTGTTTTAAGCAGAGGGTTGTTAAAATTAGCAGCTCTTTTATCATTGTATCACCTTTCATTGTAGGCTGAACCTCACTGCTGAAAAGGCAGCTCAGCATCTCAAATATTACAAGATTCTGCTAATGCATACAGTAAATCATGGAAAGGAAAATAACATTATTCCTGAAAAGGAAATGCTCAACACACATGAAATTATTGTTAGGCCGGCTGCTCAGTCTCCTGAGTCTGTTTTTTTTTTACTTGTTTTTATGTAAAAAGCCAACTTGCAAGGGCAAGAACAGTTGAAAGATTTAACACTCACCCAATCATCTAATCCACTCCATCAGGGAATGCTTGGAATTTTAATTAGTCTTTGCACAGGAGCTTTTAAGAGTTGGCACAGAATTTAAATTTGACAACCCTGGTCAGAAAATTAGAAAATACACCTATCATTAAAAACTAAGTTTTTTCAGCATTGACAGGCTACTTTAAATGCTTGTCTGCTAAGCAATAGTACCTATTTAATAGGAGAAGAGGAGCAGAGTCATCCTCATGTATTATTTAAATATTCCAAGTGTGAGTTGGAGAGCATATTTCCATTTTTGGTGTTGCACACTCTTTTTAATAGTGTGCATAAAATAACAAATTTGCATGTCTTTAGCCCAGGCTATGTAAAGCACAGACAGTTGCTTGTAAACTGGTCAGGGTCATAGAAATAAAACATCAGCTGAAAAACTCTAAAATACAGATCATGACATACCACCCGCCCTGGATTATTCATTTAGCACCGTTTAGTATAGGCTACACATGCAAATATATCATGAATGATGCATGGAGTGCTGATCTAGGTCTGCCCCAGTTTCTGCAGGACTGTTCATGTTAAAAAAAAACTGCTCACTTAAATCACATGAGGAGGCTTAAATGAGAACATGAACCTCAAAATGTTATCATTGCTGCAGTGGGTGGTATGTGACATACTTCACTTCGTGTGATAGAATAAGTGATAACATTATCAAAAAATAATATAATTTTTGCTCAACAACAGGGTCATCATTTCCCCACTACAAGAATATACTGATTTCACGGAGTGTAATTCCACTGCAAAACATTCCCTGCTACCCACCCACCCACACTCCCCTTTAAAACAAACTCCAAGCTGGGTGATCCACAGTCAAGACAAACAGTGGGAACTTACACAATAATACACAGCCAGTGGCTGAGAATAATCTTGGTCCATCACAAGTATGTAACATCATACATTAATGAAACACAGAGACAGAATGGCAGCTTCTGGTGGTAGTTCCTGTTGTCTTAAGCAGTCTGGACTTTACACCCGGTATTTCCACTGCAACGGTGAATATGTGGTGTTTGTCAAGGCAGACAACCCACATCTCATTACAGCTAATACAGTTAGCCCCTTAAAGCCTGTAGTGTCATATCTGATACGTACTTGATACCACTATCTAATCCATATGATCAACAAATTACTTTAAATTTTTTTTGAATATAATCAGATACATGAAAAAAATGTCCTCAAGTGGATTATCAGTTGCCAAAAACACCTAATGTATCAAATGAGATACAATAAAATATATACGTTAAATTTTATGGAAATTTTGATTTTTTTTTTTTAATTTCAGTAGAAAGTGAAATAAACATTTCAGCTCCAAAAAAAATTAGAATTTTCTGCCTATAATTTGTGTTTTCAGGCTTTAAAGGGTTAAGGTTTTTAACATGGTTTGAAAACTGTTGGAAATTTGAGGTAATGTCATCACTTTACTTAAAAAAAAGTATATGTTAAGCATTGTGACCCTGAAGTGCGGACAACAAATGGAAAAACACAACAACACATAAGAAAATACAACAAAACATGAAAAACACTGCAACAGAGGAAAAAAGACAAAGGAGAAAACAGGACAACATAATCTTAAACCAGAATTTCTTTGTTTCTTTTTTATTCATTGCTGTGTTTTTTTTAACTTTTGGTGTGTTTTTCTGTTTGTTGTTGCATTTTTCAAGTTGTTGTGCATGTTTTAAAGTTGAAGTTTAGTATTTTAGTTGTACTTTTTAAATTGATTTTTAATTGTTGAGTGTTTTGATTTGTTGTTGTGTTTCTTCAATTGTTACTGTGTTTTTAAATTTGTTGTTGCATTATAAAAAATTGTTGTGGCATTTTCTGATTTGTAGTAAATTTTAATTTTTAATATTTTCATTTTTTGTGGTGCTTGATTTGTAGATATATGTGTATTTTTCATGGCATTGCTTTCTTGTTATATTTTTAATGTTGTGTAATTTGTTTATTTTTCTGTTGTGTCTCTAATTTGTTTATTTTATGGTGTCAATCAATCAATCAATCAATCAATCAATCTTTGTTTGTATAGCGCCAATTCATAACAAGTGTTATCTCAAGACATTTAAAATAGAGGTGGTGCGATTTCAATTTGTAGTTTTCTCATTTGTGTATTCTTATCTTTGTTTATTTAACATATTTCTGTTTCACTTATTGTTGGGATTTTTACTTGGTGTTGTGTATTTTCATTTATGCCGTGTTCATGATTTGTTTTTTGTGTTTTCCTTTCCTTTAAGTACATTTTGTTTTATCCCCTCAAACAACACATATTAATCAGGGACTCTTTTGAGCTTGTCTTCTTCAAGTGGATTTTTATGTTTGCTGACAAAAGCAATGAGAAAAAGGCCCATTGTGTTTGTGAGTTATCTGCAGCATTGCAGCACACCTAATGGAAGCAGGAGGTTAAAACAGTGTCCCACAGATCAATATGTGCCTTTGAACACTTACAGTTCAAACATCACTGTCATGTCAAAGGATCCTGAAATAGACTTTCATAAAAAGGGAAAGCTTGGCAGCAGGAATAAAAGCTGCGTAGGATGGTTAGTTTTCTGCATACAGTATATGACATTCAAAACACCCACAGACCTGGTAATTATGTTAGTGTGGAAGAAAAGAATAACATTTTCACAGAACTGCACTGGAGAGAAATCCCTTCGATTCAAAGGTTTGAGTGTGGATTTGACCTCATATTCTTTTCCAGCTCACTGTGTTTTTTCACCTTTAGACTTGGATCTATAAATGGGTCAAGTGTCAAACCTGCCACACTCCTTGTTTTTCTTTCTGAACTGTTGCTCCATGCGATTACGTGTTTAGTTACCATGCAACACAGTAAATTGTAAATGGACTTAAAGAGGATTACAGATAGCAGGTAAAGGCGTGTTTACTGTACATGAATGGAAATAAGAAATCTCTTAAAAAGGAGGATTAGCATTTGAAATCTAAACTGAAAATCTGTACATCCAGTCTGGCAAGGAGTGAATACAAAAGAGTTTGTTTACAACTTACCTGAAGCAAATCATAAAGAGATTAAAAGTTTTTAGGGCTGTTAGCAGTAAATATGACATCAGCAGAAAGCCTTATGTAATCATAGGACTCCAGTATGTTTAGAATTTGTATTCTTTGCTTGATGTAAAAACATCCAAACACCAAGACCCTTTAAAGCTCTTGTGAGGAATTCTTTAGCTGATTTAGAAAATAACTGAAAAGGATCCTGATTTCTGTGTATGAGGCACAATCGCAAATGAAGCCCTCTGGGGAAAGACTGATCACTTCTTTTAGATACATTTACTGCCTGTGAATGGGTGATTCTGATACAATTTGATTAAATACATGTTGTCAAACTATCCTTACTGATGAAGATTCACTCAAAGTGATCCAGACCTTAAAAACACATTACTTACCCATGCCAATATAAAAATGTCGCATAAAGTCATAGTGTCTTGTTCACAGGGGATGTTATATTAATATAAACAGACAGAACCTCACAGGAACTTTAAATTTGTAGCTTTATGTCAGCAGCATTTAGATTTTTTAAACAGTTCTAAGGAAAATCTATGTGGTGGCAGTTGGAAACACAGGATCTACCTTAAAAGGTGCTTTACAATGATTTGACATATTAAAAATCCTTTTTTCCAATCCATGTTTTTCAACTTAAGATCAGTAACTCAGTGATACAAACAAGAGTTGCATTAAGCAACAAAATAATAAAAACACATTTTCACTTTTTAGAAGATGAAGTCTAGACATGTTGCTGATTCCACTCACCACCATTTGCCATAATTTGCACTTATTTATGACTTAAATTGCATAATTACTGCATATTGTGCGTACTTATAAATTTCCATTGAGACAAATGTTTTGTATAAAACAAGTGCCCTCTGCTGCCCTCTGCAGAGTTAAGCCTGTGTGCTGCTGACAACATAAAGCAGTCTTGTGGTTTATTGATTTGTGCTAAGTAAATGACCAAAAAATGAACTTTTATGCATTGTTATTCTCCACAAAACAGTGAGATGAGTAAGCTTTTCTTACATCTAACAACTGCTAATCTCAAAGGTATCAGGATATAAGGAGTCTTATATGAAAAGATGCTGTTGTATATTCCAAGTCTCAACTGCAGAACCTCCCACTTCTGAACTTTATAGCTTACATGTTCCCTTTAGGTACTTTTTTTCATTGAAACAGAAGATTTTTAAAAAACATGATGGCATTTCAGAAGATGATTGGTATTGGTACTGGTATAAAAAGAATTAGAGCATAAAGCAGGCACGTATACATAATTTCTTTAAGGACCTTCAACCACCCTGAAAAAGAAACGATTATTTGCCCTTTAGGCAAATGACTGAATCTTCACCACATCCAAAAGCACACTGAAGTCCCTGTGGATGGGGGGCACGCAAAAAATAGCACCATGATAAATCACTGTGACAGTTAAGGGGGGTACCTACAGGTTTGCGTGTGGGGGTGACTTGCACTGACTGGTAAAATTCAGGCAGCACTCTCTTCTTTACTTTGCGTTTCCTGAGACCGGATGATGAATCAGGCTCGCTCTCCGGAATCTCGACCAGATTGGGCTTCTCCTCTGCCGCTCGAGCGTGTATGCTCCTTCTCGCGTGACGTGGACTGTGCCTGAAGCCCTGGAAACATGAAGAGACGTCAAGCTGGCAACAGATTATACTTTCCCCAGACCAGGCAAGAGAAATTAAAAGCTCAGATCAATTTTCTTTGCTAAATGAAGATGTGATTCAGTATATGGAGGCTCTATTATGGAGTGTGACCTAGATTTCAGAGTCAAAAGTGTTAAGGGAGATGATACAGCAACTCTAAAACCCACAGGACAAGAAGAGCACATTTTCAGTCAAATATCTTCTCATAAACACCCTTCCTGAGATTCAGAGCTTTTTGTTGCTGGATTTATAATACAGTATTTTGGTGTAAAGATTTAGGGACAGTATCTAAACAGAAAAGCTCAGCAGCCTTGCTGGTGTGTCCTTGAACATGATACTGAATCCCAGCAGCTACAGTGCAGAGCCAGTGGGGCTCCAGTGTCCTGTGGTTAAATAACGAAACCTGCATAGAGGGACAAGCTTTTGAGGTGCTTTCACAATAAAATCAATTAGTTATTTCTGTGACACTCATATTAGATTAACTGTAATATATAAACCCAGGGATTATAACCCTGTATATACTAAGTGTTAATCAGTTAATCAATAGTGGATTCCTGTTGCCTTATATATTTATTTTAGTTTGTATGTATTGTATATTATATTAAGATCCTTCGTCTCTTTTTAGTGTATATGCTATTACTTCCTTTTCCTCTGAAACCAGCTGCTGCTAATATCACAATTTCCCAGCTTGGGATCAATGAAGTCTATCTATCCATCTATAACATGTACTGAAAAAATGATCCATAAGTCATAGATACACTATGAGGAGGCCCCAAGCAGGCATAGATCCATACATTTTAATGTGCTGTGATTTTCTTGTGAAAGTCTTGTTTACCTTTTTGATTTAACCCTTTCATGCATAAATTATTAAATCACCAAGGAATACTCTTGAAAATGTTTTTTTTTTTTTTTTTTTTTTACTTCAAAACAAGTTAAAAATCATGTTCATTTGTTTTTCAGTGTGATATTTTGAGGTGGTTATGCATCTGAGCACTACAGTGGACACCATGCATCAACAGTATAAATAGTAATTTAGTGGAACTTAATAAAGATCCAAAAACACATGTCTTTGACAAACATTTATTAAGAGTAAATAAAAGAAAAAGCAAAATCTGAAGTATATGTATTGTTGCTGTTTAATCAAACTAGTCACGTGAATTACATCAAATTTTAAAATAAAAAATACAAAATTATGTGAAATCTGAATACAGGCATAATACCCAATTTGCCCTCCATCGGGTATTTTGGATTTATGATGCAATATCTCAACATGGTAAAAATGTGAAAAGATAATATTTTTATGAAACTTAAGACAAGGGTTTGGGGATTTACCACTTGGTAGTTGGACATGGTGCTGCAACCAAAAGGATATAATTTTTTTTTTCCCCAAATACCTGTCTACTGTAGTGGACACATGCATGAAAGGGTTAAAAATATCAATTTCTTATGTCACCTTTAGAAAATGTATGATTAATCAAAATCACAGGAAAGCTACCACTGTCTATAAGAGATAAGATGAATGAGAGAAGATCTGAAGTGACAACCAGTTTAGTTGTCACCCCAGGAAAGCAGAGCAGATTAAATTATATAAATTGTTGCAAGTTTTTTTAGAGAAGAAAATGTTTTTAATCTTTTTCAGTGTTGTTTTCTAAAATAATACCTTATCATTGTCAGTGTCTTTGCTGTGATTGTTGTTGTGGACACTGGTCATCATGTGCTTTATGGTGCCATGCAGTCATATTTTATTAGTCTTATGTATTAAGCACTTATCTTGTGCAATAAAAAAGAAAATTAATGTGTCAAGTTAAAATTTGTTTCTTAGCTCTTATAGGGCTTGAGCTCTGTACAAGCGCTTAAACTTCTGACTGCAGTTCATGGCTAATTTCATTGAATAATTAGAAAGTAATGCATTATCATGGGTGTTAAATGATTAAATATGAATCCCTATTTTGGGTATTAGTATAGTATATCACATTACATTGGAATCAGAGCCATATTTTAATATAAATACTGTTCAATCATAACAACATACTTTATAATGTAGGACTTCAAACAGTGTATGCTCAGAGGAATTACTGTTGTTTGACTAAAATAATACTAACTAAACTGAACTTAACATGATAGCTGAGAAATAATTGAATGATATTTGCTTTTTTTGTTTGTTTGCTCCTTTGTCTAAGTAAAAAACCTGGTGGGAAACGTGGCCTTCCTATCATGACTAAGGATGCTGAGATGAAATTCAGAGGGTCGCCAGCACCACTTAAAATAATCTAAAATTGCTCATTTTGGGCACCAAAACCACAACATTTTGTCATACTTATTCAATCAGACGTTCGATATATGTTCTGTAAGCTTTTGCAAAATATAAAATATGCTTTGGTGGTGGCTCAAGGCCAGTTTCGTGCATTTTTAATAAACTAAACCAAGCACCGTTTTATTTTGAAGGCGAAGAAAGTGAACGGAAATGAGTCCACTGAAACTCAGCTTGACGTATTTGGGCATCAAACATGATGACATACATGCTCATATTTCATAAAACAGAGCTGTTTTCAGGGCTGACACCTAATAATGTATCTCTGAGGACAAACTCTGGAGCTTTAATCCTCCTTGAAGAATGAACTGCAGCTCACCTCCATTATTTATTGATACAACATGCGCAATGCGCACTTCATGGTCCTCAAAATAGTCGTAGTTTTGTAAAGTGTAAAGAAACTAGCTTTTGGGAAGGACTGCTTGTAATTTTCCCTGTTAGGAAGTTAAAGCATGGTCTATATGAGGTTCTCAAATGCAGATAAATTATGTTTTTAATATGGCATGACAGAAAAAAATGTCTTATCCATAATGAGAAAAGTTTCTCCTACCTCAGAGCGAAAATGATGAGTACGGAGGCCAACTATAAGACAGACAGCACATGTTAAAGAGAGAGATCATACAGTACATAAAGCATGACTGTGGATAAATAAACATGTTTGATTAGTTATTCTGACTGATAATTAAGGCTACAAACTAATCACAAATCTCAACGCAGACGTAAGTGTTTCCTCCCACTGCGCACACTCTTAAAATGAAGAGTATACTGACTGCGCTGCTTTCTATGACACATTTAACATGCTACCTGCATACATAGAGAACATTTAGATTAAACACATGAGCTGTCATGATGAGGAGATGCGGCTGGCCTGCGATACTCACCGCGGCTCCTGGTGCGTCCGGAGAGCACAGATTTTATTGGATGTTTTCCATTACGAAGCCTCCGATGCCAGCAGCAGAAAAACAAGATTGTCGCTATAGTCCCGAGCAAAAGCAGCAATAATAGCAGCACACATTGGATGCTGTAGGGCCGTAACAGGACCAAAAACGCCGCAGCAATCATCCTAAAAGACGAGGATGTAGGGCAGATCCCGCAGCCTCAGACAGCTGGCTCCTCTCCTCTCCTCTCCTCTCCTCCTTTATGTCGCTGAAAGCTCAGGATGAGGAGAGACACACTGACGGACACACGGCAAACATCGCACAGCAATCCTCAGGCAGCGTGAAGGTGCAAAGGACAGCCCGGCAGACTTTTGATATCATTATTGTGAGGTTTACAATGCATGAGTCAGCACGGTGGCCGAGTTTTATTTATTTATTTACAGAGGCAGGCAGAGTCAGCAGATCCATGTGAGCATCGCAGTGATCTGCTGCAGAGTCTGCTGTCCACTGGAGAAGGTCCCAACACTAAGAACAATACAATTAAGACTAATACAGAAGGGTGAAGATGATCAGTAATCTAGTATAGTGATGATGTAGGGGCATTTGTTTCAGTTATATCCTGAGACACAAATTCGTGCTCTACTCTGGTAAGAAATATCTGGATCATGAATGTGTATTTGCTTTATGGAGATACATAGAAACCCTCTGCCCTGCCTGTTGCAAAGATAGACACCACGATGAGTCTCATGCTTTGCTCAGATGCTCTCAGAATATAAGGGAGTATTAAAATGACATCATAATCCACAAGGGGTTATGTAATATTTGGGATGCACTCGTCATTTTTCCTTTAAAAAAAACTCAGGCAAGCTTAAAAATATTTTATTAAAAATTTTAAGAACTCCTGTATGAACCAAAGATAAATCCTGAAGATGGAAAGTTTATCAGGTGATCACACAATGAATAACAGCTATACTTTTTCAGTAAACCAGCTTTCTCAGAGTGGTGTAAGGATGTCATATATGAAGGTCAACATGGAAGTTAGGATCCTGTTGATTCCCTCAACTGAAAGCATGTTGGATTTTTCACTGCATTCTTGGATCATTGCTGATAATAAAATTCTGTGGCAAACAAAAATGACTAAACTGACACATTTTGTTCTTTGTGATAATCTTGACAAACTAATCGAACTTTCATGATTATTTAAGCTTAATCAGAATCAGCAAGAGTCCGTATCTATCACTACGCTACAATAGAACTACAACATGGCGGTTCAGCTTAGAAGCAGTTACAATATTCCCAATGTAAAACAACTTGTTGTGACCTCTTGTTTGAGAATTCCCTATCCATCCAGTACCCTGATAAAGTTGGTTCTCATGGCTGCAGCTTTGGTGCATGAATGACTCATTATTAAGACATGATTAAAAATGCTTGCAGTTGGGTCCCCGGCCATTTTTGTAGTCCTTGTTTGCAACCACCCCTTTAAACACACATTAACCCTTTAAAATGAAAGGCTGAAAGTATGAAGGAGTTAGAATAGTGTAATGGATAAATATCTGAGATAAGGTTTGATGTGGACAAAAGTATATAAAATTTTAATGTTAATCTAAAAAAATTAAATATATTTGTAATTGTCCGCAACAACAAGACACCATTAAAACCACAATTAAATTTTCCCTCTCACATTTTCTGAATCTGATACCACTCAAAGGGCTGGGGAAACCGTGGAGGGCCTGCAGTTGATAATCACTGTCATAACGGATCCATGCAAAATGACATTGATACAATATAACATACATTAGGCTGTAATATTTCAAATGTGAAATAAAAAAACTGATGATGCTTCATGCAACATTTGCGCATCTCATAAACAAAATGTTGTACTTACAGGTAATGTCGTAGATGTGGGGCACAGTGTTTCGTAATTATATACCAGGATTCCTTTAAGGATAGAGATATTTTCCAAGTGAAAAACAAAGACAGACATAACCAAAGTAATTTGTGATGATTTAATTAGAAAGCTGCCTGGTCTAAAACTTGGACTGTTTCCAAATGAGGGTGAGGGATTAATATTAACAGTGTTTTCTGTAGAATGACAGAGGACTGTTTTTACTTTTATATGTTTCTGCTTTTTTTTTTGACAGTATTCATCTATATTCTACAGCCCCCTAAACAACAAAGAGGTATATGTCTCATACAAATAAACGGCTCATTGCTGATGAGAGGCTGTGTTGCAGCCACAGGATAAATAAGAACAATTAGGATAGCAAGAAGCTACAGAAAACCCTGGTACAGTAAATTTACAGGAAACATTTAATTTGGTTATTTTATTCATTTAAGGGCTATTACTTTATAATTGTTTCACAAATGGGTAGGGAATGTTCATGTTGTTTTTCAAGTACATGTTGATGTTGTGTAGCTGGTGATTACACAAATGCCTGTGTGACACTTGGCATTTGGTCCATGTGGATTAAACTGAAAACTGACTATGTTTTCAAGTTGAGACATTTTGGTCCATATCATCCAACTCTGATTAACAGCATAGAAAATTCCTTTTTTTTTGCCATATCCTTCTAATGTTGGCCCTTTATTGTCATAAAAGCCAAGCAGTTTTACAAATAAATTTAGTTATGTAAAATAAGAAATAATGATAACAGTAATATAATATAATAGCGACTATATTAAATGCAGTCTTTCAGTCTGTAACAGCAAAAGCCTGGTTCAGTTAAATAAACATATGTTATTTGCTGTAAATGTATGTCATATAAACTTGTGTATTTATTTTGTAAAATAAAATAAACATATAGTTATGTCTGTCTGTCTGGATTTAGATTGAACACTGCTGATTACCTGTGGGAATAAATATTTTATGTACAGTGTATGAACTTATTCATTCTGTCCACATACATGAGCAACACCATGATAAAAGAGCACTTACACATGACCTCTGCATAACACAGCAAACAGTCAATTGGAATGTGATTGCTCACCCTTTGTGTAAACAACTCGCAGTTCTTAATATGAAATATGTCATCATATTAATGCAGGGCTACTGTCTATCACTGTACTTTCCAACAGTGAAAATACCGATAACTTGGTGAACTGTTGGTACCTGGGCCCAGCTTTTCACCTCAGCCAAGAAAAAATTAAGCCAATATGGGCGGTGTTTAGTCACTAACCCCAGTAACCCCGTCCGTGCGGCACACTCGGTGTAGAAAAGAAGCGCTCCAGCTGCAGCCGATGTGACGTCGCAGACCTGCTAGCAGCGTTTACCCTGATTGAGGATGTTGAAGCCTACAAGCAACACTTTGGCAAATGAGGACTCATAACATTAACAAGTAGGTAATGCAGTTCCCAGCATTTATTTCCTTTCAACAACATGAACTGAATACAAACCGAAATTACCCAGTTTTAGCTGACACGAGCAAACTGCTGTGTAACCGTTGCAAACGTTAGAAAGCTAACGTTAGCTTACCTGGAGTCAAGTGTATTAGCCAGGGTGAAGTGTTTATGCCCACATGTCACTGCTTACAAAGTTTTCTATTCACAAATTAACACTTCTACTACTAATATGTACCATTTGCGTTCACTTTGGTCATCGACTCTTGGCGCCAATCAGTGGCTGCTGTAATCTGAACAAACGTTAACTTCTCCCGATTTTTCAATGCGTTCACGTGTAATCAGAGAAAGTCGTTTTCCACCGTGACAATATTTATAACTTTCTTAAGTCAGTGATAAAGTGCAGCACCTAGTAGTTACTCGTCTTTGTTTAGGACAACTTAAAATGTAACACCGTTTATGACAGCACTTGAACATTTCAGACATTTTATTAGTGGCCTGTTTCAAAATATTAGTAGTTGTGTTATACTTCCCAATGGCACCACTCCCACCGTCAAGGTTATTTTAGGAATACCCCAAGGTTGCCCTATCTCCCCATATTTGTTTATTCTGGCTGCAGAAATATTATCAGTTTATCTGAAACACTGCAATGAAATCAAAGCTTTCAATGTATTTGGCACAGATGTTCTCATTAGCCAGTTAGCAGATGATACAACATTATTTTCCAAAGACCAACATCAAGTACCAATAGCCATTAACAAAATTAAAAAATTCTACAAAGCATCAGGACTAATGTTAAATATCAAAAAATGTGAACTACTAGCGATACATGACACACCACTAAAAGAAATATACAACATTCCAATTAAGTCAGAAATAAAATACCTAGGAATTCATCTATCACAAGACCAAAAAGTAAGCCAGTCGTTAAATGTTGATGATAAATCAAAGGAATGCAAAGGCAAATTAAACTCTTGGCTCCAAACAGATCATCTATCCTAGGTAGAATATATTTGACAAAGATAGAATGTTTGTCTAGATGTACATATATCCAGCCTACTCTATTGCTATTCCAAATAGATGAATTAAATCCATTAACCAGATCAATCTAAATTTCATATGGCGCAACAAACCACATTATATGAAGAAAAGTGACCTGGTTAGAGAATAAAGGATGGAGGACTGAAAGTTATCGATTTTGACTGCCTTAATGGAACTCTTAAAATTAACTGGATCAAATCCTGGATCAAACATAGCAACTCATTCTGGTATTGTATTCCGAATCATTTATTCAATAAAATTGGAGGATTGGATTTGCTTCTAAAGGCAGACTTTGCAGTTGACACCAGTTGATTACCGATTTCACTATCAAAATTTCACAAACAGGCTTTGTTATATTGGAGAATGTTATATGTACATAACTTTTCACCACATTCCACAATAATGTGGAACAACAGATATGTTATACACAGGAACAAATCCTTATTGTATGCAGAGTGGTATGAAAGAAATATATGGTCATTTATAGATTTACTAGACCTGGATGGGAATCCTTTAAGTTACAAACAATTCTGCACTAAACACACCTTCAATCCCTCCAGGTCAGATTTCATCAAATTGTAATATTTTTAAATCTAAATGCAGACAACTTGAAATGAAAAAAAATTAAATATATTCATCATATATAAGATGCATTTTTATCTTCAGAAATTAAGTTAAATGTTGCATTTTTGAGTGATACAAAAAGCAGTGAAACAACCTGCTGATGAACAGTAAGCTCTTTTGTATACAAAATAAAGAAATTGTGTCTAATTTCAAATTTAATCAGTATTTTCATTTACATAAAATATTTGCTGGGTGGTTGCCTGAAACTGTGCAGATATATTGCTAAAATACTCATAAACAAAACTCTTTTTGAACTCCACAAACTTAGCACTTAACCTTTTAAGGTGAAGGATTGGGATTTTTTTTATGCTCCAACTGTATTTACAGTCAAGAAATTAGGTCATATCTGAATAGCCAATGCAGATAATTGAAACCAATGTCTTGATTATGTCATGCATTTCCAATGACATTTTCACACTTATATGATGCTTGTATGACCTCCAGTGTCCTGATCTCTATCTCTATAGATAAATGTCTTCTCCAATTCAAGCAGATGAGGATGAGGTGGAAGAAGTGGAGTTTGTATCAGTAAGTCATGTACATTCTATTAAAAACAACTGGTTAAAAATTAAAGGACATTTTCTGTATGTTGATGTTGATTTACTTGACTAACAGTGCATCTATCAAGCCTGATAATAAACTGAACTTTTGTCATTTTGTTCATACAGTAGATAAAGTACAGTGCTTTTCACCATTCCTCTTTGACTCCTACATTGCAGAGTTTCTGTCTGGATTTCAAACGGAAAAATTTAGGCAGTATTAAGGTTTGATTTACAGAAAAAAAAATCCAAAAAGCACAATCTTTGCTGGATGTATAACTTAACTTGTTGGTT
This sequence comes from Cetoscarus ocellatus, assembly GCA_037902135.1. NCBI lineage: Eukaryota > Metazoa > Chordata > Actinopteri > Labriformes > Labridae > Cetoscarus > Cetoscarus ocellatus. The sequence goes on along the minus strand of JBAMNC010000019.1, from coordinate 326,202 downwards.
TCACTGAATCTCATGTCAAAGTTTTCACAGCGAAGTATTTAATTCATTTTTTGTTATTCATTTGAATATCATATGGTGACTTAACCCCTCTTTTTGAAATTGTGGCCTGACTTGTCTTGATCATAACAGAGAGCTCCCCATTTCATTTTCAGTTTTAACTTGACAGTGTAAAAGTATAATTAAGATGAAGTAATGCTCACATAAGACACTTTGAATTTTATGGCCGTGGACATAATTAAGAGTTAGATCTACAACCCTTGTGTCCCTGCCCTTAATAACATGGTGGCTTCTATGTTTTATAGGAGGGTCCACTCAGACCAGTACTGGAGTGTATTGATCTACTGAGTGACAGTGATGATGAGGGTTGTTCATCATGGGAAGGCACCGTAAGTGACTCAATAGATTGTTTATTTTATATGAATGTGAATAAGCATATGATTAGGGTGTTCTGATATTTCTGTGGCCTCTTTTCTCTTTGTAGCTTGAAGATAAAATCAACTCCCAGAAGAGGCGAGTTACATCCACTCTGGACAGACTCGCCCATCAGGTGGCTTTAGAGAAGAAGGAACGAGCAAACAAGTGTAAAGCATTTAAGGTAAAGTGACACAATTATTGGACTGCTTTCTTTATATAGGTCTTGCATTGCTTTTTAAAAAAAAATGTATTTCTTTATATTTTTTAATGAACATTGAAAACACACAACACACAACATTACAGAAAATGTATGACAGTGCGAGGAAAAAAAAGGCAAACACAGAAAAACAGAGAGAGAGCTAGAGAGCTGAATAAATATAATGGGTGCAAAATAATTAAGTGGATAGTTAAAACATCATAGCACAGTGTAGGGTTCCCTCTAGTTAAAGAGATATGTTGTAATAGGTAGCCATGTCTTCACAAAGATATCAGACCGTAATTGTGATTGAGCAGTTAAAGCCTCCATTCCATACACCTCCCTCAGCTTCTGTTTCCACTGTGCCACTGTAGGTGGCTGTGAATTCATCCATTTAATGGCACCATTTTCCTAGCAGTCATATTATATTTCTGTTTAAATCTGCAAAAAGCATACCTTCCACCCCCACTCCTCTTTTTTTCATCAAAACATTACAAGTGAATCTTAAAGAGTATCGTAGAAACATTCTTTTTCCTCCATTATTTGATGTGGAAAGGGAAACTTTCTTTTATGCAGATTCATCACTTTACCACTATCTGTTCCAAGCACAGATAGACTGACAGCATGAAAGAAACCGGTCCGTTTTAGTAAATAAGAGAATTTGGGCTCTTGACTCAAAATATCGATTTCAGCAATGGTATCGCCGTCATATATCTGCAAAAATCAAATGTTATGCACCCCTATAAAGTGTTTTATTCATTGCAAAGAATCCTTCCAACACTCTGATAGATGAAACAGTTCTGCATAATACTAATGTTAAGCTCCATAATGATGACAATGACATTTGAATCCTTCTAATAACAATAGATTTCTTTCTTTTTCTTTCTCATTGAATCTTTCGACTTGAATGTTCTCTGCAGCTAATATTATATTTAGTTCATATCAGTGTTTAATTATGACTTGTGATGGCTCTAATTATCTTAAATCTAGCTCTATTTTTTATGTTTGAAGTGTTTTATATGTCTTTTGTTGTTGTTTTCTTGTGTTTTTTTTTATGTTTTTCAAGATATCTGTTATTGTTTGGTTTATATCTGTTTAATTTTTATCCAATTTTATTTCTGATTGTAGTCACTGTGCAGCACTTTGCTAAACATCAGGGCTTTGGAAATGGTGCTATAAAAATAAAGTGATTTGGATTATTTAGGACAATTAAAATAGAATGACTCTTAGTAAAGGGGTTATTTTAAAAGTATGAATGAACAGGTACATGTGGTCATGTTAAATTAGTTGTAGCAGCAGCAGCGCCACCGCGTGGGGCAAAACTGGTAGTTCACTAAAGGAGGTGCAGTGTTGTTGGTCTTAACTTTATTAACTTTAAAGAGCCTTGTATGTCACTTTTCTGTTACACAAAGAAATAATTTAAACATTGTATATTGAATTCTCTTGTATGTCTTTTCTTGACGTCCCTCTTTTAGGAGAAGCAGATCTCACAGAGAGCTCATGGGCAGCAGGAGCTGGCTTTTAGTCCTGCTAATGGAGTTAACCGGGAAGCAAAGCGCTGTGTGGACATGTGGTTAAAGATGCCAGGTAATCTTTGAGTTATTGAAGACTTCAAGCTTTCAGTGTGCCACTTCAGTGTAATTTATATTTCTATTGTTGTGTCTTGTAAGGTCTTAAACCTGGAATGATCAGTTCTGGTTTTGGAAGAGGTCCCAGAGCAGCTCATTTCCCCAGAGCAAGTTCATCAAAACACAACTGTCCCGTGATAAACTGTGGTAAAGTCTTTGATAACCCGTCCCTCTTGGGCGGGCACTTGAAAAGGTGCTTCTCTTGTTTTTGTCCAGTGTTTGTGCTTAAGATTTGATCATTTTTATAAGGAAAACAGGTCATACTTATTGAAAGAATCTTGTTTGCAGGTTTGATCATTCCCCCTGTGATCCAACCATCCATCTCAAAGGCAGTCCCCCCGAGCTCTTTGCCTGTGTGGTCTGTGGTCTGCATTTTCATACCAAAGATGATTGGAAGAAACATCTTATGTCAAAGGTTTCTCAGCTTTGTGTAGCTGTTTAAATCCTGTTTTGCTGACTTTCATAAAGTGCTGTAATAGATGATGTTTTGATCATGTTGTCTATTACTAGGTCTCCTCATCGTCTTCAGGTGGTCACAGCAGGGATCAGGTCCATCAGCGGATCGTGTGTTTCGCCTGTCCTGCTTGTTACCTGCTCTTTAATCTCAGAGATGAGTGCCTTCAGCACATGTCAGCCAAAAACCATTTCACAGAGTCACTCCCCTTGAGTGGTAAGGTTTTTTAAGACATGTTTCTTTATTATCCAGATGTTTTGTTACTGTTTCTACTATACATTATACAATCTGTATATATTTTTTATTTGGTTTTGATTTTGAGTTTTATTGCTGTGTCATGCATATACTATATGCCCAGCCCAACAGGCTTAAAAGACACCATTATTCAGTCACCAAATTCAGAGATCACTGTAGATGCTCACAAAAAATGAAAAAATAATCTGACAAAAATAAACTATCCTGTCATTGTTTCCAGGCTCTGGATACAAAAGAGGCCAACTTGTAAATATTATAACTTAACAACAATTTCAATCTGTCATCATCAGTACAACAGAAAATATCAGGACTTTTAACATACGTTTCATTCATCAGAAGAGCTCTCAACTCATCATTAAAGGGACAATACAAAAGAAAATGTGATTCATTCTCCACTTCACCTACTTCACATAATTCACACAGCTATAATGATATATATTCAGTGATACGTATAATATAAAATGATGTTAATGATTATATTCAAATATGTTGTTCTAGATGATGAGGAGCTAAAATCATTATTTTTAGTAGTCTCTGATTGTTTCTGTAAAATAACACAAAAATGTCATCACATAATCAGAATTATACTCTTTCAAATCCAAAATTGATACCTCTTTGATTCCTCTTCAACAAAAACAGAAGTGTCAAACACACAAGATTGAGAAGCATTTCCATGTTTGCAGAGGAACTTCTGTTGTGCAGAAACATTGGCAGCATTTCTGTATCATGATGCTCTGAAAACTTTTTATATTCTTAAATATGTGTTTTAAAACTGATAAAATCCCCTTTTCAATAAAGAGGGATTTAGAAACAGACTTCATGGTCATTAAATCCAACTTTTAACTTGGAGAGAGAAAGCACAAGAATTGCAAAATTACATTTGCAACATTTTGAAAATTGGATAAAACTACAGGTCCTTGCTAGTTTCACTCACTTTTTTTATGTGCTGCCACAATATCTTTGCAATTGAAATAGTGCACAGGTGGTTGCCTGCAAATTTTGATGGTTCAAAACAATAAGTGACACAATAGTGAATGCTTATCTATTGAGTTTTACACATAATAGTAAGTCTGTTGAAGTAAATTAAGTAAACAAATCAAGAATACCTTGTCCAGACTGAACGTTTTTTAACTGATTATCTTTTGATCAGTGATGTGGCACAATGTTTTAATGCTGAATAAACTATGCTGGTGTTTCTGCAACCTTTGTTTATTTGAAATAAACTTGGATAAATATAGATACTGTTCCCAGCCTTTTATGGAAGTTCATCTTTCCTCAAAGTGTTGGTGTATAATATTCTCCAGGGCTGCTAAACGAGGGGTTTGTTCTTTACCACTTTGATTTTCATTCCTAGCCAACTTTCACCTGTGCAAACAAAATTGCTCAGTTAAAAAGTTTAACTTTTCTCTGGTGATCATAATGTTTCCTTTTTTTTGTAGAAAGTCAAATGACTGCGCAGCCGGTTCCCATCCCCCAGCATGTGAAGAACCGTCTCATCACTTTGTGCAACGACATAACCTTTAATGTGAGATGCTCCCTGTGCTTCAAAGTACTAACCTCACATCAGACAGCTCAAGCTCACTTTAAGTAAGTTCTCTTCTGTTTTTTTTTACTCAAAACATAAACAAAGGTACCAGCTGTTATCAAGAGCTGGGCACATGCTGTCCATTAACTTGTTGATTGTTTATTGCTGATGTTTTAAGGTTTTACTCATTTTCACATGGATGTTAATATGGAGAAGAATTACTGAACCCTTTAATTTCCTTTAAATTAAGTGTCCATAATCTTTTTTTAAGTAAGAAAGATTTTAGCAACATGCCCGTCTCTGCCATGTGCAGCTTTAGTGTGAAAAGCTCCTCAGCCTACATGTGGCTACATATACCTCAGAAGCACTGTAATAGTCAAGACTGGTAGTCTTCTACCAGAGTATCACTACCATTTGTAGCTTTGAAGCAGTTAGTGGACCTTAATGGATGTAATGTGTTTGGATTAAAACTTAATGGATTTGGATTTTGGAACCCAAGGCCCTGATACACTTGGTCCACTTTATTCAACCAAAATTGTTGCACGTTTACAAAAAAAATAACCTCACATTAAGTCAGTCACACTGACTGTGAGTCTTTTGTCCAACATATTTTAATATTTTTTCAGGTCAGTTTCAGTTTTCTGTGTGTTTTTGTAACCATTAGTCATTTCAGAGGTACTTTTGACTATTCAGAGCAGTGACTGCAGCCCCATTTCTCCTGCTCTCTCTTACACAATTATTTTCTCATACAAATACACATAAACTCACAAGCTCACACATGAATTTTATTATGACATGCACTCACATTACTCACTAATTTGCACACAAAAATACGATCATGAATGCACACTGCTGCTTGTCATGACTGCTCACTCATATCTCGCTCTTTAATCACAGCAGTACCCTATTCACTCTTTGTTTGAGTCATACACACACAAAAATACTTTGCTAGCTCAAACTAGTTATAAATTAGAGTTCAGCTGGGTACAATGTTTTTCCCCTGGTCAAATGAAGCTTCTACAGTCTTGAATCTCATGTTTATGTCACTAGCTGATGGCAGTCTCATCCTGCAAATTTTTGTGGAGAATAGAAAAATAAACCCATTGACTTAGTGTGCAGGATTTATATTCAGTTTTTTTACTTTTTAGGAGAAAAAGCAGGATTAAAAGAATATTGTTTTAACATACATAGCATAAAAATGCCTTTTATGATGTAGGACAGTTTTTGTTGGGTTATTATGATCACTACAGTAAAGTAGAGCTTCAAATGTTGTGTTAAATAACTTTATTAACAATTGTCTGTTTGTGGTTGGTCTGGCAGAAGTGTTATTACAGCTTCTGTGACAATTATATCATGAAATACTTAACATAAGCAATACTGAAACACAGCAGGTGTGTACATAATAACATTAATGAGGGAACACACTGGCCCAGGGGCAGACTGAACTTTTACAGTTACCAGTGTTAACAATATTGTCATTTGATAATGACTGAGATTGACTGATGGACTGATGTAGTGACTTGATTTTGACAAAACAAAAACCTAAGCCACAGTGAGCAGCTGCTATAGGGATATCTAACTGACACGTCGTCATGGCAGCTCCATGAAGTGAATCAAACATTCACGGACTTGTGCTCAAGATTTCTTTATTTACAACGCCAACTGGCCGTGCACCAATACAGCCTTTACAACCTACACACACTTCTACCAGTAACTTATATGTAAAACAAACAAAAAGACTTTAAGTTTAGCCACAAAACGACGGTCAGAAACCTGTGTGCTTCTCCTGGTGAGCAGCACACCTGAAGAGTAATTGACTCTTCTTCTTCTTCTTATGCATTTCCATTTGCTGCAGTCCAATACGCCGCCTACTGTGGCAACCAGGGAGTGACTTTGAAACACAAATAAATACATGGTTCTAACAGCTGTTGTCAAAGTTAATACATTTAATGATTTAGAAAGTTAGTTAACTGATGATATCAAATGTTTGCCCAACAGTGATTTTTTTTATTTTTGGAAGTACCTTACTTTCTTCTTATTTTCCTTTCTAGCGTGCAGTGCAGACAGGGCTGTGCAGTATCCAAGGCTGATAAAACCATCGCCGAGGTAATGAAACAGCTACAAGTGCGAGGGCAGTGCTCCCAATGCCGCAAACTCTTCTTCAGCAGAGCTGAAATCGCGAGGCACAAAGAGTCGACCCAGCACCCTGTGGAAGTCAACCAGACAATGCAGAAGGCTCTCCTTCAGCACTCAAGGTTTAGTGAAATGAAACGCACACAGAAAACTGAAGACAGCCAAAGGAAGAGACAGTCCACAGGCCCTGAGACGCCATCTCAGAAAAGAAACAAGATGAGCAGCGATGGAGAAGAATTTCCATCCAAACGACAGAAAACAAGCCTGAGTGTGAACGGTGGCATGACCACATTATGGTACTGCGAGTGTGGCCTACAGTTTCCAGAGGAGGCTGCAGCCAGTAAGCATCTCTTGGCTGTGAATCAGGTTTTTCATCAGTGCGGCGTGTGTGGGAAACACATGGGCGAGTCCTCTATCACGCGCCTGCACATGAGTCGTTTTCATGGGGGCGCTCATCTCTCCAATTTTCTCTACTACTGCCGCAAGTGCAAAGTGGAAATGCCAAGATATCAAGATATCCTGTCCCATGTGTCTGAAGCTCACACAGGACACACATATTACTCTGAACAAGAAGTGCCAGAAGAGGTGGCAGCGGTGATGGATGCCAAGCCGTCCGTCAGCAGCAAAGTCCAGCCAGGTTCATCCTCAGAGAACGCAGCCCAGCAGGATACTCTGGAGCCCTCCTCCTCTAAAGCAGCCCAGACCTGGATGTGCAGAATGTGCGAGGACATCTTTGACACAGAGGCAGACGTCCAGAAACACTGCAGTGACGTAAACAGTCACAACTACCAGAGATTTATCTGCGGACACTGCCCGCAGAAGTTCTTCAAAGAGTCCACCATACGCAGACACTGCATGAACGAGCATAAGGGGGAGTTAAAGAGCTTCTACTTCTGTGGCCTCTGCGACAGCATGCAGTTTGAGGCTGAGAGAGAGTTCATGGAGCATTACAAGAGCCTTCACAGTCAGGACTACTACTGTATGAACGATGCTGAAGTTATTCAGCCACCTGTTGCTGAAAGCTCCAGCCTGCCAACGTGTAAATGCATGGGCTCGGATTGGAGCAAAGAGAAAAAGAAAGCTACGTTCACTCAGTGCATGAGGAGTCTGTCCGCTGAAGGAAAATGTCAGTTCATGTGTGATCACTGCGGTGTGTGTGTGCCGTTCTACCCACAGATGAAAACTCACGTTCACACACAACACCCAGACTTCACCCTGGTGAAGACCTTCGATGTACAGTGTAAGACTTGCCAAGAAACTTTTGCAGATGTCCCAAGTTTCCACAAACACTATCACTCCAAACACTGTACACTGGAACCGTGCAGGGCAGCGTCGAGGACCTGCAAGACCGACATGAAAGCCGAGCCCAGCACGCTTAAAATCCTTGATGCTGTAGAGATCACACCCAACACCGATGGTAAATCAGCTTCATTAAACATTTATCAATAGAGTTTGTTATCAGAATGTAATTCTACTCTGTTTTTATTTCAGAGATTAAAGATGAAAAACTGGTGAATTTCTTGAACATGGAACAGGCCAACAAGACAGAAGCTCATGAAAGTAGGTGATAAAAAAATGCATTAAGTGTGTAACATATGCCACAAAGGAAATGAAAATAAAGCACACGCAGAGTAAAGCTTTTACACAAGAGTCTCACTACACCTCATTAATCATCAGAGTTCAACTGCCAGTGTCTATCCAAAGTTAGATATCCTGTATTGGACATTAATGGCACTAGTGGTACATATTCCATTTTCAGTACCTTATTGACAGTATTGCTGTTTTCTGGATTAAATCTGCATATAGAGTTTCAATTGCACTGTCCTGTAGGATTTTATCTTGTATATATTTTAGACTAGACTAGGTTAGATTAGATAGTACTTTATTAATCCCTTTGGAAAACTCCTCAGGGAAATTAGAATTCCAATAACAAAAAGTAGATAAAAAGATAGATCTAAAGAAAAATATATATATAAAAACAAATATAAACAAAACAAATGAAATAAATAAAACATATTATTAATGATAATAGAATAAAATAAATAAATAAATCCTCATTAATACCAATTATCATTATTTTTTATTATTGTTATTACCATTTAAATTTTGTTTTAAGTATTAATAGATAGGAACAGCTCAAAATTATAGGTAGCAGTACTTGCAGTGATGCTGTGGCTTATTACATTCTAGGTTTTATTTTGTATAATAAAGCATTGTTTTGTTTATTTCTGTAATTGAAACATCAAACAGAAACATATATTCATAAATTGAGAACAACAAAGATTTATGTTTTTTTTTTAACTTTTTTTTATTTAATCAACTGCTTAATATGTGTGTTCTGTGTCATAGGTGACAGTGAGGAAGAGGTGAACCATTCACTGTCTGTGAGTGCAGAAGAAGCAAGAGAGGCAGCAGGTATGTGTTTGTGTCACTGAGAATGTAATCGTCCAGCTTCTCTTGAAGAGAGTTTATAACTCAGCTCAGCCAAAGGCTGCAGCTGTACAGACCATCGATTTATTACACCATTTCACCAGTTCAGTTTCTTGGCTATGCTCTTTTGTCTTCCGCTGAGGGTGGTGAATATCCCTTCGTCTATGTCCAACATATCAAGCAGTGTTTCATGATGATCTTGATATATTGACAAAACTCAAAACCTTGCAATGAAACAAATAGTGTTTATGAAATGCTACAAAAATCCTAATAGTAGACACTACTGAAGGTTTAAACGAGATATGAAGATGTGCCCAACACACTGGCACTTTACGTCTGTGTAGATTCTCATTCATCCAGGTCATGGTCATTCTGAAGATTCAAAAGCAAGGCAACTGGACGAGAAGTGAAACGTCTTCCCAACAAACTCTACACGGTCCAGTTGCCTTGCTTTTGAATCTTCAGAACACTGGCACTTTATAACCCTTAAAAGCCTGAAAACACAAACTATAACCAGAAAATTCTAATATTTTGGAGCTGAAATGTTTATTTCACTTTCTACTGAAATCCAAAAAAACCCCCAAAATTTCCATAAAATTTAACATATATATATTTTTTGTATCTCATTTGATACATTAGCTGTTTTGGCAACTGATAATTCACTTGAGGACATTTTTTTTGTCATTTATCTGATTGTATTCAGATGTTATGTTGATCATATTGATAGAGCTATCATAAAAGTATGGATCAAATATGATACAACAGGCTTTAAGGGGTTAAACAATGGAGAGAAAAAAATAAAGATATTGGTATTTATAAATATTTGGCTGTTGAAAGTTTTAGTTTTTAATGTGCATACGCAATAAGTTACGGAATAAAATTCTGCTCCTCTCATCTTCTTTTTTTTAGAATTGGAAGAAGCTCTTAAGAGAAGTCTCTTGGAGTTCTGAGGCCATGATAAGACAACTTCTTTTGTTTGTTCAGCATTATGTTGTGATGTTTTGTAACAGCTATTTCTGTCCAGAATATTATAAATAAATATAATTTGCATTTAAGATTTTCTGTGCTTTGATCATTTTATTAATATATATATATATAAAACTAGAAAAGCACTCAGAGAGCGCAGACCTCAGCAAAGCAGCTTCAGTCCACTTTGGGGAAAATGGTCTTATCTGGCAATGTTAAAGAACCCTTTAAAAATTTCCAGTATCCGGATGGTGATCCAGATCAGTCCCAAAGTCTAATAATTTCTTCCTTCTCCCATTCCACACATTTCCTAAAAACTGAATCCAAATCCATCCATAACTTTTCAAGTTATCTTGAACACAAACAAACAGACAAACTAACCAACGCTGGCAAAAACAGAACGTCTTTGGCGGAGGTAATCATGAAATATTGTCAATATAGGACATTAACATGACATTGTGCTGTGCCATCTCACACTGTTGTCAGCTGGTGACATATGTTGGAGGGCTGCTTTGTAGATTTATGCCAGGTCATTGGTATTGAAGACTCCACACTCCAGTTTGTCCTCATGCGTGCTATAGATGGCATCGATGACCCTGCAGAATGCTGTTGCCTAACATGTGACGACAACTGTACGTCCAATGGCCTTCTCAGGTTTCATGGCGGAGTTGAAATCCAGTCTTTTGTATGTAACATAATGAAGTGCCACTAGTTTGAGAGTCTTTAAATTTTCTTAAGTTCTGTCATGTCAGATCATGTTGTTCTTTTTCTCTGACTTGACTTCAAACCATTACAGTAAATTAAATGTTTTATTTAGTTATGCTCACTTTCCTCTCTGGCATTTGGCTGTTGCAAGAACCAGTCAAATAATCAAGCAAAGCATCCACTAAACTGTAAAGACGCAACCCTGTTATAAACAGTGTTTGTCATGGGACAAGTTATTTAGGATTTGGCACTGTTGGTTGTGGTATTTGGCAGGTACCATCTAATTTCACACAGAAATTCACATGTTGGGGTGATATTCCTGATTCTCATTTTATAGAGAAAACATTTCAAAGAAACTTTGGGATATCCATACATGGATAAAAGATGTAAGCAGTGAGGTATGACTCCCTTGAAACAATCATGGTCTTGATTGGAAAAAAAAAAGGTATCAATATGTTTGATTTCTGACCACTACCATGAATTTGTGTGGCAGTTTTTACAGACATAATTTAAGATGTACATTTCAGGCCTACATAAAACCCATACTTTTGCCATCACTGTTTTCACAACTGTTACTTATTGTAGATTTGTTCATCCTGCTGTTGTCCCATATGTCTTTTTATCATTGTCGCCATTTTTGTTTGCCCATTCTGATAAAGATCATCCAGCTAAAAAGGAAACCCACCCAAAAGGCCTCTGAGTCAGTATAAAACTGCCCTGAGCGCATACGAGACCCATTTTCTTTGAGGATTGTTTACTCTGTTAATAAACATATGGTTATGTTCACTTGAAGAGGCTGCAGGCAACAGAGTGCACATTTGTCTGTAGTGTGCGTCACACCAGCCCCCTGTCCCGTTAACAGATTACTCCAGATGCATCGAACAATTGTGACCTCTAAATCTCATCCTGCTGAGGATTCATCAGGTGAATCCTCTGTGGCCCAACATATCACCAGATTAATTGTGCTGTCTTTTCATTATTCATTTTATTTATTCCAACTTTAATTGCGTTATTAGCAAAAATATAGAAAACTGCCCTATCCTGCTATCCATGTTAAATCCTGAAAAAATTCCTGGATCCACATTTTGACTCAGATAACCATAAAAATCAAATTGATTGGTCCTTGTCCCATTTCTGAACTGTCCTGAAAATTCCATCAAAGTCCACTGGTAACTTTTTGAGTTCTCCTGTTAACAAACCAACTAACAAAGATGGTAAACACATAACCTTCTTGGTGGAGGTAATTATTTTAAAGTTAATTTGAAATACTCAGAAACATTAAATCAAACAAGGAGCCCTCTGCAGACTGCTCATACTTAGGGTATTTCTCAGGTTGAAAATGTGTGTGACCCCTGCTGTAAACAATGGCTGCAGTGCTGAACTGACCAGTTAGCACAGAGTGGAACCAATCAGAGTCAGCTTGGTCCACCTTAGGAAAGGAGCAGGAGCTCTAACAGAGAGAGAATACAGCACTATCAGGGGCACTTGGTTTGTGAAAACTGAAAAAACATATTTATTTTAACAATAGTGATTGTGAACATACTCTAGTCCAGCCTTTCTCAACAGGGCTGATGTGGCACCCTGGGGTGACTTCTAGCTTTGTCAGGGGTGCCAGGGAAATATATAAAAAAAATCAACAAAGTGTTATGATTATACAGATATGCCCTTGCTTCTGAAATTATAACTTTAATGTCTGAGTTAGGATACTTTCTTTCAGCTGGCATGTGTTTTTGGAGTGTGAGCAATAAATGCGGGCAACCACTGCAAAGCAAGCTGTTATTGTCATCATAATAACTCTGAATATGAGCCACGGACTTCATCATCCAGTAGTTACACACCTTTAAAAAGCCAACAAAATTGACTTGTAAAGATTAAATTAGCAAACTACCTTTACTTGTGTTTACACTTATAAGGCTGTGTGGATTCTCCCAGGCCCATGATTTCCATTGATGGCCATTTTACAGTGATGAATTATTATTATAATTTTTTTAATAGTCCAATAACAACCTTTTGTTTAAGTTGGTGGGGAAAAAAAGTTAGATAAACACTGCTGTAGAAATCATCAAAAATGAAAACATGAACCTGGTTTAACTCAATATATGAGCTCTTTAAACTGGGATATTTGCCACAGGATCCAGAGCTGTTGAAAAAGTGGTTGGTCACTGTTGAGCTCTATTGTTTTGTTCTGCATCTGCTGCTCCATAAAAAGGCATCGGTATTATTTTAAGTCTGTTTCATAACCAGAGTAAATCTCCTCACAGGGGCTTTAAAGTTTGGACACAAAAATCCCCTGTTCATGTTTGAAGCGGAGATAAAAATGATCAGACTGTCCTATTTTCCTTTATATGAAGCTTTTCAGTTGAAACATCTATAGGGACCTGCTGGTGCTTTTATGGGACCTCTAGGGGGTCCTCGCTCCTCCTCTTTAGACCCTCTGTTCTGGTCTCCTGTGAGCGCGATGTGAAGGAAGTCACAGCCCATGTTTGGAAATGTCCTCCCTGAGGCGCTGCAGCCTGTGGGAGTGAGGAGCTCCAGTCTGCCGGTGGACAGATCAGGGTGTTGGCGGACACACTGAGGATTTCTCTGCTCGGTACGGATCGTTAAAATAATCCCTCTGCAGCATCATGGCTCAGGCGAAGATCCACGCCAAGATGACCGAAGCTCCGTGCAAGTTCAGCAGGACCATGTCCATGGCTGATCGCTCCGGGAGACTTCTGGAAAGTTTGGATCAGCTGGAGCTGAGGTACAGTACAGGAACAGGCCTGAACATGTGCCCCCGGGACGGGGGACACTTAGGACCGTTACGCGTGCGTCAAGTGTGCGTAATGAGAGTTTTCTTTCATTTTTTACTTTGACAGAAATGATCGTCTTTAAACTGTCCTGACCTAAGAGACAAAGACATAACGTTTGATAACATACAGGACAGCTCAGTGTGTAAAACGTGTAATAAAAACAATACAATGATCCGTAAATCATTTTTGACCTGTAATCAACATAGTACACTACAGCAACAGGGGTGGGCAACTGGTGGCCTTCCTACTCCCTTAATTCGGCCTGCTAGTCAGTTTGTGATATCAAAAATAAGTTATCACTAAGAAAATCTGCTATGAGGGCAGTAAAAATAGCACTGTTCCCAAGAAAGAAGACCTGTTATTGGATATAATTATTTCTGTATAAATCGAAATAAATATGTGATTAAAATATACTCTAGTAATTGATAAATGCTCTGTTAATTGCATCAAAAACAACTAAACTGGCTTGAATTCTGTGACTAACTTAATAGATGAAGTATGAATGATTGTTTTTGTGATTAGGTATTTATGAATGTTAATGAAGTAACCTCTAAGGACACAACTGTATTTTTGTCTTTTCTTCCTTCAAATTGTGAAAATTTGGCCCTCTGGCAACGAGGATAATTAGACTGTGGCCCTCTTGGTCACCAAAGTTGCCCATCCTGCACTAAAAAGACAAGATGATGTTCAAACTGATTAACTTCTTCATTTTTTGCAAATATATTCACTCATTATGAATTTGATGCCTGCAACATGCTCCAAAAAGGCTGGGACAGGGCATGTTTACCACTGTGTGACATCACTTTTCCCCATTACCAACACTCAATAAGAGTTTGGGAACTGAGGACAATAACTGTTGAAACTTTGCAGGTGGAATTCTTTTCTATTCTTGCGTGATTTGTGACTTCAGTTGCTCAACAGATTAGGGTCTCCATTGTTGTATTTCACTCTTCATAATGTGCAACACATTTTTAATGGGGGACAGGTCTAGTACCCGCATTCTTTTTCTATAAAAGCGATGCTGTTGTAGCCCCAAAATCTGTATGTACCTTTCAGCATTAATGGTGCCCTCAGAGATTTGCAAATTACCCATGCCATGGGCACCGACATACCCCCATACCATCACAGATGTTAGCTTTTGAACTTTGCCCTGATAACAGTCTGGATGGTCTACCCCTCTGTAGCCAGGAGGACACGACGTCCAAGTTTTCCAAAAACAATATGAAATGTGGACTCATCAGACCACGGCAGACTTTTCCACTTTACCTCAGTGCATCTCAGATGAGCTCAGGCCCAGGGAAGCTGGATGTTGTTGATATATTTGCTTTGCATGATAGAGCTTTAACATGCACTTGTAGATGTCATGATGAATTGTGTTAACTGACAATGGTTTTTCCAAAGTGTTCCCGAACCCACATGGTAATATCTGTTACAGAATAATGTCAGTTTTTGATGCAGTGCTGCCTGAGAGATCAAAGGTCACAGGCATTCAATGTTGGGTTTTCAGCCTTGCAGTTAGTGTGCAGAGATTTCTTTTGATTGTCTGAATCCCTTGAAATCATGGACTGTAGATGATGAAATCCCCAAATGTCTTGTAATTGTACGTTTAGAGACGCTATTCTTAAACTGTTCAACTATTTGCTCACGCAGTCGTTCACAAAGTGGTGAACCTCGCCACATCCTTGCTTGTGACCCTGAGCCATCTAGGGGTGCTCCTTTAAACCCAGTCATGATACTCATCTTCTAACTAACCTGTTCACCGGAGGAATGTTTCAAACTGGTGTTTTTTGACACCATTCCTCAAATTTTTCAGTCTCTTGTTGCCCCCATCCCAGCTTTTTTGGAGTGTATTGTAGGCATTAAATTAAAAATGAGTGAATATGTGCAACAAAAAAGGTTTATCAGTTTGAACATTAAATATCTTTACTTTGTAGTGTATTCAGTTGGATATAAATCTAAAAGGATTTGCAAATCATTGCATTTTGTTAATATTTACGTATAATACAACACACAAATTTAACTGGAATTGGGGTTTGTAGTCATAGTCACTGGTTATTACCTCTGTTTTTAAAGCAGTCCAGTGTTGTTCCTGTCAGAGGATGTGGCTGTAAATGGATGTCATCGGTCATGTGTTGTTTTGTCTCTCAGGGTGGAGGCTTTACGTGATACAGCAACAGCCATGGAGCAGGAAAGGGAGTGCATCCTGGAAATGATTCAGTCCATTCAGAACAGTCAAGAAATGAGGAACATCTGCGCTGGTGAGACTGCCCACTATCCAAACTTCAGAGTCTGATCCATCTCTGAAAGCCTCATTTTCTAAGCAGCTCTGATTTCAGTGCTACATTGTGATGCAGTGAGGTTATGTTTTCAGTGCTTTATCATAACTGGGTGTTGGCGTTCAAGATCACCCGGAGGATTTTAAAGGGAACAAGGCAACAACAGATTCTGCACCCCGCCCAGGCATGAATCAAAGATCATCTTTATTCTCTTTTCAAACTGTAATTCATAGAAAATATTCGTAAAAGCAAACTTATTTCAAGGAAACACAGATCACACTTAAACACACATCATGGAATTAAAAAAAAAACAGGAAACATATTATCACAATACCTTTGACATGATACACTTATATTGTGCCATTGTTCTCAGCTTGTGGGTTGGAGCCCAAAAGTTTATGGTGCAATATTATTTTGTGGGAGTGAAACGGTGGTTCCAGTGTGGGGGCCAGAACCTCTAAGATGAGAGATGAGCAACTTCAGGTGCTTTGAGGGCCACATTTATTTCATCCAAGATACTAATTCACATATATACTGATTTAATTTAGCAGATGAAACACATATAGCTTTCTAAAACTTAACTATACCAACGGGTGAGTGCGGGTTCGAGTACTCTCCCCCATTTCACAAGCCTATCCACTGTCTCTCTCACTCCTGCCCAAAAAATAATCTTAGAAAAAAAACTATACCAACATTCCTGTTTTCGCCTCCAAGCAGTAATGTTGACAATGTTGACTTATGTTGCTACAATGGATCTTTCTGGGGACATCTGTGTTGGAAAGCTCACTCTTTTTTCAATCTTTGGAAGGGTTCAGGTCAAATATATTCCTTAAAAATGTATCTTGCAGTAAAATGCAGTGTTTTCTCCCAGAAATGTTATACTTGTAGATCCACAGTGACAAATCAGTAAGTGGTGACAGATTCTTTGTCCCATTTTCTTGATAGAAAACTTAGCACTCTGTCTATTATTAGACCTAACTTCTTTGACCCTTAGAGGAAATAACAGCTTCCTGCCAGTCTATGGAGGAATCAGATGTGCCCAATTTCTTTTTCTCTGGGTTCCTTTATGATAGTGTCCAATCAGGAGCAGCCAAAGGTCACCAAGATACAAGACAGCTACCTATCAGTTCCCAGAATAATGAAAAAGGAAATGCAAGCAGTTCAAAATAGTCCTTTTTATACCATTTTGATTTAGTTAAAAAAATTACAGGTGAATGATCTTAGTGATGTCATCTAACATCAGCTGTTCACATCAACAAAATGCTTTTATTATTTCCACTTAATATTCTTAGATCACCAAATATTGTCAGCATTAAAATGTTTTCTCTAACCTTTGAGTGTAGGTAAGTTTTCTTAGTAATTTTTAGTGTTGGTGTAACAAAATTAAGAGGAAATTTTCTTCATAATTCATTAAAAAAGACTTTGCCAACACAGAAATGATCTCACTGGAGTAACCTAGGGATGGCTGCTTTGTTAAGGGCTCTCTAATTCTAAATGGTTGGTCAGTGAACCAATCATAGAGCCAACAAAGTGTCAGTTAACGGTGTGCACTAACGTCACATACAGTATATACCTACACATCTGAGAAGATCCCTTGAGTGTCCCCTTCATCATGATACTGTCATTATTCAAACAGACCTTGCTGTTGAAGAGATCAGCTCTATTCATTACAGGCAGCAATTTTTAAAGTTGAGACTCAAAATACAATCAGGGTAATTGTCTTGTTTTAAATCTGTAAAACACTTGGAATTCCTTGATGTGAACCAGTGCCCTAAAACCAATCTTGCCTTGCCTTCTCATTGAACTTTCTTGTTCTTTTTCTCAGGCGAGAGAGAAGAATTGGATCTGACCGCAGAGCGTCTGATGGGCCGCACGCTGTCAGTGGAGATCTCTGTCGGCACCATCAGAAACTCCCAGCAGGAGGAGGCACTAAACAGAGCCACGTCTGTTATTGATGAAATAGTGAAAAAGTTGCTGGATGACATGGCGGGCAGCAGACAGAAGCTGTTGGCCCTGCATGCGGCCTGCGTGACAGAGGCACCGCCTGTCCCTATTGATCAGAAGTTTCAGGCCATCGTGATCAGCTGCGCCCTGGAGGACCAGAAGAAGATCAAGAGGAGGCTGGAGACCCTGCTGAGGAACGTTGAAAATGCTGAAAAGAACATCAAGATAATGGATCACCAAAAACTGGAAAACCCAAAAGCCAACGGATGTCAATAGGACTTAAGTCGTAACATGAAAATGTCTTTAATGCCACTAATCTCTCGGAGAACTTAAAATAATCCTTTACTTAGTTTTTGAAGGACTCTACATGTAGCAGCAAACATGTGCTTACTTAAAGGGACACTGAAGCTTCGGGCCAAAAATACACCCAGAGAAGAACAATGTTTTTTTCTTTGGATTATTGTTATTTACACTGAGCTACTTGATTCGTCCAGTTCATATTGTGTGTTCACATGTTACAATGAAGTTAGCAAAAAGATGCACTGGGTACAAAATGAGAGCTTAACTTTCATCTGATGCTTAAAATGAATCATTCTGATGTTGAACTTGACTCTTTCTCTTGTCTTTCACTGTTTGAGCCAAACGCTTCACTTGGTAAGGATTGAAGATCTGCGCTCACTACCTCTTTGTGTAAAAGCAACACAGGTCACACTAAGCTGTGGATTTTAGTTCATACTTGCACAAAGCAGTTTTCATGTCAGATTATGTGTCAAAAAGGTGAATAAAAACACATTGCACGATCAGTGTTCAGAATCAGTCTTTGAAAACACAGCATCATGGTTATCTAATGGATTAGAGGGCAGCTGCAGAATAACAGAACGGCGTGTTCATTCATAGAAGTCAAACTGACACATTCTTCTCTGGTTTTAAGGCTGTGCTGTACCAACATTTACGGTACTTAAACAGGATAAACTCCTGTTCTGTGTAATCTGTAAGAGCCTTAAAGATCACTAACTTAAATCTAACCAGCAAACACCTCTCACATTTACTTTTGCAAACACCGTTTACTATCTGGTGCAGTTGATTAAATAACATCCTGGAGCAAGGGTTAGCCTGGGCTGTCCTAGAAATCTCGCCCTAGCTGCAACCCCAAAATCCTGAGCTCTGATTGGCTTTTACTTGTCAAAGGCAGGTTTTATTAGTAAATAAGCTATTCTGGTTGAGTAACTACAGAACCCCATTTCAAGAAGTAGGTTTATTGCAAACTCTGTGTAACCCTGAAGTAAGGAAGATCTAGGTTTTCTGTCTCAGAGAAGGGGTTAACTTAAACCTGGGAAAAACTTGCACAGTGGTGCACAAGCTGAACTCTGAGTGAATGGTAAATGGACTTGAGCTTATATAGTGGTTTCCTAGTGTCTTTGACTACTCGAAGCAGCTTTACACCTTGGCTCACACCTACCCATTTACACCCATTCGCTCTCTGATGGTTGGAGTAGCTTTGTCAGATGTCTATCAGTACCAACTAACACATTAACGCCCTTTCATGTGCATTCAAAGGCCACTGAGCAACTTGGGGTTAAGTGTCTTGCGCAAGGACACATCAACACGTGACAGTCGGAGTTGAGCTTGAACTTGCAACCCTCCAATTACTGTCCAAGCGCACTATCGGACTGCACGACCGACGCCCCAAATTTCTCAGAGTTGACTCTGGAACAGAAAGTCAGAGTTTCTCATCTAAGGGGAAATCAATTAAGTTTTAACTTAGTATAAGCCTAGCATATGTACTTCCACTGAAATTTTAATGATTTCTCAACATTGGTCAATGTCAACAACAATACACTGATGTGTGAAAGGGCCTTTGGACTGGGAAAGGTTAAACTAGGAGGGGCAATGGTGAGAGTCTTTGATGTCATACGTTTTTAAGGGATATGCCAACATTTCTTTTTCTTTCCTCAGTCCGAGTCTGTGACAAGCAGATAGACACAATTCTTTCAACTGTGCGTGCAGTTACAAGGAAGAGACTGTCAGAGCTCTCCTACCACTAATTGGCTTAGCTCAAACACTGGGAGTCAATGGGTAGTGTTAACCTGCCTCTGCTTACAGTCATCAGATAAACTCTTCACCAGCTCTAAACAGTCCGGTGTGCTTATTGTGACTCATTCAGATATGTGAAGTTGTGGATCTTCGTCAGTCCCGTAGAAATTATCCTCATCCTCTCTTACAAAGTCGTCTGTAATCTTAGTGACGATCTTCCTCTCATAAACAGAGGCTTTGTTTTGTTGACCTCCTAACAAGTCTGTGGTGGTTTTTGCATGCACCCTGTGGTTTAGTTTTGCATGTATTTCTTTCAAAATTACATTAAGCGCTAATCTTAGTCTAAAAATTGATAACTGACTGTACGCAGTGGCAGGGTAACACTACCCATTGACTTCCAGTGTTTGAGCCAAGCTAATTAGCAGTGGGCGAGCTCTGCCTGTCTTCCTTCTTACTGCACACACAGTCGAAAGAAGTGTCTATCTGGTTGTCATGGACTCAGGAGTGAGACAAGACATGAAAACAAAACAAAGGTTGGCATAGTCCTTTGAGAACCAGTTTAAATAATTGCCAGTCAACAAATCTTCCTATCAATAAAAGCTCTACAGATTCCAGGATTGTGGAGCTGTCAGTCGGACAAACTCCACTACACTCACTCAATCATGTAAAGTGGTCTAATTACGGTCTCTTTTACTAACATCGGTGTGGGTATCCAGGACTTTTAATGCTTTTTATACATAAATATTTGAACCCAGGCCATTTGCACTACACCTACTTGACCTCGAACCCCTAAAATCTAATCAGTTCATCTTTCAAAGAGGACATTTGTGCAAACTGTAAAGAAATTTCCACCAGGCATATTTAAGATATTATATTCATAAGCAGGGGTAAGAGATAGCACTTGCAGAAGAGTATAATGCTACTTGAAATAACACACTAGATACACAAGAAAAAGTGAGTTTTATTTATGTCAGATTACCATCAACTTTCCCTCCTTGACAAAACATAATGTGCAGAGTTGCGTTGCACCTCTAGAAGTTAAAAAAAAAAATCCAACAAAGGGTGTTGTTTTTGTCACACTGTACGCAATCATGAGTGGTTTTATCTATCTTTGTACAGAAGAGTATTAGGGCCAGGCAGGAGATGCTTTTATCTTTATTCAAGAAAAAAAAAATGCTGACATGAGGAAAATCATATCAATCAAATTAAGGGGAAAAAACGACAGAACCAGGGATGGGAGTGGTTTGATTTTATTGATAACAATACCATTATTGATTTTGCTTATCAATCAGATTCTTTATTGATTCCTGTATGAGCAAATCTTAGCCTATGTATGTTTTCAGTGTCTACAATGTCAAACACAAACATTCCTGATATCTATGCTGCAGAGATGAATATTCTGCAAGTTGCTTGTGTTTCAACCCTCTAAATGTTGGGCAGTAAGAGTCTTATTTGTAAGAAATTAAGCCACAATTGTGACGCTTCTGCCATGACATTTTGACTGCTTTGTTATAATTTCTGCTGACTGCCTCTGATGAGAGTGTGACGTCCTTTATTTACAAGGGATGCAGAAGAATTGATAAGCAAAAAGACAAATGATATTGATTCCTTTAGGGAGTTCTTCTCGATTCTCAACTCAAATTGGTTTTCAATTCCCATCCCTAGATGAGACAAGTCAAAGTGACAAGAACAATTGAATGTTTATAGTAAAATTTAAAAAGTATTTTGACTTTTTTTTCTCAATGTTTCAATTTTATTTAAAAAAATTTCGATGTTTCCACTTTTCTATAAACATTTTGACCAAACTATGTTCATGTTTCAACTTTATTATTGAAATTGTTGGCTTATTCCAACTTTGATCCATTAATTATTTTTTTTTTTCCTCAAAACTGTTGTCTATTTTAGCATTATTATTATTATTGGCATTTTCTACTTTGTCCTTGTTATTTTTATTATTTTTCTTGAACCCCATACTGAAAAATTCTCCTTTCCTTCTTTCTAATGCCTGACCCTACTTCTCTTCGGTTATCTACTGCTTATGAAATCAGTTTATGAAGTCAGTTGGACATTAAGACAAAGATTATTACGACACCTGAGTGACAGCACATAAGTAATGATTAGTGTAGACTTATGGTTCTTTAAGATTATATGCCATCTTGATGATAAAGTGCACTAAAATCAAATTAGTCAATAAGCAAAAAAAGGCAAATCAAACATATGTTACAAATTAAAGAAAGCCAAAGAAGTTATTTACACATTTACTGCAAGAGAGTGTAAACAAACAGCAATAACAGGCATTAAATGCTTAATGGAGGTCAATGGGTGAGAATGTAAACATGAACAAGGCATTGTGGCATTAAACCATAGTATGACATTCACCCATGTTCAAAAAGGCTTGCATGCATTACAGTAATGCCACACTTTTCATTTTTTGTTTTCAAAGAAGAAGCACTGTTTACATAGAACCAGAAGTGACAGTTTGATATGGGTCACAACAAGAAGCCAAAGTTTAACTGGAGCACAATGGAAAACATTGTTTTTTGATAGCAGACAGAGAAACTGGGACTCTTAAGAGTTCAGACCTATGAAGTGTTCTGAGAGGGGTCACAAAATTAATGTTCATGATTGCTTTTCTCCAATATGGTTCAGGTACAGGACTTGTATTCCGAACTAAAATATTTATCGAGTTACGATGAAATGTTAAAAACTTCAAACAGATTTTATTAAACTTTCACATCACCACATATTTCTTGTGCTTGAATCGTTCAAACTAATTCTGATAAAAAGAAGGCATGATGCAGGCAGTGACGTACAGCTCACAGCTAAATGTTCTGAGGTGAGAAGGAACTTTTGGTGCCTTTTCACCATGTGGCACCAGCTCAATTTTTAATAAGGACAAAAAAGCATATGCTGTCCTCAAAGCAAGTAAGGAATGACTTCTCAAACCCTACTGTAATTTATATTATGTCTAACTTTTAGCGACTTTCTAATGAACAAAACTTGTTGCCTTGCAGTGACAAAAAGCCACAGACCAAGATCCAGCTACACATTACCACACTCAGGCACTGCTGGGCTATGACGCAGAACCTAACTGAAAATAAAGTGCCTCGTAACACAACTGAGAACAGGCTGTCTGGACAAACTGATCCGTCACCAAATGTGGAAATACACCATTAGACCATGTTTATACGTGCATCAACATCTATGCTGTGTGATAAGATAACAATAATACCCTAAGTTCTCTACCTTTTTAATTTGTCTGAAATTATTGCAAGTTTGTTAAGAAATACAATCTCCTGTTGTGTCAATCATGTTTGCATGACTTCTAAACGTACACCCATCACTGTTTTCTTCAGGACAGACTCAATGTTCTGTGTTTTTAAGCTTCAACCCAAAACATTTTAGGATTTTTTGACGATTCGTTGTAGTGGCTGTGATGAGAGCAGCAGCTTAGGGTCCCTCTATGTGCTCAGTCACATAAGCAAGAGGAGACTAAACTTAAAAGATGGCCGAGACAATACTGCTGCTTGATATTTGCGCCATAATATTTGGTCTTGTTCTGCAAATGTTCCCAATGAAAAATATCAGTGTGCAAGATTAGCGTCTCTGAGGTTTTTGATTGGAATACGGATCAAGAAAATACATCAGAAAAAAGCTCACTGTGCAGAGACCTCTGATGTTCAGTATGAATGCGTTAAAATGCGTCCTGAGGATGGACATGTTTAAGGATGCCTTTTGTCCACTCTGCTTTTGCATTGCGGATGCTTGTGCCGCATTACAGACGATCCACTAAAATGGAAAAACAAAGCTGTCTCCATTCAGTCCTTTAAACCAGCAGGCTCTTATTTGTATACGAGGTGGGGGGGGAATTCTGATTGATTTTAAAGTACTCAGCGGTGATGCATTGTTAATGCTGAGCAGAAACGTCTGAACTTAAGTGCTATCAGCTTATCAACAAATCACTCCAGATGGATGTTAATGCAAGGTATAAACAGCCTCTGTGTTCTCTTGCATGTTCAAGAAAACATAGGTAGAATATTCAGCCTTTAGTGTGGGGATGCACAATATTGTCAGCATATTAGTATTGGCAGCTCAAAAAGTTAATCTGTATCAACAGACCAAGACTCTAAGTCCATGTGGCAGTTTCCTATTGGTGGAGCACCCCTTTAAAAGGACCTATTGCAGCCCAGCATCTGTTTGCATGACTTCCTGATGAAGGCTTGATGCTGAAACGCGTCAAAGGTTTTTAAAGGTCTACATGACCATGCCACTAAAATAAAGGCATTTTAATAGTATAAAGAGAGTGCCTTGAAGTCTTTTCTTCTTGCTTCAATACATGTATTTGTATAGACATGTTGCGTGTGACATCACGTTTGTTTGACCTAACACTGGACAGCATCTCCTTTGTATTGTCCCGTCAGCAGATTTTAATCTTCACATGTAACTCTGGATCTCTCCTGTCGTGTAGTGTAGTGGTCAAACAAAATTTTGGATGACAGTATTAAATACCTGCTAACATTTATGGAGATTATTATACAGTTAAGAATCATTTGTAACAGAATAACTCAATTGGCTGGTGCTTGTGATTGCAAGTGAGACCATTTTAACCAAACAAGCTGTTATAAACAGGAGAGCTTGTGCATGCCTTTTTAAGCAGCCTTTCATTAAATAAATGCCTTAAAGGCATTTACAAACATGAGAACAAACTACTTTTCCAAAAGTTATAATGTTGTGCATCCCTATTTAGTACCTTGATAGAGCAAACTGTGCTCAAGAGTCCATGTGTAGTGCTTTTCTAAGGCTTTCACAATTTTTCACAAGAACCTTTCATCATTTGCACAACAACACAAGGAATTATGTCTGGTGAGGATTTTTTTTCCATTTTAAATGAAAAGATTGGACACTTCAGAAGCTACAAGATCTGAAAAACAATGGTTGTTGTGTTTGAAATGTTAGGCATACAGTGCAACTTACTGGCATTCCTAAATCTAAAGCTAAATGAAGGTTCATTCAAAGCCGTACCAAAGTTCAAGAGAAAAGCCCAGTGAAGTGTGTCAAATGTAAACATTAAAAACATAGTGCTATAAGTGATTTTGACATGAGATGACTGAAAGAGCAGAGTCCAATGTAGCTCATGTTTTGCATTATAAAGTCCTGGATCTCTGAGTCAATGAATTGTTTTACAGATATGTTAATGAGTGGACATCAAGCAGACATATAGAAGAGTATTTAGTGTTATTCATATTTGGTTATATATCAGAGCACATTCTAATTATTTCATGTTACATCCATATCACTGCAGTAATAATCACAGCTCAGAGAGAGCAGATTTGGCACTATGTCAACACTTTAGAGAAAATAATCACTCAACACTGTTGTGAGTCGTACAAAAATACTTTTGCACAGAGAATATACTCTGGATTTGATAGTTTGTCAAAAATACACAGCAGAGTTTGAACCATGTTCTTTTAAAAGCTTGAAAAAATATGGTTCAAAATGATCTGAGTATCTTCTCATACACATGCAAACACGTATCACACCGCTGAAATGTTAAAACAGAGACGTGATGCTGTAAAAATATTCTTTTGTGGGGTATCACTAACTTTAAGATACAACATTCATGGACATTTCTGCTGATGTTACTTTTCACAATAACAGGGATGACCCATGAGTGTACAAACAGGTTTCAACCATTAATATTTGTGAATATATTAAGACTGATCAAAAATTTAACTGGGTGTTGTTGGAAGAGTGTTTGTGGGCTTTGGTGAATCAATGCAGCCACCTCCACAGAGTATAACAAAGACCAACCAGGCATCAGAGACAGCATTCAGTCAGTTAAATGTGTAGCCATTAGGATAATCTAGAGCAGACTGCAGCTTCCAAAAGGATTTTTACTCTTCTTGGTCCTCTGTTTGTTGGGTCGCAGAGTGATTACTTCTCTGCCGTTGCTGGAGTTCTGGTTGCAGACGTTACTTCCTGTATTAAAAACACCTATGAGAAAACAGAAAATTGGAGAATACTCACCCTATGAAATAAGAAAACTTTCAATGTAACAAAAAAGTTATGTAAGGAATAATTTTTACCTATTTTATTGCTTGTTGTATGAACCACCTCTGTCTCCTCTGCTGTTTGCTGTTTGAGTCGCTGAAGATACTTCTCAGCTAAGTACTTGAAAACTAACAAAAGATAAAAGATGAACAGTAATTACAGGAGCATACATATTAAGACGATTTCATTTGAATCTGACCAGTTTTCCACTTGACATGACCTACCTTCGTTGACATTAAGATCCTCTTTTACTGAAGCTCGATAAAATCTTAACTTCAGCCTCTTTGCCAAACCCTCTGCCTCCTCACTGCAAAGCAAGAAAAGCAATACATTTCTAGAGTTCATGTATTTTAGACTTTATTCTTTACAAAAAAGGCTTTCAGTATTTATAATAATGACAAAAAGATAAACATCTGAAATTAATATATTTGAATAGTAGCTTTCAACAAAGGCAATTCAAAGTGCTTCACAGAAAACATCAGAACACAATTGAAAAAGGAAAAAAAACATCCGAATAAACCTTTATCAAGAATCAATAAAATCACAAAAGATAAAACAAAGAAACAACAAATAAAAACAAGAAACCATTTTAAAAGTTACAGGGCAGTGTTGTAATTAAAACAGTAACTAAAATGTATTTTTCAATTAGGGTTAAAACTGTGATAGTTACAGTGCAGTGTTGAAATTAAAGTAGTTATTAAATTCTGTAAGTTCCTTTTACTTCTATCCTTAAATTAAGCTAACTTTTTGCATCCATACTATTTAGTAGTAAATAAAATAAAATCAATAAATGTATAAATATTAAAAAATGAACAAACTTCTGCTCATTTTCATGTTGGGTCTGTTTTGAGGGATCATCATAGATATCACCCAGTGTGAACATCCTCTCTGTTTCATTGTCCCTGACAGCAAAGTCATGCTCTCTTGCCAGATATAGATTCTCAAATTGGTCCTGCCTAATCAAAATTAACCCTGTAATTAATTCACCTTGGAATTTCTCCCCACAGATTAAGGCTCACAGTTTTGTTTTTCCATTTATTATGAGCCAAAGCCCAGTTGCCTGTCTGTAAACCTGCATTCAGGATTATTTGTTGTGCAAATGTATTTAATTGTCTGTTATGCTATCTTTGTGTAACTAGTGTGTAGTATAAACTTTACTATTGTGTATGGTTAATATGTGAAAAAATAAAATGCAAAATTATTTGGCAAAATAACTTTAAAACATGTTCATTTGGCAGCCCTAATTATTATAAACCATCAACTTGTTTTGTGTCTAAAATAAGCAACAATATATCACTAAAGCCTGAGCTTACACAGAAGAGAGAAGGACTTACTTTTTTATACAGGTATCCTCGAGGAGGTCAATTTTGTTTTGCACTAAAACTGTGGGAATATCTCCAACCTCTGCCTCCACCTTCTCCCTCCAGCTGTCAATGGCCTGAAATGAATCTCTGTCTGTGGTGGAGAAGACCAGCACACATGCCTGGGCACCTGGAATTCAAGACAACAGAACAACAGTTCATGTTTTCTGTCAAAGTCGTTCTGATTTAAATGAGTCAACCATGATAAAATAAAACTGGGACAAGAACAAGGACAGTTCAACTAGAGTTTTATATGACATCTGTTTTGATTGAATAATGAGCAGCCAGTAAACCAACAAACCTGAAACAAATGAAACGCCTGACCTGAGCAGGGAGGAAGGTCACTGAGCAGCAGGTTCACATTTGTCACAGAGGCGGGTCTTACCTCGATAGTAGGCCTTGGTGATTGCGTCAAACTCCTCCTGCCCTGCAGTGTCCCAGAGCATGAGTCTGACCTCTTCATCGTTTACTCTGCAAAATCAAGGCGATAAAATTAGACAGATATACAAGATCATGTGTCCAAAGGATAATAATAATAGTGATAGGCTCTTTTACCAATAATGTAGTTTAAGCACATCAAAGAGACCCAAACGTTATAATTATGTTATTTTGTAAGTCAAGTTGTTAATATAACAAGTATATCCTGAATGTGTCTTAATAACTTACCTTGTAAAACCAAAGTAAAACATTACCACAGATATCTGAGGTCACTTGTTCTATCAGTGGCTGGGTTTTTAAATAAGCATTAGGCACTGTTGGTCTTGTACAAACACTGTAGCTGTTGGACTTCATGCCCTCTCTCTCACTGCCTGTTCATTGTGATGACATTCGTGGTTATTAAGTGTTACATTTTTATTAAAGTTTTTGGTTAGACATCTCAACCAACCAATTAACTTTTGGGGTAATAGTAAAGTATAATCTACTTAATAAGAAGCACTCATAGAGCACAATCCTCCAATAAACCATTTTCAACATTGTCAAGTCAGTCATGTCAAAAATGTGGAAAAACAATCCTATCTACCAGTGCTAAAAAATCCTTAAAAAATTCCTGTACCCGCATCCAGGTTCAGATCACCAGCAAAATCTGATCAGAATCAGAATCAGAATCATCTTTATTGCCAAGTATGTTTGTGACATACAAGGAATTTGGCTTCAGCAGGTGGTATCGCTCACGGAATAACAGCAGCAAAAATAAACATAAACATACTAGAAAAATATATGTATATATATATGTATATATATACACACCTAATTTGAATAGAGAAGAATATGTACACTCAGTAAAAAAAGAGAAAAATATGTGTATATGCTATATGTATGTACATTTGTGCAGAGAAATAAATATATGTACAATTGGTGCAGAGTACACATTGTAGTGCAATTGGATCAGTGGCCAGTGAAGGTGAATATATGACCATTTAGCACATCTTCCTTGTGCCATGACCAACATTCCCTGAAAATTCTATCAAAATCTGTTAAGAAGTAACTGAGTTATTAGTGAAAATGTGGAAAACTGCCCTATCTTGCAATGTCAACAAATCCTTGAAAAAAAATCTTGGATCCACATCTGGATCACTACCAAAATCTTACCATTTTCTTCTTGTGCCTTGACCAACATTCCCTGAAAATCTCCTCAAAATCTGTGCATAACTGTTGTCCTGTTCACAAATTTACAAATGCCAGCAAAAACATGACCTACCTCTGAACAAAACCAAGTGCTCTACCACTGAAGAAATGCAAATAACATTAATAATACACTAAACAACAAATAATAATTTTAAAAAATGGGATACGCTATATTATCAGCACAATATCAGTACTGGTATGTCTGAGAGTTTTCACTGGTATTTCCCGTCAATATCTCAGCGATAAAAATCAGCACAGAATGTTCATAAATCACTGCAGTTTAAATAAATATCAATAGGACTAACACAGCTGTGGTTGTTTCATTTTTCATTCTCATTTTTTAAACTTTAAAGTGGGTTATAAGAACTCAAGTCTTCATTCTGACCCTGAGGAATCACTCTGTAAATCTGTTGTTTATTCAGGAGAAATCATCTGGTGAAAGTTTTACGGGCTTTATAGATGTCAGGGTCAATACAGTTTCGTGTGTAGCTTCAAAAGGGCTTATGAACCTTGTTTTTACCGAAAAAAATGAAATATGTCTGTACTGATAAAGTTATATCTATCAGCTGAAATAAGTCTAGAAAAGTCAGCATGTGGGATATGTGCAAGAATACAAAATAAATCCTTTCAAGAAATAAAGTTATCAATAGTTCAGAAGCTATGATTAGGGCACAGGATATATTTGTATATTTAATATATTCACAGTGTAAGCATACAAACATTAAAATTGAAAGGTTGCTCTAAATTTCTAAAAGAAGAGACATGCCAATGCTATATATATTTCCCTTTTAAACAGGCACTGGGTAGAGGAATGAGAAAATATTAATGTTCACTGAGGGCACTGTTCTTGTGGGTGGTTGAAAACATTCAAGTAAACGAGATGTAATGAACCTCCTTTAAGGCTTTGCTAAGAATTTGCTCACACAGAAAGGAGTGAATGTCAGGACACAGCAAACTTGAACCCTCAAACTCTTATCACTTCATTCTTGAGCCTAAATGGACATTTGAGTTAAACTGTGGAGATATTCCAAGTGTGGGAAGTAGAAACATTAATTTGCCAGCAGTGCACAGTATTCAAACAGAGGGATTTGATTTCTGACTGTTTAATGACACAGGATCGTTCTGTGGGTGTCCTTCCCCAGTAAAGCATTCAGAGAATCCACTGTGGCCACTAAACTCACAAAAATGCAGTCGTCCTTCAGTCTGCTTCCTTAGAATCTAGGGATGCTGATACTAAGCCAAAGTCCTCTTACCAGTTAACTAAAAAGCTACTTTTATACCCCATACCTTCAGGCAAGCAGAACTGGAGCATTATCTACAGTCTGGTGACATTTTAACATAAACAAGGATGAACTTTTCAAGAGGAAGGTCAGGAACTTCTAAAATAGCTCTAATGTAAGCTCTTGTACTTGGCTAAAAAAGTGCTATTGGTGAATCCCAAGTAGAAACAACATGATCTGATTCTTTCAATGAGTATAACTGAAATTTGTCGTGCTTTAATTTCAGAGGAAAAAGAACTACAAAGTACTTTTCTTACATGATCTGCCTCTCCAAAAAATCCACTCCAATGGTCTTCTTATAGTCCTTGGTGAAAATGCCTTTGCAGTAGCGTTGGATCATACTGGACTTGCCGACGGCTCCGTTGCCCACCACGACTACCTTGATGGCCACTTCCATGTCCTCCTCCAACATGGCGGCGACGTCTGGCTGGTTTCCTCAGTGTTTTCAACTGTGGCACATTTGTAGGCGTAAAAGATATCATCTTCATGACAGTAACATCCATTCAGTTAATGATCAGTTCTGCTTATTCTCAAGTTTGTTGCATTTTTTATAATCTTCGCTGTAATACTGAGGTTAAAATTTCCAAATACATTTAATTCCTCAAATTCAACAACTGGTTTGCAAAAACTCCACAAACTTAATGATTTACTAGGCCAGTGTTTTCCAAAGTGTCGGCCAGACCCCACTGATGGGCCACAATTGTTCAAGTCCGAAATTATCTAACTTTTAAACATGCCTTTTCTCATTCATATCGTCTCATAAACAGGGTAAACAGTTTAACTGGTGTTAACTTAACTGCTGACATTAATCCAATATCTTACAATGCTGCCTGCTTCCTGAGTTCATGAATTTATCAGTGCATTTGAAGACATGAAAGGTGCAACAAAGTATGCACAGTCCGAAAGTTTGTTCAACCACAGACTTTCAAAATTATGTAACTGAAAGATTTAGAGTTAACATTCAACTAAAAAAAAAGAGCTCTTTGAGTCTTGTTATGGATGAATGAGGGTTTTGGTGGGCTGCAAAAACTGGCTGCAGCGTACTAAGGGTTTGGAGAGGCTGTACAAGGCAATAATATTGGCAGACATGTTCATATCTTTCATTACCGATAATTAACTTTAAAAAATGATAAGCCACTACCTCTATCATATTTATGATGTTGTGCAAACCTACAAATGGTAAATTTTATTTAAAAAAAACAAACAAAAAAAAACATTATATGAATGACCATATTGGACATTGCAGGTTATCTTTCTCAGTTATACACTGCCAACAATAAAACATTTGGATATATACTTTTGATAAAGTAAAACATGTCATGGATTAATTTGTGTTTAAATAAGGATAAATAAATGATTTTAAAGAATCACTGCAGTGTTGAGTTCTGAATCTTCTACAGGTTACAAGTTAATAACCTGTATCTTGATTTAGATGAATATTATTGTTATTTATCTATCTTGTTAAAAGACAGAAAATAGTAACTAATATTTCCGAATAATTCAGGAAAAATTAAGGTATATATAACAAAACTGTTAGCAATTTATAAAGAACGAGTGATATACTTCTGTTTTCTTTCACATGTGCGAACTAAATCACTAAATGTGCTTGTGTTATTTCTATTTTTCTGTATCAAGATTTTTAATATTTCTTGCTATGGTTAAAAAATGTTTACATGCTCAGGAAAGGAAATATTTTTAGAATAAAGGAAACAAGAGGAGAAAACATTTTTGTTTTACAGGTTTGCAGAGTTTACATTTCAATCTAATCCAAACTTATTAAAACCCAGTTCAGTCTTTTCAGTACATTTTAACCTAATCTACCTTTATCTTTCACAGCTTCACCAATCCATAGAAACTTTACCACTTCCAGCATCCAGCATTAAATAATTGACAGAGCACTCCGGTTAAAGGCTTTACACACAAACTGCCTCTTTAACTGTTATGTGAGCTCCCATTAAACTGTTATAAATTCTAAAGGATGGTGTTTGGAGTGACTGAGCGATCTGTTTATTCGTCCATTAGCTTTGAAAGCAGCAGACTCCACATGGCAACTGGCTGTTCCACATTTACATGTGTGTGTCTGCTGAAAGTGATGCCAAACAACATATTGAAGCAAAGCTGTTCCCAGTGGACACCGACACCCCAGTGCGTGACTGTGGCATCCAGCCTGTCTGATACTGACTCACAATATGTAGTAGAAATTATTCATCAACTAAACTGGGCTACATGACGCAGGAGGTGTCAAAGCATGGAGGCAAAGCAGGGTAGAAAATAAACAGCCTGTCATTTATGTATGCAATCATTAAATGTTGAGTTTTTGGACTACATGGATGTTAGCAGAGAGAAAGTGAACTGACTCTGGCTAAGTGAAGACTCACAGACCTTCTCTTTTACACATTTAGAGTTCTCTCATCTCACTGTGATCGGACCTAAGTGTGGTTACACATGTTTTATGTTCAAATACACAGTGTCAGACAGGAGGGCTGTAAAGCTGACTATGGTCTCTCAACACAATAGCACAGTTTATCTTCAAATAAACACAGCTTGGAAAAATGTATTCAATAAAACATTCAGAATGAAAACAGAAATAAAAATAAATACTTATAAATGAATGGTTCAAATTTAATTGTTTTGTTGGAGACCCCCACACCATCTTTACTCAGTGGTTCCAAGGGAAAATATTTACGCTGTTCCCAACATGCTGCTGTCAAAGCCACAGTTTTGAATGAATAAATCATATTCTCAATTCAGTATTTTAGCTTCCTTCCTCCTCAGTATTCCCACAATCCCTTAAAGGGATGTTTATGGATATAGGTTTGGCTCTAGTTAGTAATTTACAAATATGATTTGTAATAAAATGTAGATAGTGATACTGATATAACAAAAATGTGAAATTGTTCTTCTTCCATATTGATTTGATCGATTGATTGGTTGATATGTCTGTAATTGTTTTATGTCTGTAACTTTGTAAATGTGCTGCTGCCTGCCTTGACCAGACACTCTTTTTAATGTCAATTAGGTTTTTCTGGTTAAATAAAGTTCATTACATTATATTGTCCCCCAACAATATTAAATAACTAAACACAGCTCTTGATGAGGTCATATTTCGCCTCAACTCATGTTCACATATTCTGTTTTGATGACTGCCAGGTTATGTTTAATATCACTGATGTTCAAAAACCTTTTCATGCACTGAAAACCCCTGATCCACTTCTAGTCTGAGTCTTACTGAGATGCTCTGTTAGAGCTCCTGCCACTTTAAGGCCTCCTTTGCCACATGGGCCAAGTGCACTCTGATTGGTTGGCAGGTTTACTTTGTGGTGATTGGTCAGTTTAGAGCTGTTCATGTTGTCACACTGGTAGGTCTATTCAAGGGTGTGAGGATTAAGCCATTTCAGGCAGCTACTGGCACTGTGAACAGGAGGAGAGGGAGGAGTGCTCATGCCATGGACGTTTTTCTTGAGGTCCTCTAGCACACTGAGGAGACATGTGACACATGCCCAACATAAAACTCTCAAAGGGATATTAGCTCTTCAGACTGTGACACCAGTTTTTGTTAGTTCTGGGCCTGATATAGTGTAATCCAGCATTTTATAATAATTTAAAGTACTGGGTTCAATAGAGTGAAATGGAGTTTAATAGAGAATATAAAACTTCAACGTGTCATCAAGCATCCTTGAAAATTTAACAGAGAAAAACGATCTCCAGAAATCTTGTTCTAAGAGCTTATTTTACAGTTAAGATGATTTCTCAGGACTGTGTGGGTGTGGTCGCCATTGCGTAGCTGTGAGGAAGTTGATTGGGTGGGAGTACAGCAGTTTTGTTGTCTTTGAGTGAGCAGGACTTGGCCTTATTTTTGTATTAGTTAACTTATTTGTTATGTAATAAAAAATTGTCTAAAGCCCACCCACTTTACATCCAGTTTCTGAGAACCTTTAAAAACTTAACTACTGAAATTAAAAAAAAAAAAAAAATATGCAAAGACCAGTCCAAAGACTTTTAGATAGCTGATAGTATGTATAATATGATCATATATGTCTTATGAATAAAATATTTGTTGATATGTATTCCCGGGGCTTTAACGATGCAAGATGGGTCAGTTTCCCACATTTTTGTCAATAACTGTTAGAAACAAGGTTGGAAATGCCTTAGTAAAGCTTTGTGCACATATTAACAAACCAATTTCAGTATCGGCAGACATTTGTCTAAAAAGCTGATTATCAGTATTGGCAGATATGAAAGTTTTGCCTGTGTTTATTTTGACCACACGAAATGGCCATGAAAATCCTACATATTGTCTGTAATGATGGCAAAATGTACAATGTACCATGATTGTTTACCTAATCATCATGCAATGTGCACTTTCATAAATCAAAAATATAAGTTATTGGAGAATAGAATGCTGTTTCTTGCATCAACATCTGTTTCTAACTTATATGCGCTGTAATCATGGAAGAAACAGGTCAGTTTTAGTCGAGTAGAGTGCCCTTGACACTAAATATCGGTATCTATATTGGTATCAGTGAAAATGAATTTAGAAATATCAGCAGACTGGACAATGGCAATAATCCGGTATCATGCATCCCTATAAAAAGTGCTTTATGCATTGTAAGGAATCCTTCTGCCTTAGAAAAGGATAAACTATCCCCCCAACACCCTGATAGATGAAACAGTTCTGCAAAATAATCAGGTTCAGCTGCATAATGATGACAATGACATTTATGTCCTGATAATGTTGAAGCTTGGGACTTTAATGTTCTCTACAGTGAACATATTTAGTTCATATCAATGTTAAATAATGACTTGTGGTGACTCTTATTATCTTAAATTTGGCTCTGTTCTTATGCTTTAAGTGTATAAATGTCTTTTGTCGTTTCATTGTGCTTTAATGTTTTTTTTAACATATCTGTTTGGTTTTGTATCTGTTTTATTTTATATCTGATTGTAGTCACTGTGCAGCACTTTGTTAAAATCATAGCTTTTATATACAATTAAAATAGATTTGATTATTTATGACAATTAAAAACATGAAAGTACTAGTCAAGGGGTTAGTTTTGTTCTAAAGTATAAATGAACAGGTATATAATTACTATTATTATAATTTACTTCAAACTCAAATGCTATGACAAATATAACTACAATACATCCCAAAAAACACATTTAAAGTATAGCTTTAAGAAAACTACTCAAAAAATCACACAAAAATCTACTCAATCACAGTAACTTAAGTAAATGTAATTAGCTACTGGGTTGGTTAATTATGCAGTTTACCAATCAAAGTGCATTATTCCCTGAAATCTCAGCTGAAGGCCTGAGTCCATGTGTAACCTGTTGAGCAGCTGTCAGAGGATCCTCAGGTAGCAGACAGCTGCTGGGTCTGTTAAAGCAGTTCCTATGAGGGAGGCTGATATGATGGCAGAGCGAACGAGTGGGCACTTTCTTACCTGTTATATAACGTTTCAGCTCATCCAGCATCCGCCAACATTAGAAAGGCTACGCGGCCAGCTAACCAACAGTCTCATACCGGTGTCTTCAGCCTCCTTCAGCTCCTCTTCGTGGCAGGAGGAAACGCTCTGCTGGAGGAGGTTAGCTTGGGCTAGCCCCTTTAACCAGAGAAAATACCCTCCTGCTCCACCCGTGTATGATAAACAGCCAACGACTGCACCTCCAGAATGATATCCACTTCAATAAGGCAGATAAAAATCGTCCACGTCGACAAATGAGCAGACTTAGTAAATATGGAGAATAAAAAATGTTCTACTGTCTATCCGCGGACCTACGTGCTAACTACGCCGCGTCCGGGGATAGCAACTGGCTAGCTCCCCGAATGTTTGTTGCTAGGCAGCAGAGTTCAGAATGCAACGTCTTCTTCTTCGGCGTTTTCTTCATCTGCGTCTTCGTTTCTTCTTCGTCTTTTCCTCCATGGGGCTTATTTTTCTAACAAACCACAAAAAGGCCGCTACCGCCACTATCTGGTGTGAATGGGAAAGACATTTTCATGGCAGCCTCCTCAAGATGTGTCGATAACAATAAATTTACAGAATTTTACGATTCCTGATGTTGGTGATGGAGCTAATACAGTTCAGTTCGGCTCAGATGTGCTTTATTAGCATTCCATGAAAGATAAATGGAAATGAAATAGGTTATGTACCTACTCTTCTGTATATTATCTTGAGTGTCTTGAAATAACATTGTTGTGATATGGCGCTGTACACATAGCTAAAGACTGAATTTTTATTTGTATTTATTTAACCTTTACTTAAACAGGTTTGTCCAATTGAGATCAGCAGATCTATTTTACAAGGGAGACCTGACCAAAAATAGCAGCAATACAGAGTTGAATCAAACAGTCAGGCTCATACAGTACTTAATGAAGTGAGGAAATAATTGTAAGTCATCAATTAAAACAGTGGCATTCACAATGTCTGGATTCCAAAGTTTTCACAGCACATTTAAAAACACACACAACAATTATAATCAGTGGTTTAAATCTTCAAATGATCTCACAATATTCATAACATTTCATAAGTCATAACCACAAACCCAACTATGATACATTCTTTGAAGATCTGGCAATGCACCAGGAAAAAAGTTTTTATGAAGGCTGTATAAATGCTATTCATAACAAAACTTTTTTTCACATGAACACAACTCTGCCTGAAGTACTTAGGGATGACACCACAAAAGTATGGGATACAAGAGGTATTTTTTTCCATTTTTTTGGAAATTTGGTCAAACTTTTGATGAGTTTTCTTCTTGCTGTGGGCTCCTCAAAACACATTCTTTAAAAATATTTTCAGGTTAGGCATTTTGTCATGACTGAACAAAAGAACTACTTTCCATCACTTAAAGAATTATCGTTGGATAAACTTGTTCATAAAAGCAGGGGTCCATGGGGGTTTATCTGACATTCACCTTGGAATTTCTGAGCTTAGGGTGTGAAACTCTTGGAGTGAAATGTAAATGGGAGGATGACCTACAGTGTAGCATCAAGGAAGAGGAATGGGAATCACTCTGTATTTGTAGCCAATATTTTTCTTTTAATACTAAACAGAAAATCACACAGTATAATCTTATCCATAGAATTTACTATACTCCTAAAAGACTGAATTTCATTAAGTTTGAATACTCCAAGTTCTGCTCAAGCTGTAAATCAGGAATAGAAAGTCAGTTGTTTTGGACCTTCCCACACTTGAAGACACTCTACACCTCTGTACATGGTGTGATTAAATAAATCATAGGTACAACAATTCCCACAGGAGAATTTGAAAGTAGTGACTTCTTTACATATTTAGGGAAAAACTTGCAATCTAACTTTTTGTATATACATAAAACTGACTTTGACTGTCATGTATTTGCTATTCCCCTTCATTATTTTTAGTGCACATTAAGCTAATCGATTTTTACATCCTTGGTTTTCTTTCTTCCTTTTTTGCTGTCTTATTTTGCTAACTTTATTTCTGATGAAGTCTCTAGTGTAGAATTTATTTTTGATTTTTATTCATTTTAGAATTTATACTGCACTCATGCTTATGAAATTAGCTCTAAGGGAGTTGGAGTGGGCAAAATGATCTGACATCTTTTTGTTGAATGTGTGTATAATGTCATGAATTCAACCATTTGTTAAGTTATTAATCAATGTAAATACTGCTTTAAAATATTATAAATGTTTGTATTAGAAATTCTAATAGCAGCTGTATACATTATTTTTCCCTTTGTCAAATTAGGAGTGGTTGTTAGTTGAATAATTGCATTTTTCATTCATTTGGAGCCATTTAGCCCTTTGACAGTGAAGACCCTCCACACCTTACATCCTATGAATTAAACCCAAACAGATTGGATGAGTTTGATATGTAAAGCCCTAGAGGCACATTTTGCACTTGGCCGAAAATAAAACTAATATAAATAACAGAATTTAAATAATTTCAACTTTATTTTGTCATGATTTTACTGCCCCTTCAATTAATGTATGCATGTAATTCTCATGCCCTTTCTTAAATTATTCTTCAATGTGGGATCATTATTGCAGTGGCAGATATCTGTCGGGCAGTGCGGAGTAACAAAACGAGCGCTCCCGCAGACTGACACCGCTTCTCTTCCGGGTGAGGCTAAAGTCGTCACCGTTTACCCGCGTTCATTGAACAGCCCACTTTGCTTGGCGGGATTGAGCTAAGAAGAATCAACTGTCACCATCTAATCGGTAAATAATCACAAATATATCGATTTAAAGCTTACTCCTGTCGTGTTTTAAGAGTCTGTTGTTGTTGTTTTCAATCCCTTCTTGAAGTTAGCTAACTGTTTGCTAGCTAGCATCACCGAGCATGAAGAAGATATGTTGTGTTGACTAAATGTTAAAGCTAAGGACACATTAACAGTGTTTTTACCTCCCTTGGTGGTTTCTGTAAGCGACTCAATAAAACATTACCGTTTTGTAGCTGACTTTATCCAGAAACAGCCCAAAGATGTTGCATTTCTCGGCACTATCAGTTGTTTTGAGGTTGTTGCACTGTTGCCTTGTTAACACTTGAAGTGGTCTGGACCTTGAAGTTTGAGACCTTGTCTTACTTGTTCAGGTACATTTCAAGTCAGTGCATTTTCCATAAATCGTGTGATATAATATTCCAGCACGAGTGTTTTCTTTTCTTTTAATTTTGTTACAATATCAGTTTATGATGTTTGGACGCCTTTTTACAACATTATTGCAGATGTGGAAGTATGATTCTCTTTCAACAAATAATAACGATTAAAGGTATGGGCATGTCCTGGTGTGTTTGACCATTTACGTCATGTCTTGGGTGACTACTAAAAGGGAAGCATGATATTGCATTTTGCATTGGATTTATGTCCCGATATGCCGATATTTTTTATTTTAATATCACAGATACCGATATCAGTATTTCTAGTCAAGAGCACAAGCTCTGTACTTAGCAAAAATTGACTTGTTTCTTCCAGTGTTACAGTATATAATTGCAAGGAACAGATGTAAATCAAGAAAAACAGCATTTAACTCTTGCAAAAATGAAATCCTTGATTTTTAAATGTACCCATGCAGTCATGAGAAGATGCATCAATATTGTACATTTGTGTAATTTGCAGATATTCCATCTGATATGTGTGGCTGATATATTGGCTGTATATATCTTCAAAAGTTTCAATATTGAAATTTTTGCAGATATTTAAATCTGATACATCTGTCATATATTGGCTGGAATATCTGCAAATTACACAAATGTCCAGTATCGATGCACCTTCTTATCACTGCGTGTTTACATTTAAAAATCAAGGGTCTCATTTTTGCAAGAGTTAAATGCTGTTTTTCTTGTTTTACATCTGTTCCTCGCAAAAAATATACTGTAGCACTGAAAGAAAAAAGTCCATTTTTGTTAAGTACAGAGCTTGTGCTATTGACTAGAAATATCAGTATCAGTATTGCTGATAAAGAATAAAAAAATATCGGCATATGTCGGCAAAAATCCAATATTGCGCATCCCTACTTTATAGGCTGATATCGGCCGGTACTGATATCAAACCAATAATATCATGCATCCCTGTCTGTTAAGCAAGCATATGATTTAGGATGAATTACAAAACTAAAAAAATAGTCTCTGAAGAGAATCAGATGCAGCTTTTTTCCCTCCTCTTTGGAAATGTCCAGGTCTGAGGGGACTAGGAGGCCACGGGAGACTATGGGGCCATTTTTAATGGTATAGGTGTTTTGTCCACACAGATACAGCGTTTTGGGTGCCTGAAAAAGGCACATTATTGAAAACGGGTCCCAGAGTGTATAAATCTGAAAACACTGGCCTTGCGTTTCCACTGATACCAATATTGTGGAGATAATATTGCGCATCTTTACCGTAGGTCAACATGCTTTCAACAATTTCTACATAAAAGAATTAAAAGAAGCTCAGTACTACAGATAGGGCTGAACAATATATCGTTATCGTATCGATATCGAGATATGAACATTCAAGATATTGATATCAAAAAGCAACAATATAAACAATATAGATTTCCCCCGTGCTAAAACTGCACTTTCCACATTCTTTTGTATTATGATGTTTTTATTTTTCTGAAAAATGCTTGGTTTTCACCAAACCCATAGTCGTATTGTATCGTATCGATATCGAGATATCTGGCATGAATATCGAGATATGAAATTTTGTCAATATCGTTCAGCCCTAACTACAGATAATAATCATGATTTGGATACCATGGAGTCACTTCCTGTGCTCAGGTACAACGTACCATAAAAATAGAAACAAGTTAACGTTACTCACCGTCCCTACAGCAGATCATCATAGGATTTGACAAATCGACTGAAGCAAACAGTTGTTTGGTTCCCAGAATTAAATCCAGCTTGTTCCAGCAGGAAACTTTATTCTTTTTATCACCCAAACCTCCACTTTTACAAAGCTGCTCCTCTTTTCCACATCACTGACAGTTTCTTCACCAACACCTCTAAAGGTGTTACATTGTAAAAGTTACCATGTTATCTGATGCCCTCTGTGGTATGCTGTAGACACGGGTGGGCATCAAGAGCCTCTTGTCTTTGTGCACAGAGCTTGTTCAGGCTTATATTGTAAGGTAAATCACATTGATAACTGTATTCATCAGTAAAGTCATTCATGAGACATTTGACCTCAGCTCTTTAATGACTTGTTTGGTTGTTAGCTTAGCCTGCTATCTTCTTTTCCTTAATTCATTGCGACCCGTTGTCATAGCAACACTTACATAGCTCCATCTTTGTGTGTGGTTTAGCCTACTTTAAAATACAGGAGTGTGAACAACATTAAACAATCCAAAAGAAATATGCAAATTTGTAAAATCTTTTCAACTGAATTAAAATCAGACAGAGTTGATCCATACCATCTCTGTCT
Source organism: Cetoscarus ocellatus (assembly GCA_037902135.1). Taxonomy (NCBI): domain Eukaryota; kingdom Metazoa; phylum Chordata; class Actinopteri; order Labriformes; family Labridae; genus Cetoscarus; species Cetoscarus ocellatus. Next base: position 285,252 of record JBAMNC010000019.1, on the reverse strand, counting down.
GATTCAAACAGCCTTTGAAAACAGACGTAAAGCAACCCATTTTGTTAATTTACCTAATCTGTGCTTGTATCACACACTTATGAGGCTTTTGAATGATGTAATATTTTCCTTTTTCCAGTCTGAACCATGGAGTTTTCTGGCAGGAGAAGAAAGATCATCTCTAACTCTTCGTCGGAGTACAGACATGCTCTGCAGTTCTATGGGCAGCCTCCTCTGGAGAACATCTCTCTCACTGAGTTTGAGACGTTTGCTGTGGAAAGACTGAAACGTAACACCTCAAAACTTTTCCAGTCAAATAAAATTCTATAGATCAAGTGCCTTGTTTTTTAAGCTTTTTTGAAATACATTTTGATTCATTAAATCTTTCTGTTCCTCTGCAGTGTTGAAGACGGTTGAGAATTTGGGAGTGAGCTATGTGAAGCTGTCCGAGCAATATTCAACCAAACTGGAGAGCGAGTTTAAGAACCTGAACTTTCCTTACAGATCAGAAACTGTGAGTATGAGAGCAGTTTTGTAGCTTAGGGGTGTTGATGTTTCTGGTTGCAGTGCACCAGAATAAACACTAAAGCGTTAAATCATTTGTGTGGTAGTGCATTGAATGAACAAAAATAACAGAAATTCATGAACATTGAAAAAAACTTGTCTTTGGTTTTATTTCAAAACACAGTTGAAGTGAGAAGAAGAAGGCATCAATTTGCAGCTTTCATGCCACAATAAAGCTAAAGTGTAAAATACATTAGGACTGTTTATTGATGAAACTGGTGCTATAATGTATGTCATGATACAGGGGTGATGATTCAGTATATATCAGTACTATGAGCAGAGTGATCTGTCATGATTTTGCCACAAACCAAACCATCTCTTTTTGGAAATCTTTACCCCCGCCAAGGATGTTATGTCTTTGCTGGTGTTTGTTTGTCCGTCTGTCTGTGAGCAAAATAATGCAGAAAGCTCTCAATGGATTTTGATGAAATTTTCAGGGAATGTTGGTCATGGCATGAGGAAAATAATATTTGGTGGTAGTACGAATGTGAAAATTTTTTCAAGAATTTGTGAACGTTGCAAGATGGGGCAAATTTCCGCCTTTTCGCTAATAACCCAAAAAGTTGTCAACAGATTTTGATGACATTTCCAGAGAATTTAGGTCTTGGCATTAGAGAAAACTCACTAGGTTTTGTTGGTGATCTGAATCTAATCATTTCTTAAAGGGTTTGTTAACTGTACAAGATAGTTTCCACATATTTTCTTGTAACTCGACTATGATGTCAGAAATGCCATGGCAGAGGTTTGGGCTCTCTGCGTACTTTTAATTTATAGTTTGAAGAGCCCACAATATTATTTGGATAAAAACACAGGTACTTATCGATGTAATTTGCGTAAAGAATGGCTCCTGCAACATAAATAAACTTTACTCCGTTCTTGTGATAGAATCCAAGGCTAAATACCCTCTGCCAATTATCAGAAGGAGGCTGAACTAATAGAATATCATTACAGTGCTAATTTCATCTACGGCTAATATATTTAATGTACATCTTTTTCTTAAGTCCATAAAGTCATAAAAACTCTCTTCTGAATGTCCTGCATGATCAAAACCTGTGTGAATTTTGCGCGTCTTATCTCATTTAGGAGGGTCGAAAAAATGCAACAGGACCAAGTGAGTATGAGAAACGGAGGAAGGACCACATCTCCCACTTCATTCTAAGACTTGCCTACTGCCAAACGTAAGTGTGTAGTTTTGTTATAAAGCTGATTTCTCAAGTCTCCAGCTGAATGGAACTTTCTGTATTCTATAGGGAGGACCTGAGACGCTGGTTCATCCAACAAGAGGTTGATCTTTTCCGCTTCCGCTTCAATGACCTGCAGCCGAAACTGAAGCTGGAATTTCTTCATCAAAATAACCTGCAATATGACACAGTGAGCATTCATTTGTTTTGAAGCCAATTTCATTAGGGAAGAAAGTAGACTTGCTGTAATGCATTAAGAAAATCTGTTTCATTTTCTCCTTTTTCAAAGCATCACATGCACTTTTTGTTAAAAAAAAAATGTTCAGTGCATATCTTTTCTGCCTTTTTTGTATTTGTCTAATACGGTAACAATATGGTGGCATGGCATGTTTATATAAAAAGAAGTTTGATTTGACACAAACTACAGTCACCATCTTAAAATATTCTGTCTTTTGCTCGTGGCAAAAACAGAAAGCATCAAGTTGTCTGTACTTACAACATGAGTTCAGATGTTCAGCACTAGATGGCGCTGTTTGATCACCATCATAGAATCATGTAATGTGGTGCCTCATCTAGAGTTATGATTAAAAGTTAAAATGTTGGTATGCTTTTTTTATTGGAGTATAGTTTTTTAAGTATTATATTGTGAAGTGCGATGTATGTTAATGATTCTTTCTGTCACTATTATTAATCATAATTTAAAACATTACAAAGATTGTGTGTTTAGTTTATTTTTCCTCAGTGGCTTTAGGCTCCTCTTTAGAGATTCTCTTGGCAGGGTTTAATAAAATGGAGATGAATACACTGAAGGCAAATGAAGTAAACTGTTTATAATTCATCAACTCATAACACATCAAGCAAGGACGAATGACAGCACATTCATCTGATAAATAATGTTTGATTTCCATGCACGGCAACCTTCAATGCATTAACTCTGACACAGTTCTGCTTCTGCAGCTCTTCACTGAAACTCATCATCCTCATCAATAACTTTTCAGATTAGTGCCGAGGAGAAGAAGACTCTCCGGAAAAAACTTGTCAACTCCAGTTACGCCGTCAGTGGAATCACTGTGGAGGATCAGGACTTCTACAAAGTGAGTTAAAGTCCCTCACTCTCTACAAAGAGTTGACGAAGAATGTTAAGTGCTTATGCCTTCATAAAACAGATTTTATTATACAGTATTATTCTACAGTGAATAAAATTTGCTAGACATCTGGGCATAGTGCCATTAACTTCATGTTTTATTGAAAATGGTGTAAATCTTTTTTTATATCTTTATGGGGATATCTCCTATACAGATACAAAGAACATATTCCTCCTTCAAGTGATTTTTAAAAAATTATTCAAATAAGGCCCTTGCACCTGAAAAAACCCCCCAATAAGTTACTTTTTTGAAGTTTGACAGAAAAGTATCCCAAAAGTAGCTTACCTGTTGGATTAGACCACACGGACCAGCCTTTATTCCCTGCACACATCAGTGAACCATGGCCACCTATGACCCTGTTGCTGGTTTGCCATGTTCCTTCTTGGACACTCTTTGACAGATCCTGACCATTGCAGACCAGGAACACCCCTCAAGAGCTGTAGTTTTGGAGATGCTCTGATCCAGTCGTCTAGCCCTTACACTTTGGTCCTTGCCAAACTTGATCAAATCCTTAAACTTGCCCATTTTTCCTGTTTCAAACATCAACTTTGAGGACAAAATGTTCACATACTGCCTAATATATCTCACCCACTAACAGGTGCCACGATGAAGAGATGATCATTGTTATTGACTTCCCTGTCAGTGGTCATATTGGTATAAGTGGAATTTTTTCTTAATGGTCATTTTACCAGTTTAAATTAAATTGTCCTTGCAAAAGTATTGCTTTGCTAGAGGCACTTGGCATCAGAACCAGAACCAAAAGGTGGTTCACTGCCAGGTGAGTTTACCCATACACTGAATCTATCATTAAGTTTTGGTGCAAAAACAATAAACAGAGAAATATAATAAAAAAAGTTTTGGGCTATTAAGCGGCAGTCCTCCCACTGTAAGGGAATGTGAGGGATCTTGAGTAAGAGGGGAAGGACAGAAAAAATCAATATAGTAAACTGAATAGGATATGAAAACACAGCATGTACAAAAGGTGCAATAAGAGAGCTGCAGATGAACAGGTATAAACACATTAATCCTGTGAAAATACCTTAAAGTATAAAATTACTCAGTTTGCTGTGCGAGAAGCAAATACAAACTCCAGAGTGCATTGAGTTCTAAAGCTACGGTAGGGGTGGGTGCGACATGGCGAAATATTCCTTTTGCCATATTTAGTGGTGTGAAATGCCGTTTACAGAAAAAAACATAAGCTGGAAATGAACAGCAGCAGTTTAAAAGCTTCACTTCAGACCTGATATGATCTGAGACATTAAACAAATGCAACTAGTCATTGGAATTGTTGCAGGAGTTGAAGTACATAGTCTGATGTATAAAAGTACAAATGCAGTAGGGCTGGGGGGTATGGCCTCAAAACACAATCCCTGATATTTCAACACAAAACTTGATTTCAGGTTTTAATATTTTTTTACCCTCTATACCAATAATAAGAAAAATAACATGTCACGATTATTCCACAAAACCAGTTCAGCTTTAATCTTGAATTTATCAAAATCTGTCACAAAAGTAAACTTAATTTCCATCTTGGTATTAAAGTGTATGCTGTAATTTGGTTTCCAAAGGTATGCTGCGTAATTTTATTATTAAAAATTTATTATTATTATTATTAAATTGAAAAAAGTAAAAGCTTGGAAATGTGCTTTTACTTAAATTGGCTGGTCCAAGTTTTCAGCATTTCTGTTCCCAAGCAATGACACATCTTCAAGCTGTTGTGTCTCTGTTAGAAAGAGATATGGAGGAGTGTGTGAACTACGTGAGCTCAGGGGGAGCAAATGAGGGGTGGACTGAGGCAGGGGGAAAAATCTAGAACAAAAATCCCTTGATTACATTATTTATTATCCAGGCTTAAGACACATTGTGGAAATCAGGACAGATTCCAATACTGCTACAGATGTTTGAAATAACAGTTTTGCCGAATATCTGTACCTCTCACAGTGTAATTTTCCAATAATCCTGACATTTTCTGTAATGTTTTACCATAAAAACAGATCAGAGTTTTTTCTACCTCACAACATAAATGCACAAAAATAGGGATGCACGATCATTATCATCAGTTCCTTTACTGATATGTGTTTAAAGAACAGAGTTTCTTGTGCACCAAAATCGACCTATTCTTCTCATTGTAATGGCCTTTTTTGTATTACAATCAGATGTGGAGGTCATACAGGACATGAGCATCTCTCGTGCCTTTCACTGTTTGGTTTAGCCAATCGAAACATAAAATTCAAGGAGGTTAGTTTGGCTTCCAACTTCTGATTGGGCTGGCAGTATACATGCAGCCCACCACCTCACCTGGGCTGCCTCCTCTTATAGATTAACAAAACAAAAATAACATAATGGGATTGTTATCAAAAGAAATCTATCAGTTTCAATTGCTGGCTATGTCGCAGTGAAGTTTGGTGTCTAGAATCTGAATTCACCTTTTAAGCCAAACTGTAGGGCTGTGCTAGCCTGACACTTTGCTATTAGTGCCACTCAAACTGTGTTTTCATAACCTGAGCAACAGAACCGGTGCAGCATACCAGAGAGCTGCCTGCTGTGTTTTTAAGAGTAAAACTCAGAGTACATTAGAGTAAATGCTGAATTGTCTGCTCCGCTCATTTTTTTCTTGAACCAAACTACCTTCAGGGCCAATATTTTGTCAAACACAGACAGCTCATCTTATTATGTGAAATAAATGTGCAAATACTGGCCCCTGAGGCTGTTTAAATCAACTTATTGTCCAATTCATGCTCTCTGAAGCACAGACTTTCAACTCTGCATCTCAGAATCCTTCTTTTCTTTTAAAGAAGTGCTATGACATGACTTTTGTTGAATCAGCTAATGCCCGCAGAAAAGAGAAATGTCTAAAATCAGTGTGAAAGGAAAGTCTGAGAATAATTGGCTGATTGTCAGATCACTGCTTTGGCCTTTCACAGCTGAATGGATTTAAGTCTGCAGTCTGTTAGCAAAAGGAAAACATTGAGAGAAAAATGTCACAGCCTGTAACCTTATGCTAAATTTACATCTTAGGTTTATTTTTTTCTGGAGATCTTTTTCTTCAAGGGAATACAGATTATCATCAAGCATTACAAGAATAAGACAACATCCTTGAGTCCGTTTAAGGGATATAAAAGATAAAAGCCAAAGAGATGACCACCATGAATGCAAATGGAATAATAACCTCAAAACCTTTTGAATCCAATTTCTCAATAAAACATATTTTTTTAGTCCTAACATAATGGTGCTTTATTTCAAAGGTTCCTTTTCAAGATGCCTTGGACCTTGTGCGAACCAGGAAGGTGTATCTCAAAGCCGGTTATGTGTACATCCCCCACCAGGACATTGTCACCATCGTTCTCAATGATTTCCGCACTCGACTGTCCAAAGCTCTCGCAGTAAGTGTTTGCAAATTTCTTTCTGTTCTAAGATGTTTTTAAAACCTGACATCTTGTATCACTAGTATTAGATAAGTTGCAATTGATTAGGAACTGATAATCATCTGGTAATTTTTATTAGGTATATGATCAATAAATCAGAGTTAGTGCATATAGTCAGGAATTTGATCACTTTTGAATAAAAGTCTGATCAGTCTGCAGCAAAGTGAAGCATTGTGTGCAGCATAGTGTAATCAAATAGGCTAGTTGAATTGCCTTCCTTTAAGTATGAAGCACACTATTGTTTAAATCAGATTTAACTGAAATGCAGCACCTTTGACTTCTTCATGAGAATGAATTTGTCAGCTCATCTGCCGCTGTGGGTCAGTCATCCACTTAAAGCAGCCATGGTAAATAGAGATGCACGATATTGTTTTTTTTTTGCCAATATCCCAATATTTTTTAATTCATCATCGCCAATACCGATACCAATTTTTTTGATCAAGAGCACAAGCTCTGTACTTAACAAAAATGTACTTGTTTCTTTCAGTGTTGTAATATATTTTTGCAAGTAACAGATGTAAAACAAGGTAAACAGCATTTAACTCTTGCAAAAATGAGATCCTTGATTTTAAATGTACCCATGCAGTGATGAGAACAACTGCCTCTAGAGCAAACATGCTTATTTAATGTTGCATTTATTTATCATTTTAGACATTAAACCTTTGAGAGGACATACAGGGCTGCACATGGGGTGACTGACGTGTGTGCCTGTGCTGTTTGTGTCAGAGAAATCCCTCCGTTGTGTTGCCCTTCTCTGCCTGTCGTTGTGGCTGGAGGGTTAAATTGGCCGTTGATTATAAAACAATAGTCACACAGTATTACAGTATGCCCATTTTGACTCAATATCATTATTGTGTTTAAACAAAACAACTGCTATTAAATCGATTTGATTCAATTCATGATTTAATTTGATTTGATTGATTTCGATCCAGTTAAGGATATTTCAGCCAGAGTACTAATTTTACTTGAATATGGAAAAGATTCTCAGAGAACTAACGCTGTAAATAGTAGAAATTAACTCTTAACTTTGTGCATTATTAAAAATATTAATGTTTACATTAAGAATTGAACCCATAGCAGTTACAGTAATCATGTACTTTTTATTAAACATAACCTGACCGAAACAAAAATGTAATAATTTAAATCAAATCAAACCACAGGGCAGGCAGTGTAAATAAGGTGGCTACAAACAACGTTACATGATCGTATGTCCTTGCATATGAATGCTGCAACAGCCTTGGTTATTTTCTGGGCTCGTGGAGAGTTTGCTGGTAACTTACATACAAATGCCTTCACAAGCTGCGTTTGCTTCGGGTCCGACGTCTTTGTAGACTGTGTTTCCACAGGTTTCTTGACAAATGATTTTGAAGATTCGTTGTGTTTCTACAATATGTCACCTGCACGCTGCATATCTTGCATATAGTTTTACTCTTGTCCAGTTCATTGCTGCCTTCATGTTTTTTAAATCCAGAATGCATCCAGACATCTGCCTTAAAGTTTGTTGGTGGTGCCTTCAAGTGCTCCCGCCATGATGTTTTGTTTAACAACGCTTCTCGCCGAGTGATGAGATCTCGCGAGATCTCTGGTCTGGTCAGGTGAGAAGTGACATGGCGTTACGGGAAATGAATGGCTGGTCACGTGAGACTACTCAACATTAAACTGCAGGCTGCATTACATACTGAGAAAAGACGTATTAATAGATTGATTTAAGGATTTATGAATCGATGTTGGGCCATTCAATGAAAAGTCGATTCAAACCGATTAATCAATTTTTTTTTTTAACCCAGTTCTAACTGCTATCATTTATATTGGTATATTGCGACAGCCTTACACTGAGCTTAAAATCACCCTAAAATATAATGTAATCCAGCAACACAACAGCTCTTACATAAAAGTACCACTTCAGCCTCATTCAGCTTCTCTGTGCATTATTTTATACAATTGTTTCTGTTACATCTCCTCCCTGCTCATGTAAATTATGCAAATCCATTTTCCTCCCACTGTACGCCTGCTTCCATAAGCAAGATTATTAAACTCCCAACTGTGGCTGTACCCTCCACTGCCCCGAGGGAACCTTGAGGAATCTCAGGGTTCAGATGAGGAGAATAAGTATGCACACATGACACAAAATGTCTTCAGGGAAGTCTGGGGACAGCTAGCATAAAAGTGCATATTTTCCCTTCAGGCATGATGTTTTTTTAAAGGCAGTGGAAGAGGTTGTGTGATGGCGCTGTATCGGCATGCTCGTGCATTTCACTGAATGCCCTGAGGGAGCTGGAACATGATGTTTTGGGATCCAGAGGCAGTTTTTATAATGCATGTGAGGAGACAACCCAGCTTCAGTTACAGCAGGGTGAGGGGTATTTTTTGCCAAGAAAGAGGCACAAGCTTGCTCAGCAGTCTTTTGCACTCTCACTAAATAGATAATGAGTTGACTTGTTCTGTTGTGAAATGTAAGAAATCTACGAACAAGGTGACTTCCAGACACACTGAGAAGATGATGCCTGTTTTAAGATAAGCACATCATCACTGTTTTGACTAAGCCTTTCTAATCTGGTGTTATGTAGATTTGATGTCATCAGCCTTCAAAATGTGTGAATTAGACAACTGTTTTATTCTTTTGAGCTTTATGATTTGCATTGAGATAGAGAATACTAAAAATAGATGCAAAGCAGGGATTAGCAAAGGAAAGCCTTCGCTATCGCTATCGCAGAGCAAATACAAATGTGAAGGATTATATTAAACACATTTATATGCAGGCTACTCCGTGAGTTTGATGATCAATATTGTCCTAACAATCAAGGAGGGAATTATACATACAGTGAGGGAAACCACCTTCACAAAACTCCATTGTAATTCAATGGTGTGTTCAGAAATCGTGCGATCAATACGAGGGGTCAGCGTTTGTATAACAAGGGTGAAGTTTAACCCTTCAGGGTGTTGTACAGATATGATTATTCAGCTGTTAGGTCTGAGCAAGCAATTTGAATTGACAGGATCCTTTACATGAGTGCTGGTATAAAGTACATCATCACTGGGGCTTTTTTTACTCTGTGAATCTCTGTTAGAATGGAAATTGAAGAAATTTATTGTTCCATTATCGATTCGAACCTTGTGCAGCAGCTCGATCTGCCTAGTTCAATGTCCGTAATCAGGCAGATCCATTTTTGCCAAGCTATAATCTACAGCAATTGTGCTCAGTCTGTAGGAGCACTTCCCCAATCAATGTCTCTAAAGAATGAAGAAGTAACTGCAAGTATGTAACTGCACATAGAGATTAGCATAGATGCTAACAGCTTCAGCAGCAGTTTTGTCAAATCTGGACAGCATTTTCTTATCAAATTAATTGTTTTGTTTTCCAGAATTCTGTCAGCTTTCAATTGACTGCTACTGTAAAACAAACTTTTGGTTGTTTATAACACAATATCATCTTCACAAATTCATAAAATGGTAGGAAAAGCTTCCCATGGTCCCCCAGCTCCTGGCCCGTTTTCTTTTGGACTGTATGACGTTTAGGTTGTCTACGGTTTATGTATGTTGCTTGTCTTTTAATATGCTCTGTGTGTTTTTATTCCTATAACGGATGTCTGTTTTGTTTGTGTGTTGTCACCAACCTGCTAATGGGACTGGGGATGGAAATTAGCCGATTGGGTATAATCGCATGCATTTACATGTCAATGTTTATTAATGTATACTGTCCCGTTTTTTAAAACATAAATAAATCTCAAATCTCATAGTACAGCTTGAAAGTGCCTAAAAGTGTACCTATTCATCAAAAAGGTTCACAGATCTTGCATATTGCCCAGTCCTATCATATCTTACTCATGCATGAGTAGCATGAGTGAAAAATATGAGTTTTCTCTCAGAGTTTAAGTAAATATGGCTTATTCTTTGCCTTCTTTTTGGATTAAATGAATTGAAGTTTTTTTTATCTTCCATTTAAAAAGAGAATCCAGGTGCAGAGTCTTTTCAGAGAAACTGTTTGAGTCGACCTTGACACTCAGAGTTCATTTCTTTTGTGCATTGAAAACTCTTTGTCAGATTAAACAATGGTTCATTTTATTCTCTGGCTTTGTTGGGCTGTTTGCTCTTTGTATTACACAGTGTAGTTGTTTTGAATCAGCATGTTTCTGGGAAATGACTGTGTCCATGATGTAGAGTTGCCTGTGACCTTTAACAAAAACCCTGTTGACAAATTGAAGCACTCCGGATGCATGCTGAGTAACTTGGGTGTCAAACCCTGACCTGCTGCTCATATTTTGTGCTTTTCACTGTTGTGACCATTTATGATTGAATGCTGTTTTTTGTTCTTTTTTGTTGTATAAAAAGTAATTTCCTTTTTCCCCACTAAAAAAATAAAACATTAACTTGTGTTACTTTAATATGAACATGTCCCTTTCGTGGCACAAGCAGTGACATCTTTTCCAAATAGAGGAGAAACAAATAAAAACAGGCACTATGTCCAGTTCTGCCATTTTTCCCATTTCGTGGCAATTATTCGGACCACTAACTGTTGGAATGGAATAATGCTCCCAAACTATTTTTTCTTGTAACTGTGCCATTGTGTCTGTTTGTGTTGAGACAATAATGGTTATTCCCCTCCACTGGGGACAAGCGGGGGACAGAGCAGAAAATGTGTCATTAAAAAGGCATGAAATTGAAAGCTGCTTCTCCATATGACTCCAGTCATTGGATGAGTTTTCATTTTAACAGAAAAAACTCAAACCAAAGCGCATTAAGCTGTTTTCTGTTTGTACAAGTAAAGCAGACCTTGAATTTTCGTGGTTGTTGCTGATTAAAATATTTTTTAAAGTAACTTTTTACTGAAGTTCAAACATCTTATTGATTTGCTGTTGAATTAAAAAATCAATTTGAGGTGAAACAGAATGTTAAAGTAGGAAGCAAAAGAGGGACTTTTCAGCAGACATTGATGGATCTGTCACCTTATACACAATGTTTGGATATCCATTGGAACTTGTAGGCAGACTCAAACTGTAAATGTACATTCGCATTGAAAATATGCAGTGCAGCATCACAATGGAGCCTCTGAAGTAGTGAACTGCCTGATCCAATAGAGGGCGCCCCCAACACAACACCACTGTTCATTGCTCTCTTGACCCCTGCTTTGAGGAAATACACCCTGAGGGAAATGAAGGACAGGGAAAGCCACTCTGGATGATAAAAACATCTGAGTTGTACGCCATGGAAGCACTTTGGGCCCCACACCATCTGGCAAAATAATAATAAAAAAAAAACTGAGCTGTGTGATGATGTTACACACAGCACGTTATGTGTAAAGCAGCTGGCCCACTCTATACTTAGCGAATCTGCTGGTGAATCTGCTAACCAGATATTTGTGTGTCTGCTCAAAAACCGTACAGGTTTGATTTTTGGGCAAAGTGACAGCCCTGGATATTGATCACATTTACAATGAAAAAGCCCAATGCTGACAGTCTTGGCTTCTGTTTCACTGCTGCATGTAACTACCTGTTTTTCAGTTATACTGCAAATATATCCAAAGAGCATGCCGGCAAGCAGAAAATAGTTTTAAGAAGCTTATAACCTTTTTCACAAATGCAGTTCTAAAACTTCCTAGAAAATGCCAGAGTAACCAGAGTAAGACTTTACAACCAGCACTGCTCCCAGTCACCATAAACTGAACAATTATCTAATGTGCAATCACAATGTACAAGTACTGTGCTAACTCTATTGACAATGTGCAATTCACCCATGTGCAATCACTTACATTCATGTGCAATTACTTTGTGAATGTGTAAATAATCCTTATAGGATTTACTTTTTAGTTTCTGTATTCAAGCCCTTTTTTATATTTATATGGGTAGAATAATGTACATACTGCTATTTTCATGCTATTTTTATACAATTTTTATACTTATTCTTTATCAACGCTGTCCCCTTTGCTGCTGTAACATTGCAAATTTCCCCGTGTGGGACAAATAAAGGTTTATTCTATTCTATTCTATTCTATTCTATCCAGAAAAAAGGGACTTACAACTATATCAACTGTTGGATCTCCCCAATAAAGGCATTAAAACTCCCCTTTTTAGAGGCTGAAAGGCTCTTCTTTTATAAAGGGAACAGTGGATTGAGCTGGAAACTAAGAAGAGTGAGCGATGACTGACAAGCCGGAAATTAGCTTCAAGATGTATTCACACACAGGCAGCCACCATATGGTACCGCAGTTTCTGCACATGGGGTGCAACCCTGGGCAAATGAACCCCCAAAATTATTTTTTAGTAAAACTAGATGTACTAGCAAAAACAAACAACTTGAGATCAATGAAGCTGCAGTTGCAAAGCTGTGGACTGTATTTTAATCATTGTTCTTTGCAGTGCTTAATCTTTGCTCCTAACAATGTTCCCGTTCCAATCCTTTGACCCACGCAATTTATCTGGACTCATGTGATGTCCTTCTCCTCCACAGCTGACAGCGCGCTCCTTACCGGCCGTGCAGTCTGATGAACGGCTCCAGCCGCTCCTTAACCACCTCAGGTAAGCAGCAGGATTAATAACTTTGCAGCCACTTGGCCGGGACTCTGTTGAAAAAGAGATTTAGCAGGATTGATCTCTGGTGTCGAAGAACATTGGAGGCTTGTGGCAGAACTGGATAAACTCAATCTGTCCCCGCAGACAAGTCCAGATGTTTTGTGAACTTGTGGTGCAGGGCGACGTGTGCAGCATCGTCTATTCCTGTTGTCAAAGTTACTCAGTGTTGAATTAATTAGGACAATACAATATGTACACTGCTCCCCCATGTAGTTTTATGCACTTGAGTTTATCAGCTTATCACAGATTTGTTTATTTTTACACTTTTATTGATGAAGTTTTTTTTAGAAGCCTTATTTTTTGTATGAAGTGGCTTTTTCTTGGGGGAAAAAGTAGATTAAAAAGAGCTTAGTATGCACCAGGCATAACCAGAATAACATATGGTTGGAATATGTAAATTGAGCAACTGTGATCAGTGACTGTGATATGAAGAGTGTCAGTTGTTCTGCATAAATCAGGTGTGGCGCAGTAATAAAGCTGTTTGAGGTTAATGAATAAGCAATATAAAAATTGTAAAATTAGGCTGAAGTTCTTCACTAAAGCTACATGTTAAATCAAATTTTCAGTCAAGTATTAATTCAATTCACTGACTATGAAGACCTAAATGCATTTCCTACAGAAGCAGCAAATAAGCAAGAGGATCGGCCTCTTACTGAATTATGACTCTTAAAAACCAGCAGAAATTTCAGTACTCAAATGTTACAAATTTTAATTCTTTTTAACAACTGTACATAGGTCTCAGAAGTCCCCGGAGCATATTTCTAAGTTATAGGCTGTGTCTGGGGTGTGGTCAGATGCAGCTGAATACCTAAAGTCTTGTCTTTAGTGTCGGCCCTTTGCCTATTTCTTTATAATGATTCATTAAAGGAGTTTATTTCATACATGGAAACACCCCCCAGTTTTGAATCAGTTTTCATGGCAGCACCTGTAGCATTTGGGAGTAGACGCTACAGTTACATCACAGCATCGCACACGCATACTGGTGGCAATAAAACAGTGTAAACAGAGAAACTGTTTAGATAAAAGAGGAAAATGTATTATTGTGCCATAGGATGGAAGAGTAGTAATGTGAAAAAAACATTCCTGTGAATCACTGTCACTTTTTAAAGCTAGCACAGACATTAATGATCGTATCAATAGTAGTAGAAACAATGTGTGCTTGCAGTGATTTCCATTGTGAATTCATTGAAGTAGAAGGGCCCCGAGAGCACAAACCTCCACCAAGGCATTTCTAGCATTGTTGTGTGAGTTCTTGTAAAAATGTGGAAAACTACCCCCCTATCTTGTACTGTTAACATGACCTTAAAAAATTCTTGGATCCACACTAGGAATGTAACGGTGTGAATATTTCATATCACTGTTATTGTGGCCAAAATGATAACGGATTTCAATATTATCACAATGTTGTTGAAGTACTTATAAACACTCTGAAATCATTTAACAATTTTTTATTTAGTTAAAAAATTATGTGGATTTTGGAACAATCTCCAGTGGTCAGAGCCTGACCCCCTTCACCTCTCTGGTTTCTTGCTGAAGTCTTTCTCAACAATCCAGCCAGGCCTCTCCCCTCTGATGCTGCTGTGGGGTGTTTATGGTTCTTCCCTGCCTCCCTTCCTGGAGATTTTTCTCTGCATTTTCTGCAGTCAGGGTGACCATCCTAGGCATCCTTGTAAAATCCAAAATATGACCAGACTTCAGACTTTTTCCACTTTGAGGGGAAAAAAATCTCCGGTACAGTGTCTGTGTGGAAACCAACCGCCATACTTTCGCTCTCAGAGGCCTAACATTACGAACTGCACATGAGCGCCTGCATCTGAGTGACCTCTGCTGTTTTACCCAGCAGCAGAATCATAGCTCTGGCTTTTCCAGGCAATTAGCAGCATCACCGTGAGTTGCTGACATAGTGAGGTAATCAAACACATTTTTAATGGTATTTAAAATAGGAAACGGTAATGCTAACCAGTGGAAATTTTACCATGGTTTGTCATTTTATTGGTAACCGTTATATCCCTAATCCACACCCAGATTCAGGTCACCACTAAAATTTAATCACCTCTCCCTTGTGCCATGACCAACATTCTTTGAAAATGTCTTGAAAATCTGTTGAGAATTAATTTAGTTAATAGTAAAAGTGTGGAAAACTGTCCTATCTCACAATGATAATTAATCCTAATAAAAAAATCTGCATCCACGTTCAGATTTGGGTAACCACCAAATTCTAGCAAACTATTTCTACCGAACTTTGTGCTAATGCTTAGGCTCTGACCACAGAAAACATCACTGCTATATAAAACATGAAAATGGTCTGTCGTTTCTGAAATTATGTCAAAACAACAAAACCTACCCTCTTTGTCACTGTTCTCTTCATTTAGATAAGAATGTTTTTTTTGTTTCTTTAGCCATGCCTATGTGGGACAGGATTACAGCATCCAGAAGAACGTTGGTAAAATCTCCCTGGAGCAAATTGATTCGGTAAGTAGCACTGACCACTTCTTTTTGATATGTCGTGTTGTATGTATACAGACACCCTCAGGGACTGACTGCTGTAAAGGGACACACTGACTTTATGGCAGTTTTTACGTTTGGGCTTCTGTGCAATAAAAGTTATCTGTAAACTTAACTTGTGAAAGGTTTTTCAATACCAGTGAATTCAGATATACAACCTTTGTCCATGTATCTGAATATAACTCAGTAATTATTACCTGCCTGCAGCTTTCAGGAAAGTCCTTCCCGCTCTGCATGAGGCAGCTCCACCAGAGCCTCAGGGAGAACCACCATCTCCGTCATGGTGGTCGTATGCAGTACGGCCTCTTCCTCAAAGGCATCGGACTCTCTCTGGAGCAGGCCCTGCAGTTCTGGAGGTCAGAGTTCATCAGGAAAGTGGATGCAGACAAGGTAATTTTTAAAGCATTACTGCTGAGACTATGAAAAGTGTCCTCTGTATGCTTGTCATGAATCCACCTTAGGATTCATAATAAATTGAACTGGAAATGCATTTTGTCATCTTGGGTCACCAGCTAGCATGCGGCTTTATTTATAGTTAAAGTGACTAAAAAAGAGTGGTAGAACTTGATGAACTAAATCAGAGATCTCAATATATTCTCAGTTAATCTTATGTTATTTTACCTGTTGTAATAAACACATGATTTTTGTCTGAATTCATGTCAGTCATCAAGAAAAAATATTTGACATAAGTAAACAGCGTTTTACTTACTTAGCATGTATACATTTTACCCTGTGGGTGGAAACACTGATAGTATGACCATGATTTCATGCCATTTTAATGGAGTCAGTTAAAGCTCAAGTTAGCTGTCAGCTCCTTGTAATTGCTGTTGGGCTATTTTAGTGTTAAACTAAATTGACTCTTTGACTTTGAATCTAGAGTGCAATTTTTAAAAAAAGAAATGTTAATAAAGACAAGAACACGGACTAGCAAACTGAGTTATATCTTACACTCTGAGTTTTTTATTAATATATTTGAATTAATGTTGTTACCCAGACATTAAACAGTGTTGCAGCACATTGCATATTCCTCATATCCTGCAGGCCACAGGGTTAAAAAAACATTCATGCCATCAGAGAAACAAGAAGAAAACCCTATTTTTCATCTTCCATTAAAAAAAAAAAAAACACTTGTGCTTATTGAAAGGGTAAAGGCAGGTACACACTACGAGATAATCTGCCTAAATTTTGACTCGGATCCCTGCTACTGACCAAAGTCAGTAAAGGACAGATTATTTGGTGGTCCTAAATGTAATCTAACCTGATTATCCTGTGGTGTGAGGTGTGTTAAGAGTCATTTTATCCTTTTGAATGAGGACAGGGGGGACACCCTGATGTGAAATTGTAAATATTAAACATGTTCAGTATTTGCGTTGTGAAAACCTTTATGTGAGGAGTGCAATGAGGACATTCTGTGTTTTGTCTCACTAAACGTACCATGGCAAATCAGGGAGCTAGCTGGCTGAAACAGGGAGCAAACATAGCCATGACAATGAGAGTAAAGGTGAAGCATAGAGCTAGATAGGGATGGAAATTTAATCAGATTTCATTGATGCCAGTGCCATTGCAGATTCTGCTTATTAATCCGAGTCTTTAATGATTTCCTTACTGATTCCTGTGGACAGTAATGAACCAATATAGATTTTCAGTGGCAACAATGTCAAACATGTCACTCCTTGACTGTTTTCCCCCACCAACATTATGCAGCAAGAGTCTTCTTCTCAAAATTAAGCTACAACTTTATCAGTTTTGTCTCTTGTCTGCAGTGATTACATTTTAAACTTCTCTGTTATCATTTTTGCTCACTGCCTCTGATGTAAACATGATTTTCTTGATTTACAAGACATGCATAAACATTGCAAGGAATTAATAAGGGAATTGTTAAGCTAAAACACTAATCATATTGATTCTTTGAGGGAGTTGTTATCGATTCTCAACTGGTGTGGAGTTTTTGATTCCCAGCCCTAGAGCTAGAAGAAAGTAGGAAGTGGAGAGCCAACATGTTGATTTGTGTCTATACAGAGTAACTGTTAAATTACACATACCAAACAGATAAGGAGAGAAGCTGGACAGATCTCATAACTGCCAAGGATGTCATAGGAAGCTAATCACTAGCCTCACTTAGCTTCAATTCGTGTTTCTCAATGTTAACTTAAGAGGGGACAGGGTTTGATCTGTGTGCTACATCTCTGGTTTCCCATTGTCTGGATTTCTGCCCTGTTTTTGCCCCCAACAGACACCTATTCTCTATATTCAAGTCTTACCATACAGATACTATAATCAGACTTAATTTCCAAGTAGTTTTAAATAGTCTCATGACCAGTGCGATATGAGAAAAATTAGGTCTGTGATAACGTTACTCAATGTTGAAATAAGTTATCAAAAGATGAAAAGTGCTTATAGGCTATTACTTAGTTTCCTCTGATGCTACTCTCCCCGTTTTATACCACACTTGCAGCTGCAACATGTTTTTCTGAATCTAAAAGAAATTCAAGAAACTTTTTATCAACTAAACTGGCACAAATGGTTCTAAAGTTTGGCTTATGTCTCAAAAACGATGAAATCAGGATTAACTATGCAGCCCTAATCCCAGCATTACAACAACCATTTTGTTTTGCAATCTTTGCTTAACTGAATTCTATATATGTTAAATTATAAGAAGTTTTTCTTCTCTCTCTCTTCTTTACGTTGTTTATCATGAATTCGTTTTCAAAAAGCCTGAACATCAATTTAAAAATTGTATGATTTTCCTTGTCTAAAGCTTCTATCAGCAGCGACAGCATTATGTCTTGTTTTCGTCCAACAGCCTTGAAGAGCCTCAGACATGTTTGTTATTGAGTGTCTGACTCAGCCTTGCTCAAGTACATGGTTCAAACTTTGGCCATGAGAGTGTTCATGCATTTCCTAATTGTCTGTAGAGAAAATCATTCTAAATAGAACATTTCCTGGATTGTATTGATTTAAGAGGGTGAGTCCACTGTATACACTGAATTTTCTTGAATACCTGATCTGGGCTGACATATCTCTGAGGTGAGATGTGATTCAGACCTTGTGTTCTTTTCAGCAGCTGTTTTTAATGCTTTGTCTTTAATGGAGCTGCTTAAAAATCCTTCATTGATGTATTACATCTTTTATAAAGTACATCATCATTCAAACCTTTATTCTCAAAAGGACATTGAGGTTTCCCTCATTTCCAATGCCGTCAAGATTACAGACACATTAAAACCACAGCAAAATAAAACAAGTATAGAATAATCACTGTGAACAACAATCTCATCAGTGACGAGGTAGATAAAATAGAATCAGGTAAAACAGTTGCAATGTGAAACACAATGGTTAGAAATCAAAGTCCTGAACTCTGAAAGAGATGGAAGAACATGATTTTTTAGAGAGTGTTGGAGGATGTTCCATGAGCTTGGAGCATCAAAAGAAAAAGCTGTTTTACCAAGTTCAGTACATGCACGAGGAACTTTAAGAAGTAAAAGATCAGTAGAGCGAGTTGTATAGCTACCAGCATTCCACTCTAACAAGGTTGAGATGTAAGGTGGTAATTTTCCAACAAGGGCCTTAAAGATATATAAAAGCCAATGTTTGTTGCGCCTCTCTTCCAGAGAAGGCCAACCAACCTTCTCATACAGAACACAATGATGAGTTCTGTACCCGTCACCAGTGATAAATCTAAGAGCAGAGTGATATACACTGTCCAAAGGCTTTAGAACTGAAGCTGCAGCATGTCTGTAAATCACATCACCATAATCAATTACAGATAACAACACAGCTTCAACAACTCTTTTCCTACAGAATAAAGGAAAGCTGGATTTGTTTCTGTACAAAAAACTGATCTTTTGTCATCATCATGAAACAAGAAAACCAGCTCGCGGCTTAAAGGCACTAACTTTATTCTTTTACATTATTTAAAGTAACAGTATTTATTTGATTGGGGCTAAAATGTCCAGTTGATTGACAAAATTAATATTTACGTTACCCAAGTTGTTTTATCCTGAGCAGAGCTTGAATACATCCTAATGGAACCACATTTCTGCTCATGAAGTTATTTACTTGAATGATATCCTCCAAATTTCCCTACAGGTTTAGAATCTGATTTACATTCAACCTAGGGACCTGCTTTAAAGCTTAGGAACATTTTATGACATATTCAAGCAGATAAGAAAGATAACTGCCCAGCAGCCAGTGTAACTATGTATGCTACGTGCAATAACAATGAAGTGTTGCTCTGAACAAGGGCAATATGGCCCAGATATTATTTTGCTAATTCCAAAAGCATAATTAAGTTTACTTTTGTGACATGTTTTGATTGAATTAAATAATTTTTTACCTCCGCAAGGGAGGTTATGTTTTTGGCCCTGTATGTTTGTTTGTTTGTTAGCAAGACTACACAAAAACTACAGGACGGGTTTTGCTGAAATTTTCAGGAGATATTGGTAATTGCCCAACTTAAAAATGATTTGATTTTGGTGGTGACCGAGATAATCACCATTAGAAAACGATCGTTTTTGCTCAATAACTGTCCAACTAATAACAATATCAACATGATTCTGAGTGCTAGGTGTGGGTTTTCAGGGTCAAGGAATCATATTATGATGGTAACTTTATCATGGAACTATTGCTTATAGATGTAACAGCAATATGTGTGAGCTACCTTGGTGGAGGTTTGTGCTCTCTGAGTGCTTTCTAGTTTTAGTATAATTTCTGCATCATCTGGAGTCTTCATCATTTTTCTTTTTTTTGGGAGGGGGGCATTTTGTGCCTTTATTAATAAATAGAGAGATAGTAGATATACTTGTGAAAGGGGGTGAGAGAGTGGGGGATGACACTCTGCAAACTGGCTGCAGGCTGGATTCGAACCCGGGCTTGCAGAAGCATGTACATGGGTCGTTCCTGGTTGCCCACCACTCCGCCAAACCAGCACCCCATCATCATTTTTCTGAGAGGGAAAGCAATAAATTGAAATTGGAAAGCAATTTTGTCCAACCCTACCCTTACCCCCACAATAGCTTTAGGCTCTGAGTTATTAGTGTAGAATCATTTAAGCTCTTGGTGAGCACAACAACACAACATACTGGTGATGACATTGTTAAAAAATCCATATCATGGCACAGTGATTGTGTTAACACCAGTTTACCGCCCACTTAGCAAGCTGATGAATATTTGTTCTCTAGTGGTCTAAATGCCTTGATGTCCACGGACTCCTGAGATTTGGTATTAGTCATGATAAGCTTAAACCTTATTGATTTTTGGGTTTTTAAAAAGGCAGAAGAGGATTTTAATTGACTGGGGTTTTAATCTACATCTCAAGTGGAAGCCCTCCACCCCAATACAATCAGCCTCCACTCTTAACAGAGAGCCACACAATGCTTCATGTAAATACGTCATTTATGCACAGACATTGAAGTTTAGCAGAACATGTACCTCCTCAGTGTCTCTGCCTGGTTTAGCCAAATGAGAAATGCATGTCTTGTCCACTATGGTGGTAGAGTTTTCAACATCTCATTGGGCTTACCATTTACTTCCAGACTATTTTCCATTTTACCACAACCTAACCTTCATTATTAAACTCCCTCTCAGTGCTTGATCTTACATTTATATTTGCATTTTTCAGTTTTCATCATGCTGTATCACGCTGAACAAACACTCTGCATTATTGCATCAGTATGCGGGCTTGTTGTGAACTGTGTTCCTCTCAGCTTTTTTGTCTCTTAACACTAATTTCTGGTGTTAGATCTCATGGCCAGCATCATATAACTTCAGGTAGCTGAACTCTTTCCGGCCGCAGACGTATATTGCATCAGCCAGATAAAGTGTCCGTGTGTCTTTGGGAATTTCTTGAGCCTCTGTTTTCCTGCTGGTGTCACAGTTTCAGCAGTAAAGACGAGACACATCAAAGAACGCTGATGCAAAAACACACTCTCAGAATCCTTCACGTTTAGAGATGCTCAGTCAAATCTGATATGTCGTTTGACACTTTGAAGGGTTTTCACTCCTCCTATCAGTGTAAAAAATGAAAAACAGTGTCGGGAAAATGTCAGAATTGCTCAGTAAATAAGGTGCAAAGGGAGGTATGCCATTTTTAGGTTCACACTATTACATTCTCTGCTCTTTATTTATCCATTTGTGAACTGTGCATGCAGCTGTACTTTTACGCATATTAAGGTCCATTAGATGAATAAATAATATGGTATATACGCAAAAAGAACAGTCGATGGCACCAGTTGGTCCGTTATCCAGTTACGTCACTCATCCCATGTACAGATGCTATTCTCCCAAAGCAGGTGGTATTAGTTGAACTCTGAACTTTGGCTTCTTTACCAGATGTCATTTCCAAAGTTCTGAATAAGCATAAAAAGACCAAATTTAATTAATTTAAATTTTTATTTTGCCTTTATATAACCAGAAAGTCCCACTGAGGTTAAATTTTTTTTACGAGAGACCTGACCAAGATAGCAGCCAATACAATGTTACAAAAAAAAAAAACATTAAACAGCACAACAACTCACATTTTGAAACAGACTTTCAAATGTGTATCGACCTTTCAAGAAAGAAAGCTACACTTCTTCTGTCACCAAGCTCTTTATGATTCTTTTAAATTTTCTCAGTGAGATCAATGAATCTATCTTTAGCCTTTTTTGGAGGTTATTCCATGCCCAAGGTGCATTTAAAAAAAGACTTAACTGTGTTAATGTTTTGTTTTCATTTACAGTTCACTAATTTCTAAGATACGAAGTTTTGATATAATAGCAAGTAACTTACCAACTTAGAAGGAACTGTTTCTGCTTTCATTTCATAAAAAAAAATCCTGCTAGCTTATTTATATTTAAAATTCGCACCAATATAAAGCCTTGAAACAAGACTAAACACTGAGAAGGACGGTTAAGATATATACTAGGTTGCCAATTTACTCTGAACCTAAGACCCTCAAGATTTTTTTTCAATCAAGAGAACAGCAACATAATTTTGTCATATAATCTAAGGTCGTTTTCAGTGCTGAGCTCAGTTTGTTTGAATATATATAAACACAACAATAGATCCCTGTTTTGGAGCAAACAACCACGCCAAGCTTTCCTGAAATAGGTGGTCTCGACTTGCCTTCAGTCATCATCTCAAGTGGTTTGTTTGCAGTTAAGCAGGTTTGAAACCCACCTGAGGCCAATTTGCAGATTATCCTCCTCTGTTCTCTCTGGCTCCCTTTTACAAGTTGATCCACTGTCTCTCTCTGCCGTCCGTAAAGGTAATGATGCACAAAATTATACTTAAAAAATATCCAACAGTTCCAAACTCATGATCCTAATATAGTAATGGAAACATTTTTGGTAGTTTAAACTATGTGATGTAATAATATACAGGAATATAACACCTAAATGTAAACAGGAAC